>OX424552.1:1367971-2048206 GCA_949152445.1 Cerastis rubricosa
AGCGACTGCCTATCTGATCTCCACAACACAATACCTGGGTAATACGATACCCCTTGGTAGGACTGGATGTCAGAGTTTCGGCTTCTGACTACACGTAACGACTGTCAAAGATCTAAAAATGACAGCCGGGACCAACGGGTTAACGTTCTTTCCGAGGCACGGAGGAAACTCGGTATGAAACTATGGTCACCAATCCACGGACCAACCTCGGCAAGCACGGTTTAACTTTAAAGATCGAACCGTGCGGCTGTTATTATTTAGCTGAGGCTTTTCGAAAATGTTTTAGTAACTTTTTAGACCTATGTATCCTGCTTATGCGTATTAAGTTTCATTCAAATCGGTTCAGTCATTTCAGAAAATTGAGAAGTTTGTATGAAATGCCGAAAGGTGTAAACGTTCTTATGAAGATAAGTTTATACCAGTTTTTAAAGCCCAAGATATCTCTAGTACAGTGCGCCACAAATATCGACGTTACCCAGCATTGTGTTCCGCAGATCAGGTGTCGACACCACCGTGAGACTTGATCGGCACCTTGACCGAAATGCAAGCATTGTGCGTTCGGGCCATTAGGTAACCTAGAACCACCGGTTAAGATGTTAAAAGTTTTATTACAACATCATGCCTGTAATTCCCGCAGGGTTTATCAGAGCTGTACTTAATTAACCCACATTTCGCCAGTTATGTTTAAGTCCTATGTAAAAAGGGGCGAGGATATTGAGAGCTGCGGTGGCCCAGTGGTGGCAGCCCCGACTTACGAGCAGTAAGCCGTGGGTTCGAATCCATGCAGGCGCATTGGTTTGTGTAATTTATTTCATCACCGCTGCTCTTAAAACGGTGGAGGAAAACATCGTGAGGAAACCGGCATGTCCTAGAACTAAAAAATCAAAGACATGTGACATCTACCAACCCGCACTGGGCTCGCATGGTGGATTACAGCCCACTCCCTCTCATAGAGAGGAGGCCTGTGTCCCAGCAGTGGGAACATTATAGGCTGATGATGATGATGATGATGTTCATTTTGCGCTAGATATCTCCTCAGTCGTGTCAGATGGCCATCTCATGAGAGGATGAAAGAGCTATCGAATCGGATTATTGCTAACCTCGACGCATTCGAAGCCGGGGACAAACGCTGGTTTACGGCCCACTCCCTCTCATAGATAGGAGGCATGTGTCCCAGCAGTGGGAACATTATAGGATGATGATGTCCCATTTCATTGCTTCTGAGAGCTTCAGTAGCCATATGACCTTGAATAGTACTTATGCTGATTATATAATAAAAATATTATGTACCTTACCGTTGAGAGGAAAACATAAACAGTACGTAAAGGTAACATTCTGCTAACTCATGCACTAACAACAAAATTATATTCAATCACGACATTTGCAATGTTTCTGTGAAATCATGCAGCCGGATGAGAATAAACATAATTTACTTAGTACATACAAGTCACGCTTACATAAAACTACAAAAAAATCAGCCTATAACGTTCCCACTGCTGAGACCCTGGGACACATGCCTCCTCTCTATGAGAGGGAGTGGACTGTAATCCACCACGCGGGCCCAGTGCGGGTTGGTAGATGTCACATGTCTTCGAATGTTTTTAGTTCTAGTCTACGACACGATAACCCATCAGCATCAATGGCAGCGCTGTACAGACAGCGTCATTAAGTAGTTACCCCCCTGGCGTACTCGGCCCGACTGTGGATGGGTTAGCACATACTGAAGCTGCCTGTACCACAACTGCTGAGTATTGGAATCGTCAGGCACTAGCGCACCAGACACCCCCTGGTTACCCTATTTTCAACGGAGTATGATTGACTTTATACCCTGTTCCTCATACCCTTAATCAACGGCGGATCCAGGGGGGGGGTCATGGGGGTCATGTGACCCCCCCCCCTGAGCTGGTTCCAGGACTTGGTTGGTGGACCACTAAAAAATAAATAAGCCTTTTATTCCATGCAAAAAGTAGGATACATACATAGTTTAAAGAAAAAGAAAAATAATGTTGTTAATTTTACGCGTATTTCACTTATTTTAGAATGTTCAATTAGTGGTGGACCACTAATTGAACATAATGATTTTATTTATATATTTTATTCGGAGCCAGGACATACCGCAGTTGATTTCTGATCTTATTTTAAATTGTGACATGTTTCTTAATACAAGATTTTTTTTATGTATTATGGCTACACTAGGTAGTGTCAGTGTAGCGACAGCAGAAAGGTCTTTCTCTACGTTGCGCAGAATTAAATCGTGGCTAAGATCTTCAATGGTTGAAGATCGCCTAACCGGACTGGCACTTCTCCACGTTCATAAAAACGTACCCATTGACGTAATAACGCGTTTCGGGAGAAGACATAAAAGAAAAATTGATTTTGTTATTTAAATAGGTAAATGTATTTTGTCTGTTTCTATTTTGTTTGTTGGAAACCCCTGTCGTACCACCTCTTCACTTTTGCGGAGTTTTGCGTCATACCCCTCGGCATACCTCTAGCTGTAATGACAAATCATTCACCACGGTTGAATATACACTGTCGAGCAATGAAAAAGTTCCACACACAAAATGCCGACAAACACCTTAATATCTCCTAAGACATAGAACCTAACTTCATAAATTAAAAAGCATAATGAAATCTATTTTATTATGCAAACTTAAACTCTTTTTAAAAACTCGTCTTTTTGAAGCCATGGATAAAAAAGTAGAAAAACTAAATTTTGGGGTTTGAAAATTTCGGAATACATTTGTTTCGTTTTTTGTTATGCTTTTGTTTTCATCCTAGTTTTCGCCCTTGTGAAAGAATTCTTAAATTGTAAAGTCTTACGGCTCTCGTACCCATAAATCATGCCTCTATCACCCGAGGATTGTACGAAAATCATCACTATGGTGGAATTGGCCCAGCCAAAGAAATACGGCCAGAATAATGGGCGTGACGCATACGTCCGACGTCCGACGAGTGATCCAAAGGTTTAGGGAGACTGGATTATACCTGAGAAGACCAGGTACTGGCAAGCCAAGGTGCACAACAGTCCGAGAAGATCGTTTCATTGCGGCAGCCATGTTAAGAAATCGACATCAGACGGGAGTTTTGGTTCAACAACAACTTCTGCAAGTTCGAAGGGAGCCAATAAGTGGATGGACAGACAGGAGACGTCTTGCCGAAAGAGGATTGAAGCCTTACATGCCAGCAAATGGCCCAAAACTGGAACGATATCATAAAGTTGCCCGATTGCTATACGCCCGCGAGCATACAGAATGGGGCAGAGTGATATTCTCTGATGAGTCCAGATTTATGCTGTACCATCATGATGGGAGGAAAAGAGTATACCGACGACCAGGAGAACGTTTCGCACAATCATGTTTTGAAGAAAAAGTGTTACACGGCGGAGGTACCGTTCACGTGTGGGCTGGTATCTTTGCAGAGGGTCGAACAGCGTTAGTTCCAATTGAGACCGGGAACCTAACTGCTGTGAGATACATCAATGAGATTCTCAATGAACATGCTGGTCCGTTTTTGGCCAATATGGGCAACAATGCAGTGTTCATGCACGATAATGCACGGGCCCACACTGCTCAAGTGGTAAATGAGTATCTTCAGGATGTAGGAATCCACAAAATGGAGTGGCTAGCAAGGAGCCCCGATTGGAACACCCTGTTCCTCATACCCTTAAACATTTAATTTTACCCTTGATGATAATTATTAGCGATGCAATCGCAAGTAATCTGCCTTATTCAAGTTTAGCAGCGCCGAAAACGTGGTATGTAAGAGCCCTAACGACGGAAGACAGTGATGCAGGCGGTTATTTGACCAAGGATGGCTGCGCATGACTGCGTTCAAACGCATCGCTTTCCACCGGTAATAGTACTGGAGGGAGTAAGCTGAGTTTTAATGCAATTTGATAGAACTGTAAACCAACTTAGGAAGGTGGACAATGCGCAGAGAATATGAGCATCGTAGTAGATGGCGTTCTGTACTTGTAGAAAGACGAGAGTTTACCGCGACTTCGTCCGCTCGTGCGGATGTTTTTAACAGCGCCACTTTTCGGTCCAATTCGAAATCATAATCATAATGTTTTATTTCACATAGGCCTACTTGGGCACTTATAAAAATGTGCACAGTTCGGGTTGGTCGTTTCCTATGGAGAAAAACCGGCAAGAAACTCCATGGTTACGCTTTTAAAATGGGTTTGTTTTACCATATTATGTAATGTTGTTAATGATGTCTTGCACTTCGTCAGCTGTGACCGGAGGCAGAGGATCATCAGGGTGTTCTTCGGGGGGCAGGGCGGTTCTACGTTCGACGAATGCGTTCACCTCATCGAGATGTCGCTTGTCTACTGGTTGCGAGCTGGGGGAGCACTGGGACTCCAGGCTGTCGGCTAGGCATTCGGCCTTCTCAGAGTCGTCGAATGCGACGCTCTTATCGGGTCGGATGAGGGGCGGCATCGAAGCCTATTCGTTGCAGCTGCCAGAAGGCCGTAACAGCATTAGTGCTTAAGTACGGGGGGACAGCTTATGCCCGACAATAAGTCGTTATTCAGTTCACAAAAAAAAAACGTAAAGCAAGATAAAAAGTTAAATAAAAAAAAGTTAACAAGCATCTAAGAATCTACAAGGCCTACAATGTTCTCTCCTAACTTTCAAGCTCGAACCAATCACACACATTTACAAGATTCCATTGAAATCAGTTAGGTAGTTTAGGAGATTAACGTATACGAACATAGTGACACGTGATTTTTGTATATTAATATTACATGCATATTAAATTGGGTCTTATTTACTACGTTATTAACATAGATGTATATCTCTGGTCCTAGAATAAAACTTTCTACAGTGACTGGGCAAGATTTTGGTTTTTATACGAAATCTAATCTCGACAATCTTTAGAGCAGCCAGGTTTTTGTGGTATGACATAATCAGTATGTTTGCAGACGTATATAGGTACTTCGTTTTCTGTTTGTTCATCACAAAATACGCTCAAGTCATCATTTTCATCATTTCAGCTGAAAGACGTCCACTGCTAGAAATAGGCCTCCCCCAACGCCACATTGACATAAGGGGGTTTTGCCATAATCGCCACGCTTGGCAAGCGGGTTAGCGATCGCAGTACGGTTGTTACAAAAGCACAGAGAACGCCACTGCCCATTTTCTGGCAAGTCCCTTAGTCGCCTCTTACGACACCCACGGGAAGATATGGGATGGTGCTATTCTTAATGTCAGACACCATACAGAGCCGCGAGTACGCTCAAGTAGCTGATTCTTTTGTGGCTCGACGAATCAAACTTTTTCACTCAAGTTTTTTGTGAGCGAATTTCTTCACTTGATCTGAACCCAATCAGCATTATAATTATGTGAACTGGCGTTCAAAAGCTCTCTATATCAATCATTACCTGCGTGCCTTTTCCCAGCTATATTGGGGTCGGCTTCCAGCCTAACCGAATGCAGCTGAATACCAGTATTCTACATGGAGAGACCGCCTATCTAAACTAGTTAGTATGGGGCAATACGATACCCCTTGTTAACACTGGTTGTCAGATGTTCGGGCCACTGACTACCTGTAACGACTGTCAAAGATCTACAAATGACAGCCGGGACCAACTGCTTAACGTGCTTTCCGAGGCACGGAGGAAACTCAGTATGTAATGGGTGGTCACCCATCCACAGACCAACCTAGGCAAGCACGGCTTAACTTAAAGATCGACCCGAGTGTCTTTTTAAGCCCCGACCAAAAAAGAGGGGTGTTATATTATTAACTTATCCTAATTCCTAACTAATATTATAAATGCGAAAGTGAATTTGTTTGTTTGTTACCTCTTCACCACAAAGCCTCTGAACCGATTATGCTGAAATTTTGCATATACGTTGTCAGGTGTACAGAAATGGACATAGGGTACCTTTCATCCCGGAAAAAAAATCTGTTCCCGAGGAAGACACCAATCACGTTCTTATGATAATAGATGGCGCCACGAGTCCGAGCTGGTTATTGTCAGCTAGAAAGTACTATAAATCAATATACTCACATGGTTTATAAACATCCGCACCCATATTCCAAAGAAGATTGCGCAGATGATACCGGCCAGCAGTAACAGCACTGCTGTCGCCAGCACGAACCCTGGAACAGGATGAGAGGAACACGTTAGAAAAATGTTGCCACTTCCAGAAGGCGGAACGCTCTGCCTGCGTCTGTGTGTCCGAACGCTTTCAACCCTAATCTCTTCAAAGTTAGAGTGAACAGGTTTCTTCTGGGTAAGCTCGAACCATCGTCGACTTTGTCTCTGTCATCTCTGACCTAGACTAGAGTCAAGAGCAAACCCATTTTATAAAGTCCAAGTTTATTGCTGTTTAAAAAATATTATATGTACGACTTGTCATCATGCCATTTGCCTAGCCTTTTCCCAAACTTTGTTGGGGTCGGCTTCCAGTCTAACCGGATGCAGTTGAGTATCAGTATTTTACATGAAGTGACTGCCTATCTGACCTCCACAACCCAGTAACTGGGTAATACAACACTTGGTAAGACTCAGAGACTTTCGGCTTCTGACTACTTGTAACGACTTGCAAAGATCTACAAATGACAGGCGCGACCAACGGCTTAACGTGCTTTCCGAGGCACGGAGGAAACTCGGTATGTAATTATGGTCACCCATCCACGGAACAACCTCGGCAAGCACGGCTTAACCTTGAAGACGACCTGAGTGGCTGGTATTATTTAGACAAGAGCTCTTCATATGTCTTGTATTTTATAAAAATCGATAATATACGATTATAAATTACAAAGATGAGCATAATAGCGAGTTCTTATATTTTCTAGGTCAAAGGTTGAATTTAGGCTATGGCCATAAACCCTACGCCACGTTGAAAGCGGAAAGCGACGCATTCGTCCTACTTTCGGCACGAGCAAAACAAGAATCAAGAAGCAAGGCGGAAAGTCATGAAAAGTGCACTATTTCTGTCAATGACAACTAAACAATCAGATTCTATTGGTTGAAGGTATTGCAGAATGCGTCATAGGTCTGGTTGGCAAGCGTGCAAAACCCTAAGCTTCATTTTAGCCACATGCAATAATTGTCTCTCATTCATCGCTTTTGTGGCCCAATGTTCTGATCCATACAAGACAGCAGGTCTAACCATTTGTTTTATAATAACGCCCGGTTTCTGGAACGAAAATTATTGACGCACCAAATGAAAACCAAGTCAAGTGATTCGACTGGTTGAATAAATTATCGACAGGCTTTCATATCGCTTGACTATTGCTATCGCTTATTTTAGTGCATGTTAAGCGAAGTAAGAGGCCCATGGGTTGCATAAAAACTTTGACACCAGGTTAGGCCCTAACCACACGATAAAGAAGATCGCTGGACGCGTTTAATTTTTACACGTTTTTAAATTTTGATTCCAGAAATCGAGCGTTATTCTTGAACGAAATGACTCCTCTACCCGCTTTCAAAATAACCAAAGCCTTATGTTGAAAGAAAACTAGTGGCCAACCGAATGTTATGTGAACATATTAATAGTAAATTTAAGTTACATAACAAATTGACCTTGAAAGTTTTATAACTTATTGCTAAGCAATCGAATTTTTCGTTATTGGTATTTTATTTTGCGAAAGTGTGTCTGTTTGTATGTAACGTTTCTACTGCTAAACTACTGAATAGTTTTTTTTTCGATTTTTTTTTGTCGCCCTGTAATTTTGATACTTGTACATATTTTATTTTTATTTTATATTTATTTGTAGTTTGTAAATAATGTCATCATCATCATCATCTGCCTTGCCTTTTCCCAAATTATCTTGGGGTCGGCTTCCAGTCTAACCGGATGCAGCTGAGTACCAGTATTTTACATGAAGCGACTGCCTATCTGAACTCCACAACCCAGCAATTGGGTAATACGATACCCCTTGGTAAGACTGGGTGTCAACTTTTGGCTTCTGACTACTCGTAACAACTGTCAAAAATCTACAAATGACTACCGGGACCAACGGCTTAACGTGCTTTCCGAGGCACGGAGGAAACTCGATAAGTAATTATGGTCACACATCCACGGCCCAACCTCGGCAAGCACGGCTTAACCGTAAAGATCTACCCGTGCGGCTGTTATTATTTAGCCACGAGCTCCTAGTTTGTAAATAATGTACATATGTAATATAAAAAATAAATATTCTATAAATATCGAAACAAAAAAATAGATTTTGATGGAATTTTGGCAAACTAATCATTATTTTTATAGGAAGAGTTAGAATAGTAAATAAGCTCATTTTTTGTGTTATATTGGTTGTGTGACCAAGGGGTATCGTATTACCCAGTACTAACTGTACTTATGTATTTTTCTAACGAGGAAAAAATTCACGCAAATACAATGTATTCTTACGCCTTTACGCACGGCATCGTAATCGGTCAGCATGTCTATCACAGTTAATCTAGAGAACGGCTCAGCATTCGAAAGTGGCCCGCTTACAATATTTCATAACGCCCGCTTAAATGTCATATTGTATAAGATGTCAAAAGTATTTAGTAGCGTTTGCATTATTTGTATATATTCCTGAAGATGAGAATAAGACCTAAGCTTTTATGATATTTTCTTCTAAAAAAGGGTGCCAAGAAATCGTTGAGTGGAATATCTGTGTAAAATTCCGAATTACCTACTCTTCAATATTTTTGCCAATATAACATTCATTATTATTTATTTATTTAAACTTCATGTACAATAGTAGTACATAGGCGGACTTAATGCCACAAGGCATTCTCTACCAGTCAACCTTTGGGTTAAAAAGGACAACATTGTGATAGGGTACAAATTATTATCTAAAAATATGTAATTAACTTCGAGATAGTATATAATTGCATAGATACTGATACACAAATACACATAAAATAGACTAATAAATATTTTAACAAATACCAAAATAAAACACGAGAAACCTATTAATAAT
Organism: Cerastis rubricosa; assembly: GCA_949152445.1. Classification (NCBI taxonomy): domain Eukaryota; kingdom Metazoa; phylum Arthropoda; class Insecta; order Lepidoptera; family Noctuidae; genus Cerastis; species Cerastis rubricosa. The sequence continues at coordinate 1,376,900 of OX424552.1, forward strand.
TATTATGACTAGACTTGCGGGCTATTTCGTCTTATTTAATTAACAGTTACGAACTTTTCTTCTAAAAATGAATTTGCTTTCAGCTTTTTCATTATGAGTTAGTTTTCCCGACAGTATTCATTTATAAGTTTTTAAACTGACATGGTCACTAACACTATCAATAACACTAGTAACGGGATATTTACCATGTTTATTATTTGTTTTGAGTTCCAGATATTTCGGCGCTGTAAACGAACGAGAAAGAGGGTAGACCGTTTTGTCTGCTCATAAACATCCACCCACAATAACTTTAGTTTCTCCGTGACCGTTTGCAACAGCGCCGAAATATCGGGAATTCAAAACAAGTAATAAACATGGGACATATCCAGTTAGAAGTGTTATTGATAGTGTTACTTTACCCGAAGCTCAAAATACCGATGTACGGTATACATAAAGTTCGTTAGTACGAATTACGTTAGTCAGAAAGTACGCTATGACGAATTACTTTTCTCAGAATTTTCGTCACTCCGATGTACGTTACTCCGAAAGTTTGCTACGACGAATTACGTTATTGCGAATGTCCGCAATGTACGGTACTCCGCAAGCTTGCTATGACGATAATACAGTCAAGTTTCCTATGTCTGGTAGTGTTATCGGGTTTTTCATCAGGAATTTCCTTCCTAGTAGCGACCTGAAGTTTACGTATCTAGTTGATGGTCCTGTTAGCCAGTTAAAACTGTCGAAATGTAAGTCAAATCTGCTCAAACTAGTTATAAAGTCGAGCTATTCGATATACAGGGTTATTTTTAACAGGGTTGTTGGTAAAACACTAACAACCTCTTAAGAGGTCGTTGTACTCATCATTATGAACAACATTTACTATGGGACCAAACACGAAATCGTGAAAAAAAAATCTGCTGTTCCGTACTATATGTTCACATTTTAACTCGTCAAAATTTAAGGAACAGTTGATTTTATTTTTCACGATTTATGGTTTGGTCTCATAGTAAAAGTTGTTCATAATGATGAGTAGAATGACCTCTTAAGACGTTGTTGGTGTTTTACAAATACCTAACCGTATAACTGACAAACGCTTGCACAGACTGGACAGGTTCACTCAAATCTGTGTGGTTGTTTCCTCAAAAGACCATCTCAGACACTTATCTGCATAGTCCTCATGTGAGTTGGCCAAGATTATGTCGGGACCTTAAAAGAAACTGTGACCTCTGAGTTTAATTCGGCTGTTTCTTCTCAGAGTAGTCAGCTACGAAACACCGGCCTCATCATTGAAAAAACCGGCCAAGGGCGAGTCGGACTCGCGCACGAAGGGTTCTGTACCATTATTTATAAAAATTAGCAAATAAATTACTTTTTTGCTTGAGAGCCCCCTCAAATATTTATTTTGTTCTGTTTTTAGTATTTGTTGTATTGTATATAGCGGCAACAGAAATACATAGTCTGTAGAAATTTCAACTGGCTAACTATCACGGTTAATGAGATGCAGCCTGGTGACAGACGGACGGACAGCGAACTCTCAGTAATAGTGTCCTGATTGACCCTTTGAGTACGGAACCCTAAAAATGACGTGTAAAAGTGTTTGTAAAATCTTATTTGCAAAAAAACATCATTTATCATTGTTATCTGTTGATCGCAATGGTCAGCACTTTTCAATTAGCGATATCGAGGTCAAGAACAGGTCCATTCAGTTATAAAAATACATTCGATCTATTTACATTGGACTTAAATATCTGTTGAAATATGGGTGTAAGTATATTATCTATACCTAGTGGGGTGAGGTCCTGGTATCGACTCCCAGTTCGGCAAAACGTTATTGAGTTTACGAATTTCTCAGTATCAGCCACCGGCCACGGAGTCTAGATTTCAGCTCGGTTGATGGCAATAGGCTCGCCCCCTATTACACGGGACTTGGCAAAAAGTTGGTGTAAACTGTTGGTATGAGAAATTGGAAAAAAATACAGATATAGATCACAATGGAAGAATACAACTGGAAGTTAAAAAACCGGCCAAGTGCGAGTCAGACTCCGCCCATACAAACCTGTACCTAGGTATTTATATAATGTAACTAAAAATTTACGGTTTTCGCAATTTTTCCTTTATCTGTGATAAGACGTTGCTTCGTACGAAATTTCAAGATTCTGAGTTCACGGGAAGTACCCTGTAGGCTTTGGTTCCCTTGCGAGTGTCGAAAACTTGCGGAAATTTGCGGCATAAACGGCTGTATCTTTTGATTTGGTTGGCTTAGAAGTTTGATTTTTTCACCGCTCCAAGGGAAAGTAGACATGAGTATTATATAGAAATTCCATCTTGACACCTCCACGCGTTCCTGAGAAAAAGGGTCTTGACAGACAGACAGACGGACAGATGGACGGACAACAAAGTGATCCGATAAGGGTTCCGTTTTTTCCTTTCAAGGTACGGAACCCTAAAAAAACAGCTGTTTCCTACAAAACTGCAATGCCCACATGGTCAAAATATAAGGAACAGCTGATTTAAAAAGAAAATACCGATGAGAAATTTCGATTTCGGGGTTTTGAAAACATCAGTCATTTGAATACATCAGTATTAAGAACGTGGAAACAGTTTTCGCGTCGGGGTCCCTTCTACCCTGCATACTCCACCAGGCTCACCCGCGGCTGTAACCCCTCAAATTCTGATGACAAACCTCTGCTAAACCCTTCAGGAATTACAGGCATGATGATACGTTAAGCAGTCTTCCAACCATAAACAACCCGCTATTACATAGAAACTGACGGAAACGTCAAACAAATGGAACACGATACTATTTTGAAAACAAACCGCCATCTTTGTTTTGACGCGAAGAACTGACGATGTTATGGATTAATGTTGACGTTACGTGTTATTGGAGTATCGGGTTTGCGAATACGTGAAAAATGATCAAACTTGGTAAAACGTGTATTCAGCAGGGAGCGATGCCGTGATCAAATAAGAAATGAGGACATCCGCAAGAGAACCAAGGTTACCGACGTAGCCCGAAGAATTGCAGAAAACTTAAGTGGCAGTGAGCACTTTGCTCGCAGAATGGATGGGCTATGGGGCCGAAAAGTTCGACCGCGCACCGGAAGACGATGCGTCAGTAGGCCTCCCACTAGGTGGACCGATGACCTGGTGAAGGTTGCGGGGATCCGCGGATCTGGATGCGAGTCGCACGGGACCGGTCAATGTGGCGGCACTTGGGGGAGGCCTATGTCCAGCAGTGGACGTCTTTCGGCTGAAATGGTGATGATACCGGAGTTACCAAGGTTGACCAGTAAGACCTATTCAGGGTATAAGGGACAGCCCTTCGCAAACTGACAGGGTGCATTGAGCTCCTCAGTTTGAATCGTATTCCACCGGATTTTTTTTCACGAAACTTTTAGGGCTCATCGTGCGGCGCGTCTTCATAAATGAGCCACTAAAGTCACGAACATATAAAACCGCTTTCGTATTGCTGGTTTTTAGAGTTCCGTACTCAAAGGGTCAAACGGGACCCTATTACTGAGATTTCGCTGTCTGTCCGTCTGTCACCAGGCTGTATCTCATGAACCGTGATAATTAGCCAGTTGAAATTTCTACAGATTATCTATTTCTGTTGCCGCTATAACAAAAAATACTAAAAACAGAATAAAATTAATATTTAAAAGGGGCTCCTATTACAAAAGAGTGATATTTTTTGCTCGTTTTTTATAAAAAAAAATGGTACGGAACCCTTCGTACGCAAGTCCGACTCGCACTTGGCCGGTTTTTTTTAAATTTAAGCTGTACTATTTACATAAATGGAGTGCTGCGTACAGAGAATGTAATTTTACATTGAAACTAGCTGCTGCCCGCGACTTCGTTCGCGGGGTTTTTTATGGATATGAAAAATAGATGTTGGCCGATTCTCAGACCTACCCGATATGCACACAAAATTTCATTAAAATCGGTCAAGCCGTTTCGGAGGAGTATGGCAACGAAAACTGTGACACGAGAATTTTATATAATAATATTAGATATATACATAGGAATAGTAACCGAAAAAATGATAAAAAAATAAAAGACTTCCTGAGAAAAACTCGCGGTTAATATTATTTTAAATAAGGAGCTAAATGCACCTTGTAAGTTTGGGGAGGGCTGCGCCTTACACCCTGTATATTTGATTGGATTAACCCTTATAATAATGAGTGCAAAAGACCCCATAATAAAGCCTTAGGGCAAATATTTTTCCTGTCAATGCGATATTTTTTTTTGTTCTAGACCATAACAGCATGGTAACTTCACAAAGAGATATACAAAATCGTGAGAATCACAGACAGTGTTTGGCTTGTTTAACTAGAGTACAATCCAGTCTGCTGACCCACTGAGTGATAATCAGCATGAAGGTAACCGAGCGTTTACGCAAACGCCATAAAAGGTATGTCGTTTAAAGCTAGGGTTGACTCTGAGACGAAAATATCTTAAGTTTCGTTTATAAAGAAAATCTTTTTCGTTTTTTTTTTAGTAAGATCGCGCTTACCAGGTAGGCATGACATAAATAATTTCGGATTCTGATAATAATAATTTCAGATTCTTTTGAGATTCTGAATAAAGATTTTTTATTTACTCACATACTAACATTTCTAAATACTTTTATAAAAAAAATATCATCATCATCATCATTTCAGCCGAAAGACGTCCACTGCTGGACATAGGCCTCCCCCAAGTTTCGCCACATTGACATAACATGGGGGGTTTTGCCATAATCGCCACGCTTGGCAGGCGGGTTGGCGATCGCAGTACGGTTGTCACAAAAGCACAGAGAATGCTGCTGCCCATACTCTGGCAAGTCCCTTAGTCGGCTCTTACGACACCCACGGGAAGATATGGGATGGTGCTATTCTTTGCGTCCGACACCATACAGGGCAAAAAAAAAATATAAAATCTTAAAACGATAACAACAATATTTATTTTCATTGGAATACACCTACCCGATATCTTAGTTGAACGAATCAGATAACTTCGCATGTGGCGTAGGGAAAGACATTCAAATATATCGTAATCAAATGTTGTGTCAAACTTGTTACTACCAAGTAACCAATCCCCCTGTCTAATGTCATAAACACGCTTGTCAGTTAGCATTCATGTGTCAAAATCTATACTAATATTATAAAGCTGAAGAGTTTGTTTGTTTGCTTGAACGCGCTAATCTCATGAACTACTGATCCGATTTTAAAAATTCTTTCATTATTAGATAGCCCATTTATCGTGGAAGGCTATAGGTTATATATCATTACGCTACGACAAATAGGAGTAGAGCAGCAATGAATAATGTTTCAAAATCTAGGAATATGTGCCGCAGACGAAGTTACGCGGGACAGCTAGTCTAAAATATTCTGAAACATCATTATTGTATGAAAATATTCCCAACTCTGCTCTTTAAGGTTTTTTTAAATCTCTTTTGGACCGTGTGTGGTGACATCCCTACTCCCCACTCCTAGAGAATGGTACCTAATGAACGACCTAGATTTCCAAGCAACGAAGTTAGAGCCTAGCACTAAGTCTAGACCGGTTTATTATTAGCATGAATTCACGGTATAACTAAAAGAGGTTAGGTTTATTACAATTCCAAGATATTTCAGATCACTGCTGCATGGTTCTGTTGAGAAGTATGGAAGAAGAAGACATGCTCCGTCGACCCCAAATGAATTGCGATAAGAGCTGGAGGATGATGATGCATGGATCTTTTGAGGATTGGATGAAGTGTCATTCTTCCATCTTGCAGTGGCAAGAGGGTGCTTTTTTTAAACATCTGCGCACTTGTCTGTGGTATTGGAATAAAACAAGATGGCCAGCGCTGTTGGTTCCGTTTACGAACACACGCCAAAACATCTAAGACGTACTGTATGTACTACAATAGAGACTATCAGAAGAGATGCCGTAGAAAAAATGATCTTATGTCAAAAGTGACAGCTGTCAAAGTCAAGTTTGACATGTTACACTGTTTTTTTCTTCTGATGTTACTCTTGAACCTACAGCAACCAGTTGGAAATCCACTCAACTCACGACAAGCACTAAACACTCAACACACAATCGACATACACTTCCACTTACATCATTCACTCTTTCACTTTGTTACCCTTGCATTGTTAAGGTTTGCCATGAATGCTCTCATGAGACATGCACTCCACTGGAACGTGTGCTAAAATAGAATTATATAAGCAAATCCCTATAGCCGGACACTGCCCCTAAGATACAAGCCTAGCTAAGTTTAAGGGACAAAGTTGAACCTATGTATTATACTAATCTATCAATGCTAAATTAAGAACTCAAATCAGTCCAATGCATTTTTTTTTTGTTATTTGATATCAATTGCAAGTAGATTACGATTTTGTTCGCGTTCTTCTGTCTTTCGTTGATATTTTTTTTTTTGATACGTCATTATCATCATCATTTCAGCCCAAAAGACGTCTACTGCTGGACATAGGCCTCCCCCAAGTGTCGCCACATTGACGTTTTGGGGGGTTTTGCCATAATTTACTCACATACTAACATTTCTAAATACTTATATAAAAAAAAATATCAACATCATCATCATTTCAGCCGAAAGACGTCCACTGCTGGACATAGGCCGCCCCCAAGTTTCGCCACATTGACATAACATGGGGGATTTTGCCTTAATCGCCACGCTTGACAGGCGGGTTGGCGATCGCAGTACGGTTGTTACAAAAAACACAGAGAACGCTGCTGCCCATTCTTTTGCAAATCCCTTAGTCGCCTCTTACGACACCCACGGGAAGATATGGGATGGTGCTATTCTTTACGTCCGACACCATACAGAGCTTTTTTGATACAGTTAAAAATAATTTCAAACGTCATTAAGAAAGTCGACATACGCCGAATAACGGTTAATGCTGCAAATGACGAAAAAAAGAGAAATTGACCAAATCCATTTTTAATAATGGCAACATTATCATTTGGGTCTGCTTTTGTTATGTCATGCGCAATTGAAGTGGTCACAAACGTGATGGTTTTGTTTGGAAAGATTTCTTTGGCTAACTATGTTTAGGGACTCATTGCTCTGTGTCCTCAAGCGCAACTGCTGAGGTCCTAGCTTCGATTCCCGTGTCAGACAAAGTCGCACTGGGTTTTTTCACTAAGTATTTCTCAGCACGACCCCAGACACGGAGTCTGGGGTCGTGCCCGGTTGTTGGCAATTGGCTTGGCCCCTATTGCATGACACTTAAACACAACAGGCGACATAACGGTTTCGTGTGGCATGGTTTGCAAGATTTTTGTGAACTTTGTTTTGATAAATCTAATATACTAATTGAATTGAATTTAACGCGCTAATATCAGGAATTATTGGTCCGATTTGAAAAATTCTTTCAGTGTTAGATAGCTCATTTATCGAGAAAGGCTATATTTTCATCACGCTAGGACCAAAAGGAGCGGAGCAGCAATGAAAAATGTTGCGAAAACGGGGAAAATGTGACGCAGACGAAGTTGCGCCTGACAGCTAGTAAACAAATAAAGGAAATCAATGTAGGTGTACTATGGCACATCTCTGCCTAACCCTCCGGGGACATATGGGCTTGATGTTATGTTTAAAGAAATATCGTCACGCTGTCATCCACATTCATACCCAAGACTAACCGAACAATTATTTGAAGGTCACGTTATTGTTTAATTTGGACCAAAAAACAATAGGTTTTTGTATCAATAGGCATAATTACATCATAGGCCGTCAATTTTGTGTCAATGGTTTAAACATTGACATTGTTTTGTAACCTTGACGAAGAGGAGAGCAGCGGTGGCCCAGTGGTGGCAGCCCCGACTTACGAGCAGTAAGTCGTAGGTTCTAAACTAGGCAGGCGCATTACTTTGTGTAATTTATTTCATCACCGCTGCCCTCAAAAACGGGGATGGAAAACATCGTGAGGAAACCTAACCTAGAACTAAAAATTCGAAGACATGTGACATCTACCAACCCGCACTGGGCCCGCGTGGTGGATTACAGCCCTGAGCCAACTCCTCATAGAGAGGAGGCCTGTCTCCCAGCAGTGGGGAAGTTATAGGCTGATGATGATGATGTTGAATTTTCTTTATTTTTCTAAAGTCAATAAGGGACAGTCGGCACCATATTTTTTTATTTTAAGATAGTTGCTGTCTCGTAAAGAATAGCACCATCCCATGTCTTCCTAGTTGTCGTAAGAGGCGACTAAGGGACTTGCCAGAGAATGGGCAGCAGCGTTCTCTGTGCTTTTGTAACAACCGTACTGCGATCGCTAACCCGCCTGCCAAGCGTGGCGATTATGGCAAAACCCCCCCTTCTTGGGGGAGGCCTATGTCCAGCAGTGGACGTCTTTCGGCTGAAATGATGATGATGATGATGATGAGTTGCCGTCTCATAAATATAAAATATTCTACGTTATATTTATAAACTGCGGGTCTGTTCTGTAATATCTTTGGAAAGTGTTACGTGTGTAGCCTCATATCCATACTGTTGTCTTAAATCCTCGTAATTTCACTTGAGAGTTATGCAATTAATAATGACGTGCTTAGCTTAATTTAGCTAATTTATAGAACAATTAAAGTTAATTGTTTAATTGTGTAATGTAATTATTGTAGGCAATTAGGGTAGTGTAGTAACTTTTTAGTTTTAATTTTAACTGACTTTTTAGGGTTCCGTAGCCGAATGGCAAAAAACGGAACCCTTATAGATTCGTCATGTCTGTCTGTCTGTCTGTCTGTCTGTCTGTCTGTCTGTCTGTCTGTCTGTCTGTCCGTCCGTATGTCACAGCTACTTATTTCCGAAACTATAAGAACTATACTGTTGAAACTTGGTAAATAGATGTATTCTGTAAACCGCATTAGGATTTTCACACAAAAATATAAAAAAAACAATAAATTAAGGGGGTCCCCATACTTAGAACTGAAAACCAAAAAAAAAAATTTCATCAAACCCATACGTGTGGGGTATCTATGGATAGGTCTTCAAAAATGATATTAATGTTTCTATTATCATTTTTTTCTAAACTGAATAGTTTGCGCTAGAGCCACTTCCAAAGTGGTAAAATGTGTGTCCCCCCCCCTCTAATTTCTAAAGTAAGAGGAGGAAAATTCTGAAAATATTTAGGATTGTAGAACGTAAAAAAAACTATCAACGAAAATTGGTTTCAATAAGATATGATGTTTAGTTTTTGAGATATGGGACTTTTTCATCAAACTGCAGCAGTAACTTTGTTTTTCATAAACATACTATGAAAAACAAATTTAGTTTTGCGGTTGTGTGGAAGTTTACTAACTAATACTACTAACTAATGAATGACAGTTCAAAATATTGTTATTATATTGTTTGGAGCTATGGAACCCTGTGTGCGAGTAAGATTCGCACTTGGCCGGTTTTTTTTAGGTGTGGTTTCTTAAAGTCAATGTTGTTTAGGGTTCCGTACCCAAAGGGTCAAACGGAACCCTATTACTGAGACTTCGCTGTCCGTTTGTCACCAGGCTGTATCTCATGAACCTTGATAGTTAGCCAGTTGAAATTTCTACAGATTGTATATTTCTGTTGACGCTATAACAACAAATACTAAAAACATAATAAAAAAAATATTTAAATATTTAAGGGGGCTCCCATACAAAACAGTGATTTTTTCGCTAGTTTTTATAAGTAATGGTACGGAACCCTTCATGCGCTAGTCCAACTCGCACTTGGCCGGTTTTCTATTTTATTTATTACCCGACTGACTCGCGGGAAATTTAATTAATGTCGACGGTCTCTATAGTAGTCCGGATAAAATAGATATTTCAAATAACTAAAACTCAGATCGAGCTGAATTTTAGTAGAGCCCTAGTAGAAATAAAGTGTCAAAAGTCCCCATTTGTGCAGAAAAAGTTATTCAAGGTCAATGTTCAAAATTTTCATGTTTTTTGGATTTTCCTCGAAAACAGTATAAGGGTTATCAAAAACGTAGCACAGACAAAATTGTTGATCATAAAATTTTCTACAAAAATGGTCTTATAATTGTTTCTTAGGAATCACCACTCTCATCACCCACTCACTCCTAAGATATCGCGATTCTAAAAGTTGAAGGAGGCTCTGTAAATGAGCTCTTTGACATCAAAAACCTTGTTTTTTTATTTTTATTTATGCGAAATCATCAAATGACTCCTCCCGTTCGGGGCGAAGCGGAAGGGGGAGTGTCAGACTTGTACTGACTAAAACTCATCCATGTTCCTTCTTAGCCCTTTGTGTTCCAGGGCCACGGTATCTGTTTCGAACATTCCCGCAGCCACATCAAAAGATTTTTTTTTCCACATCAAAAACCTAAAATAAGCCTAAAATTGAGCTCATTATTTTTGTGCCCATATAATCTGGTTTCTCCATATACAGGGTGTAACGGAAAGGGTATATACATACTTAAGGGTGTGCTACAGACCGTCAAACTGAACATGTTTCTCCATTGGACAAACATCGTAAAAGCGAAAAAAATATCTGCTCCCCATACCTTTGGGTCGAATGGGTATTGAAATTTTGTATGGGGAGCAGATAATTTTTTCGCTTTTACGATGTTTGTCCAATGGAGAAACATGTTCAGTTTGATGGTCTGTAACACACCCTTAAGTATGTATATACCCTTTCCGTTACACCCTGTATATGAATCATCTAAATCGGACCAGTAATCACGGAGAAAAAGGCGTACTTACATAAATTAAATATTAAAAAGATGCAAAACCCAAACCCTTAAACCCAATTCTGGGTTAAGCTCGCCGTTGTACATAAGCTATATATTATTTGCGCGTATATCTTTTGATTTTATGTGCAATAAAGAATAAGAATAGGATGCTGGTCGAATACATATCACCGTTTCCAGAAGTCAGTTAAAAAGAAACATGTTTAACAAACAACCCACGAGATTACATATAATGTAGTCAACATGTCATGTGCGTACTGTGGTCGGCAGTTCGCAGAAAATCAAAATTTTTCCGTTTATGTTAATATTTTTGTACTTACGCCATGTTGACATATCTTATTGATGTCCCACGATCGATTGTGTGGCTTTTAATATTATTGTACTGTTTCATTTGCAGGTGGGGCAGTCATAGAAGGATCAAATCATCATCCGCTTAGCCTTTTCCCAAACTATCTTGGGATCGGCTTCCAGTCTAGCTGGATACAGCTGAAAACCAGTGTTTTACATAGAGCGACTGCCTATCTGACCTCCACAACCTAGTTAGTACTGGGTAATACAACCCTATCCTTTGGTAAGACTGGTTGTCAGACTTTCGGGCTACTGAATACCTGTAAAGACTGTCAAGGCTTAACGTGCTTTCCAAGGACTTCGTACATGTTAAAATAAACATTTGAAAAAAAAAAAACATTTAATAATAGGTTTGGAGGCCTATGTCCAGCAGTGGACGTCTTTCGGCTGAAATGATGATGATGATGATTTAAAGATCGGTTTTGGGATCAGGGTACAAGCTACGGAACAGGGTCTAAGTGGCGGTCAGGGCTCCAGAGATAGGAACCTCCTCAGGTATTCTCTCTTGTTATTATTGAGACCACTTTCAGAATTTGTTTACTATTCAGATCATTCAATCAACTGTGTTTGTACCGTACTCATGCGCACATCTACACTGATTACGATTAGATATCTTATCAATGTCCGTTTTGCCCGAGAAAATCTTTTCTTAGACTTGTCGAAGATAATACACGGTTGAAAGCAATAGGCTCGCCTTCTATTACATGGGACGTAAACATAGCTGGCGAAATGTTGCTGTACTATTATGTACAGCCATAGGTAGTTTTTAAATTTCTATGGGTACCTACACCTCTGCCTTATTGTATGTTATCTATAACAATATTATAAAGCTGAAGAGTTTGTTTGTTTGTTTGCTTGATTGCGCGCTAATCTCAGAAACTACTGGTCGGCTTTGAAAAATTCTTTCAGTGTTAGATAGCCCATTTATCGAGGAAGGCTATAGGCTATTTAGCATCACGCTACGACCAATAGGAGCGGAGCAGCAATGAAAAATTTTACGGAAACGGGGAAAATGTAACGAAGTTGCGCGGGACAAGTAGTTTTTAATACACGCTGGTTTTTTTGCGCCGCAAAATCAGCACGGCGACAAAACAAAAACACATAACACGCCTGCAATCTACGAATGGTTAAGCAGACACCCACATTTAGCCAGGATTAAGTCTCATGTAATAACTTACCGCAGTATCTCAAGACGAATATACGGGACAGAACGAAACGTGGTCGCTCACAATGGGCCTCATGAGAAGGCTAAGCCAGCCAACGGGCAATGGAGAGGGCTACGCTCGGAGTTTCCTTGCGTGATCAAATCAGAAATGAGGACATCCGCAAGAGAACGAAGGTTACCGACGTAGCCCGAAGAATTGCCAAACTTAACGGGAACCGGAAGACCGGAAGATGATGCGTTGGAAGGCCGCCCACTAGATGGGCTGATGACCTGGTGAAGGTTGCGGGAATCCGCTGGATGCGAGTCGCATGGTACCGGGCAATGTGGCGACACTTGGGGGAGGAAATGATGAATAGGGGCGAGAATATGGCCATACACGGGGCTCAAATCCAGACTCCGTGGCTGCTACTGGAGATTTCCTGATAGAACAAGCAAATAACATTTTGACAAACCTAGGAATCGAATTCAAGACCTCATTCCCAGCAGGTTGCGTCCATTGGACAAACGAGAACAAAAACACTGACCAACCAACTGTATATTTCTCTCTACACTATATTATTACTAACTATTGCAAATAACAATCTCAGCCAAATATTTTAGTAGTAATCATTTCTTTAGATTTTTTGTTAGACTTAAGCTGGTTTCACACCGGGCGAAGCGAGAGTGTGGGTGACTCGGAAACTTGACACTTTAAAAAATGTTGTCTCATACAGTCCTCATTTTTAGGGTTCCGAACCCAAAGGGTCAAACGGTACCCTATTACTGAGACTTCGCTGTCCGTCTGTCACCAGGCTGTATCTCATGAACCGTGATAGTTAGCCAGTTGAAATTTCTACAGAGTATGTATTTCTTTTGCCGCTATAACAACAAATACTAAAAACAGAATAAAATAAATAATTAAGGGGGGCTCCCATACAAAAAAGTGATTTTTGTGCGAGAGTCCGACTCGCACTTGGCCGGTTTTTTATGGATTATTATTCTCTTGCCCTTATCCCAATTCATTTGGGGTTGGCGCAGCATGTAAGAAAGAAAGAAATAAGTTTATGTCCGCTTCTTCCATGCTTCTCTATTACTTGTAATTTCATGAGACACCTCCTTTCTTGCCTATAATCCTTCACACAGTCCGTCCATAGTTTCTTTGGTCTTCCTCTACTCTTGTACTCGTCCACATGGATTGTGTGAGGAACGTTTTCAAGGAAAAAGGAGTAAATAATGCCGTAACTTCTGACAGTGGAGAATGGAAGAAGAAAACGTATTCCGCGGAAACGTATTGGTCAATGTCACGTTTAAGGTTATACAGAACATGGCGTAAAGTTCTGCACCCCCCATAGAAAAGGCAGGATTCTCCAAAGGGTATTGTGTATCGTGGGCTACTGCCCGACAGCTGTTGTCGGCGTTTTCTATATACCTACTCTTAAGTCGCGGATAATTTTAACTGCGCGATTTATATTATCACGTAGGCAACGTAGGTCCAAAATTGGCCTAAACACATTATATTAATCATATATACAAAACTATCATGTCACTAAATTACTGAAGTTTTCTCTAGTTACCCACAGAGACAAAAGTAATATTTTCGACCTATACAGGGTGTAACGGAAAGGGTATATACATACTTAAGGATGTGCTACAGACCATCAAACTGAACATGTTTCTCCATCGGACAAACATCGTAATAGCGAAAAAAATATCAGCTGCGCCATACATTTGGGTCGAATAGGTATTAAATTTTGTATGGGGCAGCAGATAATTTACTCGATATTACGATATTTGTCCGATGGAGAAACATGTTCAGTTTGATGGTCTGTAGCACACTCTTAAGTATGAATACACCCTTTCCGTAAAACCCTGTATAGCCTCCCTTTATTTCAATCCATGTTTGTTTGGATACCATAATTTATTAGATGAAGCCGGAAATTTTTGGGCCTTAGATACCATGTAGTTCTTCATTTTTGTCATAAATGGCACTGTAGTTCTTTATTTGTGACATAGATGGCGCTGTACTAAATTTTGTACCATGTTCCTGTAGTTCTTTTTCTAATGTAGTTCTTCATTTTTGTCATAGATGGCACTGTAGTTCTTTATTTTTGTCATAGATGGCACTGTACAAAATTTTGTACCATGTTGCTGTAGTTCTTTTTCTACTATGTAACACACGTCTCGTGGGTGTGAAACCACCTTATAGCTTAGGATTCACGGTTGGTTGCTGGCTGTTCAGTGACTGTGCGCCTTTTACTTTCCAGCGCGAGTTTGAACGAAGCTAACTGGAACTAGGTCATTGGTAGACTGTGGTCGGCTCAATACTTGGAGCAAATGGTTTACCAATGATAGTATTTATTTATTTATTTTACTATTTATGTACACACAGTAGAGAGCACAGGAAAAAAAAACATAAAATATTTGAGTACAAAGGTACTGCTTATTTCAAATGAAATTTCTGCCAAAAGACCTGCGACAGAAGAAATGAAATAGAAATGTAGACTATAGACTATGACTGACTATTATGTGTTTTTTTATGACGAAAAACCATGAAAAAGGTGTTTATCATTGTAGTGCCTGCAAGCCCATTTCACCAGTAAAATATTTATCGTGGGGTTAGTGCCTAACCAGTTGGCCTACCATGACGTCTTAAAACATTATTGTTTCATTCTTACTCCAGAGTGGGAAAGAGACGGAGCTATACAGGTCGTCTAGCTCCATCTCTTTCCCACTCTGGAATAAGAATGAAACAATAGGTAATGTTTTAAGACGTCATAATAACCCCCCTGGTGTTAGAGTTTTTATGCCACCCATGGGCTTCTGACTTGACTTAACATACCTTCGAGAAAAAGAAGAAAACGCCAGTAAAGTCTCATGTATTAGAGGCTAAGCCTATTGCCATCAAACCGGTACAATTTCCGATGGAAAAGCACAAGAGAACGAACTGGGATAAAAATAGAAGCTCACCGGTATCGGGAACAGAATCAAGGAGTTATTGATGCCGTGATGTCTCATCATCATCATTTCAGCCGAAAGACGTCCACTGCTGGACATAGGCCTCCCCTAAGTTTCGCCACATTGACGTAACATGAGGGGTTTTGCCACGATCGCGATACGATCGCGATACGATCGCAGTACGGTTGTTACAATAGCTCAGAGAACGCTGCTGACCATTCTCTGGCAAGTCCCTTAGTCGCCTCTTACGATACCCACGGGAAGATATGGGATGGTGCTATTCTTTACGTCCGACACCATACAGAGCACGTCGTGACGTCTAATAGGGAAGAATTTAAGAAGAAAACGTATTGCGCTGACCCCGGGTAGAATGGAACAAAGTTAGGAAGATGATAGGGTATCGGGAATAGAGTCCAACGTCCTGGAGGTCAGGACTCCAGAGAAAGGAACCTGCTAACAATACAAGCCGTGTCCAAGAGCACTGCTTTCTGAATCAAGCCCTTGATCCAGCTGCCTAACGAGAGCCTCATCAGATATTGGTCGAGGCTCTTGGCTATTAAGCCATTGGCTGATACGACTATCGGCACAATGATCACCGAGTTATTAAGGTTTTTGAAAAGTTGTTTTTTTATGTATGTTTGTTATATGTTGTTATTTATGTAAGTAAGGACATATTCTTGGGTTAAAAATGCTTATTTCAAACAGTATAAACCCTCTTTTCTTGCTATCTTAAAACAGGTCCCAGATTAAAATAAAAAAATACCGTAAGAAGTCGCCTGCGCTCGATTCGAACCAGTTTTCTTTAGATAAACTTGCTGATTATCAAAAACTACGACATTGGGAGGTTTTATAAGTAACAGAAATATTCGCAATTTTATACCGTTATACCTACACATGAATTCTTTCTTTTTTATTACTGAGAATTTCTAACATTCCAAACGAATGATTTAGATTGAATGTAGATTTCAAAAAGGTGAAATTACTCGGAAACTACTGGTTCGATTTTCATTACTGTTGAAAAGTCAACTCAATTTACCCTTTTTTGGCGAAAGAATCTGCATTGCCATCCAACGTGGCAATGGTGCCAGCCTTCTGGGCACTATTCTTATTGACAACGATGTGGACGAATTTTATTGATGTCCTGTAATTTCTTTTCCATATTGATACTTGTACTTATTATTTTAGATCTATTCGAAGTTTGTAAATAATGTACGTAGTGAATTAAAATATAATTAAGTACTAAATTTTCCTAGAAATAGGTTGAATGCTATAAATAAAATCTATTTTGTAAATTGGTTGTAAAAAACACGTTTACACGTCAAAAATGAATAATGTTTTAAAACTTGATGGGGTTCGGTGTTTCCTATCCGAATATTCTGAGAATATACATCCGAAACCGACTCAGAGGTCTCTTCTAAAGTCCAGCCATGTTGATTCACCCAAAAAAGAAGTATTAGCAACAAACCAGGTCAAACATCATGAAAAAACTCCTAGTTAAGTAAACCAATGACACTTAAATTGCAAATCAAATCGCTAAACGAAGAAAAATCCACCGATTTCTTAATCCGCACGATTACAACTGAAGGCTGCACATAAAATAATGAAATTTCACTTCAAAAACTCCGTTAGAACGTGAGGCACACATTAAATACTATTACCAAAAGGTCACAAGATTACTCAATACCGAACAATGCACGCAACTATGAAATTTTAACAAAGAAAAAAAATAACACTTAAAAAAAAACACTAACTTATCTTCCTGTTCGCCCTGACATAATCTATCATACGACTGACTGATCGGATAGCCATCGTGAAAATGAGCGAAAATTTAGCAAAATTTCAAATTTGGAATTAAGCGCGATTGGCTGAGCGCGGCGGCATCACGCAGTACGAATGCGCAAGAGTGACTGGCCGCTGCCACTTGAAACGTTACATTTTACGTTATTCTGTTGTTTTTTTTTTCAAGTGTTCCGTTTTAAACGCGGAAAACTGCGTTTTGTGTTTACGTTTTGGACGCGTTACAATGCGAGTTTATTTTGCTGATTTAGTAAGTTGTCGTGTTATTGGAAGGTCAGTATATACTCTAGTACATAAGTTAGTACGTCGTACATAGATCATAAATCTTACAAAACATCACGCCTATAATATCCAAAGTGTTCGACAGAGGTGTACCTAATAGACTCACAATTTCTCTAGTTATGTTCAAGTCCCATATCACGAACCGATACTTTTGTCATCATCATCAGTCTATAATGTTCCCACTGCTGGGACATAGGCCTCCTCTCAATGAGAAGGAGTGGGCTGTAATCCACCACGCGGGCCCAGTGCGGGTTAGTAGATGTCACATGTATTAGATTTTTTAGTCTAGAACATGCCGGTTTTCTTACGATGTTTTCCTTCACAGTTTGTGAGGGCAGCGGTGATGAAATAAATTACGCAAAGAAATGCGCGTGCCTGGGTTCGAACCCACGGCTTACTGAGAACGCCACTTGCTACGCGATCCTTACGTATCGTCACAGACAGCCGGGACCAACGGCTTAACGTGCGCTTTCTGAGGCACGGAGGAAACTCGGTATGTAATGGGAGGTCACCCATCTACAACAGACAAGAGCGGCTTAACCAGAAGATCGACCAGAGCTGCTGTTGGTATTTATCCATATCCGGGTTCACCTTTCAACTCGCTTCCGTCATATTATTTCTTAGAATCGACTCAACGTTTTGAAAACAATACTTATATGAATCAGTATTGTCTCGGCCTGTTGTGATTTCAAGAATTAATCCAACAATAGCGAGGTTTATCTGACTTACGTGGTGAGACAGAGGTTACATAACATCGCGCCTGGAATCGAAGGAGGGCTAGGCAGAGAAGCACTTTATTGTACAGGAGGCGAGTATATTGCAGTCCACCGGACACAAATCCAAGCTCAGTGGCTGCTTCTGAGAAATTCCTGATGGAAAAGCCCAATAACACTTTACCCATTAACACTAGACAGAACCTACTAGATAACTAGAGAAAAATATCGCAAAAAGAAAATAACCGACTTCCAAATAACACACAAAAAAGTGGGAATAACTTTACTTTTTGAAGTCGGTGACTTTTGTCTAGTAGTTTCTGTCAAAGCAAATAAAATTTATATGGGACCACAGCGCGAAGCTTCTTATACTAAATGAAAAAAGAGTAATTAATTGGGATCTGTAATCACGGAGAATTCAGAGGACAAGACAAAAATACCGGCCAAGTCGAACAGCAGGCGAAAAGCGAGTCGGACTCGTGCACCGAGGGTTCCGTACAAACCTGTAGGTATGTAAGTTTAAAATTTACAGTTTTCGCAATTTTTCCTTTATCTGTGCTATAAGACGTTGATTCGTTCCAAATTTCAAGATTCTGAGTTCACGGGAAGTATACCCTGTAGGTATGATTCCCTTGCGAGTGTCAAAAATTTGCGGTAAACGGCTGTATCTTTTGATTACGTTGGCTTACAAGTTTGGTTTTTTCACAGCTCCAAGGGACAGTAGACTTGAGTATATGATATAAATTCCAGTTTGATACCTAAACGCGTTCCTGAGAAAAAGGGTTTTGACAGACAGACGAACAAAAAAGTGATCCTATAAGAGTTCCGTTTTTCCTTTCGAACCCTAAAAAAAGAAAAGATCCTAGTGGAATACATAACCTCCTCCTACTGGACGTCATTCGTCAATATTTTAATTGATAAGCTTGACAGCATGCAACTTTTAACACATTTTTTCTCCATCATCGCGTTTCTTCGACATTGTCTTAAATAAATTTTTTCGCAAAGTTGACAAAGGTCTACAAATTGGCCTGACCTGACATTTTTTGTTGTTTAAAATAATAATTTATTCGGATGATGTTGAAACTCACTCTGTACACCTCAGAGTGACCATAGCGTGAAGATTAGGAATTGTGTAACGTGTTAATTGAATTTAGACCCAATTTATTCAAATCTTTCCATTGCTTAAGAGTTCAGTGGCTTCGAACCCCACGACCTTTGGTAACCACTAGCGACCCCCCCCGGCTTTGCACGGGTACAATGCTGATACTAAATATACTACAGAATGTCTGTCGACATCACATTGGAAACCTCTAAAATTATCAGTGTTTCTCTACTACATTATGCATGTATTTAATTTTTTATTTTTATTTTATTTTATTTATAAATAAATACCTATTTATTTATTTATTTATTTTATCACAAAATCCACAGCTCTTTACAATTTTATCCTTAACTATTTCAACTTATCCTACACTAATTTAATATCTATACATAGCTTAAAAATACAGCGTGGGTGAGTGTGTGGGAGTGTGCCGGAGGAGTTGAAAGTGGGTGTGTGCTGTGTGAGTATGTTATAGTGGTGTGTGGTGATTGTCTGTGATTGTGTATTTATTTATTTCGTTTAGATGTCACATCATCATTTCAGCCGAAATACGTCCACTACTGGACATAGGCCTCCCCCAAGTGTCGCCACGTTGACCGGTCACATGCGACTCGCATCCAGCGGATACTCCTGAATATTGGCGAGGATGCAAAACAACACCTTGTTTATGACTAATTTGACTAAGAAACAAACTACAAATAAACTTGACCTTGACTAGAATAGACTTGTATTGTCATCCAAATTTGTCTATGGGCAAATGAGTAGGCTAGCAGAATATTCGTAAAATTGCGCTGTGCAAACCTGCTTAATATTCTAAATGCGAAATTTTGTAAATGTATGGATGTCTGGATGTCAGGATGTCAGGATGTCTGGATGTAAAGACGTCTGTAGCGACTGCCTATCTGACCTCCACAACCCAGTCAGTACTGGGTAATACGATACCCCTAGGTAAGACTGATTATCAGACTTTCAGCTTCTGACTACTCGTAACGACTGTCAAAGATCTACAAATGACAGCCGGGACCAACGGGTTAACGTGCTTTCCGAGGCACGGAGGAAACTCGGTATGTAATTATGGTCACCCATCCACAGACCAACCTCGGCAAGCACGGCTTAACCTTAAAGATCGACCTGGGCAGCTGTTATTATTTAGCCACGAGCTCCTCCTAACCTGTTAACTATCTATCTATATCTATATAAATTACGTGTCACGTTGTTTGTCCGGGATGGACTCCTAAACTACTTAACCGATTTCAATCAAATTTGCACACCGTGTGCAGTTAGATCCAACTTGAAAGATAGGATAGCTTACATCTCAATTTATAGTCGCAGGGGAAAATTTGACGCAGACGAAGTTGCGCGGGACAGCTAGTATTAAAACATAATCTAGTACGTACAATGAACTATGTAAAACAAGAATTATTTGAACAGCTGTGCAATATTAAACACAATAGACGAACAATATTGTTTAATTTGGATTTAGTTTCTAAAAACATTATTGAAATATGTAGTAAATGTTTCTTGCACAGATTGATACATATTTTTATTGTATGGAGGATCATCATCATTATTAGCCTATAATGTTCCCACTGCTGGGACACAGGCCTCCTCTCTATGAGAGCGAGTAGGCTGTAATCCAACCACGCGAGCCCAGTGCGGGTTGGTAGATGTCACATGTCTTCGAATTTTTAATACTAGTACATGCCGGTTTCCTTACGATGTTTTCCTTCGCCGTTTTCGAGAGCAGCGGTGATGAAATAAATTACACTAAGTCTGGGTTCGAACCCACGGCTTACTGCTCGTAAGTCGGGGCTGCCACCGCTGCTCTCAGTATGGAGTATAGAAAAGTATTAAAAAAAACTTTTATTATTAAAATAACGTCAAGCCTAGGTATTTAACTGAACACTTAGGAAATTATGCAGTCAACCCACATTTCGCCAGTTATGTTCAAGTCCCATGTAATTAAGGGTGAGCCTATTGTCATCAAACGGGTGCAAGTTCAGACTGAAAATCCGTACCTGCTACTGATAAATTTCTGTTGAAACTGGCGCACTTGGCGACCGCTGAGCATGAGGTTTTGGCCTCGATTGATGGCAATAGGCTCGCCCCCTATGTATTGACCTGCTACTGAGAAATTCCAGATGTTAAACCGAATAATTCTTGCCCGAACTGGAAATAAAACCCGTGCCCTCGTGCTCAGTAGTAGCGCCTGCAACCACTTGACCAACAAGGCAATTATGTCTGCCTGCCTACCCTTTCCAAGAATCCAAAAGCGTTATGTTATGTATGGCAACATAATGTTATCTTACTAAGCACATATTTGAGAACAAAAAACCTTAAGACATCCGGCGGAAATTAGCTTAAGTTTGACCTTAAAATGTCACTTCTAAGATTTAAAAAAAAAACTAGTAACCCGCCCCTGTTTCACACAGTTTTACGGCTGAGTTTAAGTCCTCATCAACCGCCCTTTATTGTTCCCACTGCTGGGACACAGGCCTCCTCTCTATGAGAGACAGTGGGCTGTAATCCACCACGCGAGCCCAGTGCGTGTTGGTAGATGTCACATCATCATTTCAGCCGAAAGACGTCCACTGCTGGACATAGGCTTGCCCCAAGTGCCGCCACATTGACCGGTCCCGTGGGACTCGCATCCAGCGGATCCCCACAACCTTAACCACGTCATCGGTCCACCTAGTGGGAGGCCTTCTGCATCATCTTCTGGTTTCGGCCCCATCGGCCTACCGTTCTGCTAGCAATGTGCCCTGCCCACTGCCACTTAAGTTTGGCAATTCTTCGCGCTACGTCGGTAACCTTGGTTCTCTTGCGGATGTCAACATTTCTGATTTGATCACGCAAGGAAACTCCGAGCATAGTCCTCTCCATTGCCCTTTGGGTGACTTTGAGCCTTCTGATAAGGCCCATTGTGAGCGACCACTTTTCGGTCCCGTATGTAATCACTGGCAACACACACTGGTCATAGACTATCGTCTTCAGACACTGCGGTAAGATGTCATGTCTTCGAATTTTTAGTTCTAGGTCATACCGGTTTTCTCACGATGTTTTCTTTCACCGTTTTTGAGGGCATCGGTGATGAAATAAATTATACAAAGTAATGCGCCTGCTTGGGTTTGAACCCACGGCTTACTGCTCGTAAGTCGGGGCTGCCACCACAGGGCCACCGCTGCTCTCGTGGTGTTATGGATTAAACTATATTGTATTCTTAGATGGAAACCTTCGGAAATAGATTTACTAAATGATGTTGATGTTTTATCATAATCGGTTCATCCGTTTAGGAGCTACGATGCCACAGACAGACACACAGATACACACGTTAAACTTATAACTCTCCTCTTTTTTGATCGGGAGTTATAATAAACGTTTATCAAACTACCGAGCTTAACTATCGACATAACATCAATGCGCTATTGCCGGTTACTGCAATGTTTTCTTAACCGACTGCGCGTAGAGAGGTATCGCTTTCATAACCCGCCATTTTATCTGAAGGTCGTTCTAAATTGACCAACGCGACGTTCATTAACATAAACTATTTGCTTGCAAAATATTAAATAGTTTGAGTTACTGCCGCTTTTTATTTGAGTTTACGAGGTCAGGAGAGTAACAAAGGTAAGGTTAAGCTATGCCTGCCGAGGTCAGTCGGTGGATGGGTGACCATCATCATGACAGTATGTGACACCTCTCCGTGCCTTGGAAAGCATGTTAAGCTGTTGGTGCCGGCTGTCATTGGTAGATCTGTAATATGACGTTGCTCCGTTGGTCAAGTGGTTGCAAGAGCGACTGTTGAGCTTGAGGTCCGACATTCGATTCCCAGGCTGGGCAGTGTTTTTGGGTTTTTCATCAAAAAATTCTTAATAGCAGCCACGGAGCATGGATTTGTGCCCGATTGTTGGCAAAAGGCTCGCCCCCTATCACATGAGACTTGACGCCTACTTCCGAACCCTTCGGTGAACTCAGGCGTAATATTACGGTATTTATGTTTTAGCCCATTTCTTGACGAAGATTATACGCTAGTTAACATCACGCTACAACGATTAGGAGCCGAGTAAAACAAGAAATGGCGGGACACAGCTAGTGAAGTATACAAAGTGTAACAAAAAGGGTATATACATACTTAAGGGTGTGCTACAGACCATCAAACTGAACATGTTTCTCCATCGGACAAACATCGTAATAGCGAAAATTATCAGCTGCCCCATACAATTAGGTCGAAAAGGTATTAATATTTTTTTCATTTTGTTCTGTATGGTGTCGGACGTAAAGAATAGCACCAACCCATATCTTCCCATGGGTGTCGTAAGAGGCGACTAAGGGACTTGCCAGAGAATGGGCAGCAGCGTTCTCTGTGCTTTTGTTACAACCGTACTGCGATCGCCAACCCGCCTGCCAAGCGTGGCGATCATGGCAAAACCCCCCAAAATGTCAATGTGGCGACACTTCGGGGAGGCCTATGTCCAGCAGTGGACGACTTTTGGGCTGAAATGACGAATGATGAGGTTTTAAAATTTTGTATGGGGCAGCAGATAATGTTTTCGCTATTACGATGTTTGTCCGGTGGAGAAAGATGCTCAGTTTGATGGTCTGTAGCAGGCCCTTAAGTATGTAACTATATACCCTTTCCGTTACACCCTGTATATACTATCTACCTATTTATTTATTTTTACATAAAAGCCACCTACCTACACAGTATTTTTCTTTCTTAGTCAATTTATTAAAGCGTTGCCGGATAGCTGAAGTACCCTTTGCGGTTTCACTGTTGGGGGCGTTGGGGGCGTCAGTATCACGTATTACAAGGGGGGTCTCTTTGGGTGCATCGCTCATGATTTGAACCCGGGACCTCGAGAGCCGCCACCCGACCACCGAGGCACAGAGGTGCTCCTGCGGGACAAAGGGTCAACCTTAGGTATTGACTTGACGAAGCAACTTTTACTTAAAAAGGGGTCAATGAAACTGGTATAGATCTGGTCTTAGGTAGAGGATACTTCATCATTTCAGCCCAAAAGACGTCCACTGCTGGACATAGGCCTCCCCCAAGTGTCGCCACATTGACATTTTGGGGGGTTTTGCCATAATCGCCACGCTTGGCAGGCGGGTTGGCGATCGCAGTACGGTTGTTACAAAAGCACAGAGAACGCTGCTGCCCATTCTCTGGCAAGTCCCTTAGTCGCCTCTTACGACACCCACGGGAAGATATGGGAGGATACTTAGACGAACAGAAAAAAATAAGGTCGGTACAACTTAAGGGCACTATATCCTCTACTTGTCTGAATACTTATATCAGTTTCATAGTGCGCCAGAAGGCTACGGTGAAGAGGGACTTTTTTAATATTTTAGAGGCCCCGGGTACTTTAATGCTGTCCACATTTGTGTATGTAGGAGCTAGCTAAGCTAGCTCAACATTTTTGGTGTTTCCATTCGTCTTTCCATTGATGGTAAAAGGCTTCTCCATATTGACATCCAGTCCTGACGATCCAGGGCTTATCTGGGCTGGTTGTTGGGTTTATTTATTTTCATGATCGTTAATTATGGAAATCGGTCCTAAATACCATTCCCAATTAAGATCGTGTACGCCTTACGACATTTCATACAAACTTTGAAGTCCTTATTTTCCGTAATGACTGAACCGATTTTAATGAAACTTCATACGCGCATACAGGATACATAGGTCTAATAAAAATTGATATAGCTAAATTAGACCGATTATAAATTATCTATAGAAACAGAAATTTCCAAATATCTTCTTTTTTTTAAAGACATTTCGAAATTTTGTTGATGACCTATGTATCCTGCTTATGCGTATTTAGTTTCTTTAAACTCGGTTCAGTAATTTCGGAAAATAATGACTTGAAAGTTTGTATGAAATGCCGTAAAGTGTAAACGCTCTTAAGGACAAGCTATATCGAATTTAAATCATATTTTTTATTAAATAGTAGCCCACCAGCATCGGGAACCGAGTCCAAGCTACCGATGGTCAGGGCTCCAGAGAAAGGAACCTCCTAACCATACGAGCCGTATCCAAGAGCAC
This sequence comes from Cerastis rubricosa, assembly GCA_949152445.1. Classification (NCBI taxonomy): domain Eukaryota; kingdom Metazoa; phylum Arthropoda; class Insecta; order Lepidoptera; family Noctuidae; genus Cerastis; species Cerastis rubricosa. The sequence continues at coordinate 1,401,930 of OX424552.1, forward strand.
CGCTTTTATCTAGAACTAGCCGTGCTCGCGACTTCGTCCGCGTGGAATTTAACAAAAAAGTTTTTTTTTATAATAATTATCTAGAATTTTAGAATTTTTCTAAAATCAGCTATCTGCCAGTGAAAGTCTCGTCAAAATCGGTCCAGCCGTTCCAGGGATTAGCCGGAACAAACAGACAGACAAAAATTGTAAAAATGTTCTTTTGGTATATTTACCGTAATACATTCATAAGCATGTAGTAAACAGCGGTTATTTTAATATTACTAACAGATACTTCAATTTGATTTATTTGTATGTATAGATTTAGAAGCCCGCAGTCTGTCCACCTAATCGCTGAAAAATAAACTTACGTGGAGAAATTGTGAATGTACTGTGGCTAAGTACATCTCCACCAAAACTCTCTAATTTTCTCTCCAATCTCCGTTTTAAAATAATATTATTACTATCGACGTAGAGTATTTATATACAAAGATATATTATTTGTATAAGATCGCCAAGAGAGAATTATTTACAAAATATATTATCTATGATTAACATAAGTACAAGTACGCGAGACGATATGTTACTGTAATAATTTTGAATTTTATATACCTATAACATTATGCTAGACGAAGCATGATAATTTATAAACATTTAGATCCTTGTAAAATCAATAGGATTTAATCTATATACAGGGTGTAACGGAAAGGGTATATACATACTTAAGGTTGTGCAGCAGACCATCAAACTGAACATGTTTCTCCATCGGACAAACATCGCACCTGCCCCATACAAAATTTCAATACCTACTCGACCCAATGTATGGGGCAGCTGATATTTTTTGCTATTACGATGTTTGTCCGATGGTGAAACCTGTTCAGCTTGATGGTCTGTAGCACACCCTTAAGTATGTATATAATATACCCTTACCGTTACACCCTGTATATAAAAAATCAATTGTGGTTCGTGGGTCTCGCTAAAACTCGAGAACGGCTGGGCCGTTTTGGCTGATTTTGGTTTTGAAATGTTTGTCATAGATTAATAATAAAGTCCCGGGAAGGTTTGAAAGGTGAAAAAGGTACTAAGCTACCAAAAACCCTACCTACCCGGTAGGGTAGGGTAGGGTAGGTAGGTAGGGTAGGTAGGTAGGGTAGGTAGGTAGGTAGGGTAGGGTAGGGTAGGGTAGGGTAGGTAGGTAGGGTAGATAGGTAGGGTAGGTAGGTAGGGTGGGTAGGTAGGTAGGGTAGGTAGGTAGGGTAGGTAGGTAGGTAGGGTAGGTAGGTAGGGTAGGTAGGTAGGTAGGTAAGATAGGTAGGTAGGTATGTAGGTAGGTAGGTAGGTAGGGTAGGTAGGTAGGTAGGTAGGTAGGTCGGTCGGTAGGTCGGTAGGTCGGTAGGGTAGATAGGTAGGGTAGGTAGGTAGGGTGGGTAGGTAGGTAGGTAGGTAGGTAGGTCGGTAGGTCGGTAGGGTAGATAGGTAGGGTAGGGTAGGGTAGGGTAAGGTAGGTAGGTAGGGTAGGTAGGTAGGGTAGATAGGAAGGGTAGGTAGGTAGGGTGGGTAGGGGTAGGTAGGTAGGGTAGGTAGGTAGGGTAGGTAGGTAGGGTAGGTAGGTAGGGTAGGTAGGTAGGGTAGATAGGTAGGGTAGGTAGGTAGGGTAGGTAGGTAGGTAGGTCGGTAGGTCGGTAGGGTAGATAGGTAGGGTAGGGTAGGGTAGGGTAGGTAGGTAGGTAGGGTAGGTAGGTAGGGTAGGTAGGTAGGGTAGGTAGGTAGGGTAGGTAGGTAGGGTAGGTAGGTAGGGTAGGTAGGTAGGGTAGGTAGGTAGGGTAGGTAGGTAGGGTAGGTAGGTAGGGTAGGTAGGTAGGGTAGGTAGGTAGGGTAGGTAGGTAGGGTGGGTAGGTAGGTAGGGTAGGTAGGTAGGGTAGGTAGGTAGGGTAGGTAGGTAGGGTAGGTAGGTAGGGTAGGTAGGTAGGGTAGGTAGGTAGGGTAGGTAGGTAGGGTAGGTAGGTAGGGTAGGTAGGTAGGGTAGGTAGGTAGGGTAGGTAGGTAGGTAGGGTAGGTAGGGTAGGTAGGGTAGGTAGGGTAGGTAGGTAGGTAGGTAGGTAGGGTAGGTAGGTAGGTAGGTAGGTAGGTAGGTAGGTCGGTAGGTCGGTAGGGTAGGGTAGTAGGTAGTAAAAAGGGCATTGCAACGCATGCCGAGTACAGCTAGTCAATAATAATTTATAAGGTTTTTTGTGTTAAGCTGGTTTCAGACTACGCCATACTATAGTGCCATATAGTATAGCAAACAAGGTCCTAACCTAGTAAGCCAATAATATTATGTATATAGTACAGTACAGTGTGAACGTGTCCATAACAATGTATGGTGCGCGATATTATTTATTTATTTATTTAAACTTCATGTACCATAGTGGTACATAGGCAGACTTAACTTTTTCTCTACCAGTCAACCTTTGGGTTATAAAGGAAAACATTGTGATAGTACAAAACAATATCTAAAAATATGTAATTAATTTCGAAAATGTCTATTGATTACATACACAAATACACATATAATAGACTAATAAGTATTTTAACAAATACCAAAATAAGAAACGAGAAAACTAATAATATTTACTGTGGCTAGACTTCTAACTGCGAGCTACTTCGTCTGATTGTTGTGCTATGAGCTATATACTATACTATTATATTATAGCGTAGTCTGAAAGCAGCTTTACAGTATCTGGATACGTCTGAAATAAATGTCTTATTATTATTATAATCCGCAAGATATCATCATCTGCCTTGCCTTTTCCCAAACTATCTTGGGGTCGGCTTCCAGTCTAACCGGATGCGGCTGAGTACCAGTATTTTACATGAAGCGACTGCCTATCTGACCTCCGTCCGACCTCTGTCGTATGACCCAGTACCTCGGTAATACGACACCCCTTAGTAAGACTGGATGTCAGACTTTTGGCTGCTGACTACTCGTAACGACAGTCAAATAACTACAAATGACAGCCGGGACCAACGGCTTAATGTGCTTTCCGAGGCACTGAGGAAACTCGGTATGTAATTATGGTGACCCATCCACGGATAAACCTCGGCAAGAACGGCTTTTCGGAACTTCTGAGCCGATTCTGAAAATTCTTTCACTAACGGGAAGCTATAATTATGATAGTGTAATTAGCTATTAAATATAAAACGATTCCATAGATAGGATAATTCCCGACCCTAATTTGAGTGAAGCCGCAGCCAGAAGCTGGTAATATCATATTTTAATTTTAAGTTTATACAGTAAGTTACTACCGAAACGCCTACCAAAAAACATTAGCATTAAAATTCATTCATAAAATAAGTTGCTCTTATTACCTAAAATGGCGGCCGCTCGCCGCGCGTGACCAAAACTATACCAATATTATAAAGCTGAAGTTTGTTTGTTTGTTTGCTTGAATCATAGGAACTACTGGTCCGAAATTCTTTCAGTAGTAAATAACCCATTTATCGAGGAAACCTATAGGGTATATATCATCACGCTAAAACCAACAGGAGCGGAGCAGCAATGAAAAATGTTGCGAAAACGGGGAAAATGTGACGCAGACGAAGTAGCGCGGGACAGTTAGTGCTTATAATCATCATTCATTCATTTCAGCCCTTTTAACATCCACTGCTGGACATAGGCCTCCCCCAAGTTTCGTCACATTGACATAACATTTTTTGGGTTTTTTTGGCTGGTTTTGCCATAATCGCCACGCTTGGCAGGTGGGTTGGCGATCGCAGTACGGTTGTTACAAAAGCACAGAGAACGCTGCTGCCCATTCTCTGGCAAGTCCCTTAGTCGCCTCTTACGACACCCACGGGAAGATATGGGATGATGCTATTCTTTACGTCTGACACCATACAGAACAATAAATGCTTACAATAAATAATAATAAACGTTGACTGAGGAATATTGGCGTTGAGATTATTGCTTTTATTTATCTTTTGTTAAACATGAGAATGTTGAGGATGTATGGCGTGACAAGAATGGATAGGAGCGAGTTTATTAGAAGAAGTTTTAAACTTGTGCCAGTTACAGAAAAGTTGGAAGGGAATCGTCTTGGTATGGACATGTGATGAAGAGGGACGAATCGCATGTGACTCGAAAAGTGATGGATATAATTGTTGATGGATGGAGAGGCAGAGGAAGACCAAGGAAACGATGGATAGATTGTGTGAGGAATGATGTGAAAGAAAAAGGAGTAAATGATAACGTGACGGTTGACAGAGAATGGAAGAAGAAAACGAATTGCACCGACCCCAAGTAACGTGGGAAAAGGGCAGCATGACCGCCGTAAGAATCGACAAACTGGCACATTGTCGTTGTCTATCATGCATGGCATCATGTTCGTGAACGGGCGCTGTCAGTTGTGCCTGGTCGTCTCTTAGCTGCCACGGCTCATTTCGAACTAATTATTTTATCTTTTAATTGTTCTTCTTGTTTTTACTATGGCTACTTTCAACGTGCAAGTCTTGCTACATCGTTCTCACATAATGTACCGTCTCAACATGAATGATGTAACCAAGGTTTTTGTAACAAGCTACTGATTTAAAAGAGTGTCCATGGAGTTTCTTGCCCATTCTTCTCCATAGAGATCTACGCTTTGGAATGGGCAACTACAGTACCTCTACAGTTATTATGTCTTGTGACTGGGACTGTAGCTTCATTTTTATGGTTGTTCGACTATTCAAAAGTGTCTGTAACTGGCCTATTTAAAATAAATGATTTTGATTTGATTTATCTGTCAGTGTGCCGATTGTTCCGTAGACAAAACTCCTTTCTACAGAGGTCATGCTACGCGTGCAGGAAGATGATGATTGTCTACATAGCGTAGCATCACGTTTGTCATCATCTGCCTGCCTTTCCCCAATCATGTTGGGGTCGGCTTCCAGTCTAACCGGATGCCGTTGTATACCAGTATTTTACATGGAGCGACTGCCTATGTGACCTCCACAACCCAGCTAGTACTGGGTAATACGATACCCCTTGGTAAGACTGTTTGTCAAACTTTCAGGCCACTGACTACCTGTAACGACTGTCAAAGATCTACAAATGACAGCCGGGACCAACGGCTTAACGTGCTTTCCGAGGCACGGAGGAAACTCGATATGTAATGAATACGGATCAACCCATGCAAGCGTGGCTTAAACTGAACTTGTCAAAAGTGTGAGTAAATTAGAAGTATTTTTGATAGAATGAAATCAGTATGAATACCCATGCTTCGAGGGGTTTTAAATATTCATTTAATTACCCCTCTATCCAAAGGACATACAGATTTGATGTAAGGTAATATTTTTTTATACAACATCAAACAAAAATATACTAAAAACTTCCTGAGTTTTAAATGATCAAATATTTTCCTACTTCTACACCATTGCGCAAACGAACTTTGAACCTACATAAGTTCCTGACAAAAACACATCGACTTTGAGAAACCAGTTCCACTCGTTATTCGAACGAGTTACTTTTAAAATAATGGTGTTTTTACAAACGTTCTTATTAATAACTGATCACAAATATAAGAATAATAAATAGCACGACATCCATACTAATATTATAAATGCGAAAGACACTCTGTTTGTTCGTTTGTTACCTTTTCACGACTAAACGACTGATCGGATCTTAATGAAATTTGGCAAGAAGATAGATAGATTTCAACCTGGGAAGACATAGGCTATATATCATCACGCTACGACCAATTGGAGCGGAGCGGCAATTTAAAATGTTGACAAAACGGTGAGAATGTTACGCAGACAAAGTTGACAGCTAATTAAACATTTGTACTTAAGTACCTACGCAGTACTAAGAGGTTATGAGGAGTTTCATGGCTAAATAATAATCTTTAGGTAAAGCCGCGCTTGTCTAGGCTGGTCCATGGATGGGTGACAATCCATTACATACCACGTTTCCTCCGTGCCTCGGAAAGCACGTAAGCCGTTAGTCCCGGCTGTCATTTGTAAATCTTTAACAGTCGTTACAGGTAGTCAGTGGCCCGAAAGTTTGGCAACCAGTCTTACCAAGGGGTATCGTATTACCCAATACTAACTGGGTTGTGGAGGTCAGATAAGCAGTCACTCACACGTCTTCGAATTTTTACTTCTAGTATATCACGCCTATAAATCCCCAAAGAAGGATAAGGCATATACCTCCTAGTACCTACACCCACTTTCGCAAGTTATAAGTAAGTTCCATGATATAGAGAGTGAGCCTATTGCCATCAACCGGGCACGAAACCAGACTCCGTGGCTGCTACTGAGATATTCCTGATAGAAAAACCGACCTGGTAATCGAACCCGGGCTCGGGATGCTCAGCAGTCGCGACCACTATAGACCTACCCACAAAAAACTAGCTAGACTTGCATTTAATTAAAAAATGACGCATCACAAACATATCTAAACTATTATTTAATTAGTTAATAGTTCTAATTCGTCTGTGCCCAATTTTATAGCAATTAATTAATTGCCCGATTAACATTTAGTCGATTTATTTAATTACTTAAAAGCTGGTTTTAGTGGCAAGTTTTTTGGTGAATTTATCCCTAACCTTGGAAGTCATGGTAGGTTCGATTAGTTTTAAAACATTTTCTTACAGAATGTTGGTAAGCAAGATGTTCTGTATGATGTCGGACGTAAAGAATAGCACCATCCCATATCTTCCCGTGGGTGTCGTAAGAGGCGACTAGGGATTTGCTAGAGAATTGGCAGCAGCGTTCTCTGTGCTTTTGTAACAACCGTACTGCGATCGCCAACCCGCCTGCCAATCGTGGCGATTATGGCAAAACCCAAATTATGTCAATGTGGCTTTGGTGGAGGCCTATGTCCAGCAGCGGACGTCTTTCGGCTGAAATGATGATGATGATGATGATGAAGCAAGTAAGGCTAAAAATCTATCTATACTTTACTAATTAATTTAAAAAGTTGACTGGTAGAAAATGCCTAAAGCATTAAGTCCGCCTCTGTGCATTGTGCTTGAAGTATTAAATAAATAAAATTAAAATAGGGTGACTGGTATTAGTGAACGACTTCCCCAAAGAAACATTTATTTTTGGCCTTCGCTTTTATCATAAGCTGATAGGCCAAAGACGCGCGCGCGCGAATTTCCTACGGCTGTTGTATTATCTAAACTAATATTATAAAGAGGAAAGATTTGATTGTTTGTTTGCATTGAATTGGCTCCGAAACTTCTGGTCCGATTTGAAAAATTCTTTCAGTGTTAGATAGCCCATTTATCGAGGAAGGCTATAGGCTATATATCATTACGCTACGACAAATAGGAGCGGAGCAGCAATGAAAATTGTTGCGAAAACGAGAAAAAGGTGACGCAGACGAAGTTGCGCGGGACAGCTAGAGTTATTATAAAGTCTGAATGTTATAATGTAGACCGGCTTCGATGGCTGTAACCTGGGTCTTAAGCATAGGGGTCTTTTATGGGTCATAATGCAAATGTCAAACAGTGATAGCCTAGTGGTGTGAACGTCGGACTGCCAAGTCATAGGTCTCGAGTTCGATCCCAAGACACGCACATCTGATTTTTCGGATTTATGTGCGTATTGTATAATTATCACTAGCTTCGGTGAAGGAAAACATCGTGAGGAAACCAGCATGCCTGAGAGATATTTCTCGACGGCATGTGAAGCCAAGTCAGAGGCCCATGAGTGGTATAAACACTTTGACACCACACGATAAAGAAACAGTGACACACGTTATCTGCCTAGGGTTTTCCCAAACTATGTTGAAGTCGGCATCCAGTCTAACCGGATGCAGCTGAGTACCAGTATTTTACATGAAGCGACTGCCTATCTGACCTCCACAACCCAGTAACTGGGTAATAGGATTCCCCTTGGTTATAGACTTGATGTCAGACTTTTGGCATCTGACTAATCGTAACGACTGTTAAAGATAGTAGACAGCTGGGACCAACGGCTTAGCGAGCTTTCCGAAGCACGAAGGAAACTCGGTGTGTACTTGGTGGCCACCCATCCACGGACCAACCTCGACAAGCACGGCTTAACCTTAAAGATTGACCCGTGCGGCTGTTATTGTTAAGCTACGAGCTCCTCAAACGCGCGCGTTAAAGCAATCATTTAAATTAATAAGGTTTTGGTTATTTGCAGGACATTTTCAGGTTGTATGTAGATCATAATACGATTCAATTGCTACCAAAACAAAATTATTAGAAACATCAATAATAATCTCTAATTCAGAATTACTTCAAATGTCATGATATCATGAAATGGTCGTTCTTATTAATATCTTCTTATTTTATACATTTTTAAATATTCCTTAAAAAATATAACAAAAAACATTTAAAATATTAAAAAAAAACAGGTATCCGCCGGTGTCGGGAGCAGGGTCCAAGCCAAAAGGAATATCAATGTCATAATTAGGTTCAAATGTCATGAAATCATGAAATGGTCGTTCGATATGGCAATATTATGATCTTTGAGAGTTTATTTCATGAGTTAATTCTCTTTAGGGAAAATAACTGGACATATTTCAATCTTATTGTTGACTAGTTGACCCGCGCAACGTCGTGCGTCACATTTTCGCCGTAAATTTACAACAGTTTTCATTGACGCTTCGCTCCTATTGGTCGTAGCGTAATGTTATATAGCCTATAGCCTTCATCGGTAAATGGGCTATCCAATACATTTTTTTTTTAAATTCGAACCAGTGGTTCGTGAGATTATCGCATTCAACCAAACAAACGAACTAACTAGATTTAGATTAATGTATAATTTGGTAGCTAGCTAACCTGACATGGCCTTGTCAATACTTGTTTGGTCTCAAATACGTTCACATATGTATGTGTTACTATTCTAGACATAATTTATGAGAATGGCGATATTAGGGTGACTGGTAATTGGTAACCGATACTTAAACACGTGATTGTACTCATGATAACAAACAATTTTCCCAAAGAAACATTATGTTTTTTAAACTCATTCGCTTTTATCACAATAAAAATGAAATTCGGGGTAGTGAGTCGTGCGGGTGCTCTGCCTACCCACTGTAGCACGGTAAGATAGTAATGAGATAGAACGGCGTCACGCGGCTAACAGCTGATAGGTCACAGGCGCGCGCACGCGAATTTCATGGCTGTTGTGTTATTGTAAGAGTCCCTCATACTTCGCTAGTTTTTTGATACGGAATATGCTAGCGTTTGGCCGCAACCTGCCTGATGTGAAGCGATGCCTAGCACGCTTGCTTATAAGAAATCGTTTCACTCGAACTTAGAAGAGACCCAGATTATAATGATCAGGGAACAGAGAAGCCGGACGTGAATTCCACACACTGGTGGCGAGCACAATAAATGTGGAAGCATAGCACTTTGTTCGGGTCCGTGGAACTTCAACCATATAACGGTGACGCTTCGTCGTATGGAGGTAGACCAAAGAAAAGATAAATGGATTGTATAAGGGATAACATGTAGGAAAAGGAAGAGAAGGCTGACAGGGAAGTAAAGAAGAAGACAGAAGTGGGAATAGTCTTTGCTACTCCTCCTATTCTTTTCTGATATTGCGGGATTCAAGACAGTTAAAATGTTTTTCTGGGAGTTCGTCGAACTTCATTGCCTCGGCGCTTTTCTAGTGGTCACCACTGTTGATCCTGATCCTGCCTGGCTTTCAAGTGTAGCAGTAGTGGGAATTGGGAATTGTGTGGTGGGCTTGACCCCAAGAAATATGGGACAAGGACGAGAAGATTATGGTGATATATGGTGATGTCACACCTCAGTCAACACCTCATATACTAAAAATGTCTCATTTATAATCCCCTTGTGTACATTGCGGCTCAAGCTTGCATCATAGACATCTTTTTATCCATTGTAATCAATGATGAGAAGAAACCGTGGAATGCACGGTATTACATCTTGACATGAGGAAGTTACGAAATACAGAGAAAAATATCACGTCACATTATATGAAAAGTGATAACGGAAGTAAGAAAAAATAAACTTCACACATTCCTATGGTCTTCGAAAGCATGGTTCAGTATCTTTATACAGTACTAGCTGTCCGGCGCAACTTCGTTTGCGTCACATTTTCCCCGTTTTCGCAACATTTTTCATTGCTGCTCCACTCCTATTGGTCGTAGCGTGATGATATATAGCCTATAGCCTTACTCGATAAATGGGCTATATACCACTGCAAGAATTTTTCAAATCGGACCAGTAGTTTCGGAGCCTATTCAATGCAAACAAACAAACAAACAATCAAATCTTTCCTCTTTAAAATATTAGTTTAGATTATTAGCTTGGATCATTTATTCATCAATTTTTGCTGGCCTTTTCTCGACAATGTTGGGCTTTGAGTATAACAGGATGCAGCTGAATGCCAGTATTTTACATGGAGCGACTACCTATCTGACCTCCACAACCCAGTTAGTACTGATACGATATCCCTTGGTAACACTGGTTGTCAGTCTTTCGGGCTACTGACTACTTATCGACTGTCAAAGATCTACCGAGGCACGGAGGAAACTCGGTATGTAATGGGTGGTCACCCATCCACGGACCACCCTAGGCAAGCGCGACTTAACTTAACGATAGACCCGTCTCGACCAGCTGTTATGATTAAACCAGTAGCTCCTCAAATTAAATTAAATTACGTGGCACGTGTTCTGTATGGTGTCGGACGTAAAGAATAGCACCATCCCATATCTTCCCGTGGGTGTCGTGAGAGCCGCCTAAGGGACTTGCCAGAGAATGGGCAGCAGCGTTCTCTGTGCTTTTGTAATAACCGTACTGCGATCGCCAACCCGCCTGCCAAGCGTGGCGATTATGGCAACACCCCCCATATGTCAATGTGGCGTTGGGGGAGGCCTATGTCCAGCAGTGGACGTCTTTCGGCTGAAATGTTGTTGATGTTGACGTGGCACGTTGTTTGTCGGGAATGGACTCCAAAACTACAATTTGCACACCGTGTGCAATTTGATCCAACTTGAAAGATAGGGTAGCTTACATCTCAATTTATAGTCGCAATATTATTTTATCGCAAAGTCACAATTATCCGTTAGATCCAAACAATTCTAACAGATGGCGGTATCTGTTGACTGGATTGAGTAAGTATCCAATAGATGGCGCTGTATAGGAGCGGAGCAGCAATGAAAAATATTGCGAAAATGGGGAAAATGTAACGCAAAGTTGCGCGGGACAACTAGTTGAATAATATGCCATTAAACGTTGACATATTTTTGCACGAAATCGTTGAAGTTTAGACATTGAAAGTCAAAAAAGCTGTATGCAAATTCCGCTTAAAATGTTACCTCTCATTCTGATGTTTGTTTATTTGTCTGAGCATTTTTCTTGGTAACTGTGACTACCAATATAAGGTATTTACTTAACAACCTAAAAGTTGTATATACGATAATAATAACTTAAATGGTATGTTAGTTTCTCAGAAGGCTACCTTGTTTTGTTTTGATACTCATCTTCAATTCGTAATTTTTTTGTCTCTGGTCAGCCGCGTATTTTTACAACATGTTTTTTTTTTTTTGTAGCAGACTGTCGAAGTATTCTGTTTCTTTTTTTCGTCACGTGTTTTATATTTATTAATTCGTATTATTAATAATCTGTTAGGCATAATCGTGAATTGTGTTATAATATTTTGAAATAGCTGTGCCAAATGCTACGTTTCTACGTATATTTTATTTTTCTTGCATCATCAACTGCCTAGCTTTTTCCCAAACTATCTTGGGGTCGGCTTCCAGTCTAACCGGATGCAGCTGAGTACCAGTACTTTACATGAAGCGACTGCCTATCTGATCTCCACAACCCAACGTGCTTTCCGAGGCACGGAGGAAACTTGGTATGTAATTACGGTCACCCATCCACGGACCAACCTCGGCAAGTACGGCTTCACTTTAACGATCGACCCGTGCGGCTGTTATTAGGTATTTAGCCACAAGCTCCACCTTTATTTTTCCTCCTCTTTTATTTTTCTTGCATGACAATCATTAATATAATATTAAATGTCAGTTGCATGTCCTGTTTGTGGAGACTTGACTCCGATCTTTGTCAGCTTATACCTATCTTTGAAACGATTAAAAACGTGTCACTCAATTCTGTTTATTCCAGTGTCGAAATGTCAAAATGATCATTATTAATGGTGACATTTCTGGGCAGTTAGCTACCATGACGTCTTAAAACATTATTGTTTTACTCCTTTTCCAATGTGTGAGAGAGATGGCGCTAGAGGTCCTCTATAGCGCCGTCTCTTTCCCACACTGGAATAAGAGTAAAACAATACTGCTTTATGAGGTCATGGTAGGCCAGCAGATCAGAGATTTTGGAAAATATAGCAATATTTTATCTCTACGTAGATGATGATGATAATGGCAAAAATAAAAATAGACTAATGAAAGGTGTTGTGGCTAGAAAAGGGGGTGACTAACGAGATGATTCTGATACAGATCTACGACAGAAGACATGCACATATGCATGCATCTGATCTACTACTCGACCAAGCTAAGTTTGCACCTCACAATTTTTGTCTAAACTAATATTATAAAGAGGAAAGATTTGATTGTTTGTTTGTTTGCATCGAATAGGCTCCGAAACTGTTGGTCCGATTTTAAAAATTCTTCAGTGTTAGATAGCCCATTTATCGAGGAAGGCTATAGGCTATATATCATCACGCTACGACCAATAGGAGTGGAGCAGCAATGAAAAATGTTGCGAAAACGGGGGAAATGTGACGCAAACGAAGTTGCGCCGGACAGCTAGTTGTGTATATTTTAATGTACCTTTGCATATAATATAATGTTAAAAACTATAAATGCAAAGTATCTAACAAACATTTGTTTACTTTTTTATAGTCATAGCGAATCCTCTTTTGCAGACCGTACCTAAGCGTCAGTGTGCTATAATCAACGCGAGGTGCAAATTTAGCTTGGTCGAGTAGTATGTACAAATTACCCATGTTTTCAGAGAAATAAATGATTTGATTTGATGCTGCGTCGATCACTATTAAATTGGTCCAAGAAAATAACCTAGAAACAGATTTTTTTGAACGTCAAAAATTACAAAAGACAATCCGGCACAACGCCCGACCTACGCTGCTTCCTAGTGTTATGTTATACCTGAGAAAAAAGCAGTTATAGCTTAGTGGTCTCACCGTCAGTCTGCCAAGTAATAGATCGCAAGTTCGAATCCAAGACCTCTGATTTTTTAATTTTGTGCTTATTGTATAATTATCACTTGCTTCGTGAAACATCGCCGTGTAAAGCCAAGTTGCCAAGCCCATGGGCGGCATAAAAACTTTGACACCAGTTTAGGTACTAATTACACGATAAAGAAAGAAAATGCTGAGAAAAAGGGAACACAGAACCCAGCAACCCATCTGTCTGTAAAGCTTTAAAAACTTCGGTAAGTGGGTCGTCTTAGGGGCATTTGTGCTGTTAGTACTACACAAACAGCTAAAGATAATAATTACAAGACAAGTGTAAGTGAACTTGAACTTTATATGGAGGCCACATGGACAATAATTGTATACGAGAATAAAAGATACGGATATCTTTGAGAGAGGTCATCTTAGGTATGAGGAAGAGGAACAACACATATTTTGAGCAATTTCATTAAATTAGGCGGAGATGGGGACCTGGGATCGATTCCCATGTCGTGTAAAGTCATCATCAGAGGTCGGAATTAGGTAGGAGTAATTTTTGTTCTTACACCGATTTCATACAGCGAAAGAATACAGTGGATATGCCTCAAATCCCGAGATTAATTTTAAAGAGCAGAAAAATCCCGTGATTTATTAAATAAAAAAGTTATTTACTTGTACACAATTTAAACCATCCGACATCGGATGTCCGAAGTTGCAAAATTCCAATGCGCACACAAGGGAAGATCCATATTAATATCAACATTTCGATGCAAGTTTTTGAATAATTTTCTTAAACGATTTTATTAGTGGTCAGCACAGCATGTTTTCTTCCTTAGATCTCTATCAGTTGCGAGTTTGCGACTGTCAAAGATCTACAAATAACTGCCCGGACCAGTTGATTGCACCAATCTATTCAATTAAAAATTCTAAAGAAATCTATCCTGAGCTTCTTTCAAATTGAAAGTATTTGTTTCTCAATAGTCTATTGACTAGGCAACTGAGCATATTAACATTTGTGTGTGAACTTGTGTAAACGCTTACAAAACATGTACGAAACTAAATTATACGCTGTGGTCATTCTAGGAGCATAGGTCATCTATAATTGGTATGTCTGAATTTTCGCTCGTCATTTGAGAACAAAACGATGTTACCAAGAGATCACCATCTGCGTGCCTTTTCCCAAACATGTTGGGGTCGGCTTCCAGTCTTACTGGATGCAGCTGAGTACCAGTATTTTTCAAGTAGCGACTGCATGTCTGACCTCCACAGCCCAGTTAGTACTGGGTAATACGATACCCCTTGGTAAGACTGGTTGTCAGACTTTCGGGCCACTGACTACCTGTAACGACTGTCAAAGATCTACAAATGACAGGCGGGACCAACGTCTTAACGTGCTTTCCGAGGCACGGAGGAAACTCTGTATGTAATGTATGGTGATATATCCAAAGACCATGCAACCTAGGTAAGCATGGCTTAACCTAAAGATCGACTAGGGCGGCTGAAATATCGCAATACGCAGTACCAGATGGAAAATGTCACTTTGTCTATGCTCGTCTGTCACACTCCACAGATTAAACTGGATACTGGATATAGGGATTTCCACTAGTTTACTTTGAGCCACAGATATTCAAATATTGACAGAAGACGGGAGAAGACGAAGAAAATCGTTATCCACTACTTCTTATTGCTTGCTAACAAGTTGGTCTGTGGTTTTTTTTGGCTTCCGTCCCCAAAGGGTCAAACGGGACCCTATTACTGAGACTTCGCTGTCCGTCCGTCCGTCCGTCTGTCACCAGGCTGTATCTCATGAACCGTGATAGTTAGCCAGTTGGAATTTCTACAGATTATGTATTTCTGTTGACGCTATAACAACAAATAATAAAAACTAAAAAAAAAAAATATTTAAGGGTTCCCATTCAAAAAAGTGTTTTTTTTTTTCGTTTCTATAAATAATGGTACGGAACCCTTCGTGCGCGAGTCCGACTCGCACTTGACCGGTTTTTTGTAACACCCGTACCTACTGCGATCGCCAACCCGCCTGCCAAGGGTGGCGATTATGGCAAAGCCCCCAAAAATGTCAATGTGGCGATATTTGGGGGAGGCCTATGTCCAGCAGTGGATGTTTTTCGGGCTGAAATGATGATGATGATGAAGTTGGTCTGTCTAGCGTCATCTGCGTCATACACCCGCTTGTCAGCTACCTCATTCGTGTTTCAAAATCGGAAATATTCGGGATCAAAATTTCAAGCTCAAAAGCACTTTATCGCACTTTTGATTTTTCAGATTCATGTGTGTATTATATAATTATCACTTGCTTCGGTGAAGGAAAACATCGTGAGGAAACCAGCATGCCTGAGAAATATTTCTTGACGGCATGTAAAGCCAAGTCAGAGGCGGCATAAAAACTACTATTGTTTTTATACACACAATAAATAAGAAAGAACGCTTTTATAACTCTTTCGAATCTCTTTGGTGTGAGCATTGTCTTATACGGATGTATTCTATAAGTATTCTAAACACGCGGGTTCATAGGTAGGTACTCATTATGTTATACTTATGTAAAATGTTGGACATTCCAAGTATGTACCACGTACACTCACTGTTCTAAGTACAACACTAGGTAAACGTAGAGAGTCTAAAGTATAAGTGTGTTTGTCAAAATATTACGCATAAATTGATGACCTGTTTCTGGTGATTTTTTTTTTACGAAATTTAAAAAAAAAGTCTTTAGTTCCTGTTTAAGTTAAGTATTTGTTTTATAATTATAATATTCTCTGCTCTGCTCTATTATATGCTCTGCTTATGCTCTGAATGGTGTCGGACGTAAAGAATAGCACCATCCCATATCTTCCCGTGGGTGTCGTAAGAGGCGACTAAGGGTTTTGCCAGAGAATGGGCAGCAGCGTTCTCTGTGCTTTTGTAACAACCGTACTGCGATCGCCAACCCGCCTGCCAAGCGTGGCGATTATGGCAAAACCCCCCAAAATGTCAATGTGGCGACACTTGGGGAAGGCCTATGTCCAGCAGTGGACGTCTTTTGGGCTGAAATGATGATGAAATGATGAATTATAATATTAAGAAATGACATATATTTAGGCATACAAAAGTTACTTAATTTTACAGTTCTGAGTAATGTAACTTAATTACCAGGAAAAGAGTAGTTTTGAAGTAAGTAAAAAGATATCCTATATCAGTTTTTTTTTTAAGTTTTGTCATTAAGGTGAATGTCACTAATAATTTGTGAAAGCATTATTTAATTTAGAGCTTAACTTTTAACTATCGCAGGAATCAGAAAATCCCACATACCGTGTAACTACGGTATTTTATGTCAATATTGTTTTAACGATGTTCCATTAGTTAAAAAACTATGAATAACTTCTGAACCTTAATACTATGAAAAAGCATAAAAATAAGGTACTTACACCACTTCCTCAAAAACGCGCTGGTGAGCTTAGCACACAACTTATCACGGCCTTGCATTATGAATTATTTAAAAAAAAAAACTTATAGAAAAAAATATTTTTCCAAAAAAAAAAATCACTGCCACTCAACACAGCATCGCTTGGCACACTAACACTGCACTATTTTTCTATTTATCCATTTATTTATTTCGGCGACCGGCACAACCGATGCGCGTGGCGTCCTGAGTTCGACTGACGCTCGATGTGTATAGAGCGCCGCGATTCTTGCGTACGCGCAACCTGTGGACAAGATGAATGTTATTGAGAAAAAATTGTTACGCTCCTGCCATACCTGCGTCGGTACTTTAAGGAGTGGCCACACTTATTTATACGGAGGCGGTAAGAACAGCGAAAAAAACTTCGACACATTTATTTAAAATATATACCATTATAGTCTTTTCGCCGTAGGATAGTGCGGATGACATTAGAAGATCCGTTCCTTTTCAATAAATTTACTACAGTTATTACTGACTCCGTAAGTATAGAATAAGGAATGAGTACATAAGAGGAAGTCTGAAAGTGACGCCGGTGACTGAAAAGATGAGTGGAAATCGGTTGTCGTGGTATGGACATGTGATGCGGAGAGATGAGGAAAATGTCGTGAGGAAAGTTTTGAGTATGAATGTGGATGGGTATAAGGGTAGAGGAAGACCAAAGAAACGATCGATGGACTGGGTGATGAGGATGATATGGCAAGAAAGGAGGTATCCCATGAGATGACAAGTAATAGAGAAGTGAATTGGGAAGAATAAATGATGATGAGTACTGATTCCGTATATTACAATTATGGTATTCAGGTTGTAGCTAAAATATTCAGTCATGATTGATTGTAAATCAGGGTGACGTTCAAGATTGAAAAGGAACGTTGAAATTAATGTCACCCGCAGCATCCTACGGTAAAAGGAGTATATAATATAGAATGTTTTGCATTGTCGAAAACAAAAAGATGAAGCTGCAGTAAGTTTCAAGGCATAATAACTGTGAAAGTACTGTAGTTGCCCATTCCAAAGCGTAGATATCTATGGAGAAGAATGGCCAAAAAACTCCATAGACACTTTTTTAAATAAATCATCAATAATTTTAAATCAAATCGTCATTCCGCTTGTTTTGGTTCGAAATATACACTTATTGCATGGTCATTGAGCTGAAACGCTCAAGCCGTTTCCACGTCGATCCTCAGTCTCCCTAAACGAAAGTTCACTCGGCTTTCAAACTGAAGCGAACTCATGCTGGATGAGACGAAATTTTCTCACAACGACTATGTCAACTTGTATAAAACTCTGCGTGAATCCAATCATCATTCTTCTACACCTATCCCAATTTATTTGGGGTCGGCGCAGCATGTCTTCTTCTCCCATACTTCTCTAGTACTCGTCATCCCAACAGTCATCTCCAGACTCCGTAGCTGCTACAGAGAGCTGTTGGAAAACTCAATAGCACTGTGAACGACCAGGTAATCAAACACACGACTGCAAGCTCTGCATTCGTTCAATAAGCCTCTTTTCGAAGTCATAGTCGAAAACTTCAGGAGAATGGAAGAAGAAAACGGTTTACGCCGACCAGGGGACAAGGTCGGGAAGATGATGATAATAGTCGAAAACTTCATACTCAGGGTGTACACACATGGGATGTCAGCAAATCGGAAGTGGTCCGAGAGGGCCGATGCCTGCCAGGGCTGCGGGACTGTTCGAAAGAGATACCGTGGCCCTGGATCACAAAGGGCTAAGAAGGAACATGGATGGGTTTTAGTCAGTACAAGTCTGACACTCCCTTCCGCTTCGCCCAGAGCGGGATCATCATCATTTGATGAAAAAAAAATGTTTGCACACACAGATCCTACCATTAATCCAAGTGTAAAAGGATCATTATAGTATAGTAGTACTGTGACGCGGTTTTGCTTGCATGTTTGTATAAGGTCGATAAAATAATGAGTCAAAAGGTGGTGTTAAAACAAATTACACCTTTTCCGGCATAACCTTTAAAATCCCTTGACATTATTGACCCTGTCTTTTCCTTGCACTTTAAACTATGGAAGCCCTTTTTGGATGACACAAAAAATGCCATCGGTACTTCAATAATTATAGTAACAAAAGGCAAAAAATGGAAACGCCGGAAACGCTGGTGAGGTTCTTCGGTAAGGTCAGATGCGTAATGCCCCGGGCAGCGGAAGTCGCATTCGTTCCTGCTGCCCCCCGACGCAAGTGTGCGAGGGAACACCAGTGTGGTTTTAGCCAGTACGAGTCTGACAGACCCCTCCGCTCTCCCCAGGGCCCCGACATCAAGGACTTCCACACAAACAAAAAAAAAGGGTATGCGTGATGTACGAAAGTGGATGAGGCGAAAGGAGGATGTCAGGATCGTAGAAGATGGCCTTCAGTAACTTCTGTCTAGAGAACAGTGGTGGCCCAGTGATGGCAGCCCCGACTTACGAGCAGTAAGCCGTGGCTTCGAAACCAGGCAGGCGCATTAATTCGTGTAATTTATTTCATCACCGCTGCTCTCTAAAACGGCGAAAGAAAACATCGTGAGGAATGTACTAGTACCTACAAAAAATTCGAAGACATGTGACATCTACCAACCCGCATTGGGCCCGCGTGGTGGATTACAGCCCGCGCCCTCAGAGGAGGCCTGTGTCCCAGCAGTGGGAAAATTATAGGCTGATGATGATGATAATGAACTTCTGCGTTATGTAAATGATAATCAAGACCAAGAGGAAGAAAGCAAATGCATAAACGAATCCTTTAAGAACCTCTCAACCAAGCATTCAGCACATCAAAATAAGCAAGTCTACACAGAAATTAAAGCTAGGAAACGTCTTTTTTTGGGGGTGAAGAATCATGTTTTACGGTAAGACTCAATGTCATCATCATCATTTCAGCCGAAAGACGTCCACTGCTGGATAGGCCTCCCCCAACTGTCGCCACATTGATATAAATTGGGAGGTTTTGCTATAATCGCCAGGCTTGGCAGGCGGGTTGGCGATCGCAGTACGGTTGTTACAAAAGCACAGAGAACGCTGCTGCCCATTCTCTGGCAAGTCCCTTAGTCGCCTCTTACGACACCCACGGGAAGATATCGGATGGTGCTATTCTTTACGTCCGACACCATACAGAACAAAGACTCAATGTAACGCACTCAAAACATTGTTCTGATGAGTAGACACCAAGTGGAACAGTCGCATTTTAAACATAACTCGTAAATATACTTCAACAAATTCGCACCCATGCAAAACTCCTTACAATAAGTTCATTCACTTCCAATTTAGTCACGTAGGAGGCAAGACAGTCATTCTCATGAGTAATAGTGCTAATCAATGCTCCACAGTTTGTTGGGGCACGGTAAATATAACCGTTATTTCATATTTTAGTAAATCTTCAAGTACCATCTTGTATGATGTATGAAAGTGGATGAGGCAAAAGGAGTATTTAAGAATCGTAGGAGTGGCGCTCTGTGATTTGTGCCTGCTCCCTTGGAAAAAGGCAAGAATTTTGTGTGTATCAAGTACCATCCATTTTTAGGGTTCCGTACCTCGAAAGGAAAAAAAGGGAACTCTTATAGGATCACTTTGTTGTCCGTCCGTCTGTAAAGGCCCTTTTTCTCAGGAACACGTGGAGGTATCAAGCTGGAATTCATATATTAAATACTCAGGTCTAATGTCCTTTAGAGCTGTGAAAAAATCAAACTTCTAAGCCAACACAATCAAAAGAAGCGCAAGCCGTTTATGCCGCAAATTTTCGACATTCTCAAATTCGCAAGGGAATCAAAACATACAGGGTACTTCTCGTGAACTCAGAATCTTGAAATTTGGTACGAAGCAACGTCTTATAGCACAGATAAAGGAAAAATTGCGAAAACCTTAAATTTTTAGTTACATCCTAAAATAAAAATATTTTTAATAATTTTTGTACGGAACCCTCGGTGCGCGAGTCCGAATCGCACTTAGCCGGGTTTTTAATCATCACTAACTGCCTCGGTGGTCCAGTGATTGCAAGAGCGACTACTGAACAAGAGGTCCCGAGTTCGATTCCCGAATTTAGCAAAGTGTTATTGGAATTTTACATCAGGAATTTCTTAGTAGCAGCCACGGTGTATGTTGGGGCCAGTTTCCAATATAATCTGGTGCATCTGAATGCTACCAATTAAAACAAGGCACCCAGAAACTCCAAGGTCAACAGCTTTGTTGACCTTGCAGTTTCTGGGTGCCACGATACCCCTTGGTAAGACTGGTTGTCAGACTTTCGAGCTTCTGACTACTTGTAACTACTGTCAAAGATCTCTTTCATGTGGATGCCGAAAATATATACGATCATCTATCTGCCCGGATGCAGTTGACTAACAGTGTTTTACATGGAGCGAATGCCAATCTGACCTCCAGAATCTAATTACTTGGTAATACTTGGCAATGGCTTCGAAACAATATTTAGCAAACGCCTTGCAAATAACGAAAGGACAAACTTGCATAAATTAACATGATCTATTCTTAATCTATATCTAGTTATCTGTACTATTAACTATCTAAACTAATATTATAAAGAGGAAAGATTTGATTGTTTGTTTGTTACGATTTAACTCAAAAACTACTCGACCTATTTTAAAAATTCTTTCACCATTAGAAAGGTACATCTTTACCGAGTAACACAGGCTATAAATAAACATAGGATAGGCTACAAATTTTCGCGGACGAAGTCGCGGGCGAAGTACTAGTAAGTAATATTATCATCATCATCATTTCAGCCCGAAAGACGTCCACCGCTGGACATAGGCCTCCCCCCAGAAGGGGGGGGGGGGTTGCCATAATCGTCACGCTTGGCAGGCGGGTTGGCGATCGCAGTACGGTTGTTACAAAAGCACAGAGAACGCTGCTGCCCATTCTCTGGTAAGTCCCTAAGTCGCCTCTTACGACACCCACGGGAAGATATGGGAACAATAAAAATTAATAAAGTAATATTATAAAAGGGTAAAATTTGTTTGTGTGTAGGGGATATTCTTCGGAACTCCTGATCCGATTTCCAAAATTATTTCACTAAAGGGAAGTTACATTATCCCCATGTGTCATAAAAACATCTTATTGGAATAATTTCAGACCAAAACACGAACGAAGACACGAGCAAAAACCGGCCAAGTGCGAGTCGGACTCGCGCACCAAGGGTTACGTACAAAAATTATTTTATTTTTAAAAATTTACGGTTTTCACTATTTTTCCGTTATCTGTACTATAAGACGTTGCTTCGTACCAAATTTCAAGATTCTGAGTTCACGGGAAGTACCCTGTGGGTTTTGATTACCATGCGAGTGTCGAAAATTTGCGGCATAAACGGCTGTATCTTTTGGCTGTATCTCTAAGGGACAGTAGACCTCAGTATTTGATATAAATTCCAGCTTGATTCCTTCACGCGTTCCTGAGAAAAAGGGTCTTGACAGACAGACAGACGGACAGACGAACGACGGATGGACAACAAAGGGTTCCGTTTTTTTTCCTTTCGAGGTACGGAACCCTAAAAACTACTACTTAATACTTTGTAAGGTTTGAAAGTAGACTAAATCTTTAGAACTTCTAATCGCATCCCAAAAAATCTTTCACCAACTGGAAGACATTATACTCATGTGTCATACCCATAGGCTATACTTAAAACGTTTCCTTGAAATAATTTCCAACAAAACGCGAGCGAAGACGCGAGCATAAGCTACTTAGTTAATTATATAGTTAATATACAATTTATATATAATGACTATCGATTATGTATTAGCTACCAAGGTAAGAAAACAAGATCTTTTTTTTTTTAATCCAAGATGGTTGCCGAGAGTTTTTTTTTCTTTATGTTTAAAGGTTATACTTAATTATTATAAATATTTATTGATTGATTATGTTTCCTTAATTTATAAGTGTATTAAGAAGATATTTAGATGAAGATAATTGAATTTAATTGCATTTTTATGGTTCTAGAAGTTTCCGAACACATTTTTTCTTTAATATATTTACAGGGCACCTATTAGATGGCCTATGCTCGTCGCATTGATAGTATTTGACCGCGCCATATAATTCAATTCAAAAATTTCCTGCTTGGAATTACCATTGAGGTTTTGGCATACAAACCTCAATGGCTATTCATTCCAAAGTCATAATGTCAAAATGAACAAATCGGGCATTTCAATGACTTAAGCACTGCTTCTGGAATAAAATTATCGGCAAGCGCTGTGATTGGATGAAATAATGTATCAATACTCAATAGCATCGCTCGCTTTAGTGTTGACGTCTCGATCATTTTGTTTGTTCCAGAAACTGAGCGCTAATGTCAAAGTATACGCGCGCAAATTGACATTTACGATCTGTCAAATATGGCGGACAAAAAGTAGTGAAATTTTTTTTATTGAACGCGAAGAATATCGTCATCATGACAAAAATTGGATTATGTCGGTACGCCTGAATATTAATTTTGGGTATTAAAATAACTTCGAAGGTGTTTGTATAATTAAGATGTGACATTGAAAGAGTCACATTGCGACTTTGCCAACGAGTTTTTATTTAAAACCAGCTTCTTAGGGGGCAAAAAATAATGTTAGGTATTAATTTAAGGAAATTTTAAGATCGGTACTTACAAACATTCAAGGTTAAAAATCAGCACGTTATTATATTTGCGATTTTCTGATTGGGTATCTACTTATAATTCCATTCAATTCTATGGTATCGGTTTTATTGAAATAACATAACATCAAGTCTGATCCCTGAACGGTAGATGGCAGATGTGTAGTGTATGCCACTAGTAAATCCACATTATACTATTTAAGTTTAAGTCCCATGTAATAGGGATATAAACCGGGCACAAATCCTGACTCCGGGGCTGCTACTGAGAAATTCCTGATGGACAAACTCAACAACAATTTGCCCGACCCCGGAATCGAACCCGACCTCATGCCCAGCAGTTGCGGTTGCGACCACTCGACATCCACATATTACCATTTAAGTACTGTCATAGGGGGGTGACATATTGCCATCAACCGGTCACTAATCTACTTACAAAGAATCAAACTGCTATGGAGAAATTTTAAACCTTAAAACCCAAGATTTGCACCTGAAATTTTATGAAAACGTAACATTTTTTTTTTTTATCATCTATAGGCCCGCGCTTGACCACTATCTCACCTGATGGTAAGCGATGATGTGGTCGACGGTGAAGCACGCTTGCCTAGAAGAAACCTATTCACTCTTGACTTAAAGACCCCTAGATTGTAGCTATCGGGAAACACAGACTCCGGCAGGGAATTCCACTCCTTAGCGGTACGCATTATAAAAGTATTCCCAAAAAGCTTAGTGTGTATGTGTGGGATGTCCACCATGTACCGATGGCGCATCGCCGTACGTCTGGTAGTCCGATGATGAAACGGGCTAGCCGGAATCAGATCATGCAATTCCATCGCACACTCCCCGAAATGTAAATGTAACATCCAAGTAAACTAACACAAAATCAATCATAGTTCTTTTCCAGCACACTAAAATAAAGATATTGCTATGACCTTTCAAATGCCACATACCAAAACTGACCATTATTTTTTTAATTTAACGCTAAACGTACATGGCTTATGCCAGTTAAGAATGGAAATAAAATTATGTTCCACTTATATTACAATAAAAATCATAGTCAAAGTAAAAAAAATGTGTTCACTGTAATTATATTCATAATAATTATAATTATTTTATTATAACAAAATGTGAAAACTAAAATCAATCACCAGTTCACCAACTGGAAGACCAGCGTCAGACAGCATTACCTGTCTGGCATGAATGCTGAAATGGACCTTTTTGGCGCAGCCGTGAGGCACACAGCACACTATGTATATTCTCCTTTTTTCTGTAACTTTTTTAATATTATTATTGTGTGTGTGCGTGACTGACGTCAAATAAACATTTTTTCTTTCTTTCTTTCTTTCTTTCTAACTTTACTATAGCAAAGTTCATCTGACAGTAGTGACAGTAATTAGCAGATTATATATATTTTTATAATTCTGTTTAATTTGTCAGAGGAACATTATTTGCGAGCAAGACAGAGAAACATAATTTATATTTCACGCGGTTTCGCAAAACGGGTCTATTTTGCGTCGCAGGGCTTTCTTTGGGGACAACAGGACAGGTGCCCGAGAATAGGTACAGTCACGTTCAAAACGGGAGGTATGATCACTTTACACATTCCACAAGTTGAGACAGCACTGGGGACGGACCATACCTAGCCGCCCATTCTCCTTTACCATCTCATTCAAGCATGCTTGATCGTGTGGTTAGTGATTAACCTGGCCCCCTATTCACAAAGGCTCGGATTCGATTTCGATTGGATAAGTCGTATGTCGCTTGAGGAGCTCGTGGCTAAATAATAACAGCCGCCCAGCCCCCGTAGCATGACCGTTCCATGTCTATTATACCAAGAAACGACAAAATTCTTTCTTTCTATACTTGACATTTCTTCTGCCCGAGCATGGCGCGCCCCGTCGACTCGCGTTTCTACGAAGACATAGACATAGAAACTCTTTCCATAGCAACGGGGAAGTATCTAGTGATGTTTATATTCCCTGAATCTTACGATAATATCACGTTTAGTTAACCAAAAAATATTGTCAAATGAACGAATTTTCATTTTTCGCGGGTGGGATGGTGGTGATGCATCTTGAATGTTTTTCGCGAAATTAAACCTAAATGTTTTACATAACATTTCAACTTTTTGAACGTAACTCAACGCAACAACGAAACGTATTTCTCGTATTTAGTTTTTAATCTTTGGCGGACACAGATGACAGTTTGGATTGTTTACAAACAAAGTTAACTTTAAAATAATAATGAAACATTGTAAATACGCAGTTTGTTTTGTTAATTTTCGCATATTCACAATGCAAAAATAAACAGCAAGTCCAGAAAAAGAGGTCAGCGTGCACGCAGTTTAAGAAATGAGTTCCTTGTGTGAATTTTTCGTAAGTGTCACTAAATCATAATTATTAATCTATGTAACAATGTGAAAATAAGTAATAAGTGATTTTCAAAACAACAGAATAATACAGTTGATACAGGCATACCCCTCCTCTGCTTTGTTCTAAAAATATGTTGAAATAATGGTCTTATTTGTTTCAGGATTTAGGCAGTAATAGCTTTCGGTAGAGGAATGGTCTGGCAGATAAATGAGACGACGCCGACGATTCAGATAGGTACTGTTTTTATTTACATAAAATAATTTCTTATAATGTTAGCTCTTGTATTAGTTGCAGTTTGTAGATAGCAGGCCGTCTCAGGCTCATGTACATTTCTATTTGGTGTTTTGAGCCAAGGCTCCAAAACATAGGCTGAATTCCCCTGCAAATCAATGATAAATTAATTTTGTGTTCATGTTGTGTTGGCAACTAACAATATTTAACTATATTTTGTGTTTGTGTTTCAGATTACAACGAATGGGGATTCAGAAGAATGAAAATATGGGCCCCAAATATTGATTTGGTTTACATTACTATTGAATGTCCCTCTGTTGGGCAAAGGCCTTATAATACATATATGTCGGAGTCAAATTATTAGTACGGACTATGGATCGAAAGCGCGCCAAAAGTCAAGCGACCTACTTACCAGTCTACCCACACCTAAGCGCGCTTACTACAGAGTCGTGATGTTTCGAGCTCCCAGCGAGGCGGACAGTCTGAGTCTGACCACCGCGGAGTCAAGACGTCCCGAAACTGTAACCCGATTCATGGTGCCTAGTGTTATTGTGTTGGATTGTAATTTCAAGTAATTTGTTAGTTCGATAAAAGCAGTGTACAGTGTGTGTGTGTTTTCATTGCACGAAACCCATGTTCTGCCCACATGGTGAAAGTCTAAACGGAATAAAATCATCAGACTGCGACATCAGAAGTGCGATCAAATCGTGATAATGCAATCACACGCGAGAACAGTGACAATAACAATCAGTGACGGTTACTTTTTGAAATGCAAAACGAATAATTGCACTCGCGATACGAACTTAAACTCAGCCAGTGAATAGCAAGCTAGTGTTGGCGGTTAGTGTTTTTGTTAAGTGTGTTAGCGGATTTTAATCCCGACAAAACTTAACATATCATCACGCTTGTAATCTCCGAAGGGTTAGGCAGTGTACCTAATGGAATACCCACATTTCACTAAGTGCGATGCGCGCTAGTAATGCGTCATCCATCGCTGACTTGTTTTGTGTAGAATCAGGTTCTTCTAACCTAACAGACAGATGTGTTGCTGGGGAGTTTGTTCCGCCACTTCTTCTTCCCAGCTAAAACACTTAGGAAGTGGCGAAGGGCGGGCGTTTTGGGGGACTGTCTGTTGTAATTTTGACGTTCAAAAAGTGCTGATTATCAGCCTAGTTTGAATGAAGTGACTTTTGATTTTTTCGTGTTGAGTGCAGTGGAAGGAATCCAGCTTATTTGGACGTTAAGCAAGGCGTTGAAGGGCTCCGCATCTACATAGCTGTGACAAAGTGTAACAAAGTGTTCCGTGCCACATTGGTGTACCGTGGTCATTAGTTGGTGTGCCTCGGAAAACGAAGGTTATCTCTTGAAGTTAAATAGACAGACGGAAGGAAACTATCTACTTAAACATTCGCAAAATGCGCGATAGATTTTCCATCTACGGTATACCTCCAAAATGTACTACCGAATTTCTAGATGTACCTTGAACACAAAATGTTTGCGGTACACTGATAACCTATCCAGGTAAGACGTGGGACCAGTTTAAATAATTGTCCAAGGCTAGATTTATGTGTGTCGAAACTTTTACGACTACCCTCATTAAATCACTCACTACTAAGGAGTAGTGAAAAACCAAAGGATAGAAAAACGTCACAAGTGTTCATCGCTACCGCAAATCAAGTGCCATGCTTGCGGACCAGGGAGAAACCAGGACTCAACGAAGCGGATTGTCGCACGAAGAAGCCGCTGCCTGTGCCGGCTGCTACGGGCATCGGGCAAGCGACAAAGGGCCGCGAAGGCCTTGCTGTGCGTCAAAAGTGTCATGCCGGTTCACGTAGCCGTCCGGCGTACGTGCGTCGGTGGCGCCATGCAGTGCTGACAGTGTGCAGCGGGCCTGCTGACGGCGGGGTGCCGAGCCGCGTCGATGTTTGCGTCGTACAAGCAACATCGCGGGCACGTTACAACACAGGGGTGAGTTGTTACAGTTTACTTATTATTCTGATTCTGAATACTCTTCGGTGAAAGAAAGTTTTCCATCGAAATTTAATGGCAAACTTGTTAGTCACGTTGTTGCTAAGACTGGTATAGTTCAGACACGAGTATTCAGTACAGAACAGATTTTGTGTTGTGTAGTGATTAACGATTACCCTGTCGAAACTTTGTTGCAATGTTTGCCTGATAATTATTTACAAAGTAACGTCATGTTAGGTGGCGAGAAATTAAATCAGAGTTTTGTTGTAAACACTACGGCAAGGGAGTTTTCGTTAACGAAAATCCTTTGTGTACATTCGGTGAAGTATAATAGTGGTAACAAGTTTCAATCGGTTTTTAACTGATATCGCAACGAATGTACCTAATTGGCAATGAGTAGCCAAAACTTAAGTGCTAAGTTAAGGCGTCTTTCACCGTCATCTTCAACGCAATGGTATGTCTAAATGCGTACCCTATTTAGGTCGTGTTCTCCGATGGTCGGTAAACAGTAATTGCCGCGACCCTTGTCGTTCACCTTGGTGCTGAAAAGACGACTGAAAAGCTTTTCGATTATATTTAGTTCCCGGGAAAGTCTCAGTACGTTTGAAAATTCGTAAATAGCTGCGTTACGTGCTAAGTAGCGAAGTCTCACTCCGGTAAAGTACAAGCCGAATTGCACCCGGTACCTAAGGTGACGAGCCGGTGGTACACGTTTCGTATAGACGCGAAGGGTTAGCTTAGCTCAACATGACAAGTGTGCCGAGTAGACGAAACGATGGCAAAATTAAACGTTTTGCGATTGGTGATTTTGGGTTGTTAAAGATTAAAGGTCTGTTTAGAGTGATCGAGGTTTTAGACGGTTATCCTTAACACGGAAAGCTTTAAATTCTAAGCGTACCTACAGAAACGCACGCGGTAGGCTAAGGAAGATGCCAGCGGGTCACGTACCAGTCGAAGTGCTAGAGGGGGATCGCTACACATTGAGATCATTAAGTTCTAAGCGTACTTACAAGTATGCACATGATGGGTTAAGGAGAATGCCCGAGGGCCAAGTACCGTTTGAAGTAAATGATTTTGAGTTGAGAGATAGTGTGGAATCTTGGTTCGGATGGTTCAGACCGTACCAGTAGCCATTTCGTAGCCGTAGTCCGTTAGAAGTCGGTGTCTGCTTATAGTAGTCCGTGGATGCGCGGTGCGCGGGTGGCTCTGGCGGAGGTCGGGTCTTGTAGAGACCATAGAGTCATGCATGTGGGACTCGGCGTTCTTGAGGAACGTAGTAAAACAAACAGAGGTTTGTTGGGGGCCTGAGTGTTGCCCATAGGCCACGGATGAGATTCCTGCTTTATGTGGTAATTAGATGGATGAAGAGGTACTTGGTTGCTCTTGCATTTTGATTGACCTAATTGTTTGTTGGATCTAATTTTAGTTTTGATCCATGCGCTGGATGTGTGAAAGCAATGAAATTGCTGGTCGGCTAGAGAGCCGTGGCATTAGTGGCTTTACTCGAGGGTTTCTATAAGCTTGGTAGTTTTTTTGTTGCAGTAGAGTTTTTAAGGTTGATTTGAACGACTATGGTACATGGCCCAGGGTTATCATTATTGTATTTTCGATTATTTTCAATCGGTTCGGTTAAAACGAAACAGCTAGTTCTACAATGTTCTTATTTCCACCACCCCGTTGAATCTAAAGTTTGGTCAGGAGTGACCGAGTGGAACAAATTTCTGTCGTGGAGTATTTGTTTGCAGGGTACCCATCACACGAGGACGTGTGCAAGCAGGATGGCCGTGTCGGAGTCAAATTATTAGTACGGACTATGGGTCGAAAGCGCGCCAAAAGTCAAGCGACCTACTTACCAGTCTACCCACACCTAAGCGCGCTTACTACAGAGTCGTGATGTTTCGAGCTCCCAGCGAGGCGGACAGTCTGAGTCTGACCACCGCGGAGTCAAGACGTCCCGAAACTGTAACCCGATTCATGGTGCCTAGTGTTATTGTGTTGGATTGTAATTTCAAGTAATTTGTTAGTTCGATAAAAGCAGTGTACAGTGTGTGTGTGTTTTCATTGCACGAAACCCATGTTCTGCCCACATGGTGAAAGTCTAAACGGAATAAAATCATCAGACTGCGACATATATATTATAAATAAACAAGTTAAATAAAAGCTTTAAAAACTTATATTTTATAACTGTTATTATTTTAAATGACATTGTTCAATGTTATCTTTGGACATTGACTCAGCACTCGGCCTGGCTCACGTGCAGCCCAGTTAATAGAATGATTTGGTTGTATCTTACACGCATAGGACACATAAGAGTTTGTTTAATACTGTGTGTTAAGACAAAGTAGTACATAAGCAGAACATTTTGTAAATAAATTATATTTGAATTTTATATTCTTGTCTCATTACCCCTCACTGTGGCCAAGACACTTTTAGCCATCTCTATCAGTCTCATGAGTCTGCGGGACTGGCAGTGAGTATTCCCTTCCCTAACCTGGTATACCTGTCTACTATCCGTCTGTAACCTTGGGTCGCATGGTGCAGACATTCTGAACTTATTTATATGTTTATTTATCACTTATTAGGTTAAGGCTTAGGGTCGAAGGGAATGTTAGGCTTGTGGGTCTTTGTAGGTTCCATTAACTATTAAATTATCTTATATTTTCATGTACCGTCTCACCCTTGACAGTATTGCGGTGTAATGTTTGTTAAGGGTGGATGTACAGACATACTTAGTTTTTAAGACTTGTATGTCAGTAGATAATACTGGTAAATTTTGGAATCAAGTAAAAACTTCTGTTTTAATGATAGAATTGAAATGAATGAATGAATTGAATTTGCATTCAGATTGAGTATTCTGCACTCAGCATCTGCGATCTAGAAGTAATATACTTGATCTTTGGCAATATCCTGTAAGCAGGACTTTCATCGAACAAAGAACCTGCCAATTATCAGACATTGTAGCTATGGTTATGGTTCCTAGATTGAACTTACTACAACGAAAACAGGCAGACCCTGAGATGTGCTAGGAGACAGATGCTCGATCAGCTAGCCTGGCAAAAATACTGCACCACGTCTTTACGAATTTTTAAGTACTTAATTCTTTTTTATGGGAAATCGAAAGCCCCGGTTAACGCTCGTACAGCAATCCTTTCTGCCTTCCTTTCATTTTACTCGGCATGCAAACTGAGGAGATGGCGAAGGTAGGTCCCCAACATGTTTTTTAAAATCACAGAAGGTCAAGAAACACAAATAATAGCTAGTTTCTTTTCAAAAAGAATGTTGTCTAGGTCCGATGTGATGAAGACTATTTTGACATTTGTCAGAAGAAATGTTTCTACACCCAAGTGTCAAAAGTAGAGAAAATATGGTCGTCATGCTCGACGTTGTAGACTTATGTCGACTGAAGAATAGAAACATTTCTTTTCTACATTCTTGACATCGCCATGCTTAGGACGATAGAAATCTTTCTACAATCTGTAATTTTGTCGATTCTTCCGTAGAAATAGCCCGTTTCTACGGCGGTCATGCTAGGCCGGCAGGTCGATCTTTAAGGTTAAGCCGTGCTTGCTGAAGTTGGTCTGTGATGGGTGACTATAATTACATATCGATTTTCCTCCGTGCCTCGGAAAGCACGTTAAGTCGTTGGTCCCGGCTGTCATTTGTAGATCTTTGACAGTCGTTACGAGTAGTCAGAAGGTAAAAGTCTGACATACAGTCTTACCAAGGGGTATCGTATTACCCAGTTACTGGGTTGTGGAGGTGAGATAGGCAGTCGCTTCACTTAAAATACTGGTACTCAGCTGCATCCGGTTAGACTGGAAGCCGACCCCAACATAGTTTGGGAAAAGGCTAGGCAGATGATAAAGTCGTATGTGTATCTTGTTTTGGCATTACGAAAGCGAGCGAGATAGACATACGACCTTCCGAATCGAAATCGAAACCGAGTGTTTGTGAATACGGGGGCTGGTGTCAGAGTGTTTATACCGTCCATGGTCCTCTGACTTGGCTTTACATGCCGTCGAGAAATATCTCTCAGGCGTGCTGGTTTCCTCACGATGTTTTCCTTCACCGAAGCAAGCATCAAAACATGTTTTAGTTTTTATAGTCGGTTTGAAAAGAACTAAACGGCTAATTATCATGCATGTTCCCCATTAAAGTAATGACCTTTAGAGGAAAAACATAGCTTGAACTTTGTATGGTCGCTATCTTAAACGCGGGGTTTTACTGTTCGCGCGAAAGGACAGTGAGGTTAAGTGTACCTGTCACAGTGGAAAATATATGTGGCTCAGACCATTTGCTACCTTTTTTTCTATTAAACTTGTGAATGTTATTAAATACTTCTTCCATTTTTAATGACCCGGAGAGAGTGTATTAGCATTATCCGGGGAGTAATGCCTATCACACCTGTAATTTGTACGGCGTACATGTCAAAAAGTATCATCATCATTTCAGCCCAAAAGAAGTCCACTGCAGGACATAGACCTCCCCCAAGTGTCGCCACATTGACATTTTGGGGGAGTAAAAGTATCGTATCTATTTAATTATATCTATCTCTGTTCTGTATGGTGTCGGACGTATAGCACCATCCCAATCTTCACGTATGTGTCGTAAGAGGCGACTAAGGGACTTGCCAGAGAATGGGCAGCAGCGTTCCCTGTGCTTTTGTAACAACCGTACTGCGATCGCCAACCCGCCTGCCAAGCGTGGCGATTATGGCAAAACCCCCCATGTTATGTCAATGTGGCGACTCTTGGGGGAGGCCTATGAACTATGTATGAACATAGGCCATGTTCAGCAGTGGACGATTTTCGGCTGAAATGATGATGATGATGATATCTATCTCTATTCCTGTTTCTGGGCTGCAGTTGCAACGGAGAAATTCGTGATAGCAAAACCCAACAAACATTTTGACTGAGCTGAGGACGGAACCTCGGGACTTGATGCTCAACAGTCGTGAGGAGCCTCAAGTCCTCGTGTTTACCACTCCATAAACCAATGAATTAGTGAACAACAAATACTAACATGTACAGTACATAAACGCACACCTTTTTCCATAGTAAAAGAGTAACCATGGAGTTTCTTGCCGGTTCTTCTCCATAGGAAACGACCAACCCGAACAGTGCTTTTTTTTTTGGGAATGGCGTCTCGCAGTTCAGCGTTTTTTTTTCGGTTGTCGTCTGCTTAACCGGACTATCCTGTGGGTGCCTTAAGAGTAAGGCCTCCAGCCAGGGCATAAAAACTTACAAACTAAGCGACTACACGCTAAGGGCACCCCCTGTGGGGTACGAGCCTCGGCTTAGGGCGTCGCTGGGGGAGGACTGCAAGGGGACAGGCTGGATCTGAATAATCCCGAACCGTGCGAATTTTGTCGACGTTTTATAAGTGCCCATGTAGGCCTATGTAAAATAAATTATATTTTGATTTTGATAAGGGGTAAGAAGACATTACAAAACACTTATTGTACTTATTACACTATGCTGTGTATAAATAAATGTTAGTCATATACTGCTGACTTTTATTGTAATTCATAAAGAATTTATTTCCTACCGACCTTGTAGTTTTAAGATAAAATCAGAATGTATTTTTACATATAAATTAAAATAATTATTTATTTTTTCAAAAACTATTCGTTACTTATATTGCGATTTTATTTATATGAAAGGATAGAAGTAATGTTTATTTATTTGAATTTTCGCGAAAGTTTTAGTCTTAAGAACAATTATTAATTGTTTTAAAAGCAAATAAGAATCAAATTGCGCAGTAAAATGAAAATTGAACAGGCCTTCAATTTTTCGAAGTTCTGTCTTAAAATTATTGGTCAATGGTACAAGTATTCAATTAACAATATTTTGCCCCTATCATATCGCAAGGGGCCTTATAAAGGAGCCTATGCAAATAAAACCAAAACCTAAGGCAGTCTTAATCAAGTTTTGTTACAATTCATTAAAAATAAACGATAAAATCAAGTCACATGTCCTTTTGAGAACAAGTTTTTAAAATTCCTATTAATTAAAGGCAAAAAAGTGGCCGGTTTACTTACTGACCAAGTTGGCATCGAGTTTTAGATATTAACAATAATTTTATCATAACATAATATCACGCTTGTAAGTCCCAGAAGGGTTAGGCAGAGGTGTAACTAATAGTTCTGTATGGTGTCGGACGTAAAGAATAGCACCATCCCATATCTTCCCGTGGGTGTCGTAAGAGGCGACTAAGGGACTTGCCAGAGAATGGACAGCAGCGTTCTCTGTGCTTTTGTAACACCTGTACTGCGATCGCCAACCCGCCTGCCAAGCGTGGCGATTATGGCAAAACCCCCCTTATGTCAATGTGGCGTTGGGGGAGGCCTATAACCAGCAGTGGACGTCTTTCGGCTGAAATAATGATGATGATGATGATGTACCTAATAGAACACCCAGATTTCGCCAGTTATGTTTAAGACCCATGTAATAGGGGCGAGCCTAGAACCTGGCTTGATAGTAACAGCCGCACGGGTCGTGCTTCAGGTTAAGCCACGCTTGCTTGCCATCGTCGTCGGTTTGTGGATGGGTGACCAAGCATTATATACCGAGTCCCCTCCGTGCCTCGGAAAGCACGTTAAGCCGTTGGTACCGGCTGTCATTTGTAGATCTTTGACAGTCGTTACAAGTAGTCAGAAGCAGACTGGATGTCAGCGTCTGACATCCAGTCTTACCAAGCGGTTTCGTATTACCTAGTTACTGAAGATAGAGAAGTTTGGCCTTAGCCCCTTCGCACATGCGGCTTCCCTGGTAGCTCAAAAACAGCACAAATGTGTGGATGTCTCTAACAATTCTCAATTTTTTTTTTTTCCTTTCTTTTTAATCGGATGTTTTACAATAGTTTTTAAATCATTACACCTTTTGTGTTACAGCACGGATGACAACATTTGTGTCACTTATTTGATCTAGTCATTTTGTGATATTTTCTATTTATTTTTTGTTGTTGTATATAGACTCTTTTTCTTATTTACCGATTGTTTGTAAATGTGTGGACATTGTAGGCCTTATAGATTCCTAGATCCTTGGTAACTTTTTATTTCGTTCTACGTTTTGTATTAAGCAACGACTTTTTGGCCTACGATGTCCTCCCATACTTTAGTACTAATGCTGTAACAGAAATATTGTAAAACCAAATGATTTTAAAAGAGTAACCATGGAGTTTCTTGCCGGTTCTTCTCCATAGGAAACGACCAACCCGAACCGAGCACCTTTTTGCCGACGTTTTATAAGTGCCCCTGTAGGCCTATGTGAAATAAAAATATTTTGATTTTGATTGACTGGGTTGTGGACATCAGATAGGCAGTCGCTTCATCTAAAATACTGATACTCAGCTGCATCCGGTTACACTGGAAGCCGACCCCAACATAGTTTGGGAAAAGGCTAGGCAGCTGATGATGTTGCCTATATCTCTATATCCTACAGAAACCTCTTATACAAAAACAGACAAAACCATCACCCGTATCGCAAAACCTACACCAACAATTACATCTGCTCGCTGCCAAAAAATTAAAAAGCGAAAAGATAACAAGCCCCATACCTATCTATTAACAACACATAAGACCCTTACTCCCTTTGCAATAGAGGTGACATTCGTGTGGCAGATTTGAGGAACTGGTATAACCAACTTTCACATTGGTTATGTTATGTCGGATTATGACATAAGCTGCGAGACAGGTTTTATATCACAATGTCTATTTTAAGTGGGACACGATGAATTTGGCTTACATTTCTAAGACCTGGTTTTATCTTGAATGTCATTTTAAGGTGGAAGCGGCCAAGGTAGCTAACGAAATTCAAATTTTCTTTAGTTTTTTTGCAATTTGTAATAACAAAGACAGACACAGTACAAATAGACAGACACAGTAGTACAAATTGCAAAAAAACATAAGTAAATTTGAATTTTCGGGTTGTTTGTTGGTTAAAATACATGTATGATTAGCGGTCGTAACAAATATAGTTTACAAAGTTCATTATTAAATGTATCATAACAACCCCTTTAAATTAATTAAATCCCATTAAATGATTATAAAAAAATATTCAAAGGGATTAAATTAACACAGGGAGTTGTATAGATGATTTTAATGATTATAATTATGTAAATACATGCATATTACAGACGCAAATCATATTTTGTACTACATCCAACCTGAAACTGTCATATTGACAGTGTGTGATATTGCAAAAAAACGTAAGAAAATTTGAATTCAGCGGTCTACTCTGCCGCTTCCACCTTAATGGGGAACCACCAAGGTAGGTCGCGAAAATTAAATTTTCTTTTTCTTCTATGTGGATTATGTGCTAATAATTTGTAGTTACAATGTAAAATTGATACTGGAAAAGAATGTATGTGAGATACTACAACTAAAAAGAGAAAAAATAAAATAATATTGCAAAAAAAAAAACCGACTTCCAAACAAAATAATACTAAAGTGGAAAATAAATTTACTCTCGGAAGTCGGTAGCAAAAAAGTCAATGAAACAAAGATAAGTCAACGAGTTACGAAAGTAAAGTAATTTTCCACTCATCATCATTCATCATCATCATCATTTCAGCCGAAAGACGTCCACTGCTGGACATAGGCCTCCCCCAACGCCACAATGACATAAGGGGGGGTCTTGCCATAATCGCCACGCTTGGCAGGCGGGTTGGCGATCGCAGCACGGTTGTTCCAAAAGCACAGAAAACGCTGCTGCCCATTCTCTGGCAAGTCCCTTAGTCGCCTCTTACGACACCCACGGGAAGATATGGGATGGTGCTATTCTTTACGTCCAACACCATACAGAACAAATTTTCCACTCAAATAAATCAAATCAAAATATTTTTATTTCACATGGGCCTACATGGGCACTTATAAAACGTCGACAAAAAGGTGTTTTTTTTGGAATCGGTTATACTTTTTGCAAAAAGTTTTTTTTATTACTAGGTACTTTTGTAAATTAGAGGAGTTAATAATATGGATGGCTATTAGAGTAGGACAAAAGCAAAAAAACCGGCCAAGTGCGAGTCGGACTCGCTCACGAAGGGCTCCGTACCATTATTTATAGAAACGAACAAAAAAATCACTTTGTTGTATAGGAGCCCCCCTTAAATATCTATTTTATTGTTTTTAGTACTTCGATCGAAGTTTTAGTATGTGTTGTTATAGCATCAACAGAAATACATAATCTGTAGAAATTTCAACTGGCTAACTATAACGGTTCATAAGATACAGCCTGGTGACAGACGGACGGACGGACAGCGAAGACTTAGTAATAGGGTCCCGTTTGGCTCTTTGGCTACGGAACCCTGAAAAACGATGTAAAACCGAACTAATACAAAATTTTATAAAGAAAAAACTGACTCTAGTTAAACTTAAAAAGGGCGCTAAATGACATTTGAACAACAAACCTATTACTTAATTAAAGACTTTCTCAATGATGATTCACTGACTGATTGATATGTACAAGTTACTGTTACGCTATACACCTTCTGTTATTGGCTGATTTATAATATACCTACTGTTACTTTAATTGACATATTGTTATTCTAGTTGACATCATTGTATTCCGTTTGACATTGCAGTATTTTTAATTTTTATTACTTTGACCAAGTGGCCTACCATGACGTCTTAAAACATTATTATTTTACTCTATTTTTATTATTTTACTACATTATTCTGTTCCAGTGTGGGAAAGAGATGGCGCAAGACATCCTGTATAGCTCCATCTCTTTCCCACACTGGAATAAGAATAAAACAATACTGCGATAAGACGTCACGGCAAGCCAGCAGGTTGTCTTTTTTATTTTTATTGTCATTGCAATGCCATTTTTATTTTTTTATTGTAATTCCAATGCCATGCTACTTATTTTGAATTTAAATTACAAACCTAATAATTAGAAGGCAGGGCACCGGCAAGATGGGCAGACGCAATCAAGAAGGCTGCTGGAGGCAGCTTGTACCGAGCGGTTAACACTGCAGGAGACCGCATGGCTTGGAGACGTATCATATGTGGTCGCGATCCTCAGCAGTGAGGTAACGACGAAGAAGAATATTTAGAATTTAAATTACATGCCCATGTGACGGTAAAATATGGAGAATCATGTTATTATGGTACATATAATGTACTCTTATTACCATAGATCGGAGTAGGTAGATTGAATTGGGGTCATTGATCCGAAACGTACGTGTTAATATGGACATTCCTCCGAAATTGCTTGATTTGATTGAAATTAAAGTGCAACAATTTATAAAAAAGTTGTGGCCATAAAAAAGCTAAAAATTAAAATAATTATTAATGCTTCTATCTGAATTCGATTGTTTTTATCATTCAACAGATAAATCATAAATTAATTTAGTTTCGATTTTGAATTGAGTAGTAATAATATCACTATCAACATTAACAATATTTAATTGAATCCGAAAATACCGGAAACACTTTCCGGAAAAATGGCTTATCGATGTTATTCTGTCCGTGTGCATTTATGATACAAGTACCAAAAATCAATCTACCTACTCCGATCTATGCTTATTACCCATGTTTGCAAAGAAATAAATGATTGATGGATGGACTGTGTGAAAGATGATATGGCAAGAAAGGAGGTGTCTGATGAGATGACAAGTAATAGAGAAGTCTGGAAGAAGAACACACACGCCGACCACGAATACATTCGGATATACGCAAGATT
The DNA here is from genome assembly GCA_949152445.1 of Cerastis rubricosa. Lineage (NCBI taxonomy): Eukaryota > Metazoa > Arthropoda > Insecta > Lepidoptera > Noctuidae > Cerastis > Cerastis rubricosa. The sequence goes on from OX424552.1 coordinate 1,440,329, forward strand.
ATGATAATGGCATACCTTATATTTATTAACTTATCTCAATTTTCTTAACGAGTTTAATTCTAAATCATTATTATAATTACCGCACAGACGTCATTTATGTCATTATGAGGGGATGACGTCATTGTAACGTACTAATGACAAAGTCAAGAGTTTTTTTTTGTCACCGATAGAAAGTTATACATACTCGTACATAGCGATCGATTTCAGAATATTAATAAGAGGTGGAAGTGGTAGAAAGTACGTATAGTAGTCAACGTGATTTTAAAAAGAGTAACCGTGGAGTTTCTTGCCGATTCTTCTCTATAGGAAACGACCAACCTGAACCGAGCACCTTTTTGTCGAAGTTTTATAAGTGCCCATGTAGGCTAAGTGAAATAAAAAATTTGATAATTTCGTAATACACTCGAATTCGCTGTGCAGAAACATCCAGTTTGTATTTTCCGTTTACGAGCAGACTAATTACATGAAATCCTGGGTTCGATACCCGGGTCGGGCAAAATTTCAAAGTGTTATTGGGTATTCCATCAAGAATTTCTCAGTAGAAGCCACAAAGTCTGGATTCGTGCCCGGTTGGTGTCAGGCTCGCCCACTTATACATGGGACTTGAAAACAAAACTGGCGAAATGTGAGAGTACTATTAGGTGCACATCTGCCGAGCCCTTCAGGAATTACAGGCGTGATGTTAAGATTGGTATATGTAGAGCATATTCGAGTTATCGAAAGAAACTGGGCATGTGATGAGGAGGCATGAAGAAAATGTCGTGTGGAAAGTTTTGAGCATGAATGTGGATGGGTATAAGAGTAGAGGAAGACCAAAGAAACGGTGGATGTGTGAAGGATGATATGGCATGTAAGGAGTTGTCTGATGATATGAGAAGTAATAGAGAAGTAATGAGGACATCCGCAAGAGAACCAAGGTTACCGATGTAGCCCGAAGAATTGCCAAATTTAAGTGGGCAGGGCACATTGCTCGCAGTACGGATGGCCTAAAAGTTCTGGAATGGCGACCGCGAACTGGAAGACGATGCTTTGGCAGGGCTCCCACTGCATGGACCGATGCCCTGGTGAAGGTTGCGGGGATCCACTAGATGCAAGTCGCACGGGACCGGTCAATGTGGCGACAATTGGGGGAGGCCTAAGTCCAGCAGTGGACGTCTTTCGGCTGAAACGATGATGATGATGATGGAAGAAGAAGACATGAGGCGCTGACCCCAAATAAATTGGGATCTGGGCAGAAGAATGATGTCAATGACTGTTAGAGAAGTATGAGTCACAAAGACAACGCTTTAAAAAATACGAATCTGTTCTCAACATCGATGCACCATTTTACTAATACCCAAAGGTCTATACGACAGCGTTATTTCCTCACTAGGAAACGCTATGTTCGTTCAGCCCGGACGCCAAGGCAATTACTCCTTAATTATAACCAACGTTTGGAAATACGCCTCCGTTGCGCTATTCCTGAACGCACAAGGTTGCCTTTCGTAAGTCCGCGTCAAAATTGTAGGATGAGGGCGTTTTAATCATATAGGTTTATTCTATCGGGTAATAGGCTACGGGCTCACCAGCTGCCCAGCCTTATCCCAACTGTGTTTGTCGGGGTCTGCTTCCAGTCTAACCGGATGCAGCTTAATACCAGTATTTTACATGGAGCGACACCCTCCAACTTACAAACGGTTCGATTCGATTTCGATTCGGAAAGTCGTATGTCTATCTCGCTCGATTATGAAATGCCAAAACAAGATAGACATACGACTTATCGAATCGAAATCGAATCGAAGCGTTTGTGAATATGGGGGCTGATCTCCATAACCAAGATTGGTTGTCAGGCTTTCGGGCCACTGACTACCTGTAACGACTGTCAAAGATCTACAAATGAAAACCGAGATTAACGGCTTAACATGCTTTTCGAGGCACGGAGGACACTCGGTATGTAATGGGTGTAAATAATAACAGCCGCTCTAGCTTTAGGTTAAGCCGTGCTTACCTAGGTTGGTCTGTGGATGGGTGTGGTGTTCACTAGTTACACTAGTTATGGTTTGGAATAAAACAACCAAATTACCTGTAAGTAGATGAATTACTTTACGGGTACGTGCTCTCGCTGCCCGGGTTAAGTGTGAACTGGTTGACACGTAACCTTAAATTTCACACTATGTTTATGAGAATAACATATCTCTTCCCAATACACGGACCAACCTAGGTAAGCACGGCATAATCTAACGATCAACTTGAGCTGTTATTACTTTACCCCGAGCTGCTCTTGTTAGATCTGTCATAATGGCCAATTATAAAAAAATACCCTGTATTGTTGACACATGGCATAGGTGTTTTCATAAGAAACTGAATGGTGTTTTAAGTTCGCCAGGTCAAAGAGAACCACAATAAGTTATTGTCAAAGAATAATGAGTGTAGCATAATAATCTGAAACGCAAAGGCCTCTGTTTGTAGAGTCAAACGCAAAAATAATCAACAACGATCCATTTAGACTTTATATTGACAAATATTTAGGTTGAATATCCTTTCTGATTGTCGTCCTTTCTGACTTGATTTACCAAGGGGTATTGTAATGACTAAATAAGTGGCTAAATAATAACATCCGCTCGGGTCGATCTTCAAGGCCAAGCCGTGCTTGTCGAAGTTGATACGTGGATGGGTGACCATAATTACATACCAAGTTTCCTCCGTGCCCCGGAAAGCATGTTAAGCCGTTGGCCCCGGCTGTCATTTGTAGATATGTGACAGTCGTTACGAGTAGTCAGAAGTCAAAAGTCTGACATCTAGTCTTACCAAAGGATATCGCATTAGCCAGTTAGTTTACTGGGTTGTGGAGGTCAGATAGACAGTCGCTCCATGTAAAATACTGGTATTCAGCTGCATCCGGTTAGACTGGAAGCCGACCCCAACATAGTTTGGGAAAAGGCTAGGCAGGTGATGATTGTATTGACCAGTAACAGTATTGTGGAGGTCATATAGGCAGTCGCACCATCTATACACATCCTCACCATCTTCCTGTTTTCTATTCTACTTGGGATCGGCGCAAAACGTTTTCTTCTTATTCCATTCTCCTATTTCAGACATCACCGCATATTTTACCATTTTCTCTTTCATATCATTCCTCTCACAATTAATATTTTCTCCATTTTTCTTTGGCCTTCCTCTCCCTCTCCATTTATAAACATTTATATCCTTCTAGTCACATGCGTTTCATTGCTGCATCTAAGAGACAACGACGCGAAGACGGTTACCATGGTAACACGTACTCAGTACATTGTTCTGAACACCCCCCCACATCAAAATATTTCATCGGGAATTATAAAAAATCTGCTGTTTCCTACATAAGTGCCTACATGGTCAAAATTTGTGTTACAGCTGTTTTTTTTTTTAATTTGGTTGAATAATTTCTGAAAAGTCTGAGAACCGTTCTCACCGGGGTATCGTATTAACCAGTACTAACAGGGTTTTGGAGGTCAGATAGGCATTCATCATCATCATTTCATCATTTCAGCCCAAAAGACGTCCACTGCTGGACATAGGCCTCCCCCAAGTGTCGCTATATTGACATCTTGGAGGGTTTTGCCATAATCGCCACGCTGGCAGGCGGGTTGGCGATCGCAGTACGGTTGTTACAAAAGCACAGAGAACGCTGCTGCCCTTTCTCTGGCAAGTCCCTTAGTCGGCTCTTACGACACCCACGGGGAGATATGGGATGGTGCTATTCTTTACGCCCGACACCATACAGGACAGGATAGGCAGTCGCTCCATGTAAAATACTGGTATTTAGCTGCATCCGGTTAGACTGGAAGCCAATCCCAACGTAGTTCGGAAAAGACAGGCAGATGATTAAGTAGGTAAGATGTTTTTTCATATAAAAATGTCACTCCATTGATTCTGTGTTTTTCCAATACCTGTACATTGTTCCGAGACAAACTGACAGCTCTTTTGTTTGTCATTAGTCATTCTAAAAGCTGTTGGGTCAAAGTTTGGTCCTTGACTTAAGACAAAGAGTAATATTACTCGTAAGAATTATTATTGAGAAGCCATCTTTATTTACAGTTTATAATTTTATTTTGGGTAGATTTTGAGTGAGGTAAATGACAAACGGTTGTAAATTTTTTTACAAGTTCAATGTACGGAGTGACCGTGAAAAATTGTGAAGAAAGGTTCGAATATGAGTAGATGAAGGGAAAACCGGAAAATCAACAAAGAAACAATGGATGGATTCTTTTGTTTTTATTTTCCCTTTTTATTTGTGATATCAAACACAATTCTTGTCAGGTATCAATTTTACAAAAATAACTGACTTCCAAAAAACAAAGCACTAAAAAGTGTATTATAACTTTACTTTTGGAAGTCGGTGCCAAAAAAAGTCAAAGAAACAGACAAAAGTCAGAGACTTCCGAAAGTAAAGTCATTTTGCACTTTCTTTTTAGGGTTCCGTACCCAAAGGGTACGGGTAGGGTAGGCCCTGTATGGTGTCGGACGTAAAGAATAGCACCATCCCATATCTTTCCGTGGGTGTCGTAAGAGGCGACTAAGGGACTTGTCAGAGAATGGGCAGCAGCGTTCTCTGTGCTTTTGTAACAACCGTACTGCGATCGCCAACCCGCCTGCCAAGCGTGGCGATTATGGCAAACCCCCCCTTCTTGGGGGAGGCCTATGTCCAGCAGTGGACGTCTTTCGGCTGAAATGATGATGATGATGATGACCCAAAGGGTCAAACGGGACCCTGTTACTGAGACTTCGCTGTCCGTCCGTCCGTCCGTCTGTCACCAGACTGTATCTCATGAACCGTGATAGTTAGCCAGTTGAAATTTCTACAGATTATGTATTTCGGTTGCCGCTATAACAACAAATACTAAAAACAGAATAAATTAAATATTTAAGGGGGGCTCCCATACAAAAAAGTGATTTTTTGCTCGTTTTTATAAATAATGGTACGGAACCCTTCATGCGCGTGAACGACTCGCACTGGGCCGGTTCTTTTTTTTTTTGAAGGCAGATATTTTTATTTGAAAGAATGCTTTCTCCCAATTCTCTATTCGCCGGTATCCTATGAGTCACAAATTCCTTTCTGACCATTTCATTCTTCACACAGTCGACCCATGGTTTCTTCGACCTTCCCGTTCACTCATATAGCCAAGTCGCCAACATAACATCAGTACGGTACCTACCTACTACATAATTAAACCAGTACGCATCTATGCGCCTGCGCCGGTCGACTGCTCGCGTTCCAAATACGAACGTACGCGCCATTGGACCAGTTGCTTTGGGGTACCGTGAGCGTGGTTACGAAACCGTGAACTTGTATGTTTAGGTAGGGGGTTATTCTGTTTTTTTGGGATTGTGTAAGTTACTTGTGTCTTGTAAGCTTGGTAATGTAGAGTAGTGAATATAACAAAAAAAAAAAAACACAAAATAGTGAAAAATAATTAAATAACTTTACTTTTGGAAGTCGGTGACTTTTGGAAGTCGGTGACTTTTACTTTTTCATTGACATCCACCGAATTCCGTTAGTAAAGTTATTTTACATTTTTTTGTGATTTTCTTTGGATGTCGGTTTTTTTTTTGCAAAAACAGTTTTATTTTACCCATTTTAGTAGTTGGATCTCAAACAAATCCTTGACCAGTATTAATTTTACATTTTAACTTAAAGTTATTTTAATAGCACATCATCCACATAGGCAAAGAAACAAAAATGCATAATTATAGAGCTCATGAAGTACAAAAGCTAAGTAATAAAAGCAAGTAAGAATAAGCTAATAAAATTTATATGGGCCCCATATAAATATTCCGCGCGAACATCTTGTAAAAAATTAAAAATAATCACTTAATTCAAACAAGTAATCGCGGAAAAATCGGTGAAAATACATGGAAATAAGAGATGCTGGTGGAATGCATAAAAACCTCCTTTTTTAGAAGTCGGGTAAACGTAAACGTTTTTGCACTTTTATGTAAGTAAGTACCTAAGTTTCTTTTTTAGAATTAGGTTGTTTGTAATTTTTTTTCGTAAAAATGTTTTTTTTCACTTCCGTAGCCGGTTGGAACAGCAATCCAACACGACCGGACAGAGATTGAATGGGAGGTAAAATTAACTACGGAACCATTTGCTACTAGACAGCCCTGCACACATACACATAAAACGCACATATCATACATACAGTAGCCAGGAGTCTCATGTGATTGTAAATGGACGCCCGAGACGACTCCATACCTACGTATAAACTTAGCCATTTTTATTACACGGGTCCGGAGAAACCTTGAATAACCACACATTCTAATAGCAGGTCAATTTAAACGAATATTCAAAGAGATTTCAATTTACTTTAAGATCGACGACATAGTGTGAGCAAAAAAAGAATAACCGTCTTCCAAACGTTTGTTCCCACTAGTTCTACTGAACAGTTCTACGGTAGAACTAATGGGATTTTTTTTTCTCACTAGTTCTACGATATTAGGTGTAACAAAATAGTAGAACTATTGGGATTCTCTATTCCCGCTTGTTCTATGAACAGTTCCACGGTAGAACTAATGGGAGTTTTTGTTCTCACTAGTACTACGATATACTATATTACAAAATAGTACAACTAGTGGGAGTCTCTATTTCCCACTTGTTCTACCTGTTCCATCGGTAGAACCCAATATTAGGTTTAAAAGACACTTAGATATTACTGGAAACATTAAAACACTATTAATTAAAAGACACATCTAAACTAATATTATAAAGAGGAAAAATTGATTGTTTGTTTGCATTGAATAGGCTCCGAAACTACTGGTCTGATTTGAAAAATTCTTTCAGTGGTATATAGCTCGTTTATCGAGGAAGGCTATAGCCTATATATCATCACGTTACGACCAATAGGAGTGGAGCAGCAATGAAAAATGTTGCGAAAACGGGGAAAATGTGACGCAAACGAAGTTGCACCGGACAGCTAGTTGTTTATATAATGGTAAATATGGTAATAATATTTATTTTTTATAGTTATTTTCCTTTTAAGGTATCATACATTCAATTATTCAGTAATATACTGTAATCAAACTAATTAACTTACGTACATATCTCAGAAGATGCCAGAGAAAATATGAAAAAAGTAAAACATTTTTTCATGAATGGGACGTTTAAGTCCTGTCCTTCACCATTTAAGCAGATTTTCAGTATTCATGGCGATATTGGCAGTAATTGCAACTAAACGAATGTAATTCCATTACTGTATGCATTTATGTCGCATCAGCCAAAAGAGCATACTTAATTTTATTTGACCTAATAAAGTCACTAGATTTTGAAGAAGCTACAGTGAGAGCTTTATCTAAAATGAACGTAACAGTAAAGGGATGCCAGTATCATTTTTCAAATAGTCTGTGGCGCAAGGCAAAACAGTAAGGGCTACACAAAAATAAATTCGTAATAGTCTAATATTGGGTTCTACCGATGGAACAGGTAGAACAAGTGGGAAATAGAGACTCCCACTTGTTGTACTATTTTGTGATAAAGTATATCGTAGTACTAGTGAGAACAAAAACTCCCATTAGTTCTACCGTGGAACTGTTCATAGAACAAGTGGGAATAGAGAATCCCAATAGTTCTACTATTTTGTTACACCTAATATCGTAGAACTAGTGAGAAAAAAAAATCCCATTAGTTCTACCGTAGAACTGTTCAGTAGAACTAGTGGGAACAAACGCTTCCAAAAATCACAAAAAAATTGAAAATAACCTTTTTAAGTTTTGTTTGTTCCATTGACTTTTTTGTCACCGACTTCCAACCGTAATTTTCCCCTTTTTAGTGTTTTATTTTGGAAGTCAATTATATTTCTTTTTTTTTATCTTTTTACTTGAACTACAGCCCCACTTCCTCTCATAGAGAGGAGGCCTGTTTACCAGCAGTAGGAACTTTATACGCTGATTATGCCGTGCTAAGGTTATTTTGCAAATAATAACTCTGTAGTAGGTCGTAGAAGGACGTATACTGATATTATTGGTGAAATGATTCAGAAATGTCAGGTACGTAGTACTCGCGACCGGCGTCCATGTATGAATGTGGACGAAGCGTGAGGAGCATGTCATCATTCAGATCCAGCCTGTCCCCATGCAGTCCTCCCCCAGCGACGCCCTAAGCCGAGGCTCGTACCCCACAGGGGGTGTCCTTAGCGTATAGTCGGTTAGTTTGTAAGTAGCTTTATGCCCTGGCTGGAGGTCTTACACTCAAGGCACCCACAGGATAGTCCGGTTAAGCAGACGACAACCTCATAGGTTGAACTGCGAGATGCCATTCACAAAAAAAAAACCGGCCAAGTGCGAGTCGGACTCGCGCATGAAGAGTTCCGTACCATTGTTTATAAAAACGAGCAATAAATAACTTTTTTGTATGGGAGCCCCCTTAAATATTTATTATATTCTGTTTTTAGTATTTGTTGTTATAGCGGCAACAGAAATACATAATCTGTAGAAATTTCAACTGGGTAACTATCACGGTTCATGAGATACAACCTGGTGATAGACGGACGGACGGACAGCGAAGTCTCAGTTATAGGGTCTCGTTTGACCCTTTGGGTACGGAACCCTAAAAAGGAGTATGTAAGGATCGTAGCCAGAACGCCACTTTCTGCAGTTTCCACCTACCCCCATGGAAAACGGCTTGACTATATGAATGGTATGCATATGTGGGTCGTTTGTTGATGTGCTACTTAAGAAATTACAACAGCAATCGTACCTTGAGTTATTAAAGGAAATGTTAATTCGTTTCCTTTAATTACGACATGTTGCCTTAAATCGGTAACAAACACTGACACGGTCTATTTAACTGGGTTATTTAAATAGGTGTCGGAGCTCGTGGCTAAGTAATAACAGCCGGTCGATCTTTAAGGTTAAGCCGTGCTTGCCGAGGTTAGTCCGTGGACGGGTGACCATAATTATATACCGATTTTCCTCCCTGCCTCGGAAAGCACGTTAAGCCGCTGGTCCCGGCTGTCATTTGCAGATCTTTGACAGTCGTTACGAATAGTCAGAAGCCTGACATCCAGGGGCTATCGTATTACCTAGTTACTGGGTTGTGGAGGTCAGATAGACAGTCGCTTCATGTAAAATACTGGTACTAGCTGCATCCGTTTAGACTGGAAGCCGACCCCAAGATAGTTTGGGAAAAGGCTAGGGGGATGATGATTTAAATAGGTGTAAAAGTACCCTTAACGAAGCCTAAAGGCACTTGTCCTCCCCGTTTTTACGGTATTTTTTTTTGTTCTAGACTTTTCCTAGGAACCTTCCAGTTAGGGAGATATAGGGGGTAAAAGTTCCAAATTTTTCACAAGTTTTTTTCCACAACCCCCGTACTATTCAATGCTTCCATCAGGGTAATGTTTTGAGCAAGGAAAACCTGCTCAGGTGGAGATACATTAATGACTTTGCCCTGGAGTTTAAATCTGGTGCTGTTCCACAAACAATGCGCACTCATTATCGTGTCCTGCTGTTCGTTCATTACAGGAACTGATGGACGCTACTGAGAGCGCCAATCTAGTGGCTCAGTTCTGGGCCGACAGAATTTTGAATGCCATCGTCACGCTAAGAAGAAGCAGAATGTTTTGAGTGCGTTACATTGAGTGCTACCATAAAATGGAATGTTATAAAATTAAAAACTTGTTTATTAAAAAAAAACTTAATCTCCAATATCACTGTAACCAGATGGTACCCAGGTATGGTCTACAAAAGTAATCACAATGCCGGGGAAAACAAGTGCCATTCGGCTTCGTTATGGTCAAGTACTAAGTTGTTTTTTCATCATCTAGCCAATAATGTTCCCACTGTTGGAACACAGGTCTCCTCTCTATGAGAGGGAGTGGACTGTAATTAGGGTTGCCAACTTTTTTTTACAAGAAATATAGTATATTTAGGTCTAAAAAGAATATTAAACAGTATTTTAGAAAAATTAACAGTATTTTATTTTTTAATGTAAAACATTAAATTGAATATTTGATATTGACAAATTCGTTCTGAAACTCCATTATTGTGATTTGTTTGTGGCTGCGCTGCACTAAGCGCTCTCTGACTAAATAAAAAAATCTTTCACCTATTGTGCTAAGCATTTTGATTCTGAAAACAGTATTTTGTATACTTTGTTTTTGTTCAACAGTAAAAAGTATAATGTGGTGAAAAACAGTATAATACTGTTTTTAAAAGTATAGTTGGCAACCCTAGCTGTAATCCACCACGCAGGCCCGTGCGGGTTGGTAGATGTCACAAGTCTCCGAATTTTTAGTTCTAGGACATGCCGGTTTCCTCACGATGGTTTCCTTCACCGTTTTTGAGTGTTGTTTTTTAATTGACCTGCATTATTCTCCTGGCCTTTTCTCAATTTATTAGTGGTCGGCGCTGCAAGTCTTCTTCTCCCACACATCTCTATCACTCGACATCTCAGCAGTGACTTCATCCATCCAGCAGCCCTAACTTCTTTCACAGAAGCCTTCCAACGTTTTAGGGTTCCGTACCCAAAGGGCCAAACGGGACCCTATTACTGAGACTTCATTATCCGTCCGTCCGTCTGTCACCAGGCTGTATCTCATGAACTGTGATAGTTAGCCAGTTTAAATTTCTACAGATTATGTATTACTGATGCCGCTATAAAAACAAGTACGAAACATAGAATAAAATAAATATTTAAGGGGGCTCCCATACAAAAAAGTGATTTTTTTGCTCGTTTTTATAAATAATGGTACGGAACCCTTCGTGCGCGAGTCCGACTCGCCATTGGCCGGTTTATTGGGACTTCCCCTACTCTTATAACCAAAATTATCGCAATCAGGACGTTATGCTTGACCTTCCATAATCACATTTTACTTTCAATCCAACACATTGACTGCAACGGTTGCCCAACACAGATCACTACAACTTGAAATTGATTACAGGCTAACAGCGTGAGATCTTTATATTGTTGTCTTAATTACTAGTAACTATTGTTTTAGTACACAGAGCAATGGAACGTGGAATCGTCTACAGACGGCATCGTTGTTAACAAAGTTTTAGATTGTTCGATTCGCTTTTCGGCGTCATAAACATTTGACGTCTGTCAACGTCAAACGCATCACAGTGACGGCATCACGGCACGCTAAATCGCAGCTATGTCTCTCGTCTCTCCTGTGACTGGTTGATTCCTGCACATCTCCTCTCTGCTCTGCTCCTCACCACTTTGGTGGACTTTGGGCCTCAGGACTTTTGCGTGACAAGCGCACGCGTCACATTTTTCTTTCACGCGACTACTGTCAGTAAGTAAGTCGCGTAATGATGACTTGTGGCGTGCTCTGAGCAAGTTCTTTCATTTGTTTTCTCCTGTACAGCCACTACAAAAAGTACTACAGCAATATAGGACAAACTGTGCTACAGCGCCATCTATGAAACAAGAAAAGAACTAATAACAAAATTCTAAATCGCGTAGTTAAAAGTTATTCGCGACTGAGTATGTAGAAATGCCCGAACTGTCGGGCAGTAGCACACCAGACATAACACCCGTCTGGTCGGAGGATCCTCCTTTTTCTATGAGGGATGCAGAACTTTATACCCTCCCCCATCCTTTCCTCATCCCCCTAAACTCCACAAGACAAGTGTCACTTGAGCCTGACAGCTCGTGACCAGGTGGTCAGTGTTGACAATGCCGCTTCAGCAGCTGAAGATTTCCGTGGTCTGTGTTTCTAAATACAATAAATTTGTCTGGAACTTAGTTCTCACGTTATTTGCAGTTTCATTATCATACTCGAGTTGCAGGAAGATTTTTTTTGGAATATTTTGTATGGTTTTGCAAAACATTTTTCGTTTGTATTTAAATGTTGTAAGTATTTAAAAATATGTTTTCCGGTAAAATTTGAAGAATTCGGTAGTTATTAGCTATAGATATGCATATTTTATAAGAATATTAAGAATATTTTTTAAATTTCTAAATGTTTTTATCTTATTTTGTTATTCTGTAAGATAATGAAATAAATAAGAAAAGAGGCCTTTGTACCTTATTGTAAGTAAGAAAGACAGACAGTAATTTGAACAAAGATTACCTACTGTTATTTTTTAAGAAACTAGTGACATCTACATCACAATGGTTCCCCACAATGGCTAGGCATTGGCTGTAATAACCCTATTGTCTGCTTTCAAGGTGGGTCTTGTTATTACATTTACATATTATATGCATTTAGGTCTTCTCGTTTTTGTACGGACGAAATGTTTGAGGATCTTGTTTAAGAGGGGACTCTAGTCGGTATTTGAAAGTATTAGAAGGTATTTGAAGAAACTATTGCCGTCGCGCTGAGCCCGACCAAGCCCCCGTTAAGTGCGAAAGGGACAACTGTAGCTCAGGCTAATTTTACCTGCAAAAAACTTGACCAAAAGACGTTTTGTATTCCGCTGTTTTCTTCTTCAAAACTAAACTGGTGTAAATAATTCTTATGTATCAAAATTTAGAGGAAAAGTATAGCTATGCTTGGATGCTACATTGGGTTCGGGTTCCAGTCTAACCGGATGCAGCTGAATACCAGCACCCTTGGAGCAATGGTCTATCTGACCTACGCAATTCAGTTATTGTGTAACACGTTACCCTTTGGTGTGAGTGGACTTTAGGGCTTCTGACTTATGAATACCCTGGGTTTCTCGATCTTCCTCTATGGTGCGGAAACATGGACATTGCGAATGCAGGACCGACGCAAGATTGACGCCCTGGAGATGTGCTGCTGGAGACGCAAGCTCAGGATAAGCTGGACCGCTCGTCGGACTAACGTGTCAATACTCAAAGAACTTAACATTAAACAGAGACTGTCGTCGCTTGTGCAATTACGAGTCCTCAGTTTCTTTGGACACGTTACCCGCAACAAAGATTCGATGGAGCGTTTGGTGATTCAGGGTAGAGTCGAAAGCACGAGACCACGTGGTCGATCACCAACCCGATAGACAGACTCCATCAAATCTGTCACCAACTTCCCTGTGGCAGAATGTGCTCGCCATGCGGCCAATAGAGACCGGTGGAAAAGGATCGCGAAGGCAGCGACCGCAGTTGTGGGTGACCCTCCATGACCACGACCACTCTGTCAAGAGTGAACGACTGAGAAGACTGCACATAACGAAAAACAAATATCCACAAGTGACAGCCCCTAGGGATGCAGAGTTTTCGGTATGTAGGATGGTCCCCCATCCAACGATTTAACAAGCGTTTTTTTAACTTAAAGATCATACCGTGCGGCTATTATTTTTAAGTCACGAGGCTCTTATACTGTGGGTAGTAATTCTTAATCACTAACATAATAATATTAACCTTAACCAACACCTCAGTTGATCCCTTCCACAGATAATACCATGAGTAATATTTACTTGTGACTCACGGAAGGACAATAACTTAAAACAAATAGCTTGTCTTGTCAACAAATATTGTAAGCTGTTTACGCAGATATAACATAATTAGTAGAATATTTATTTATTTTAGTATTGCACTTCCTCGTTGGTCAAGCGCGACTGTCAATATGGCAAGAAAGGAGGTATCCGATGAGACGACAAGTAATAGAGAAGTATGGAAGAAGAAGACATGCTGCGCCGACCCCAAATAAATTGGGATATACGCAAGATAATGATGATGATAGTTAATAGGATGCGAATAAAACCGCAAACAAAACCAACTTTAAGAATAAGGAAAATGAAATTCATATTAAATCTTGTAAGCAATGAAATGATTCACTAACCCATTAAGAGCGTTTACGCCTTACGAAATTTCATACAAACTTTCAAGTCCTTATTTTCCGAAATGACTGAACCGATTTTAATGAAACTTCATACGCATAAGCAGGTTCTGTATGGTGTCGGACGCAAAGAATAACAACATCCCATATCTTCCCGTGGGTGCCGTAAGAGCCGACTAAGGGACTTGCCAGAGAATGGGCATCAGCGTTCTCTGTGCTTTTGGAACAACCGTACTGCGATCGCCAACCCGCATGCCAAGCGTGGCTATTATGGCGAAACACCCCTTATGTCAATGTGGCATTGTGGCCTATGTCCAGCAGTGGACGTCTTTCGGCTGAAATAATGATGATAAGCAGGATGTTGGGTTAAGGAGGAGAATGTTTTAGTAACTTTTTAAACCTATGTATCCTGCTTATGCGTATTAAGTTTCATTCAAATCGGTTCAGTCATTTCGGAAAATAAGGACTTGAAAGTTTGTATGAAATGTCTCTTAAGAACGAGGGAAATGAAATTCATATTAAATCTTGTAAGCAATGAAATGATTCACCAAACCATTAAGACTTGCACCAAATATAACCAAATTGCCGGAAATACAAGGTGAAAATGAAAGTGTTACGTTCGAATCGAAAGATAAAGTGTAATAACAATGAAACTTCACGCTAACTAATAGTCCCAGAGGGGCTGGCAGTTGTCTTTGTTGTATAGACTCTTTTTCTTATTTACCGATTGTTTGTAAGTGTGTGGTCATTATTATTATAGATTCATAGAACCTTGGTACCTTTTTATCTTCTTCTACGTTTTGTAGTAAGCAACGACTTATTGTCGGCCCTACGATGTCCTCCCACACTTAAGTACTAACGCTGTAACAGAAATATTGTATAACCAAATGATTTTAAAAGAGTAAACATGGAGTTTCTTGCCGGTTCTTCTCCATAGGAAACGACCAATCCGAACCGAGCAACTTTTTGTCGACGTTTTAAAAGTGCCCATTTCATCATCATCTTCATCAGCCTGAACTCGTCCACTGTTGGACATAGGCCTCTCCCATGACACGCCACTGAGCACGATCCTCGGCCACTCTCATCCAGCTCTTGCCAGCCGCCTTGCGCAGATCATCGCTCCACCGAGTCTGAGGACGTCCTACGCTACGTTTACCGATCCGTGGTCTCCACTCAAGAACTCGTCTACCCCAACGGTGCCCATTTAGGCCTATGTAAAATAAAAATGTTTTGATTTTGACTTTAAATCTTAACATGTAGGTAAAAGGGTAGATATGTGATGAGGAATACTCTAGGTCAACTTGACGATAAGTGGTCACCGCTATTTGGAGACATTTGAACTACAGTGAGACCATTAACACCACACCTGTAATCTCCAAAAGGTTAGGCAGAAGCGTGCCTATTTGTGAATCTTTTTTTTTACGGATACGAAATCATCAAATGAACCCGCTCTGGGCGGAGCCAAAGGGAGTGTAAGACTCGTACTAACTAAAACCCATCCATGTTTCTTCTTAGCTCTTTGTGTTCCAGAGCCACGGTATGTTTTTCGAACAACCCGCAGCCCTGGCAGGCATCGGCCCTCTCGGATCCCTTCCGATTTGCTGACATCTCTTTGAGGCGCGCGTGGAACACGAAGGCGCCGTCGACACGGGCCTATTTGTGGATTTTGTGGAACTTAATTGTGGATGTACCTACGTACATCCCGGCTGTCAATTGTAGATCTTTGACGGTCGTTACAGGTAGTCAGTGGCCCGAAAGTTTGACAACCAGTCTTACTAAGGGGTAGGTATCGTATTACCCAGTACTAACTGGGTTGTGGAGGTCAGATAGGCAGTTACTTGGTAACCCCATACCCTATGCTAAGAATGGTTGAAAGACTTAGGCTTCTGATTACTTGTACTAGTAACCTGCTGTCAAAAAAAGATCTACGAATGACAGCCGGGACCAACAGTTAAACGTGTTCCCGACGCACTGAAAGAAACGGTATGTAGTTAATCGATGGGCACCCATCCACGGACCGACCTCAGCAAACGTTGCTTATCACTTCCACTTAGAAGTCCTGCCCAGCAACTAGGCAACCAACGGAGCTGTTTAAACCGGTTACATCTAGTTCTAGCAAGATTACTCGTAACTTAAAGGGGTCATCTCGAAAATTTGTAAATATTTAAATCGATTCCGAAACCGATCAATGATAATTCGATTTCGATTATATTGACGCTAGTCTTCCGCATCGGGTTGGCAGAAGGTCATTGGCATAATCACTATATAGTATAAAACAAAGTCACCCGCGGTCTGTCTGTCCCTCCCTATGCATGCTTAGATCTTTAAAACTACGCAACGGATTTTGATGCGGTTTTTTTTGCGATTTTAAGCAATACAGCATTAATCCTTATCCAAATAAGTACCTTAAATATATTGTGAATTCGATATAGATCAATATGCATGTAATTTTTACTCTGTATGGTGTCGGACGTAAAGAACACCATCCCATTTCTTCCCGTGGGTGTCGTAAGAGGTGACTAAGGGATTTTCAAAAGAAAGGGCAGCAGCGTTCTCTGTGCTTTTGTAACAACCGTACTGCGATCGCCAACCCGCCTGCCAAGCGTGGCGATTATGGCCAAACCCCCCATGTTATGTCAATGTGGCGAAACTTGGGGGAGGCCTATGTCCAGCAGTGGGCGTATTTCGGCTGAAATGATGATGATGATGCATGTAATTTAAATGAATGATTTCGAAGATATTACAGATTTAAAATGCAGGGACATAGCGGTTGCGGCGGTGACAAAAAAGCTGTTAACGTTGTATATAAAGACATTCTGTAGTAAATTTAGTATCAGCATTGCACCCGTGCGAAGCCGGGGCGGGTCGCTAGTTTAATTATAAGTTTTTAACATTGGTAAAATTGGTATTTTTCCACTGCAGTGTCCGTAGTTGGCTTTGAGTTTGTAACGGCACTACAAAAAGTACTACAGCGCCATCTATGACTCAAACGAAGCACTAACATCATATGCCTGAATCGAAGCAGTTACCGTTATCCGCAACTTAAGACTCATCATATGCCTAGCCTTTTCCCAACTTTGTTGGGGTCGGCTTCCAGTCTAACCGGATGCAGCTGAATACCAGTATTTTATATGGAGTGACTGCCTATCAGACCTTCACAACCCAGTCAGTACTGGGTAATACGATACCCCTTGGTAAGACTGGTTGACAGACTTTCGGGTCACTATCTTTAACGACTGACTGACAAAATCTACAAATGTCAGCCGGGACCAACGGCGCCTTAACGTGCTTTCCGAAGCACGGAGGAAACTTGGTATGTAATGGGTGGTCACCCATCCACATACCAACCTAGGCAAGCAAGGCTTAAATTGAAGATTGATCCGAGCGGCTGTTAAACCACGAGCTCCTCATATCCGGAACTTAAGACTATAATATAAGAAAACCCGACAACAACTGTCGGGCAGTTGCCCACCAGACAAAACACCTGTCTGGTCAGAGGATGCACCCTTTTCTATGGAGTATTGAAGACCTTAACAACCTGTTCATCATACCCAGTAAAGTTGGTAAATTGCACTTCTCATCCACTGTTGTTGAGCTGACGGGTAACCTATCTATATCTTTATATATATAAATTACGTGTCACGTTATTTGTCGGGGATGGACTCCTAAACTACTTAACCGATTTTAATCAAATTTGCACACCGTGTGCAGTTTGATCTAACTTGAAAGATAGGATAACTTACATCTCAATTTATAGTCGCAATATTATTTTATTGCAAATTAAGTCACAATTATCTGTTAGCTCCAAACGATTCTAATAGATGGCGGTATATGTTGACTGGATTGAGTAAGTATTCAATAGATGGCGCTATATAGGAGCGGAGAAGCAATGGAAAATATTGCGAAAACGGGGAAAATCTGACGCAGACAGTTGCGCGGGACAGCTAGTAGAGATATATGGAAGAAGAAGACATGCTGCGCCGACCCCAAATAAATTGGGAAAAGGGCAAGAGAATGATGATGATCTTACCTCCATAACCCAGTAACCGTATAACTGATAAGACTGCTTGTGAGTCTTCTTTGCTAACCAACCAATCTATATCTGTATATAATATTATTAATTAAAACTATAAAGCTGAACAGTTTATTTGCTTGCTTGGTTCAAAGTGCTAATAACGAGAAATACTGGTTTGAATGGAAAAAATATTCTAGCGTCAGATAGCCCATTTATCGAGGAAGGATACAGGCTATATAACATCACGCTACGACCAATAGGAGCGGAGCAGCAATGAAAAATGTTGCGAAAACGGGGAAAATGAGATGCAGACGAAGTTGCGCGGGTAACGTCAGCTAGTGGCGTAGTAAAATCTACGCACTGTCAAGCAAAACGATGTAAAAGAAGGTTTGGAAAGTTCCTTAAAAATTGATGTCGTAATAATTATGAAATGGGTTTAAATCATGGTTGCTGCCTTGCTGGTCGTAAGCGCGACTGCTGAGCATGAGTACTGGGTTCAATTCCCGGGTTGGGCAGAGATTTCCGTCGAGAATTTCTTAGGAGCAGCGACGGAATTTGGATTTGTGCAAGGTTGATGGCAATAGGCTCGCCCCTTACTACATGGGACTTAAATATAACTGGCGACATGTGGGTGTACTTATGGGTATACCTCTGCGTGTTCCTTCGGGAATTACAGACGTGATGTTATGTTTTTTTGACACTAAAAGAGCTGTCATACAAACCGCAATGTTCGTTACTCAGTAAAAATTTATCTAATAGTATGTTTTTTAAAAATAAATAAGGCTGAAGAGTTTGTTTGCTTGAACGCGCTAATCTCAGGAACTACTGGTCCGATTTGAAAAAAAAACTTTCAGTGTCAGATAGCCCATTTATCGAGGAAGGCTAAAAGGCTATATATTATCACGCTAATGTTGCGAAAACGGAGAAAATGTGACGCAGGCGAAGTTGCGCGGGACAGCTATTTCTAATAATTTTCCTAACAAAACGGTGTACGTTTTTAACTACCTACTTTTTCAAATTAATTAGGAAGGAACGTCAAAAATAATCAAACAAAACGTTTCACAAGACAAACATTAATAACCCAATTTAAACGTAACAGTCCAACCATAAAAACAATACAAAAAAATAACACCTACCAACATTACGCACAACAAAAAAAAAACTTACCTACTTATAAACTTTTTGTACTGTAGCGTAATAAAATAAGTAACAGTTGATTTTTAGAATCAAAGACAAAATGTAGAACACTGTGGAGACAATTGGTTTAAGTTCAAAACGAACGCGGTGAGAATGACAATGGTTGGGGAAACGGTCAACGTGTGGTACAAGTCATGAGCAGCAGCGATTTGTAACCGACTTTAAAAAGGACGAGGTTATTTATTTATTTAAACTTCATGTACCATAGTGGTACATAGGCGGACTTAATGCCACAAGGCATTCTCTACCAGTCAACCATTGGGTTATAAAGGAAAACATTGTGATAGTACAAAATAATATCTAAAAATATGTAATTAATTTCGAAATTGTATATCTTTATTTCTCCCTTCAGGGATTACATGTGTGATATTATGTACGCTGAAAATCAGCGCTTTTTGAACGTCAATTACACAAGACAGTCACCCAAAACATCCACCCTTCGCCATTTCGTAGTGTTTTAGCTGGGAAGAACAAATGGCAGAACAAACTCCCTAGCAACACATCTGTCTGATAGGTTAGAAGAACTAGATTTTAAACTGTGATATTCAAAGTAGTAACATTATTTAAAACATGAAATAAACATTAATTTAATTGCCACATGTCAGCTAGCACACGTCAATATAACAAAATTAAACATAAACTAGCGTTGAGGTTAGACGAGTACAAGGTGTTGTTTTGCATACTCGTCAAAATTCAGGAGGTTGTCACAAAAGACAGAAATAATCAATATAAATTACGGTACCTAGTTAATTATTTATAAACGCTGTTTTTTTGTTGTTTAAGTTGGTCAGTATTTTAGAAACACCAGGGAATAAGAAATTATCGAATAAACATTTGCGATTGTTTGTATGTGTGAAAGCGTGGTTATAGGGCGAGGATAAGACGGGCCGCGATTCACATCACAATTACCGATTTCCGTAAATAAAAATAAAAATATACCCATTTTATTACTGTCGAGAACTATTACCAAAGATACCTCCTTGAATTTAACGAGGATGTAAAACAACAGCTTGTTACTGTCGAGAACTATTACCAAAGATACCTCCTTGAATTTAACGAGGATGTAAAACAACAGCTTGTATACTCAAGCAATAGTAGATTATACAAGTGAAAAAAAAGGGAATTTAATTCGAGCGACTAAGTTGGATCTCGAGAGCAGCGAAGGATTTTAGAGTAGAATCCCGAGCGTAGCATAGGATTCTAGATTAGAATCCTGAGCGGAATGAAGGCTACAAACAAAGACAGAGATAAAATATTTTCAAGCTGAATCCGGTTAGACTGGAAGCCGACCCCAACATAGTTGGAAAAAGGCTAGGCAGATGATAAGGGACTTTGAAAGTGGCACTGATGATAGAAAACTTGTGTGGTAATCTGCTGTTCGGTCATGTGATGATGAATGAGGACAATGTGGTGAAAAAAGTTTTAAGTATTAATGAGGATGGCTATAAGAGAAGAGGAAAAGCCCACCAAAGGACCAAAGAAACGATGGATGGACTGTGTGAAGGATAATATGGCAAGAAAGGAAATGACTGCTGAGCTTGGACACAAAAATAAATAGTGTCGTAATGTACTTAGTATAATAACGTTAATTTATCCACTAAGCAGTGATGTAATTTGCAATAATTTTGAAAGTTATGGCCGCCATTACCTAAGTAGAAAACACACATTAATACAACGACAAAGCAAAGTTATAGTAGGTATGACAAGTATTTTACATTTGCAAGTTGTTTATATAAACATTGTTATAAGAAAACAAGCGACCCAGCCCTGCTTCGCTCACTGCCACTTATTTGTTCCAAAAGTATCCAATCTTTCAAGCTGGAACCAACCGTAAACATTCACAAAATTCCAGTGAAGTCGGTTGGGTGGTTTCGGAGATTAGCGTGTGCAAACATAATGACAATCGTCAAAAGGAATGTAACTCTCTGCCTGCGTCTGTGTTTCGGAACGCTTACAACCCTAATCTCTTCAAAGTTAGAATGACCAGGCTGCTTCTAGATAAGCTCGTTCTATCATCGACGTTGTCTCTGTCATCTCTGACCTAGACTAGAGTCAAGAGCAAACTCATCTCAAATGAAAAAATGACACGTTAAATGTATACCTACATTCAAGATACACGAAACAAATGAATGAGATTAAAAAAACAATCTCAAGTTCTAAGTAAACCAAGTTATATCCACGCGTCACCATAATTCATTAATGTTTGTTTCATTACTAATTTATGCATAAAAACTTTTGTATAACACACTTTTGTACACGCCCGGAATTAGAAATAACATAAATTTATGTTAATTTATACATTTTTACATAATGGTAACATTAATTTGCAATATTTATAATATATATACTATACTTGACATCCTTACATAATAATTATTTGAAGGAACTATAAATATGAATTAGAGGAAATAACGACTTGGGTCTTCCGCCCAAAAATCTATTCTAGATATAAATGCAAAACTAATTTCAATGAAATTCATCGAGAAGTCCATGAATTGGGTTAAGCATGACATAGCATCACGCCTGTAATCCCCGAAAGGTCCGGCAGAGGTGTACCTAATAGTACAGCCGTATATCGCCAGTGACAACCCACTAGGTGGACAGACGATCTCATTAAAGTGGCCGGAAGAAACTGGACAACCACCAAAAGTGGAGAGATTTGGAAGAGACCTACACTCAGCATTGGGTGGCCAAGGGTTGAAGAAGAAGAAAAAGAAGATATCGTTAGTTATGTTTAAGTCCCATGTAATACGGGGCATGCCTTTTGCCATCAACCGGCACAAATCCAGATTCCGTGGCTGCTACTGAGAAATTCCTGTTGTCGATTGTGATTCCTGGGTAGGGTAAAGTGTTATTGGGTTCTTTCACCCAATAACACTTTACCCGACCCGGGAATCGAACCTTGAACCTCATGCTCACCAGTCACTTTTGCGACCACAACACCAATGACGGAGTCAAATTAGGTTAGGAGGACATAGAAAAATACCTACTATTTACCCCCCTATAGTATTTTCCCGTAGGTTATTTTTCGACCTACATAAAACTGGCCTAACTCAGTAGGTCGTTATTAAAAAACCGGCCATGTGCGAGTCGGACTCGCGCACGAAGGGTTCCGTACCATTATTTATAAAACGCGAGCAAAAAGTCACTTTTTTGGTATGGGAGCACCCCTTAAATATTTATTTTATTCTGTTTTTATTTGTTGTTATAGCATTAACAGAAATACATAATCTGTGAAAATTTCAACTGGCTAACTATCACGGTTCATGAGATACAGCCTGGTGACAGACGGACGGAAGGACGGACGGACGGACAGCAAAGTCTCAGTAATAGGGTCCCGTTTGAACCCTAAAAGGTGTAAATACACCAAACTTCGGACGTGTCACCAGACTAAATCATTAATCTACAGTTCCTCAAGTAACTTGATCAAAATAATTTAAATGAGACTGCGACCTCGGAGTTTGCTTCAATTGTTCCTTCTCAGAGTACTAGAGAAGGAAACTCCCGACTTCATTCTACTTTTTTTTATACTAAACTAGCTGTCCCCTGCAACTTCGTCTGCGTCACATTTTCCCCGTATTCGCAACATTTTTTATTGCTACTCCGCTCCTATTGGTCGAAGCGTGATGATATTTATATGATATTTCCTCGATAAATGGGCTATCTAACACTGAAAGAATTTTTCGAATCGGACCCGTAGTTCCTGAGATTAGCGCGTTCAAGCAAACAAACTCTTTAGCTTTATTATTAGTATATAGATTAGTATAGATAAACTATCGTTTGGCTGCACTCGCCTGATGTTCGCGATGACGCGGCGTAGGGTGGAGCACACGCGCCTAGAACATACCGATTCACTCGAACTTCGAAGAGATACAGATTATAATGATCAGGGAACAGAGAAGCTGGCAATGAATTCCACAGACTGCTGGTTCACACAATAAACGTTGAAGCATAGCGCTTTCTTCGGGTCTGTGGAACTTTAACCATATAAATTCATTCTAAATTACGAGTAAAAGTGTTTGTTAAAAACCATTTTACAAAATATAAAAATAAATTGTCATTTTAAAACCAAATCGCCTATGACTTAGACCACACTAGAAACAGCTTTCTCCGATAGTCGCATATTTGTCCAGCGCATCACTTTCCGATATATATTTAGTAATCATGTCAAGTCCACATTGAAGACAATTTGTTCAATTTCTGTCTTCGTCTACATTTTAGAAATTACGCTTTTTAAAGTAACCCGTATGGCTGTATACTTCGTGTAATTTATTTCAGCAAAACTGCTCATCGTCATCTGCCTAGGCTTTACCCAACATGTTGGGTCCTGCTTCCAGTCTAACCGGATGCAGCTGAAGAGCGACTGCCAATCTGAACCCTTTGGTAAGACTGGTTGTGATGACTACCTGTAACGACTGTCAAAAATCTACAACGTTTTTTCCGAGGCACGGAGGAAACTCGGCATGTAACGGGTCACCCATCCACGGACCGACCTAGGCTAGCGCGGCTTAACGTGAAGATCGACCCGAGTGTCTGTTATCTGGTCACGAGCTCCTCAGCACTTTATATCGTGTAATTTATTACATCAAAACTGCTGTTGAAAATAATACAAGGTAAAAGAGACACCGACGCGAAAACGTTTGCCACGTAATCAGTACATCAATCTGAAACCGGAAATTTAAAAAAAAAACCTGCCAGGCGCGAGTCGGACTCGCGCACGAAGGGTTCCGTACCATTATATAAAAAAATTTAAAAAAAAAACTTTTTTGTATGGGAGCCCCCCTTAAATATTTATTTTATTCTGTTTTTAGTAATAAATATAATAAAAACACAAATAATATAATATCTAATAAAAACACAAAAAAAAAATAAGGGGGCCTCCCCTTATTATTATTTTTTTGTGTTTTTATTATTTGTTGTTATAGCGGCAACAGAAATACATAATCTGTAGAAATTTCAACTGGCTAACTATCACGGTTCATGAGATACAGCCTGGTGACAGACGAACGGACGGACGGACGGACGGACAGCGAAGTCTCAGTAATAGGGTCCCGTTTGACCCTTTGGGTACGGAACCCTAAAAACAGCTGTTCCATACATTTTGACCGTGTAGGTATTGCACTTTTGTAGGAAACAGCTGTTTTTTTCACACTCACACTTATCATATTATGGTAAGTGTTTTCGGGTCGGTGTCCCTTACACCCCTAAGATAAAAAGAAACTGAAAAAACAATTAAATTATAAAATTCTTCTGAACAGCTGGCCTACCATGACTTCTTAAAGCAGTATCGTTTTACTCTTATTCCAGTGTGGGAAAGAGACGGAGCTATACAGGATGTCTAGCGCCATCTCTTTCCCACACTGGAATAAGAATAAAAGAATAAGACGTCATGATAGGCCAGCAGATTCCGTCATAACGGGAAGGAGCACGCGCGGGTTCGCGAGAAATGGGAGGAGTAGAGGTGAGGCCTTTCCTCAGGAGTGGTACAGAGAATGCTAGAACAAAAATTGCTAGTACTCCACAGCTGACAGAAAAGCTAATTCATATCATAAAAAAAATCTGCACATAATATTTTGTATTATTTTTGTTTTATTCTTCCTACAATCCTACTGTGTTTGACGCATCTTGCATTTTAAATCTCATATACATATATTGCTCAATTTATTTAAATTATATTATTTTCTAATGATGATTTGTAATTCTCAATTTAAATGTATATATATTAACCATAATTTAACAAACCATATTTGTACGCCGGAAACGGCAGAATATTATGATCGTAATACATAATTCACATAACAGCTTTGTACAATATTCTGACAAATAAATGCATTCTATTCTATTCTATTCTATAAACAGAAAATGAATCATGTAAAATAATTTTATTATTGTGTTTATGTAAATGATTTATTTTTTAAAGTGATGAAGAAGTGTTTGTCATTAATTATTCATTTTTCACTATTTCCTCAATCGTGAAAAATGATTAATTGATCATTGTTTTAATTTTTGCTAAATGATTAAAATTCATTGGAGGAGCTCGTGGCTAAATAATAAGAGCCGCACGGGTCGATCTTTAAGGTTAAGCTGTGCTTGCCGAGGTTGGTCCGTGGATGGGTGACCATAATTACATACCGAGTTTCCTCCGTGCCTCGGAAAGCACGTTAAGCCGTTGGTCCCGGCTGTCATTTATAGATCTTTGACAGTCGTTACAAGTAGTCAGAAGCCAAAAGTCTGACATCCAGTCTTACTAAGGGGTATCGTATTACCCAGTTACTGGGTTGTGGGGGTTAGATAGGCAGTCACTTCATGTAAAATACTGGTACTCAGCCGCATCCGGTTAGACTGGAAGCCGACCCCAAGATAGTTTGGGAAAAGGCTAGGCAGATGATGATGATTAAAATGCATTGACAAACGGACAGTCGCTATAGGTAGTTAGAGCCCGAAATACTAATTATCAGTCTCACTAAGCGGTTGTGCGTTACTGCTGTTATTATACAGGGTGTAACGGAGAGGGTATATACATACTTAAGGGTGTGCTACAGACCTCCCCATACAACATTTCAATATTCAATTCAAATTCAAATTGTTTATTTGCAAGAAAATACATGGTTTACAAGGGAAGATCTTACAGCCTTATAGTATTTGTATTCTGCCTGCAAGCAAGCGTGCAAATTATTCATAATACAATTATCACAATTATTATAATTATATTTAAAAACAAATAAGTATAAAGGCTCTTACCCGCTGCATCGGAATTACTTATGATATGTCGCACCAGATTTAATTAGATTAAGAAAACAGACGTCGGCGATCCGTCAACGTCTTGTTACGCGCCACCTTCCTTGACAACTACCCAAGTCAATATGGCATTATGGCTACCCGCAACGACTTGACGTTTCGCCAGAGAGAATTGTAGACCGCTTCTCTCTCGTCTGTGGTCACAGTTTAGTTTGCAACGTGAATCATATGAAGCCTTTCTGCAAAGGCGCCGTCACGGCCAGACTGACATACGACCGTCCTCGGGCGTTATTGTATTCCTGGAACAAACAATGTCTTATCACCAAGACATCCGCTCTTCCATCCTGACAAACTATGACAAACATTACTCTCATCGTAACTGTAACTGTTTCAGAACAAAAGAAAGCGTGTATTCTTTCGATCACTCACGGATTATACGGCATTTTTCTCCTACAACGAAAGCGTGTGTCCTTTCGACCACTCATGGACCGGACGACACCTTTCTCCTACAACGAAAACGTGTGTCCTTTCGACCACTCATGGACCGGACGACACCTTTCTCCTACAACGAAAGCGTGTGTCCTTTCGACCACTCATGGACCGGGCGACACCTTTCTCCTACAACGAAAGCGTGTGTCCTTTCGACCAATCATGGACCGGACGATACCTTTCTCCTACAACGAAAGCGTGTGTCCTTTCGACCACGCATGGACCGGACGACACCTTTCTCCTACAACGAAAGCGTGTGTCCTTTCGACCACTCATGGACCGGACGACACCTTTCTCCTACAACGAAAGCGTGTGTCCTTTCGACCACACATGGACCGGACGACACCTTTCTCTAAACAGTTGACACCTGGACCGGACGGGTGTGTCCTTTCAACCAGCCGCTATCAGCTGCATGGCCCGGACGACACTGTCCTTTCGACCAGTGAACACTTAAGGTTGGACCGGATGAATGTGTCCCCTCAACCAGCCGCTATCAGCTGCATGGCCCGGACGACATTATCCCTTCGACCATACCAACGTTTGGACCGGACAACTGCGTCCCTTCGACCATACCAGTGTACGGACCGGACAACAGCGTCCCTTCGACCAACGTCATCACAAAAACATCATAAACCGGGCACCTGCGTCCCTTCGATCATCGTAAAGCATGAACCGGACAACAGTGATATTTCGACTAAACACACTTTCTTTTCGACTGAAACATGTGGACCACACAAGCGCTTACTCCAAACGTCAAAGAACTTTTACAAATTACGCCAGCATCTAATAATTCCTGATTTTATTGGCAGACAACCTATTTTATCAAAATATCGCCTATTTTAATGGTACGATCTCCATCGTGCATTTTAAATCATAACCTCCGATGCCAGTAAGGTTTACTGATTATGATGTCACCCATAAACCAATTAAACAAGCCATGTTTAAGCAATGAGTCGGATGACCTACTTATCGAAAAAGAAAAGAAACGGTCTCACCCGATGATGTTGTGAGGGTACCCTCTTGATGATTTATGCTCGCAGGTGTGGACGCTTTCCTTGTTGCTTGAAAAATTCATTGCTTATGTTCCTCACTTTGCTTTACTTTCGTGGAGGGCGCGATTCTTTATCCCACTTATGATAAAGGCTCTTACCCGCTGCATCGGAATTACTTATGATATGTCGCACCAGATTTAATTAGATTAAGAAAACAGACGTCGGCGATCCGTCAACGTCTTGTTACGCGCCACCTTCCTTGACAACTACCCAAGTCAATATGGCATTATGGCTACCCGCAACGACTTGACGTTTCGCCAGAGAGAATTGTAGACCGCTTCTCTCTCGTCTGTGGTCACAGTTTAGTTTGCAACGTGAATCATATGAAGCCTTTCTGCAAAGGCGCCGTCAAGTATCACAATTATTATGCAGTTTCAATTATAAGTACACATTGTTACATTAATATCCAATATTATTATGCATTATTATTACATACAAATGTCCTTAACTAATTTAGAATATATCCCCTTATCTATCAAATATTTTTATGTTCTAAAAATTCTTTTATGCTGTAGAAACACTTTTCTTGTAACCACTTTGACAATTTTGTTTTAAAAACATTACCCTGCAACAATTTAAATTCATTTGGTAGGGTATTATAAATTAACATACACATATTGAACACATTTTTCTTATAGATATCTTTATGACTAGCAGGATGATATAAGAGGTTGCGAAATTTAGCCTTTTTTTTTACCTATTCGACGCAAATGTATGGGGCAGCTGATATTTTTTTCGCTGTTACGATGGTTATCCGATGGAGAAACATGTTCAGTTTGATGGTCTGAAGCACACCCTTAAGTATGTATATACCCTTTCCGTTACACCCTGTATACACGGTGTAAGGGACAGCGAGGCGAAAACGCACCACATACTCAGTAGGTACTTTAAAGGTAGGTATTTTAGAAGAAATCGGCTGTCCCATACATTTTGACCGTGTAGACATTACCTACACTTTTGTAGGAAACAGCAGTTTTTTTTTTAAATAACCGAATCAAAATTTATATGTGGGCGGGTTAAAAATGAAGTACTGAGTAAGTGGTAAGCGTTTTCGCGTCGGTGTCCCTCACACCTTGTATGAGCTTGAGGATGCTTCCAGGGTTCGAAAAGTCCCACATACGGAGAAACGTGTGAAAAACATAACCCTTTATTTACTTTTTACTGTCGGGTTGGTTTGGGAAAAACCTTTAAAAAAAAAAAAAGTATAAGAACATCATGCAGTTAGCCGAAAAAGAAAAAATGCTTATTATAGAGGATCACTCATAAAGTACCTATGAAAAGTAAAACAAAATGTTACCAGATCAAAAAAAGAATCACATAAATCGGAACAGTAATCACGAAGAAATCAGTGAACACAATACAACAATACTGGTGGAAAACATAACCTCCACCTTTTTTAGAATTCGGTTAAAAATAGGCTCGCTTTTGACAATTACTAGTTAGGTATACGAAATCTGTGTCTACAACGGTTGCAAAAAGCCCTTGACCCAATCGGATGAGAGCCTCAGTAGAGGCCTTTGGCCCTCGAGCTATTGACTGTCACGACTCCGCACAATTACCGGCAAACTTAACTGAGCCAAGTAAATATATTCATTAAAAGGAGGCAAGGAATTGGAATTATAATAGTGTTATAAAGCTAGGATTCTTAGAATCTTTAATTCATTAGTGAATTTATACCAGGTGATAAACAATTGATAAACAATGGCTCTGTATGGTGTCGGACGTAAAGAATAGCACCATCCCATATCTCTCCGTGGGTGTCGTAAGAGGCGACTGAGGGACTTTCCAGAGAATGGGCAGCAGCGTTCTCTGTGCTTTTGTAACAACGGTACTGCGATCGCCAACCCGCCTGCCAAGCGTGGCGATTATGGCAAAACCCCCCAAAATGTCGTGTGTGGCGACACTTGGTGTAGGCCTATGTCCAGCAGTGGACGTGTTTTGGGCTGAAATGATGATGATGATAAACAATTTGATCGTTCACCGATCGATGCTATCGATCGACAGCGGTCGACGTTGATCGATCGAATAGAAACTGTAGATCAACGTCGACTAATCCATTCTACCATCGATCGATGGCATCGATAGATCGATTGGTGTAGTAGAAACTGTAGATCGACGTCGACTAATCCAATCTACATCTACATCGATCGTCGATCGATGGCTTCGATCGACGATCGATCGATTGGTTACTGACTGAGAATGGATTCATAAGTAGCCACCATTTTTATTCAATATGGTTCGATTTCTTTTCGATGCATTAATCTCTTTTCAAAATACTGTCGTCAGCTGACCACTTTTGTCGGAAGAATTCTTTTTTAATGGTTCTGTAGCCAAATGGCAAAAAACGGAACCCTTATGGATTCGTCATGTCTGTCTGTCTGTCCGTCCGTATGTCACAGCCACTTTTTTCCGAAACTATAATTTATTTATTTATTTGCGACGGGTTTGCTCTTGACTCTAGTTTAGGTCAAAGATGACAGAGACAAAGTCGACGATGGTACGAGCTTACCCAGATAAAGCCTATTCAAATGCGTTAGCTGGCCACATTATGGTCT
The DNA here is from genome assembly GCA_949152445.1 of Cerastis rubricosa. NCBI lineage: Eukaryota > Metazoa > Arthropoda > Insecta > Lepidoptera > Noctuidae > Cerastis > Cerastis rubricosa. The sequence continues at coordinate 1,470,069 of OX424552.1, forward strand.
GCAGGCCTGATACAAGACTTCCACATTCACCTTCCGAAACCCAACAATTACTCTCCAGAACACGTACACCGTACTCTAGCAGTATTTTCCCGTTGTTGAGCGTCATTTGTTTCTGATGCAGGTCACGTAGGACTCCTTGTATCGTCGAGGTGATATCACGCAACGATTCTGCCGACCCTCGACTAGCCTTATGGGCGTGTTGCGACATGCCACCAAGGTTTTAGCAGACAGAAGCCAAAGGAGGCAGGATTTGGTTGGTGGAGGCTGTTGTGAAATTTTTAAAAATGAATGTTGGGTTTTACTATTACGAATTTTTCAGTCAGTTTGATGGCAATAAGCACGTGCTGGATTAGCATAATCAGCCTATACAGTAACGTCTCTCAAGACCCATGTAATAGGGGGCGAGCCTATTCCCATCAACCGGGCACAAATCCAAACTCTGTTGCTGCTACTGAGAAATTCCAGATTTCATGCTCAATTACCGGCAGTACCAAATTAAAGGGAGCGAGCCTATCGCCATCAACCGAGCACAAATCTCCGGACTGTCCACTAGTCATAAAGAAAACGTAGAAGCCACGCGTATAAAATGGAAATGCGTCTATTGTTCTGCTCTAATAACTTTTATAATGGGGACATTGCGTGCTGATCGCAGCGGTATTCTCTGCCATGATGGTTGGACTTTTGGAGCTCTGCCGCGCTTGATATGTTGTCAGCGTGATGTTTGAGAGGTGTGAGTGGTTGTAAAGGCATTTAATGCAACTCATCATCATCATCTGCCTAGCTCCTCATAACATCGTCTGATTACCCTTTTCCCAAACTATGTTGGGGTCGGCTTCCAGTCTAACCGGATGCAGCTGAGTACCAGTATTTTACATGAAGCCACTGCCTAACTGACCTCCACACCCAATTAACTAGGTAATACGATACCTCTTGGTAAGATTGGATGTCAGACTTTTGGCTTCAGACTACTCGTAACGACTTTCAAAGAAATCGACAGCCGGGACCAACGGTTTAACTTGCTTTCCGAGGCACGGAAGAAACTCCACTGACCAACCTCGGCAAGAGAGATAGACCCGTGCGGCTGTTGTTATTTAGCCACGAGCTCCACATAATAATGAATATTAAAATGGGGGTAAAAGTAACCTTAACGAAGTTGAAAGGCACTTGTTCTCCTCGTCATTGCGATTTTTTTTTCTAGGCCGTTATTTCTGGTTATGGAGATATTGGGGGTCAAAATTCCAACTGGTTTATAAGTTTTTTTTAATACATCATCATTCTCTTGCTCTTACACCAATTTATTTGGAGCCGGTGCAGCATGTCTTCTTCTACCATACTTCTCTATTACTTGTGTTCTCATGAGACACCTCCTTTCTTGCCATTTCATCCTTCAAACTTTACTTTAAATACCTCCACGATCCCTGTACTACTGAATGCATCCATCAGCACAATGTTTTGAGTGCGTTACATTGAGTTTTACCGTAATACATGATATGTCACCCCCAAGTCAGTTCCCAGCAATAATTTTGATGGTCAGAATCCTTGGTTGACGACTTCGTGAAGGATCCGTATTCTAAATTGAAGCCGACAGTTGACAGTGTTACTGGGCAGTTTCTTCCGTCACCTCTTCCTCCAGTTCAACACTAGGAAGAGGTGAAGGGCTGGCGTTTTGAGTGCCTGTCTGGTCAAAGTGTCGCCATAGGGGCAGATCATAAGTACGAGTAATTCTCCAGTTCAAAAAGTGTAAGTGTTCCACGCGCGCCTCAAGGAGATGTCAGCAAATCGGAAGGGGTATGAGAGGGCCGATCCCTGCCAAGGCTGCGGGACAGTTCGAAAGAGATACCGTGGTTCTGGAACGAAAAGGGCTAAGAAGATGGGTTTTAGTTAGTACAAGTCTGCCACTCCCTTCCTCTCTGCCCAGAGCGGGTCATTAGACGATTACCCATCCGTAAAAAAAAACAAGTTCAAGAAGTGCTGAATAACACCAAAATTTGAATCACTGTCTTTTTAACCGACTTTCAACAGAAGTAGGAATACAACGTGCAATGAGACAATGGCTTAACTTAAATCAGACCTTATGTGTGCGTACGGCGGGCGTAAATGGGTTAATCTTAAGAGTGTAGAAGTGAGTGAGTGAGTAATCTTAGGAACACACTGCACATAACGCCAGTATTTCTCGTACGGGGTAGGCAGTGGTGTATACCTAGTACTTTTACACCTACATTTTGTCAATCAACACTACTTCAAAAGTCCGGGCTGCTACTAAGCAATTTCTGCCAAAAAAGCCACAATTTCACACCATAGTTTTCTACATAATTATAGCCTTGAATCGTTTATTTGTAGTTAGCAAAGAATTTGTACTTCAACAAAAAATCCTGAGCCTATGTTATCCGATTGCAAAGGTTACCTCATCTTTTATACATAGAAAAACTTGCTTACAATGAGTTTACAATCTGTGAAGATAACTAGTAGAAATTAGAGACAAAGTTAACTTAGAACTGTTGTTCTTTCTTTATCGTGTGGTAGTGCCTAACCGGGCCACCTATTCACAAACGCTCGGATTCGATTTCGATTCGATAAGTCGTATGTCTATCTCGCTCGCTTTCGTAATGCCAAAACAAGATAGACATACGACTTATCGAATCGAAATCGAATCCGAGCGTTTGTGAATACGGGGGTTATACCGCCCATGGGCCTCTGACTTAACTTTACATGCCGTCGAGAAATATCTATCAGGCATGCTGGTTTCCTTACGATGTTTTCCTTCACCGAAGTGATAATTATACAATACACACCCAAACTTTTCTCCACCATGATGGGGTCTAAGTTTCTAAACTGATATGGTCACTAACACTATAAAATATTATTTGAAGCATCGCAGTTTATCCCTGATCATGGTGCTTGCAACAGCGCCGAAATATCGGGAACTCAAATCAAATAGAAAGCATGGTATAGCCGTTTGCAATGTTATTGTTAGCTTGGCTTCCAGTGTATCAGGATGCAGATAATCCACAACTCAGTTAGTACTGGGTAATACGATATCCCTTGGTAAGACTGGTTGTCAGACTATCGGGCCACTGACTACCTGTAACAACTTACAAAGATCTACACATGATAGCTGGGAGCAATGGCTTAACGTGCTTTCCGAGGCACGGAGGATACTTGGCATGTAATATATGGTCTCACTCATCCCCGGGACCAACCTAAGCAAGCCCGGCTTGATCTTGAAGATCGACTTGTGCGGCTGTTATTATTTAGCCACGAGCTCCTTTAGGAACGATACTGATGAAATAAATTTAATGAACTGCCTGGGTTAAAAACCACAAGGATCTACAAACGACAGACGAGATCAACGGCCTACCGTGCTTTCCGATGGACGGAGGAAACGCGGTACGAATGGTCATCCATCCACGGACTGACCTAGGCGGAGGTTTAATCTTGAAGATTGACCCGTGAAACTAAACATTCTGCGCCGCCCCACAGGAAATTTTCATACGTTATTAAAAAACAGCCGTTCCCTACAAAAGTGCAATACCTACAAATCAAAGGTTAAATTGTATGGAACAGCAGTTTTTAGGATTCCGTACCTCGAAAGGAAAAAACGGAACCCTTAACCCTTATAGGATCACTTTGTTGTCCGTCCGTCTGTCTGTCAAGACCCTTTTTCTCAGGAACGCGTGGAGGTATCAAGCTGGAATTTATATCAAATACTCAGGTCTACTGTCCATTAGAGCAGAGTGAAAAAATCTAACTTCTAAGCCAACGCAATCAAAACATACAGCCGTTTATGCCGCAAATTTCCGCAAATTTTCGGCACTCGCAAGGGAATCAAAACCTACTTCCCGCGAACTCAGAATCTTGAAATTTGGTACGAAGCAACGTCTTATAGTAGAGGAAAAATTGCGAAAACCGTAATTTTTTATAATATATTAATTATATAAATATTTTTGATAATTTTTGCACGGAACCCTCGGTGCGCGAGTCCGACTCGCACTTGGCCGGTTTTTTTAATTGAATGATGTACTGACCACGTGATAACCATTTTCGGTGGAGCACCTTCAGAGGAGTTCGTGGCTATACAGGCTGGAAAGGATCCAACTTGTATAGCCACGAGCTGATGGTCGCTTGCCTACAAGAACCATTCTATTCGATCATGTTTCTCGATTGCACCACCACGGTTTACGTCACCCGTTGTTTTTCCTTGAATTCTTCTGTGCGTGTTGGTAATTGATCATAAGAATAGATACCTACCTGAATTGCGATATAGGCAAGCAGTTATATGTCTTTGTACATAGGTGACCTTTGCACGGATTAAGTATAGGATTTAAGTTAGTAGAAATAACATAATGGGGTATAATGTTTCTACTAGACTGACTCCTGAGAGTATATGGAAATCTATATATGTGCTAATAATAAAGCTGAACAGTTTGTTTGTTTGCTTGAACGCGCTAATCTCGGGAACTACTGGTCCGATTTGAAAAAATCTTTCAGTATTAGATAGCCCATTTATTGATGAAGGATATATAGGATATAGGCTATATGTCATCACGCTACGACCAAAAGGCGCGGAGCAGCAATGAAAAATGTTACGAAAACGGGGAAAATATGACGCAGAAGCTGCGCCGGACATCTAGTATACGTATAAAACACTAGCTTTCAGTTTATGCTTAGGCTGGGCACCAGGGGCAAAGATAAAGATAATTTATTTGTTAAAAACATGCGTTTACACACAATACTGAGCATGCAAGATCTTATTAAGTAGGGTAGGTACGTACATGCTTTTACCTGGTGAGGTGACAAATTAGTTTTTTTTTATTACAATTATGCAGATTAGAAAGTTTATATTTTAGCCATTGTTTTTCTTGGTACATTCTATTATATATATGATATATTTTAATTTTGAAAACAATATATTTTGATTTTGAATGTATTGAGAATTTTGTGTAAAAATACCTTAATTATTTTATTTATTTAGACACAAGGTATGAAAAATTATAAACTAAGCCACACAAAACCATAGTAATGGTTTGATTAAACCATTATTAAAATAAAATAATAAAATAATATAAAATAATTAAAAATAATTGGTGAACGAATATTATTTTATAGCCAGTGTTTTAATTTTTTTATTATGAAGAGAGAAGATAATATGTATCCATGTCCATGAAGTGACAAGTTGACGAAGAGGCATTCGTGCCCCAGCGTTGGTCCTGCTTGAATCCACGTGGACCAGCCGGGGCACGCGGGCCGCCCATCTTATAACAAGTCTAGGTACTGTATAGCTGTATAACTTATTGGTAATAAAAATAATAATAAATAAAATAGTTTATTGGTAAAACAAGTTTAGGCACAAACAAATTTTTGATTGGATCCTCCTTTTAGGCAGACAGTGCCTGTATTAGGAGAGTCCGCTCTTTCATTGCAAGACGTGTTATACAGAAAGCAAAAACGTTAAAAAAAATAAAAAATTTCATCATCATCATCATTTCAGCCCAAAAGACGTCCACTGCTGGACATAGGCCTCCCCCAAGTGTCGCCACATTAACATTTTGGAGGGTTTTGCCATAATCGCCACGCTTGGCAGGCGGGTTGGCGATCGCAGTACGGTTGTTACAAAAGCACAGAGAACGCTGCTGCCCATTCTCTGGCAAGTCCCTTAGTCGGCTCTTACGACACCCACGGGAAGATACGGGATGGTGCTAATCTTTACGTCGGACACCATACAGAGCGTAATTTCAATACAGTCAAATCGATTGTTACACAAACCATGCATCATCATGGCCACCAGAAGCCTATATTAGATACATCTCTGCTTAACCCTTCGGGGATTACAAGCCTGATGTTACGTTATGTTAATTTATTTAAGCTTGACGAGAGTTAGGCAACCCCTGACATTAAAATTCCTAATAAAAAGTCATTCCGCCATTTTGATCCGGTAAATCGACTAAAGAACAACACACATGTACTCAGTAACATAAAACAGGAAACTAAAGGAGGACAGAGACGTTTTAAACGATACTATTACGTGACGCTTACGCTGACGTTACGTGTCGGCGTCGTGGCGCAACACTAGTAGTAAGTAGGACTCGTTTACGTCACTAGTGAGGAGTGGGGTCATTTGTAGAGCATCTGTAGAATTAAGTATTGATTTTTAATTATTATGCTTTAAGTTGACCCAACACCCACATTTCGCCAGTTTTCGAGCCTATTGCTATTAACCGTGCAAAAATCCAGACTGCCGTGGCTGCTACTGAAAATTCCAATACCACCCGGGAATCAAACCCAGGACTGCATGTCCAGCAGTCACGCTAGTGTCCACTATAATACTATATCAAAGAGGAAGCTAAATTTATTAATATAATGATTAAAATGCATGTTATAGTCTAGTGGTGTGACCGACAGACTGCCAAGTTTACAGGCCTCAAGTTCAAATCTAAGACACGCACCTCTGATTTTTAGGGTTCCGTAGCCAAATAAATGGAAAAAATCGGAACCATTATGGATTCGTCATTTCTGTTTGTCTGTCTGTCCGTCCGTATGTCACAGCCACTTTTTTCCGAAAGTATAAGAACATTGAAACTTGGTAAGTAGATGTATTCTGTGAAAAACGTATTAAGATTTTCACACAAAATAGAAAAAAAATGGTGGTTCCCCATACTTAGAACTAAAACTCATTTTTTTTTTTCAACAAACCCATACGTGTGGGGTATCTATGGATAGGTCTTCAAAAATGATATAGAGATTTCTAATATCATTTTTTTCTAAACTGAAGAGTTTGCGCGAGAGACCAAAGTGGTAAAATGTGTCCCCCCCCCCTGTAACTACTAAAATAAGAGTAATAAAACTAAAAAAAATATATGATGTACATTACTATGAAAACTTTCAACGAAAATTGGTTTAAAAAAGATTTGATGTTTAGTTTTTGAGATATGAGAATTTTGCATCGAACTGCAGCAGTAACTTTGTTAGGACAAGCCGGTTTCCTCACGAAGTTTTCCTTCACCGTTTTTGAGGGCAGCGGTGATGAAAAATATTACACAAAGTAATGCGCCTGCCTGGGTTCGAGCCCACGGCTTACTGCTCGTAAGTCGGGGCTGAAACCATTGGGCCACCGCTGCTCTCAAGGAGGTATTTAAAGTTATTGAAAACTTGTATTAAATAAAACGTGTGAAGAACTTGGAACTTTCAATATCTAGAAGGTATAGTCCAGAATAAAAAAAAATGCGTAAAACACGTGTCTTTTGGCTTCGATAAGGGTATTTCTGTCTTTATTGGCATTCGTCAGACTAACTTGATCATCTAATGTAATCTTCTAATCTAATAACTTATAAAATATATATTTATAGATATATATATATCTATACTAATCTATATATCTATACTCATCAATATTATAAAGCTGAAGAGTTTGTTTGTTTGTTTGCTTGAACGCGCTAATCTCAGGAACTACTGATCCGATTTGAAAAATTCTTTCAGTGTTAGATAGTCCATTTATCGAGAAAGGCTATAGGCATATATCAGCACGCTACGACCAATAGGAGCGGAGCAGCAATGAAAAACTGTTGCGAAAACGGGGAAAATGTGACGCAGACGAAGTTGCGCGGGACAGCTAATTAAAAGTACATAAAGATAAGTAAGAAGGCACCTACCTAAGTAATCTCAAGATGTTGATGTCAAAGACCTCTTCATGATAATATTCAATGTTGCTCCATTTAGTTAATTTCTAATAATATGGTGTTTGTAGTGACATTTCGGACGTCTATTAATTAAAAAATTAAATTAAAAATTTAAAAAACCCCCGACACAAAAAACTCTATAAAGCCAAAAATAAATTAATCCAAGCGTCGTAGCGTCGGATGTCCGCTTTGTTCTGTGCTTGTACTAAGCGTTCTTCTTAGCGGTCCCCCGGTCGGGGGTTCTTTAATTTTTTTTTTTTCATGCTTTTTAAACTTATATTATTTTGTCTTAGCCTTGACTATCCCACTCCAGGCCATAGGCCTCACCCTTTCCTTCCAATTTTCTCGGTGTTGCGTCTCTTCTCGCTAATTAACGAAACCAAGGAAAGATATAAATTTAAAAAAGGGGTAGGGGGGGGGGTAGGGGGGCAGCAATGCCCATGGTGGAAAGCGACAATATTTCAAATTTCAAATCGACTACCTGTGAAAGTTGTTTATATCCCTTCAACTAGAAAAGAGGTGATGATCTTCAAACGGCTGAGTAGAATTTCTCGAAACATAGCTAAGAACACTCTCGATTAAATACCTTTCAAACAACACCACTTTTATCAAAATCGGTTCATCCGTTTAGGAGCTACGATGCCACAGACAGACACACAGATACTAACCAACCCTCTTGTTTGGTCGGTAAAAATTTAATATTGATCGTAAACGCAACTGTTTAAGGTGATGTGAGCAGCTCGTGGCTAAATAATAACAAAAGCTCGGATCGATCCTCAGGTTAAGCCGTGCTTGCCCAGTTTGGTCTGTAGATGGGTGACCACCCATTACATACCGAGTTTTCTCCGTGCCTCAAAAAGCACGTTAAGCCGTTGGTCCCGGCTGTCATTTGTAGATCTTTGACAGTCGTTACAGGTAGTCAATGGCCCGAAACTCTGACTAACTGGGTTGTAAAGGTCAGATAGGCAGTCGCTCCATGTAAAATACAGGTATTCAGCTGCAACCGGTTATGCTGGAATGGAAACGAACCCAACATAGTTAAGAAAAGCCTAGGCAGATTATGATACAAAGATCCCAAAGCGATATTTTTTCCACATTCTCACAGCACACAAAGTTACTGGACAACTCGAAGTAATAGTTAGTGGAGGTTGTCGCAAGGACTCGCTGTAACCACTCGGGCTATTAATAGCCCAGATAGGACACCAACCCGGGCAAGAGCTATGAACTTGTGTTATTGCTCAATGACGCTTACCTGACTACTCGATTGGAATTCAAAAACAGTGTCAAACATAAAGAATACTGTCTTTTTATTCATTTTTTGCACGTGGCTGTTTCTATTTTTTATTTTTTCAATTTTTGATTTTTGCATCGGTTTATTCCTTTGGCATTTTCCATCGGCATAAATGACGAACTTTGATACAAGCTTGATCTTCTCATGACGTGGTATGTCTCGTGCATAGTCTTTTACCTCCAATTCTGTGATTTTTAGGGTTCAGTACCCAAAGGGTCAAACGGGACCCTAATACTGAGACTTCGCTGTCCGTCCGTCCATCCGTCTGTCACCAGGCTGTATCTCACGAACCGTGATAGTTGGCCAGTTGAAATTTCTACAGATTATGTATTTCTGTTGCCGCAACAACAAATAATAAAAACAAAATAAAATAAATATTTAAGGGGGCTCCCATACAAAAGTGATTTTTATAAATAATAGTACGGAACCCTTCGTGCCTGAGTCCGACTCGCACTTGGCCGGTTTTTTCCACATTCTCACAGACCCACAGCACACAAAGTTACTGGACGACTCGAAGTAATAGTTAGTGGAGGTTGTCGCAAGGACTCGCTGTAACCACTCGGGCTATTAATAGCCCAGATAGGACACCAACCCGGGCAAGAGCTATGAACTTGTGTTATTGCTCAATGACGCTTACCTGACTACTCGATTGGAATTCAAAAACAGTGTCAAACATAAAGAATACTGTCTTTTTATTCATTTTTTGCACGTGGCTGTTTCTAATTTTTTTTATTCAATTTTTGATTATTGCACGGGTTCCTTTGGCATTTTCCATCGGCATAAATGACGAACTTTGATACAAGCTTGGTCTTCTCATGGCATAGTGACGTGGTATGTCTCGTGCATAGTCTTTTACCTCCAAATCTGTGATGTTTAGGGTTACGTACCCAAGGGTCAAACGGGACCCTAATACTGAGACTTCGCTGTCCGTCCGTCCGTCCGTCTGTCACCAGGCTGTATCTCATGAACCGTGATAGTTAGCCAGTTGAAATTTCTACAGATTATGTATTTATTTCTGTTGCCGCTATAACAACAAATACTAAAAACAGAATAAAATAAATGTTTAAGGGGGCTCCCATACAAAAAAGTGATTTTTATTGCGTGTTTTTATAAATAACTAGCTGTCCGGCGCAACTTCGTTTGCGTCACATTTTCCCTGTTTTCGCAACATTTCTCATTGCTGCTCCACTCCTATTGGTCGTAGCGTGATGATGTATAGCCTTCCTCGATAAATGGGCTATCTAACACTGAAAGAATTTTCAAATCGGAGCAGTAGTTTCGGAGCCTATTCAATGCAAACAAACAATCAAATCTTTCCTTTTTATAATATTAGTTTAGATGGTACGGAACCCTTCGTGCGCGAGTCCGATTCGGACTTGCCCGGTTTTTTTTCGGATTACGGTGCGTATTGTATAATTATCACTTGCTTCGGTGAAGGAAAACATCGTGAGCAAACCAGCATGCCTGAGAGATATTTCTCGACGGCGTGTAAAGCCTAGTCAGAGGTCCGTGGACGGCAAACTCTGACATCAGGTTAGACATTAAACTCAAGATAAAGACATAACAAGAGAAACTGAATTAAAGCCAACAGTTTCAACACAAAAGTTCTCAAATTAAAGTGACCGTACAGTCAACTCACTAGAGTCGTAACATTTGAACTTCAAAATCCGCCCTTACTGCTACGGTACAAGAACACTATGTATGTCAAATTGTTACCAAGCACGTGCAGTTGACTGTAAAGTCGCATGTCCTTTCGAATCTCGCGAACAATACGACGAAAATCATTGAAACTTTTACTCGAATGTAGTTCACAGCATTTGTCTTAGCCATGTCGCCTTGACTTGCCTGTCGACCTGCGTAGATTGGTATCATTTGCATTTAGTGCAATGTTTTCGCATTTTTAGTGTTACGTAACTCAAAAGGAAAAAGGGAACCCTTATAAGATCACTTTCTGTCTGTCTGTCAAGACCCTTTATCTCGGGAAAGCGTGGAGGAATCGAGTTGAAATTAAAACCATATACTCAAGTCTACAGACCCTTGAAGCTGTGAAAAACACAAACTTCTGAGGCAACATAAAAAAATTATACGGTCGTTTATGCCGCAAAAAACATTTTATTTCGATACAATTAAAATTTATAGGGTACTTCCTGTTGACCTAGAACTATGAAATTTGGCAAGTAATATCGTCTTATACACAAGCAAAGAGAAAAGTCTGAAAACTATGCATTTGTAATTAAATTATAAAAAATATAGACGCCTTCTGGCTGTGTCAGGGCTCCAGAAAGTGGTTATTTTGGCCCACAAATCATTGGGCATGCGGCAGACGTGGCCAGTCCAGTCCCACTTCAGCTTAGCGGCTTTTTGAACAACATCAGTAATTTGTGTTTTGGAGCGCAGTGTGGTGTTGCGTACACGGTCTGTTAGTTTCACGCCTAGAATGCTGCGCTCCATGGCACGTTGGCAGACCTTGAGTTTGAACTTTTGAATATTTGTCAAAGACCAAGTCTGGGATCCATAGGTCAAAATGGGAAGAATGCACATGTCCATGGTTTTTCGCTTTAGCGACAAACTAAATAACCCTACGCAAAAATGATTGCTGGAAAGCTACTTTTTTTTGCGATGAATATTCAGGTTATACAGTAAAACTCAATGTAACGTAGTCTAAACATTGTGATGATGGATGCATTAAATGGTAAACGGATCACTATTTTCGTACACACAAATCTCCGAAACCATCCAACCGACTTTAATGCAATTTCATGAATGTGTATGGTAGGTTCCAGCTTGCAAGATAGGTTTGTTTTGGACCCGATACGTGGCGCTGTTGTAAACAATTTGCGCCCGTTCGTAGCCAATAACCCCCCAAAATGTCAATGCGACACTTGTGGGAGGCCTATGTCCAGCAGTGGACGTCTTTTGGGCTGAAATGATGATGACGATGATGTAGCCAGGGCAGGTTGCTAGTTTATTTATAAAAAGTGCCTGCCGGTTTTTTTTTATTTTTCTTTAAAACATTGGCCCACACTAGAAATTTCTCCTGTATCCTTACAAACATTTAAACTCACATACACAAACAGCCAGACCCAGAACAACTATCTGTAGGTCATACAAATATTTGTACCGTGCGGGGATCGAACCGGCGACACGCAGCGCAGCAGCCAATCGCTTAACCACTGCGCCAACCATGCCGTCAAATCGAACGTACGACCTAGAAAAGTTTCCAGAGAACCATCATTGGTACTCATCATCAATACTATTTTGTTTTTTCATTAATCGATTTAACAGGAGAAAGCGTGCAATGTAAACAGACTTTTCTATCGTGACATAAGTATAACGAAATAAGAATTTCATGCAAAATACTATAATCAATTATTACAATGATTGTTATGAAATCTCCATATCATATAACATCACGCATGTAGCAAGTATACCACAAAGAGGTAGGTAGTAGACTAGACAAAGGTTATTTTGAAAGTTACATAAATCTATATCTTTACTAATAATAAAACTGAAGAGTTTGTTTGCTTGAACGCGCTAATCTTAGGAACTACTGGTCCGATTTGAAAAATTCTTTCCGTGTTAGATAGCCCGTTTATCGAGGAAGGCTATAGGATATATATCATCACGCTACGACAAATAGAAGTGGAGCAGCAATGAAAAATGTTGCGAAAACGGGGAAAATGTGAGGCAGGCGACGTCACGCGGGACAGCTAGTCTATTTATACAGGGTAAAGAGACATCGACGCACAAACGGTTACTTACTACGTATTCAGTACACCATCCTGACCCCCCCCCCCTTTTACGTGGGGGGTTAATTGCCCGCTGCGCTATTGTTGAGATTTGAAATTGCAACGGCGTGCTTTTGTTAAAGCGTAATTTTTAATTTTCGTCTAATGTTAATAAGAATGGGCATACTACTTTAACGTAACCCATAAAAATGTAGTGGAAAAAATAATTCATAAATCGATTCTTCTTAGTTATTTTTTGTCGTATCTTTGGTCTATTACAAGACAATAATGATACTAGAACGACGAAAATCGCCTTTACTGCAACGAAATAAAGAAAAAGAAAGAAAAAACGTTTTTTGGCGCAATTGCCACAAGTACACACAATATAGAGAAAATAAATATAAAAATTAAACAAGAAATACTGTGTGACCCACGGCAGCGCCAAATAGGCCCAATTCAGCATAATGCCGGACAACTAGTGCCCGACGCTGGTTTTCAACTGAACCTAAATGGTGAGTGTACGGATCTCAGTAAATACCGTCATCATCATCATTTCAGCCGAAAGACGTTCACTGCTGGACATAGGACTCCCCCAACGCCACATTGACATAATGGGGGTTTTGCCATAATCGCCACGCTTGGCAGGCAGGTTGGCGATCGCAGTACCGTTGTTACAAAAGCACAGAGAACGCTGCTGCCCATTCTCTGGCAAGTCCCTTAGTCGCCTTTTACGACACCCACGGGAAGATATGGGATGGTGCTATTCTTTACGTCCGACACCATACAGAACTAATATAGTTAAGAAAAGGTTAAGCAGACGATTTTATAAGGAGCGAGTGAATTTCCATCATTCAGGCACAAATCCAGACTCCTACCGTGATATGAAAGCTTAGCCCGAAGCGGGTATTGAACTCAGGCCTACACGCTCAGCAGCCGTGCTTGTGGCCGACAGACCAAGGAGGTATTCTGACACAAAAAACCCTTGCGAACGTTAATGTATTTTTTATCTGTTATGGCATGTGGAATCCCAAGTATTTGACGCGTTTTTAATACTTTTTAATGTTTAGACTGGATACGCACGGCGACCAATCTAACCATACAAAACCAGTTTAGGAGGATCTCTCATTGTTTTGGAAATGTATACGAAGCGAGGTAAAGTTATACAGAAATGTATAGATTTATGTGTCCCTGTGTGTACTTAGCTGTTAACCTACTGCATAGTCATCACCTACCTCGCCTTTTCCATAGTCACAGTTAGTAGTTTTCGCTTTTTCATAGTCGTTTTGCTTCGTCCATATTCAACAAGAAAACCAACAAAAAGAAAGAAAGAAAGTACCTTTTCCTTCAGAAAATTATAAAAGAAAATACGAGGTATATTTGTCAGGTTTTGAACCCACGTATTCGGGCTTAAAAGCCGGCCGACTTACCACTGGACCATTAGGATATCACTATAGTTTACCAATATTCTAATTTGTTTTTTTTTTTGTTGATATTTTTTTTTTAGATTGTGGGTAGGTTTAAATTCAAACCGTTAGGTAGGTACTTAAATAAAAACTTATGCCCACCTTAATTGTTTTAAAACCAGTACAGGAACAGTTTAAGTAGGTACTCCAAATATTTATAATTAAACTGAGTACAAAAATATCAGTTCACACCGACTTTTCCACAGTAAAATGATTAAACTTTAAACACTCTTGTAGTCAACAAATTAAGAGACCAAGTTAACACAAATCGCAAGCAAAACCGGTATGCATAGACGATAATAGTAAGTACCTACCAAGACATAAGTATATCCTTCATGTCACATATAAACTACATACGCAAATTCTTAGTCATACAACTTTACTCACCTATGCGATTCAGCCGGTGTTTTAAGACAATTATTATAAAATCCAAATTTCAACGTTCACTATAATTATTTCGTTAATTTTTCGTTCACAAAATACCACACGAAGACCAACACAAAGAAATTTTGACACCTGTCAAATGCACCATTAATTATAGAGTTTTTTTTTCGAATCGAGGCAGCGACGCGTCTTCCTCGTTCGGCCAAGTTGCCGGACTAAACTCTTGCGTCCACTTTCGAATCTTGCGCTGCAATGTGCTACAAACTTGTGTTACTACTTACAAAATACTTTCCCTACCTTACATTAGCGTAGCAAAGCCTACAATTGCATGTAAAGTTTGATTTTTGACAGAAAAGTTAATATTGTATGGTTTTAATAACAACTTTCAATGTGTAGTACAAATGGGACTTTGTTGGTTGCTAGATAAGGTTAATTATTGTTCAAATAGATATGTAGGTAGTACATCCGTAAAGGTTTTCTGTTACCATCATTAACACAGTTATTTTTATGTTAAATTATGTGAATACTATGATATAAGCGCCATGGATCCTCCCTTATGAGCAGTCAACCGAATTTTAGAGAAACTATAACACAACATGACGCCTGTATTGCCGTCAGGGATAGACAGAAGTACCTTTAGAAGTATTACGTGCACATACTAAAAATAATGGAATACTTTTATAATGCGTACCGCTAAGGAGTGGAATTCGAGTCTGTGTTTCCCGATAGCTACAATCTAGGGGCCTTTAAGTCAAAAGTGAATAGGTTTCTTCTAGGCAAGCGTGCTTCACCGTCGACCACATCATCGCTTACCATCAGGTGAGATAATGGTCAAGCGCGGGCCTCTAGATAATAATAAAAAAAAGATTGACATTATACTCGAAGACTACTATGAGGCCTAGTGTTCGATTCCCGGGGTTGGGTTCTTCGATCAGGAATTTCTCATTAGCAGCCACGGAGTCTGAAATCGTGCCCACTTGATGGCAATAGGCTCGCCCCCTGTTACATGGGTCTTAAATATAACTGGCGAAATGTGGATGTACTATTAGATACACCTCTGCCGAACCCCTCGGGGATTCCAGTTGTTATGTTACGTGCACAATTCACTAGTTAAGTCCTAGTGGGCCACTCAGGAGACGAGTCTATGGCCTTTAAGTTAGCACATATCTACACCCAACTTGCCCAACGCGAAAACTGAACCCAGGACCCCATATTCGCCATACTAATGAGGCTGATAGGTATATTGAAAATGGACAGTGAGTCTAACATACCTGCGTGTACTTACAGAGTATGTTTTTAAATAGTTCCTAAGATAGTTTCCCTGTAACTTTTAAATTCGGATCTCATTATAATCAACCATCATCATCATCATCAGCCTATAATGTTCCCACTGCTGGGACACAGGCCTCTCCTCTATGAGAGGGAGTGGGCTGTAATCCATCACGCGGGCCCAGTGCGGTTTGGTAGATGACACAAAACATGTCTTCCAATTTTTAGTTCTAAAACATGCCGGTTTCCTCACGATGTTTTCCTTCACCGTTTTTGAGGACAGTGGTGATGAAATAAATTACACAAAGTATTGCGCCTGCCTGGTTTCGAACCCACGGCTTACTGCTCGGTAGTCAGGGCTGCCACCACTGGGCCACCGCTGCTCTCATAATCAACCAACTGAGCCTATTGTAGTGCATTGCTGATGAAGGTCTATCCTAACCTGCACCATACCAACCTGTCCTCTGCTTCCAGCTTTCCCTGGCTATTACATGCTGTTGATGCTTCAAATATTTCACGAAAACTAACGACACATGCCAAATTTTAGATGTGATACTACCGTCATCATCTGCCTACCCCGCCCCTTTTCCCAACCATGGTGGGATCGGTTTCTAGTCTAAACGGATGCAGCTGAATACCAGTATCTAACATGGAGCGACTGCCTATCTGACCTCCACAAACCAGTTAGTACAGTCAGTGAGCAGCATTACCTGACCCATTTGCCTCTTTTTTGCTTTGTGAGATGGGTCAAGTAATTGTGAAGGGCACTGAACGATACCCCTTGCTAAAACTGTTTGTAGGACTTTCGGACCATAGTCTACCTGTATTCTCTGCTACTGTATTGATTGCAATTTTATGCTATTACGAAGATAGTGGCGCTGTGGCTAAGCGATTGACTTCTGCGCTGCGTGTCGAGACTTCGATCCCCGCAACAAAGCAAATATAGGCACGGAGCAAATATTTGTAAGGTCTTCAGATAGTTGTTCCGGGTCTGGCTGTTTGTGTATGTGTGTTAAATGTTTGTAAACGCAACCACCATACAGAAGAAATTCCTAGTTTGGGGCAATGTTTTACAAAAGAATAAAAATATATATTTTGAATTGAACATTATTTTAATCAGGCTTTATCTCAAAGTTGAAATCTATAGCTCATGTGAAAAAGATAAATAAGAAGCTGGTGAAATACATAACCTCCTCCTTTTTTAAAAGTCTAAATGCACATGCTTACATAAACAGTTCATCCGAAGGTTGTCTGGAAGATATCGCAGCGATAAAGACAGCCATTGTAAATTTGTAACCATATAATAAGCAATATTGTAAAACAGTTGTGTTTCTAATTTGGTGTACATACACTAAAGTATACTCTATTCTATTTAGAATAGAATAGAGTATCAACACATTCATCACTCACGTTTTGTTTATAAACTCACCTGCTATATGTTACTACTTGCTTGCTTTGTTTACGTTCATACAGCTGGTAATAAAGGAAAATTCTTCATGTAAAACCCAGGACTCCATAATTCAGGCATGTCTGTATGCTGAATTATAGTAAGCTACGCTAACCACGTATTCAGTTAATCATTCTTAAAACTACTTAGAATTCTTTTTTCGGAAAATATAAAAAAACTAGCTGTCCGTCGCAACTTCGTTAGCGTCACATTTTCCCCGTTTTCGCAACATTTTTCATTGCTGGTCCACTCCTATTAGTCGTAGCGTGATGATATATAGCCGATAGCCTTCCTCGATAAATAGGCTATCTAACACTGAAAGAATTTTTCAAATCGGACCAGTAGTTTCGGAGCCTATTCAATGCAATCAAACAATCAAATCTTTCCTCTTTTTAATATTAGTTTATTATAGTTTGGAAATGAAGTTTGCTACAAAAGAGCAATACCTAAACGGTCAAAATATATGGAACAGCTGCTTTTTAGGGTTCCGTAGTCAACAAGGAACCCTTATAGTTTCGCCATGTCCGTCTGTCTGTCTGTCTGTCCGCGGTTTAGCTCAAAAACTATTGGTACTAGAAAATTGTAATTTGGCATGAGTGTACACGTTAATGACGCCAAAAAAGTGGTAAAATAAAATTTTGAAAAAAAAAAATTATTTAGTGGACCTCCCCTACAGGTAAAGTGGGTGTTTTTTTCGTCCATCCTATAGTGTGGGATATTGTTGGATAGGTCTTTCAAAAATATTAGGGGTTTGGGAAGATTGTTTTTTGATTAAGTAAACCGTTCGTGACTTATCTAGCTTTAAAGTACCAATTTTGGTTAGGGTTAAGTGACCCCCCTCTACAGACTAAACGGTTGTAGTTAGAAATACAAATGTCACGGCAGTAGTACCTATATAATTATAACGAAGTTTAAAGGAAAACTATCACACTTAAGTGGGCTTTACAAGTTTACGAGTAATAGTCGACCAATTGTATTTGACTCGAAAATTTCGAACAACTCCATAGAAATGTCGATAGATGGCGGTAAGCGTAAGTTGTATCGCGCAGTTTTATTCCTAAATAAGCTTTATAAAAAAGACAGTTGGTGTTCGTATAGGAAGTCAAATTAGGTAGGCAGTCATGTTTGGCTTTTAGTTAGAGCATGGTACGAAACTATCAGTCAGCGAATACGACCCGCACTTGGCTGTTATAAAAACTACGGAACACACTGCGCGTGGCCTGACACGCACTTGACCGGTTTTTTTTTAATTACCCATGAAAAATTTATATGTGTGGGTGGGGGGTTCAGAAAGATGTACTGTGGTAAAATGCTCGCTCTTCATATGCCTTAGCTGTTAATTAGTGTCGTTCCCACAGCTGGGAATCGCTCCTCTACAGGAGAAGGGCCATGCTGCCAATAGTATCGTCAATGCTGCCGCGTGCGAAAGCACTCTCGCTCTGTTTCTCGCTCTAACAAATTACGGTTCTGAGCGACAGAAAAGGATAGGAGTATGAAAAAGTACGATTGTCTGCTTGCTTGCTTGTATCCAACACGCAGGCCTATTGCAGCTTGTTGGGATATAGGGAAAGGAGAAGTTCATATCAGGTTGGAAAAAATGAAATTCAAAATCATTTCTTTTTTACATTGTAATTTGTACTTTATTGTAAACAAATTAAGTTCTTATTTCTATGTTATTCGTTTTAAGACTTTTGCTTATAATTCAGAGAAGGCGCCCTGTTTATATCTTCCACATAACTTCAAATAACTAAAATACACGCTTTTAGTCATTTAATTTCTCGTATTCTTCTCAGGAAACTCTGTCTTTTGATACCTATTTCATGGAGGTTCGTAAAAAATAACCGCCATGTTTTGGAGTCCGCCATATTGGATTTAGTATGACGTCACTAATCTAACCATGCATTGTCGAAACTAAACATGTGTGCCAAATTTCAGCTCAATCAAGTCAATATTGTTGTTTTTTGCTAACTACCCTCCTCACAACCTTTTTCAATTTTAATCTGATGCACTTTCATTTTATGGGCATTCAACTTACCTTTTTGCAAATATTTCTTTTCGCAAACGTCACAATCAAAAGTCTTACCAAAATGTTTTAAAGCCTTATGCCTGTTCAAAGTACTGTTATTTGGGTAAGTTTTTCCACATAATAAGCAAGCAGATGGCCTATTTTCATGTTTCTCCATATGTACTACAATATTTGTATAACTACGCTTGCAAATATCACATTTCGTTTTTCCTATATCGATATCTGCCTTAGGATCGTGTTTGCGAAAAATATGGCGTTTTAATATTGATTTTTGGGCGAATTTTTGACCACAGACGTCACAAGGGAAGTTTTTAATGCCTCTATGCTCATCTACGTGTCGGTTTAGAGAATATTTCCCCCCCAACAGCTGTCCACAAATAGGACAGGGATGCCATTTAACAGCTTTATTATGAACAAGATTTACATGTTCCGTCCTTAGATCTGAATTCTCAAATATTTCTAAACAAAATTTACACAAGAATTTTCCATCATGTTTTGCTCTATGGATTTTCATTGTCTTTGCAGTACTTAATCTATGGTCACAAATGTCACATTTGTAAACTTTTTGGGTACCGTTATGTAGTTTTAAATGGTCTCTCAAATGTCTTTGGTTAGAATAAGATTTTTTGCAAAGTTTACATTCAAAAGGGCGTAGCTTTTCGTGAACAGATTTTGTATGCGCGTTTAAATTCGACGTGTCGTTAAAACCTCTACCACAAAGATGGCATAAAATCTTTTTATTAGTACCTGCGTGTACTTTTATATGTCTTTTTAAAGTTTGTCTATGCTTGAAATATTTTTGGCATATATCACACTTGTATAGCTTTTCTCCAGTATGAGAATTTAAATGATCTTTCAAACCTTGTTTTGATGTGAAATTTTTTGGGCAGTGGTCGCATTGATACATTTTTCCTGTATGTATATTTAGGTGGTTTATGTAATTGACATAGGTTTTAAGTTCCTTTTGACAGTACTCGCATTTAAATGGGGTAGCATGCATTTTATGTAGGTGTTGGTTAATCTCTTTTTGCGTTTTGTAGAGTCCGCCACAGTTTTTGCAAGAAAATTGGGTACCGGTGTCAGTATCAACTTGGATTATTAAGGAATAGTCCGGAGGATCTCGTGTTTTACCTGTAACGTAGAAAATATAAATATCAAAATACAGTCCTTTTTCCAAAAACACATGTTTAGTGTTTTTGGAAAAAGGACTGTATTTTGGACCTATTTAGTTTAGTTTGCACTACAACTATGACTTTTTAAAAGTAATAGTTTCTGTAACCAGTTTAATTTTCACAACTTTTTTGATATTTGTTTAAGTGGGAAACGGTTTTGAGTTTATACAAATAAAAAGTGCCTGTTTGTAATTTAAAATAAATAATGATTTTACAGAATTCTTAGGAAACTATACACAAAATAAATTAATATATTTATTTTGACGGGATGTTTACTGGCAGATAGCTGATGTTAAAAGGCCACGGTTCCTAACCTGGGGGTAATTACCCCCGCAGGGGTAAAACTGGTATGCTGCGGGGGTAAAAAGTGGTAATGTAATATAACAAACATTAGACTAAATCTAGCTCGCCAGTGCATTTCATGCCCTAACTGTGTAATCAAATGACAAGTCAGAGCCGCGTTTCTGTTATAGCGCAAAAAGGAGTTACGTACGGTTTACGTATTGTATGAGCACGATGCAAGCCGCCCGCGCGATATTTTGGCTGATTTTTTCAGCGCAATTAATAGTTTGAATAACTCACTGCAAGGAAACATGTCCATTGGTAACATGAGGGAGGGCGGGAGGGGTAAATCAGATTCTATAGTTAAATCATAGACATACAGGGGTGACAAGACCGAAAAGGTTAGGAACCACTGTTATAAGGATTAGATACGCTACTTTTATTTTAGAAAAAAAATACGGTACCCTACTCCTTTTTAAAATCAATTAAAACCAAATGAAAATGTTAACTAAACATTACTTACAAAAATATTACTTCCCTATTTTTGAATAGTACTTAAACCGATTCAAAAAGAGGGTTTTTTTAAATAATTTCACGCGGTCGCGGGTAGCACCTACTATGAAATAATAAATATACTCTGAGCCTTTTTAACAAATATTAACTTTAAGTTGCTGTAAATTAAGCTAATTTCAGAATATAATAAGTGCTATCTATTGAAATATCAAAGAGTAGCAGTAGGTTTTGTTTAGTTTCAAAGAATTTGTTAAGGCGCATTTATCGCATTGGGCTAGCCTGTAATGGTAGATAAATAAATAAATTAAAAAAAAAACGAAAAAAGATGATGTCGGATGCATATTTACCTAAAGTACGTTCTTTCCTAGCAAAAGGTACAAAAGTATGGAAACGGCTATTTAAATGCCAATTTTTGTCACGGGATCGCGAAATTTCATTATTCTTTAGTAAGTATAAAATGTAGTACTCAAAATATCGTAACGAATATTTTAAATTAATTTAAAACCTGGCTAGTTTGTTGAAAATAACAAGAAAAAAAAATACAACAAATATTTGAATTCGCATTTTTGTCCTTAAATGTCGAATGCTAAAACAAAATGGTAAATATGTTTGGGCATAATTCATTTGGAGCTAATCGAAAAAGTAGCTAGACTATTTTTTTTTTTAAATAAACTCCTTTTCCTATACTGACGCGTGCTCCATACCAGTCAACACTCAAACTTTAGGTAAATATGCATCCGAAAATCCGATCTCTAATGATGGGAGATAAATAAATAATAAATAAAAAAAAAACGAAAAAATTTAAAAACTTACGATGTTCCCGATGTTCAGTTATTTTTTGCCTTTTACTATTTTCATTATTCTTTAAAGTTTTCCTTTGTATTTTTGACGATTTTTCCGTATTATCATTGATAGTTGCCATCACAGTCTTTGGTGGATTTTCTGAAAAAAAAAAAAACAAAATAATGAAGAGAATAGAATTTCAATGAAAGCAGCTTCTTAAACTTTATCATTAAATAACATAACATCAAGCCTGTAATCCCAGAGGGTTAGGCAGAGATGTACATAATAGTAAACCCACATTTCACCAGTTATGTTCAAGTCCCATATAGTAGGGATCGAGCCTATAACCATCAACCGGGCACGAATCAAACTCAAACTCAAAGCATTTATTTCAATTAGACCATTACAGGCACTTTTGAAAGTCAAAGAACAAAAAAGAAGAAAGCGAAGCTACAGTCCCAGTCACAAGACATAATAACTTGTGAAAGTACTGTAGTTGCCCATTCCAAAGCGTAGATCTCTATGGAGAAGAATGGGCAAGAAACTCCATGGACACTCTTTTAAATCAAAATATGTTACAAAATCTTGGTTACATCAATCATGTTGAGAATTACTAGTATGTGAGAACGATGTAGAAATACGGGCAAGTTAAGAGCGTCCAGAGTAAAAGACGAAATCAATAATTCGAAAAAAAGTTAAAAATAAAATAATTAAAATAAACCGTGGCAGCTAAGAGATGACCAGGCACAACTGACAGCGCCCGTTCACGAACATGACGCATGTATCAGCCATCATTCAACTCAACCATATTGAAGGGAACTAAATGACCCGACACACCCGCCGCCATCAGCGTGACATTTAAGTGAGCATGACATTTACTCAACCGCCAGGGTAAATTCGCGTCAGTGTAAGATGTAGGTACTCAGTAAATGGTGGCTTTACAGTACATAGTTTTCACACATGTGCTATGCAATTATATAATACTAAGAGATTGAATCTATACAAAGCAAAGATATTTATACAATCTTCTGCAGCTTCCACAGTAACTTCACATGGTAATTTGATAGCCCCTATGGTTGTGGAGCAGGACCAGCATTGAGCCAAGCATTTTTATCATCAATGTAATCCCCCAACTTATAATATGCTTGCCTACATAGTGTGCGCTTTATGCAAGATTTAAATTTCGTTTCATTCAGTTGTAGAATGGGGGGAGGTATTTTATTGTAACATTTTAAACAGTACCCCATGAAAGATGAGTCTACTTTAGCTAGCCTGAAACCTGGCTGAACCAGTTGGTCCCTGTTTCTAGTATTATAGTGGTGCCGTTCACTTCTTTTACTAAATAAATGCAGATTTTTCCTAACGTACATGATATTTTCATAGATGTATTGACAAGGTACCGTCATGATGTTAATTTCCTTAAACAGTTCTCTTAGAGAATCGCGCCTACGTAGATTATATATGGCTCTGATAGCTCTTTTCTGCAGAATAAATATAGACTCGATGTCTGCAGCCCGTCCCCATAGTAAAATACCGTATGACATAATGCTATGAAAATAACTAAAATACACTAGCCTCGCGGTATCTACATCAGTAAATTGACGGATTTTTCTGACAGCATATGCTGCTGAACTCAGCCGTCCTGCAAGAGATGTTAAATGAGAACCCCATTGTAGCCTTGAGTCGAGCGTGATCCCCAAGAAAACAGTTTCATCGACAAATTCAAGTTTCTCTTGATTTAATACTATGTCACAATCACTACATTTGACATTTGGTAGAGTAAATCTTATGCACTTAGTTTTTTTCCCATTTAATACAAAATTATTAGCGGTAAACCAGTTATGGACCTGCATTAGAGCGTTATTTACGTCGTTGAGGTTTGTGGCACGTCTGTTTATTCTAAATATTAAAGAAGTGTCGTCAGCAAACAACACCATTTGTGGTTGGTTTTTAAACAAATGGGGTAGGTCATTAATATATACTAAAAAGAGGAAAGGACCCAATATTTAACCTTGTGGTACACCCATTTTTACTTTTAAACCCATTGAATTTACACCATTTACTTGTACTTGCTGCTGTCTATCATTCAAATACGATTTTACTAAACTGAACGCAAGTTTACCTAAACCGCAATGCTCAAGTTTCAAGAGCAGGGTTTTGTGATTCACGCAATCAAATGCCTTCGAGAGGTCACAGAAGATTCCTATGGCATCATGTGCCTCTTCCCACGCAGTATATATATGTTTTAATAAATTGACACCGGCGTCAGTCGTACAACGTCCTTTGGTGAAACCATACTGTTTGTCATGTAAGATTTTATTGGTGTTAAAGTGGGTGAGCATTTGATTAAGCATTACCTTTTCAAACACCTTGCTGAAAACCGGCAACATGGTCTCTTTACTGTCCCCAGATTTGAAAAGTGGTATTACCTTGCTGTATTTCATAAGGTCTGGGAAGACTCCCTGGTCCACACACAAATTGAAAATTAAGGCTAAGTACGGTGCTATAGTGTCGATAATGGCTTGACAAACTTTAACAGACATTCCCCATAGATCTTCGGTTAAATCGGAATCCAGACTCCGTGGCTGCTACTGAGAAATTCCTGACGGGAAAAACCCAATTACAATTTCCTCGACCTGGGAATTGAAGCCAGGACCTCATGGTCAGCACTCGCATTTGCGACCACTAGACTACACTACACCACTAGATCGACTTAATCATTAAAATGTGTAATAAGAGCGAATCTTGATTAACTTGTTCAAAAGGATACTTGGTATTAAATTCTACATGGTTTTGTTTTGTATCTTCGCTAATGATTCTCGACCCGAATCAATAATAAAATGTGTAGCATTTTTTTTTTTCATATTTACGGAAATCGGTAAGTGAGAATAACCCGTCTTTTAAACGCGGTCCATCTGATTCTCACCCTATAACCGCGCTTTTAAACATACAAACAATTTCAAACGTTTATTCGATAATTTCTTATTCCCAAAACCAAGTTAAGGGGGTTATTCTGATATACTGACAAACTTAAACAACAAAAAAAAAACAGCGTTTATTAATTACTAACTGTCCCGCGCAACTTCGTATGCGTCACATTTCCCCCGATTTTGAAACATTATTAATTGCTGCTCCGCTCCTATTTGTCGTAGCGTAATGATATAGCTTTCCTCGATAAGTGGGCTATCTAAGACTGAAAGAATTTTTCAAATCGGATCAGAAGTTCCTGAGATTAGCGCATTCAAGCAAACAAACAAACTCTTCAGCTTTATAATATTAGTATAGATTAACTAGGTACTGTCATTTAAATTGATTATTTATGTCTTTTGTGACAACCGCCTGAATTTTGACGAGGATGCAAAACAACACTTTGTATACATAAAAAGAAATAATACTTACTACTTACTGTATTTTGAAAAATAAATAATTTTTTAAAGTGACTTTTACCTTTTTTGACATCCAGTGATAATTGTACACAATTTTCTAGTACGTCATCATCCTTGTCATCCAATTCTAATTCTTCATCTTTTTCTTGCACATCATCATCTGTAAAGCGATCAAAATCGTGTAATTTTTTTTTTGTTAGACTGTAGTGTCCACCTCCTGTCCAAAGGCCTCCCCCCATTCCTTCCACTTCTCTCAGCGTTGCGCCTCTTCTCGCCAATTTGTGAGGAAGCCATCCAAGGCGTCATGCCATCTTCTTCTCGGTCTGCCGCGACCCTGTCTAGCTGTCTCAGGGCTACAGGCCCATAAAAAATAAATAAAATAAAATACATTTATTTGATAGCCATAGCTGTGACGACATCCGGCAGACATGGCCTGCCTATAATTTATGTAATAGGTGTAAGAAATTCTTGTCCTCCCCGTCATTGCGATATTTTTTTTTTGTTCTAAACCATACCTGGGAACCTTCTAGTTATGGGAGATATTGGAGGTCAAATAATCCTTTTTTATATATTTTTTTAGGATTACGTACCCAAAAGGGTCAAACGGGACCCTATTACTGAGAGTTCACTGTCCGTCTGTCACCAGGCTGTATCTCATGAACCGTGATAGTTAAAAAGTTGGAATTTCTAAAGATTATGTATTTCTGTTGCCACTATAACAACAAATACATGAAACAGAATAAAATTATTTAAGGGGTCTCCCATACAAAAAAGTATTTTTTTTGCTTGTTTTTAATAAATAATGGTACTGAACCCTTCGTGCGCGAGTCCAACTCGGACTTGGTCGGTTTTTTTTGTTTTGGACCATACCTGGGAACCTTCTAGTTACGGAAAAATTGGAGGTTAAAGTTCCAGCTTAAATACTTTTTTTATAAATACACACTTAATGCTATAGCTTTACTTTAAATATCTCCATGACCCCTGTAGGTACCATTTAATGCTTCCATCAGCGCAATGATTAAACCGTACGCAAAATACGCGCTTTAGACGTGGTGTTGCGGAAACCAGCGCGCTATACAATACAATATACAGCGCCATGATTTCAAGTGCGTTAAATCGAGTCCTTCCGAGAAATTTTATACCCCAAGAAAATTCATCATCATCTGCCTAGCCTTTTCCCAAACTATCTTAGGGTCGGCTTCCAGTCTAACCGGATGCAGCTGAGTACCAATAACCAGTGGTCCACATTGGCCCTGGGTCGAAGTATTGCAGCTGAGTCATCAGTATTTTACATGAAGCGACTGCCTATCTGACCTCCACAACCCAGTAACTGGGTAATACGATACCCCTTGGTAAGACTGGATGTCAGACTTTTAGCTTCTGACTACTCGTAACGACTGTCAAAGATCTACAAATGACAGCCGGGACCAACGGCTTAACGTGCTTTCCGAGGCACTGAGAAACTCGATATGTAATTATGGTCACCCATCCACGGACCTACCTGGGCAAGCACGGCTTAACCTTAAAGATCGACCTGGGCGGCTGTTATTATTTAGCCACAAGCTCCTCCAAGAAAATTGTTTCCCAGCAATATTTTTGCGTAGAGTTAATGAGTTTGATGTACATAATGCTTAGTTGACTTCGTGAAGGTTTCGTTTATACCTTGTATACTTGAATCTACAGATTCAAGTATACAAGGATCTTAAGATTTAGCTAAACAGAGGCGAATCCCGCGAGTCTGGGACGATACTCGCTCGCGCCGATGGTTGTCATCATCTGCCTAGTCTTTTCTCAAATATATTGGGATCGGCTTCCAGTCTAACCGGATGCAGCTGAATACTAGTATTTTACATGGAGCTACTGCCTATCTGACCTCCACAACCCAGTACAAATTTTCTGCACTTACAAACTTCCTCTAATATACTCATTCCTTACTTAAACTAACACGGTCGTCGACGCCACCAAACGTCCCGCAATTCGCGCGGGATTCGCCCCAGTTTGAGTATTTCTTAATGCTTACCTTGATGAAAGTCAGTTTCCTCAATTTCTCCTTCTGATTTTATATCACATGAAACTGTAAATTGTTCATCTGTAAAGAAAATAACACAGAATTAGTTATGCTCAACAAATCAAAGTCAAAGTCAAAGTAATTTATTTGTCGAACATAGGTAATATGGTACATGGTATAAAATTTGTGTTGTATCACTATGTTTTGCCTTGCAAGGCGTACAAATTAGGTTTAAAGGGAAAAAAAGAAAACTACAAAACTAAATAAAACGGTTTCAAACAAGTAACATCGTAAACAAGATAGAATAACATGTGGATCGGACATTTTTTATTTTATGCTTCTATCATCTAAAAACTCATTGATAGAGTAATAAGCCTTTTCAATCAAGAATTTCTTAAGTTGCGATTTAAAATGGTTTATGTTGGTCATGCTCTTTAAAGTTTTTGGTAGTTTATTGTAAATCTTTGGACCCATGACAAGACAACTCTTTGAGAAAAGTGCAGTATTGTGTTTTTTTTTTTATTTTAGTGTGCTTTGGTGACGTCTAGTATTAAGTTTTTCATATTTAGACAGATTCTCGTTAACAAATAAATATAGAAATTTCATAAATATAGAGGGATGGAAGCGTAAGTATTTTTAAACTAACGAAAAATGGTTTGCAACTTTCGGTGGTTTTTAACAAACATATGGCTCGATGACATTGTTTTTGGGCTTTAAATGCCATTTCTCTGTCGGTAGAGTTGCCCCAAAATATTATGCCGTAACGAAGAGTTGTGGAGACATATGCATGATATGCAGTAAGGACAGTATTACGATTTGCAACCTTATTCAAATTGTGTAAAGCATAGCAAAATTGATGAATCATCAAGTAGTTGTGCACTGTTGCAGTTTTCAAGAGAAGAGTAAAAGAACATTATCTTTCCATCCCGTCATAGTTGCATAGGTATTTATTTTAATGGTATATATTTTGTTTTGTATCCATACATAAGTTAGTATATTTTTATATAGTACTAGCGTCCCGCCCCGGCTTCGCATGGGTGCAAAGCTGTAAAGGGTCATATTGATCTAAGATATTAAATGCATAATGTATTTAAGTTACTTAATTCATCATTTCATCATCATTTCAGCCCAAAAGATGTCCACTGCTGGATATAGGCCTCACCCAAGTGTCGCCATATTGATATTTTGGGGGGTTTTGCCATAATCGCCACGCTTGGCAGGCGGGTTGGCGATCGCAGTACGGTTGTTACAAAAGCACAGAGAACGCTGCTGCCCATTCTCTGGCAAGTCCCTTAGTCGCCTCTTACGACACCCACGGGAAGATATGGGATGGTGCCATTCTTTACGTCCGACACCATACAGAGCCATGTATTGTTCACAAAATCGAATAATGCAATTATGTATTGTGGTGAGAAATAAATAAATCTTTATCTTTAAATAAATAAATCTCTATCTTTAAATAAATAAATCTTTATCTTTAAATAAATAATTATTTGTCTTTAAATAAATAAATCTTTATCTTTAAATAAATAAATCTTTATCTTTAAATAAATAAATCATTATCTTTAAATAAATAAATCTTTATCTTTAAATAAATAAATCTTTATCTTTATAACATCACGCCTGGAATACATCACGCCTGCAATCCCAGAAGGGTTCCTAATAGGAACTAGTTAGGCAGAGGTGTTCCTAATAGTACGCCTACATTTCACCAGTTATGGCTAAGTTCCATGTAATATGGGTCGATCCTATTGGGTGCTACTGAAAAATTCGTAATGGAATAACCCAATAAGAATAAGAGTGTGATTTGCTTCTGGAGGGAGGTGGGCTGGCTCACGCACAATGGTCCACTTAAAGGATAAGTGAGAGATGTCCTCCACCTCACAACTTCGTGAAGCCCCAAGAACACCTGGCTCCCGGTAGTGACCAGCAGTGGCCTATCTGGAAAGCTTTAAACCGATTGCCTACCCAAGTAGGCCGCTGCAAACATAACCTGGCAAAATGGGGTATCATTGATTCCTCCAACACCGAGTGCGAGTGCGGCGCTCCGGATCAGACTAAGCTCCACCTGCTGGAGTGTCCCAGGTGTCCGTGTACCTGGACTCTCGACGACCTAAATAACGCCTCTGACACCGCAGTAAATGTGGCTACCTACTGGGCCCAAACCATCTAACAAAGAAGTATCATCGATACGACAAGAAGAAGAAGAAGAAGGGAGGAAACCTAAACCCCATAAAGAAGAAGAAAGAAGAAGAACCCAATACGAATTGTCTGACCAGAATCGAATCCAGGCCCTCATACTCAGCATTCCCGATTGCAACCACTAGACTAACAAGGCTGTCAAGTACATACAAATGCGGGGAGTGTGTGTGTGTGTGAGTGATTATAAGGGTATGTATTTTGTTTGTGAGGGTATGCATTTTAGTGAGTGTGGGTATTAACTTGAGCTACATAGTAAGTGTACAGTGTGTGTAGTGTGTGTTTGTGTGTGTGTGTGTGTAGAATAGAATAGAATAGAATAAAACTTTATTGTACACCAAAAATTAAACATAACGGGCTTACGGGTGTATTTTTGTGTGTGTGTGTATGTTTGTGTGTGTGTGTATGTTTGTGTGTGTATGTTTGTGTGTGTATGTATGTATGTGTGTGTCAGTGGCGAAGGGTGAAAATATTGAAAGGGGAAGCCGAAGAAAAAAATGTGAATTTTAATTTTGTTTTTCTTCATCGCATTTTTCAATTTTCGTTTTGATTATCAGCCAACCCGAAAACCCCGAAAATGACACCCATGACGAAAAAAATAGAAATTTAGGTCGCGCGTTGGCGCTATTTTTAATTTTGGTGTCTTTATCAGCGACCTCGAAAACCACGAAAATGTCACCCATGCTAAAAGTACCAAAAATTTTCGAAGGATCCAACTTGATCTTTTTTTCATAACTTATGTAATGGAACGATTAAATGCACAAGAACTACATAAAACACTGTATAAAAATATATATAATATAAAAAAACTTTTTTGAAACAAGCTTTTATGAATATGAACTGAAAAGAAGAAAATAAATCTTTGAAAAAATTAAATGTAGAATAATTTTCACAAAAGCTTGTCGCGTTTAGTTTTTATAGCATTTACCATTCACGCGACAAGCTTCAGGTATTATGTTTATTCATAAAAAGTGAACGCGTAAATTTACAAAGTTTCATATCCGTGCTATTAACCGCTGAGGAGTTCCCTCGTGAGGAGACGATCCTGGCGGTAGGATGAGTTCATGATAGAATTCATGTTTATCCATCAAATATGAACGTGCATACAAATTTTCTTGTCTGTGCTATTAACCGTTGAGGAGTTCCCTTGTGAGAAGACAATCCTGGCTGCAGGATGAGTTCATGATACAAATCGTGATTATCCATCAAATATGAACTCGTATGCAAATTTTCATGTCTGTGCTATTAAACGCTGAGGAGTTCCCTCGTGAGGAGACGATCCTGGCGCTAGGATGAGTTCATGATACAAATTGTGATTATCCACCAAATATAAACTTGTATGCAAAGTTTCGTATCTGTGCTATTAAACGTTGAGGAGTTCCCTCGTGAGGAAACGGTCCTGACTTCAAGATTAAGTTATGTTTGTCATAAGAATGTATTGTTCTTAGAAACAAAGGTGTGTCGAAAATTTCAGCTCAATCGGACATCGGGAAGTGGTTCTAATTTAACTTTTTATACATACAAACATGGTCGTAACTCGATAAACTTCGGCTTACCTAGTCCCTACAAAACGCTGCTGATATCCGCGAAGTCACGTGTCCGCGTCCATACGAATTTAGTTCTGAATTCTGACACCCGAGCTCCGGCTTACTTTTGGCGCCACATGTTGCTTTCTTTGTTGACATGAAAAATGTTGGTATTTTTTTTTTCAAGCTGATGTATTTAATGCCTGTACTGTAATGTAATAACCACAGATGTGTACATTATTTACTAATTGACTACAGTAGACACTACGTACATTGCCTGGTTCCCAAAGGTAAGCCGGCAGGAATCGGCTTCTTAGGTGCCTTCGGGCCTGGTGTGTGTGTGTAGTGTGTGTGTTGTAAGCGTATTACTAACTTTGTTTGTAAGTAGGTACATTATTGCTAACACTATGAGTCTTGTTGCTCGAAATAAATAATTAATAAATAGTAAACATTTGAGCCAAAAAACAAGACTTACTACTACAATAGTACTGAAACTTCTGTTCACATGCTAGCACTTGTTTCTTGAATTCAGCCGCCTCTCTTAACTTAAAGATACATGCTTCACATATTGTATAACTCGCTGCTAGCTGTGGAGTTGATATCTGAAACATTTGAGTGAGAAAATTAAGTAATTTTGATGTGGCAGGAGGTAGGAGGAAGGAGCAGCGGTGGCCCAGTGGTGGCAGCCCTGACTTACGAGCAGTAAGTTGTAGATTCGAACCCAGGCAGGTGCATCAGTTTGTGTAATTTAGTTCATCCCCGCTGCTCTCAAAACAGTGAAGGAAAACATCGTGAGGAAACCGGCAAGTCCTAGAACTAAAAATCCAAAGACATGTGACATCTACCAACACACTGGGCCGCGTGGTGGATTAAAGCCGATTCCCTTTCATTGAGAGGCCTGTGTCCCAGCAGTGGGAACATTATAGACTGATGATGATAATGATGATATGGCAGAGTTCTGATTGAAGTACATTTATAAGTTCCTGACAGTGAAAAGTTTACAGACAGGTAGGCAAACAAGGGTAGTTCTTTCACAGTTATGAGATATTAACAGATTTTTGATGGCGCCGCTGACAGAAAAGTTTTGTTGTAATCAGTTGTCGTGGTATTGGCATGATGCGGAGGAATGACGAAAATGTCGAGGAAACTTTGAGTATGAACGTGGATGGGTATAAGAGTAGAGAATCACCAAACAAACGATGGATGGACTGTGTGAAGGATGACATGTTGCGCCGACCCCAAATGTAACGGGATAAGTGCTGGAGAATGATGATGATGTCTAGAAAGGCTAACAGAGATTTGTGGGAGAAGAAGGCATGCTGTACTTACTACTAATAAATGAGTATAAGTTTGAAGCATTTATTTGAAAAAGAATTAAACATAATAATACTTACAAGGACCCCGAAAGTATCTCGTAACATATTCTCATATATTTCGACGTCATTTTTACCCTGATACGATAGACTGAGGTTCTTGAAGTGGCCATCGGCGTGGCAGCAACGACATAGTGTCATTAAATTCCATATTTCAGTCATTATTTATTGAAAAATCATTGGATTTTTCAGAAGATTACTATTTTCTTACAAGTTTTTGGTAAACAATTTGACAGCTGACTTTGACAGTGACAGTGGCGTGGGCGAAATTAGTCGATTAACAAAATCGACTATTAGCCCCATTGATTTTTCATGTAACATCTTCATTTTAGATATTGTGAATTTTTAATCACATCTCAAGCCTGAGGAGCATATGGGTATGATGTTTTGTGGATGTATATATAATTTTATAAAACAAATCGATTTTCATGCAATCGTTTTTAGATTAAAACAAACTTTTATTTATTTTGTTTACTGTAGCTTGAAGAAATTTTACCTGTAGGGTGCTATGTTGTACACTACTACCTATTTATCGTGTATGACGAAGGAAACTAGTTTCCACACCGTGTGGATGCGGAGCCTAGTGACATGTGGCGTTGCGTAATGGTCTCTTGAACAATAAAGATTTATTAGCTTTGTTCGGTAACATTTTCGATCATAATCTTCTTGCCCTCATCACAATATGTTACTTGGGGTCGGCGCAACGCGTCAGTGCACGTTTTTTTCATCCATTCTCTTTTGTCAACCGCTATATGAATTCATGGACATATACTATCACCACACCCCCAATATATGTTACGCTCGGCGCTGTTCGTCATCACTTTGGTTTGGTCATGTTCATTAAAAGTCCGTCCTGGGTAGTTGGTCGAACATTAGGCCTAGCTCAGCTGCTGAGGAAGTAAAAAGGACAATGTCGTCGGCGAGACAAAAGTTAA
Organism: Cerastis rubricosa; assembly: GCA_949152445.1. NCBI lineage: Eukaryota > Metazoa > Arthropoda > Insecta > Lepidoptera > Noctuidae > Cerastis > Cerastis rubricosa. The sequence goes on from OX424552.1 coordinate 1,503,527, forward strand.
TTAACCGCTTTCCGCCGTCGACAACACCCATAGGGCGTGGACACATGTCTACGGTACGGCACCAGCCACCGAGTAACGGCACGACGCCGCTACCGGGAGACGGCACCGCGGACACAAGGCAGCAACCATCGTTCAGTTTTTGTCATGATATGGAAAAAAAAAATTCGGCAGACAATTCCATCCCTCTATTTTCAATTTTTTGTCCTTATAATTCTCCTTTATCTTGCCCCAGTGAACGGGACGTGCTTCCACTAGTGAAATTAAAAAGTCGACATCTAAATTGTCAGCCATTATTATGCATTAGTTAACACAAGCGACTAAACAACAAAAAATTAACTACAAACTCCGAGCGGTTCGCCATGTGCTACCGCGGTGCACTGTTCACAGCACCGTGCCGCGCGCCGTGCCGTCTCCCTATAGCGGCATCGTGCCGTTACACGGTGGCCGGTGCCGTACCGTAGACATGTGCCCTCGCCCTTATTCTGCCAGTGTAGGTTTATTTCCTGAAAAACCTTATCTAAAACGATCTAAAATAAAAAGCATGATGTTTAAAACTTGTTTTATTACATTTAAACTATTCGCAAAAGCGATGTACATTCTGCTATGGACTTCATACTTTAACGTATTTAGTGGCATTGAAATGAAGGCAAACTTAACTATTAAAAACTATATTTTACAAAGTAATCCTATTTACATCCAAATTAATTCTAAATTAAAATATCGATGATCGCTTAGTCGATTTCGAAACCGATCAATGGAAGATATTTACAGTAAAACATTTCCTCATTTATTTCAGAAATGATAACAATTACAGAGTAGATACTTTTTTATTTAAAAAATAATAGATAAAAGATTTTAGGTACACCACTAAACACAACAAATTCAAGATCTTCGTTTTGCAGCATAAATGCAAAATAATTCCGCTAATTCCAGCTGCATTCTTACATACTAAAGATAAACGTTTTATTTTAGAGTATATTTATTCTATTTTTCATAAATAAAGGCATACTGGAGTGTGCTTGTAATTTATGTGACTTAATGGTTTTTTTTTAAATAATTCATTGTTAAGTTCTGCAAAACCATACACTTTTATCAGAATTAATAAATAAACCTTAAATATTTTGAAACAGAGGTGCTGTACAACAATGGGACTGTGGGCAACTTATTTTATTTGTATTATAATCTGGCAACATTGATTAAAAATAATCAGGGCATTCCCAAATTGGCATATTTTCTTTCTCTTTATCCGACTGAGGCAATGTTCAAAAAGAGAGTTGTTATTTTTAAACGATAGTCTAGCACACTCAATAATTATAATAGTCTTATTGTACTTAGTTTCAAGAATATAATTTTATTGTTAATGTAAAATATTTATAACAAATACACACATTATTTACAGTTAGTTTTGGCAGTAATTTACATAATTTTGTAAGGTTGCGGTCTAAGTACAAACGCCAGCACATGAAGTTACAACAATCTTTACAATTTCTTTAAAGTGGAAGCGACAGGGTGGCCTCCAAAATGCATATTTCATTACGTTTTTTTTTTTGCAATTTGCCGGTCATTCAGTTTTTATGTTGAACTAGCTGTCCCGCGCAACTTAGTCTGCGTCACATTTTCCCCGTTTTCGCAACATTTTCATTGCTGCTCCGCTTCTTTTGGTCGTAACGCGATGATATATAGCCTATAGCCTTCCTCGATAGATAGGATATATAACACTGAAATAATTTTTCAAATCGGACCAGTAGTTCCTGAGATTAGCGCGTTCAAGCAAACAAACTCTTCAGCTTATTATTAGTATCGTATAGATAAAATATGATACGCGGCCGTAAAACGTATGTATTTTCATAATTGTAGTCATTAAAATCATCAATACAACTCCCTTTAAGTTAATTTAATCACAATGAATGACTATTTCATGAAAAAGTCATACTATCGGGTTAAATGAACTTAAAAGGGTTATATTAATGAGTTTAATGGTTATAACTCAGTAAAGCCATATTGGTTACGGCCTCGTATCATTTTCTATTGAACACTAACTGTCCGGCGCAACTTCGTTTGCGTCACATTTTCCCCGTTTTCGCAACATTTTTCATTGCTGCTCCACTACTATTGGTCGTAGCGTGATGATATATAGCCTATAGCCTTCCTCCATAAATGGGCTATATACCACTGAAAGAATTTTTCAAATCGGACCAGTTGTTTCGGAGCCTATTCAATGACAATAAACAAACAATCAAATCTTTCCTCTTTATAATATTAGTTTAGATAAAAAACGACACAAACCGGAAAATGCCAAAAAACGTTACAAAATTTGAATTTCGCGGGCGACCCTTTCACTTTCACCTTAATAGATTTTAAACCTAATCGTTATAGAATTAGGTTCAAGGTTGATTGGAAAAAAAATGTCAGTTTCTGGTATCTTGATGTTCTGGCATCTGTACATAAGCGGTAGCGACATCAATGGGAGAGCCATTATATTGAAATCACCCTGATAAACGCCTTGTTATTATTATAGCAGGACATAGTCACAAAACACAACACTTATTTAAAAATGTACATATTATTCAATTCAAGAAAATGAATTGTTCGACAAATTATACCACACACAGTTAAAGGGTATCGTATTACCCCGGACTAACTGGGTTGTGGAGGTCAGATAGACAGTTGCTCCATATAAAATACTGTTCCTGTAAGACTGGAAGCCGACCCCAACATAGTTGGAAAAAGGCAGGCAGAATATGATGATGACCGAGTTAATTTGCCGTCTTATAGTCATTTCTTGCGGCTCAAAAAGAATGCAGTTGTGATTTCAATATACCTAGGATTAATTTATGTTGATAGTCAATTTGCTGAACAATCTTTTTTCCGAACCTCTTGGCCGCGGCCGAACAATCGGTGCGTGCGTAGTTCATTCGGCCAACACACATGGTGTGTGCGCCGCACAGATTTTCGTAAACGAGACGGCAGTGCGGTCGCACACGCCTGACACGTGACGGCCCGACGTTATGAAAGTGCAGGTTTACGCGTGTGTTTCTATTGTGGAGTGTGGAAAACACACAGAGTCTGTTCAATAAATTTGGCGCCCAACGTGGTCATTCTACATACCATTTAAAATAACAAAATATCGACATTTTATATTTATTGGAAGTGCTAAGACTCCTATATATCTAAACATTTAAGGCATCTACACATTTCTTCTACTTATTTGTATATTTAACTACTAAAAACTGGTGTTTTTTTATTTGTATAGAAGAATTCTTGGAAAGGTCTTCATAAGACAATGTTTCAGTCTAAATAAGAGATTTACAGAATGTTTCGATGCCAATAATTAATGGTACACTTTCGAACCATTTAAGTTGTATAACAGGGGAAATCCGAAACCATAACAGATATCGAAAACCTTTTTTAGGAAACATTAAGTACCTACAACTTTTTTAAGCTGAGTTGTGGAGGTCAGATATGCAGTCACTCCGAGATAAACACCGGTATTTAGCTGCATCCGGTTATACTGTAAGCCGACCCCAACATACTTGGAAAAGGTTAAGCAGATAATGATTAGCTCTTGAAAACAATTAAGGCATACTAACTGCATTTTTTAGTCAAGTGTGAGTTGTCCATAAAAATGAGTGAAAGAGAGTGAAGTGTGAGTGTTCTTTTTTTGCCGTTTGTCTCTGTTTCTTGTAAGCATAAGTTCATTGTATGAGAATAAATAAATCCGGACAACGTTGGTATGCTTTTTTTTAAATGCAAAAATCTGATTTCTTTTGGATTTCGATATCTCCCTGTTGTCCAACTTAAAATTTTTACTCTGCGACAATGCCACTGTAGTTTTATTTCCCCATGCACGGCACGACTTCGGTGCCGGTTCAGTTCAGCAGATTTAGCGCTGCGGCCTTTGGAAGTGCACCATAAGGTCCGGATTTCATCAAAGCGGAGACGTGCGGAGATGTACTAGGCTGAGAGGAGAGGAAATGGTTAGGAGCTAGGGTATATCCACCGAAGCTGTGCAGAGATGCGTAGCAGCTAGACCGGAGCAGAGTTTAAGGACCGCCGAACACCGCTCATTGAGATCAGCGGTGGCCCAGTGGTGAAAGCCCCGACTTACGAGCAGTAAGCCGTGGGTTCGAACCCAGGCGGGATAATTTATTTCATCACCGCTGCTCTCAAAACGGTGAAGGAAAACATCGTGAGGAAACCGGCATGTCCTAGAACTAAAAATTCGAAGACATGTGACATTTACCAACCCGCACTGGGCCCGCGTGGTGGATTACAGCCCACTCCCTCTCATTGAGAGGAGGCCTGTGTCCCAGCAGTGGGGACATTATAGGCTGATGATGAACACCGCTCATAAACCTATCTCCTCGCCTCTCGCCTCATCGTTGTATTTATTAATTTAAATATAATCGATGTCATTACAAACATTGCTGAGATTCGTTGGTATATAACATATTGTATTCCTTGGGCCGTGTTCTAACCAAAGCGATAATCACGCGAGCACGTGACTGACACGTAGCCTGAACGCGTGGTCGCGCCGATAATGGTCGCCACGCGCCAAAAACCAAAGTTTTCCGAATAAGTAGGTATCATATGAACGTGACAAGTTTCCTCCGTGCCTCAGAAAGCACGTTCAGCGGTTTGTCCTTGCCGACAGTCAGAGGTCCGAAAGCCTGACAACAAGTATTACCAAGGGGTATCGTATTACCCAGTAATAACTGGTTTGTGGTTGTCAGATAGGCAGTCGCTTCACGTAAAATAGTGGTATTCAGCTGCATCCGGTTAGTGGAAGCCGACCTCAATATAGTTGGGGGAAAAGACAGGCAGATGATGATATGAACGTGGCGATCGTGCATTCGCGCGGTTGTTCGCTCTGGTTACAACGCGAGGTTACACATTCTCGATTGTTTGACTAAGCTATCATTCACAAAATTGATAGTAACTTAATATTTGTTTTTTTTTTTTAATATATAATGGACATTTACTATTATCTACTTATATAATTTATTTGTCAATCTTTTGTTTTGGGATCATCACATTTGGTGATGGTGATTACCTTGAATAAATTACGTTGGATTTAAACTTTTTTCTAAAACGCTTTGTGCTATATTAACAACCATATTATACCGGACTGTGCTTTCATTTTGACAGAAAGGTAACCACTAATCACCAATTGGTAATTTCATTTTATAGTAATTTTGGTGTCAAATATTTTTACAGACCATTTATAATTGAGTTGATTTTAATTAATCAACATTACACATTCAAAACTGGTGATTAATTACACATGTTAGCTACATATGGAAGCACTACATATTTATTTAATTACAAATTTATTGATGTTTATTCTAAACCAACTTGGATGATAATATCAGTCCTTTTCACTTCACCACAATCACAGCTAACAGTCTTTTCAATTAGCTATCCAATGAAGACAATAGAATAGAAACGTTCGGCTCAGGGTCGAAAATCGAAAATCCAATAGCACACTCAATATCCTTTACGACATTACAATTTTCACTGTCGATACCTAAATCACCGTCAATTATCACGTGGTTATTAATCACGAATTTGCTTCAATACCATATGGTGATTACACACATCAACAATCAAAATGAAGTGGTGATTATTATCACTTGTAGGTCTTCCATTACAGTCAGAACCACGAAAGTCTTACTGCGTCGAATTAGTAGTAACTTAGAGGCTGGAAGCTGAGGAGTTCACATAGGCAGTTGCTTCATGTTACCTACTGATATTCAGCTGCATTCGATTAGACTGGAAGCCGACCCCAACATAGTTGGGACAAGGCTACGAAGATAATGAGGATGATTACTCCAAAGGCTCATGGTTACGGAGCTGTGGAGCACAGATAGGCAGCATGTTCAGTACTGGTTTTTTAGCTGCACTAGGTTAGATTAGAAGCCGACCCCAACATAGTTGGGAGAAAGCTAGGCAGATTATGAGGATGATCATTCCAAAGTCTCTTAATAACGGAGCTGTGGAGCTCAGATAGACAGCACGTTAACTACTGGTATTTTAGCTGCACTCGGTTAGACTGGCACTAGGCAGATGATGAGGATGATCACTCCAAAGGCTCATAGTCCATATCGCCGCAATATTCGGCTAAGAAGTCTAAGAATAAAGTAAACTTTCCTGTTGAAGATCTTGACCAGCGAGCGGAAACAGACTTCATGCAGGTTGATAAGCTTTCTAGTATGTTCTGTGGAGAGAAAAGAAAATAGAGTTAAAAAAGTATGATTTCTGTAGTAGCATATCGATGGTAAAATTTCTTTAAATTTGTTTGGCTAAAAATTCAGCTATGCGGACTCCGCTTGATGCTGTAGTCATAAGATCGTCAAGTACGCAGGAGTCAGGGCATGCAGCACAACATGGTGAAGGTGGACCATTGTCTGTGGAGACGCGTCGCATACACACTTGAGAAAAAAAGTATGTATACTATCTACAAGGTGTTGTTTTGCATCCTCGTCAAAATTTAGAAGGTTGTCACAAAAGACATTAATATTCAATTTAAATTACGGTACCTAGTTAATTATTAATAAACGCAGATTTTTTTAGTTGTATAAGTTTGTCAGTATTTGAGGAGCTCGTGGCTAAATAATAACAGCTGCCCAGGTCGATCTTTAAGGTTAAGCCGCGCTTGCCGAGGTTGGTCTGTGGATGGGTGACCATAATTACATATCGAGTTTCCTCCGTGCCTCGGAAAGCACGTTAAGCCGTTGGTCCCGGCTGTCATTTGTAGATCTTTGACAGTCGTTACGAGTAGTCAGAAGCTAAAAGTCTGACATCCAGTCTTACCAAGGGGTATCGTATTACCCAGTTACTGGCTTGTGGAGGTCAGATAGGCAGTCGCTTCATGTAAAATACTGGTACTCAGCTGCATCCGGTTAGACTGGAAGCCGACCCCAAGATAGTTTGGGAAAAAGCTAGGCAGATGATGATGAAGTTTGTCAGTATTTCAGAATAACCGTCTTAACGTGGTTTAGGGAATAAGAAGTTATCGAATAAACGTTTGAGATTGTTTGTATGTGAGGAAGCGCGGTTATAGGGCGAGGATCAGACGGGCCGCGTTTAAAATACGGGTGGATCACACTTACCGGTTTCCGTAAATGAGAAAAAAAAACACCTTCTCATTTTATTATTGATTCAGGTCGAGTCATTAGCATAGTTACCTCTTTGAATTTGACGAGGATGCATAATATCAACACCTTGTATAGAAAGCTGTTTCTTCGAACTAATGGTAGTTAGTAAGACTGTTGAGCCTGGGGTTCGATCTCCGGGTCAGACAAAGTGATATTGGTATGGAGGCAGGTATAACTCTAAAACATACCCTGTGATACAGAGCCTCAATAAAAACCGTTGGCAGTTTTTGGGACTGGAACTCTAAAATTAATAATTCTACATATTTCAGCTTCAAGACAAGACATCTACTGCTTAGCGGGGCATAAGCCTTCCCCAAGCATCGCCCCATTACCGGCAGTCCTGTGCTTTAGTGGAAATTAGGACATAAAATCGGATTTATAACGTCGCGCGAACACAATGCTCTGTTGGTTGATACCAACAGTGTCAAGTCATCATCATCATCAGCCTATAACGTTCCCACTGCTCGGAAACAGGCCTCCTCTCTATAAGAGACAGTGGGCTGTAATCCACCACATGGGCACAGTGCGGGTTGGTAGATATCACATGTCTTCGAATTTTTAGTATTAGGACATGCCGGTTTCCTCACAATGTTTTCCTTCACCGTTTTTGAGAGCAGCGGTGATGAAATAAATTGACTTTATCACAAGTGTATTTATTTATTTATTACGTACACGACCCCCGTACTATTCAATGCCCGTACCAGCACAATGTTTTGCGTGCCTTGAAATTGAGTCCTACCATAAAATGAGTTTTTCAGCAGTTTTCTAGCAATAATTTTGAGTTATTTCGATGCACAGAGTGCGGAGTGAGTGTGGTGGACCAATAACCTGGTAAAGATTGCGGAGATCCGCTGGATGCGAGTCGCACGGGACCGGTCCATGTGGCGACACTTGGGGGAGGCCTATGTCCAGCAGTGGACGTCTATCGGCTGAAATGATGATGATGATGCACAGAGTGGGTTGACGGCTTCGTGAATGGTCTGCTTACACCTTCTATAATTCCAAATATACACTAGTAGTATAATTCAGCACAGAGTGGATTGACGGCTTCGTGAATGGTCTGCTTACACCTTCTATAATTCCAAATATACACTAGTAGTATAATTCAGCACATACCTGAGACCAATCCTGCCTATATACAGCCAAACACTGCTCCGTCAGCGAATCCTCACTCAAATAGTCATATTTTAACAAAAACACCAACACAGTAGCCATGGCTTCCCACACATCAACACTTTTCCCATCACTAAGCAACATTATATTCCGCGGGCACAAAATACGATCGAAAAACTCCAAATTCGCATCACTATCTTCTGTTTCAAGAGCACTTTTTTCTGTCACTTCTGTAGAATGAGCACTTTTTTCTACAGGAAGAGCACTTTTCTCTGTGTTTTCAATTGGTTGGTTCAAAATTACTATTTTGGTTGGTATTTCGTCGTCACTGATTGGTGTAGGGACCCGTTCGTCGTCTTCAAAGTTTCTGAAGGTTGGTGACAGTTCTGCTCGTCTTTCCGGTAAAGTTATTTCTTGGGGCGGTGACCGTTTCCGGTCGGGGCAGCATATGTTCCATATTGAGTGGAGTTTTGCTAAGAATGACTCGTTGACTTCCTTTGGTTTGCGACTAACTGTGGACAAGAGATGTTGGTTAGTTTTTGTTTTTTTTTTTTTGTAATGGGTTTTCGATAACAAGTTATTTATCATCTATCTAGCCTTTTCCAAACTATGTTGGGGTCGCCTTCCAGTCTAAGGGGATGCAGCTGAATACCATTATTTTACATGGAGCGACTGCCTATCTGACCTCCACAACCCAGTTAGTACTGGGTGATACGATACCCCTTGGTAAGACTGGTTGTGGCGGTTGCGAAATACAAATGACTATTTATATTCAATTCAGACTACATAGGTCCACTGTGTTAGTAATAAAAAAATAAAAAATCCGGCCAAGTGCGTGTCGGACTCGCGCACCGAGAATTCCGTACAAAAATTATTAAAAATATTTTTATCATATCATATCAGCTCTAAGGGACAGTAGACCTGAGTATTTAATATAAATTCCAGCTTGATACCTCCACGCGTTCCTGAGAAAAAGGGTCGTGACAGCAGACGGACAGACGGACCGGTGATCCTATAAGGGTTCCGTTTTTTCCTTTCAAGGTACGGAACCCTAAAAATTAAATATGAAAATACAACGCCCAAAGAAATTACTTAACTCTCAAAGACAGCTCATATTAGGCCATACCTGTGGTTAGTTGGATCATTTCTAGATTCGATTATTTCAAATGCTATTGTTATAGATCTGTCGAGACATTTTTATGGGCAATTGGGTAATTTCTAGGATCTCGTGGCCATTTCTGGCTTCGCCCTCAGTGTTGGCGGGCGCACGAACACGTTCTGTGTTGCACATGCCACTGCGCACGTTGATAGCAGCTCAGCTGTTCAACATGTTGATCAACTTACCGAACACAATACACAGATCGACGCTCAGTTGCAGTATTGCGCGCTGTGTTGGCGGGCGCACGAACACGTTCTGTGTTGAACACGCTATAGCGCATGTTGATAGGACGCGGGTCAGTGTGGGGGTTTCTGAACCGTCGAGGAGGAGGCATACTTGTTCCTGGAACAAGAGAAAGTTTAGATGTATAGATAGTTGGCCCATTAGATTTCATTATCAGAAATGGTTTTGTTATCTGAGGAGCTCGTGGCTAAATAATAACAGCCGCCCAGGTCGATCTTTAAGGTTAAGCCGTGCTTGCCGAGGTTGGTCTGTGGATGGGTGACCATAATTACATATCGAGTTTCCTCCGTGCCTCGGAAAGCACGTTAAGCCGTTGGTCCCGGCTGTCATTTGTAGATCTTTGACAGTCGTTACGAGTAGTCAGAAGCTAAAAGTCTGACCTCCAGTCTTACCAAGGGGTATCGTATTACCCAGTTACTGGGTTGTGGAGGTCAGATAGGCAGTCGCTTCATGTAAAATACTGGTACTCAGCTGCATCCGGTTAGACTGGAAACCGACCCCAAGATAGTTTGGGAAAAGGCTAGGCAGATGATGAAATGGTTTTGTTATCTACACTAATATTATAAAGAGGAAAGATTTGTATTTTTGTATGTATAAACATGAATGAATAAACTCAAAAACTACTGGACCGATTTTGAAAATAAATAGTGATTAAAGAACGAGAGGGTCATAAACAAAACGAAATTCAAGACATGATCGTCGGCGATTTTAAAGTATACACATCCGTAGAGACTGTGATGGCTAATGACGGTAGTCCTGCACACCCCGTTGAATTTTTCAACTGCCTGGAGCTAACGGGCGTGCCGTTCCCATAAGAAGGAGCTAAAACTTGGCGTTTTAGTTCTGCTGATGCGAAACTTTGATGTACCCAGACTGTGCAACGGCACCAGGCTTCGTAACATAAAGCTGGCAGTAATATTATAAAAGCCACCATTATTACAGGAGTTGCTTAAGGAGAAGGCGTTTTAATTCGACGCGTGCCCATTATTCCGAATAACTTGCCATTCCAATTTTAATTAACAGCTAGGTAGTCATCATGATCATCATTTCTGCCCAAAAGACGTCCACTGCTGGACATAGGCCTCCCCCAAGTGTCGCCACATTGACATTTTGGGGGGTTTTGCCATAATCGCCACGCTTGGCAGGCGAGTTGGCGATCGCAGTACAGTTGTTACAAAAGCACAGAGAACGCTGCTGCCCATTCTCTGACAAGTCTCTTAGTCGCCTCTTACGACACCCACGGGAAGATATGGGATGGTGCTATTCTTTACGTCCGACACCATACAGAGCAACAGGTAGTAATTTCCCTTAAAATAAGCTTTTGCAATGACGATCAACAAATGTCAGGGCCATACCAAAAAAGTGGCAGGCATTCTTTTGGGTACTCCATACCTCTCAGACGGTCAATTATTTGTTGATTGTACACGTGTTTCATGAAGCCAAAACTTGCACGTGGTGACGGTCATTGTTCCGACATTTTTTATTGTATATAAAACTGTATTTAAAAAAAATAGTGCCCAACAATGCGCCGTATAGTTCACTTTGAAAAAAAATATTTCCCGGCTTTTAAGCTATATTATAGTGTCGCTTCAACGCCTTTTAATTTTGTTTCGGATCTCTGCCGCCAAGAATTAAACCACCCTAAAGCACGCCTTTTGTAGTCATCACCCACATAATCACATTACGACCAGACCGTCAGTTCTCACACAGTCATAACAACAAAACATCACGCCTGTAATTCCCGAAGGTGTACTTAATCGCACATCCACATTTCGCCAGTTATGTTGAAGCTCTATGTAATAGGGGGCGAGCCCCATCAACCGGGCCCGACATTAAATTCAGACTTCGTGGCTGCTACTGAAAAAATTCTGATGGAATAACCCAATAACACTTCGCCCGATCCGAGAATCGAACCCGGGACCTCAAGCTCAGCAGCCGTGCTTGCGACCACTCTACCAACGAGGCAGTCTCACACATACACCTTAAAAGTTCCGCGCGAACGAAGTCGCGGGTATCAGCTAGTCTATTTTTAAAGACAATTCACTCTTAGGTCGTGTTTGTTTTTTTAGGGTTCCGTACCCAAAGGGTCAAACGGGGGTCCCGTTTGACCCCAAACCAAAATCAAAAGGGTCAAACCCTTTTGATTTTGGTTTGAACGGAACCCTAAAAACGGGGCTTTTTCTTTTTCTTATGTGACACAGACGAGCGACCAGCTAGTTAAAAAAAATAACTTTAGTATACTTGTCAAAATATCCTTACCTTCAAATTAATAACACACGCAGCCGCGCTAACATGTTGCGCTGCGAACAGCGGCGCGGCTGACGTCATAGCGGTGACGTCGACGGCTGTGCTCTGACAGGATGACGTGGCTAGGTCTCCTAGAGCGAGGAGAGTCTTCATCTCGCCTTCTATGTCTTTGCAGAGGACGTCTGTAGGACAAACATTACTTTTATATTACCAGGCACATTGAGTTTCAGAAAAAAGTGCGGCTTTGTAGAACGTCGCATAATTGTTTTGCTTCTTACATATTTTTTTTTAATATTTCCCTACTCTAGGAATTTCTCCTGTAACGTGGGTGCCATTTAGAAACATTTAAACTCACATACACAAACAGCCAGACCCGGAACAACTATTTGTAGGCCATACAAATATTTGTTCCGTGCGGGGATCGAACCCGTGACACGCAGCGCAGCAGTCGATCGCTCAGCCACTGCGGCAACCGTGTGGTCAATCAGTTAACCTCCTCTAGATTCAACATGTTAAACATTTGATTGTAGTTCACCAAATTAGGCGGTAGGAAAGCAGTGCTCGGGGAGTGACAACTGCAATCCGATTGGCTATTTCAATGTGACGTCATCTGCCGTAGTGATGGGACACTGACATTAAAATATGGATTATGACGTCGATAATTTTTCTAAACCGTGAAAAAAATGATCACTTTTTAGGGTTCCGTAGCCGAATGGCAAAAAACGGAACCCTAATAGATTCGTCATGTCTGTCTGTCTGTCTGTCCGTCTGTATGTCACAGCCACTTATTTCCGAAACTATAAGAACTATACTGTTGAAACTTGGTAAGTAGATATATTCTGTAAACCGCATTAGGATTTTCACACAAAAATAGAAAAAAAACAATAAATTAAGGGGGTCCCCATACTTAGAACTAAAAACCAAAAAAACATTTTTCATCAAACCCATACGTGTGGGGTATCTATGGATAGGTCTTCAAAAATGATATTGATGTTTCTAATATCATTTTTTTCTAAACTGAATAGTTTGCGCTAGAGCCACTTCCAAAGTGGTAAAATGTGTGTCCCCCCCCTCTAATTTCTAAAGTAAGAGGAGGAAAATTCTGAAAATATTTAGGATTGTAGAACGTAAAAAAAACTATCAACGAAAATTGGTTTCAATAAGATATGATGTTTAGTTTTTGAGATATAGGACTTTTTCATCAAACTGCAGCAGTAACTTTGTTTTTCATAAATATACTATGAAAAACAAATTTAGTTTTGCGGTTGTGTGGAAGTTTACTAACTAATACTACTAACTAATGAATGACAGTTCAAAATATTGTTATGATATTGTTTGGAGCTATGGAACCCTGTGTGCGAGTAAGACTCGCACTTGGCCGGTTTTTATATTGTTATAGATCCTGCTTTATTATCAATATGATAGATTACACAATATTCTGAATGAATAAAGAGAGCACTATGACTTTGACTAACAGATAGATTACTTAGGGTTCCGGTGGCATCAACAATATCGAATTAAATCAAGCAAAGCTGTGGACAGAAGCTAGTAACTAATAATATTATAAAGAGGAAAGATTTGATTGTTTGTTTGTTACGATTTAACTCAAAAACTACTCGACCGAATTTAAACATTCTTTCACCAATAAAAAGCTACATCTTTACCGAGTAACATAAGCTATATTATATAACAATTTTCGCGGATGAAGTCGCAGGCGAAGTGCTAGTAAGTAATAATCTATTATATATATATATATTATATTCGTTATCTTATCTTATCTTATCTTATCTTAGTCGAGCAGACTTTGTTGATTCTGGCGCACAGGAGTTGCAGTGGTTTGGGAATAGTGTGGCGGGCTTGTCCCACTTTGTTCTACAAACGCAGGCATGCATTTGTCACGTAGCTTCAATGTTAAGCTCACCAGTGCTGGTCCAGTTGTCGTGCAGCCACTTGCCGGTGCCGGCGCGCGCGGCGCGCACCACCAGGCTCACGAGCGGCGGCGGCGCGCTCGCCAGCAGCGCGCACACGGCCGCCTGCGCGCGCCGCAAGGTGCACGCGCGCGCGCTCTCCAGCGCCGTCGCGCGCAGCTGTTGCAGGTGCTCCGCGTAGATCTGTTGGACGGCTGGTAGGAGGGACGCCTGTGGACAAAGGTGGACAAATGTGGCCTAGATTCTTTAAAGAGGCCTCCAACATTCGATGAAGCCAAAGGAAACTTCATAGGATTCATCTGAGAGAATGATTCGAGAGATTCGATTCGAGAAAAAAAACAAAACTTTCTGCTAGTGACTGTCAGGACAAGCGGCCAGAAGCCCGGGGACAGGTATCGAAGAAGAAGGGGGCTTAATAACTTCTATGCAAAAACTTCAGTTATTCTCGCATCAGCAACATTTGCGGTCGTTTGCTGTCAGAACTGAAGCAAAAAGGTACTCAGTCACCTTGCTGGTCCTGATCCCGCATCAAAAAAAACGACTTTCAATCAGAAGAAAGTAACTGCTTTAGACTGTCTGAAAGGGTAGGTTAAAATACACCACATAGAGGCAGATATCCGAACTGACCAATCAGGACCCGGCGCATTAAGTCAAACAGCTAACATCACATATTGGTAACAAGCAAATTTGGAAGAATAGCACCATCCTATATCTTCCCATGGGTGTCGTAAGAGGCGACTAAAGGATATGCCAGAGAATGGGCAGCAGCGTTCTCTGTGCTTTTGTAAAAACCGTACTGCGATCGCGAACCCGCCTGCCAAGAAACCCTCCAAAATGTCAATGTGGCGACACTTGGGGGAGGCCTATGTCCAGCAGTGGACGTCTTTTGGGCTGAAATGATGATGATGATGAAATTTGCAACATGGAAGACGGTTTGCATCGAAAAAACTGTACTACCCAGCAGCCCAGCTTAATTCAAATACTAACTCAAGAACAACCGTTGTTTTCTGGACATTCACGGCACCATTTTAAAGTTAATGAAACAAAGAAGAAGTTCTTGTAATTTGCACGCAAAGTGCCACTAAAACCCAGGGAAGTTACATAAAATTTAAGATCATGACGTCTATGGCGCTTAATTTCCAACGGCATTTGTAGTTTTTTACCAATGTTTTCCTACGCCCCCAAAAATGGTGAAGGAAATCATCGTGAGGACATGTGACATCTACCAACCCGCACTGGGCCCGCGTGGTGGATTACAGCCCAATCCCTCTCATAGAGGGCCTGTGTCCCAGCACTGGGAACATTATAGGCTGATGATGATGATACGTAATTTTTTGACAAATAGGTTTTTGCAGCATTCATTCGTTCATAAGTTATCAGAAAAGTATCAGTTTAACATCCTGACTAGCGCAATTTATCAAAATCAGCCATTTACGGTGGAGGTAGAAAATTCCCAAAAAACTTTAAAAATACGATTTAAAAAAAAAAACGGTCAAGATTTTTGCAAATTTTACTGTTGCCGGGAGAAGCTATAAATTTTGTAAACAAAGAACTTCTACTAAGTTACGAAGCGACAATTCAATCGAAAACAAATAATCCCAAATTCAATCAACATAAAGTAGCATACGGGTAGTACGAAACTAACGAGCAATTTCACTTGGTCGGGTTATATTTTTGCGATATAAAGCTCTGCCGCCTAATATTTTGTAGTACTGGAACGCGTTTGACTCACTGGAACGTAAAGATTTGAGCCGCCATTCGAGATTCGAATGCGTTTCAGTTTATTTTCGCGGATTAGGTTGTAACCTAATCGATCTTTGATCGAATCGAAATCCAATTTGATTCAAAGGTTCGACAATGTGTTTACAAAATATATAGTTTCTCGTGGCGGAGACCACAGTATCAACCATTTCAAGGATTGGACCTAATTACCAATCACCCCGTATACAAAGCGACTTCTTCTTTTTTGTCGTATCGATGATACTTCTTTGTTATATGGTTTGGGCCCAGTAGGTAGCCACATTTACTGCGGTGTCGGAGGCGTTATTCAGGTCGTCGAGAGTGCAGGTCAACGGACACCTGGGACACTCCAGCAGGTGGGGTATAGTCTGATCCGGAGCACCGCACTCACACTCGGTGTTGGAGGAATCAATGATACCCCATTTTGCCAGATTATGTTTGCAGCGGCCTACTTGGGTACGCAATCGGTTTAAAGCTTTCCAGATAGGCCACTGCTGGTCACTACCGGGAGCCAGGTGTTCTTGGGGCTTCACGAAGTTGTGAGGTGGAGGACAATTTTCTTCCCACAGCTTGCTTCTTTCTTGAGGTGGCCTGTTTTGGATTGCGAGAGTGGAGCGCAAGAAACTTAAATAAAAACCGGCCAAGTGCGAGTCGGACTCGCGCACGAAGGGTTCCGTACCGGTTTTTGAAAACAATTTTGGGAGTTCAGTGGTCATTTTTACGTGTTAATCAGGGCCAACTCAGACCCGTTCTGGGATCTATTTCCGGTAATTTTCCAGGGTAGCTTTAACTAATTTTTGGAGGTATTTTATTTAGATTCACTAAGCTATACAACCTGTTTTTTTTATATCCCATAACTCTAGGATTATATTCTGTAGGTAGAAATAATACTAAAACTCCAGAATAGGTGGTCCAAAAATGCATAGTTTCGGAGATATCATCAATCATAATTAAATTAGGTCAAAAATTGGCACCAGTGTAACGAATCTTTACTTTTGCGAGGTTGCCAAACTTCGCAGTAATGTAGTAAAATAGTAGTAGTTTCAATGATAAATATGAGTAATTCTTTTTATTCAAGCCAATAATTCATATTTAAAGCTGAGAAAATGCAAAAAAAACAACAAAAAAAGTATGATTGAAACATAATTCATATGTCAGTTGATTCTTTGATGTGGTCTCAATCATATCCTAGAGTTATGGGATATCAAAAAAAAAACAGGTTGTATATTACCTGATCCAGCTGAGTGGTAGTAAGCAGCCTGGCCACGTGACTGCGCGCTTTCGCTCGCTGCGCGCTGAGCGTGTGCCCGCTCAGCTCGCGCACACATGCTGACGTCACGCGCTCTATCACCAGCTCTAGGACTCGACGAGTGGAAGATGGCTGACTTTTTAGGAGTTCTTCTTCGAGACGAGCCTGGGGGTGGGAGATATTGAAATAGCGTCATGTCTGTTTGGGGTGGTTGGGTAGAGGTTTTAAGTACGCCAACAGTTCCTGATCAATGTTTAAGAGCGTTTACACGGATTACGACATTTTACAAACTTTCAAGTCCTTATTTTCTGAAATGACTGAACCGGTTTTAACGAAACTGCATACGCATAAGCAGGATACATTGGTCTAAGAAGTTACTAAAAACATGGCAGAACTCACCTGCAATTCTTTCTCCTTATTCTTAATCTGATCCTCCGGATTCAAAGTCAGACTCACAGGCGTTATATGCCTATAAGACCCCATATCTTTCTGTTCTTGCGACACCCTACATGTCGACAATAACACATTCAGATCCCTCAAATGTGGGCACAGCTCTATAATCACCGATTCATCGACTAAATCACAACTATCGATATTAGCATCCCCTCCAACACAAACTTGAAATCGATTTTCAAAGAATAAATCTTGAGGGAAATGCGGTAAATCGAACAGCCAGCCAAGGAGCGATTTGAGATAGATGACGGTGTTTTTCTTCATAGTATTGTTGTCGATTTTTAGTCGATTCGTGTAGATATCGAATAGGATTTTTAGTAACTTTTGGTAGTATGTTATTCTGAGGGATGTGTAGTCTAACATTGATAGGTAGTGCACTATCCAGGGGATCGTAAAAGAGAGACGTCCGTTTTCTTGTGCGGTCGATAGGATGCCTTTAAGATCGATGGTCGGTTGGCTCTGAAAGGAAATAAAAAGTATTATTTATTTTTCACTCACAACAAAGGGTCAAATGGGACCCTATTACTGAGACATCAAAATCAAAATCAAATTTTTTTATTTTACATAGGCCTATATGGGCACTTATAAAACGTCGACAAAGGATGCACGGTTCGGATTGGTCGTTTCCTATGGAGAAGAACCGGCAAGAAACTCCATGGTTACTCTTTTAAAATCATTTGGTTTTACAATATTTGAGTGTTACAGCGTTAGTACATAACTGTGGGAGGACAGCGTAGGCCCGACAATAAGTCGTTGCTTACTACAAAAGGTAGAACAAGACAATAAAAAAAAAAAAAAAAAAAAAAAGCTTCGCTGTCCGTCCGTGCGTCTGTCACCAGGCTGTATCTCATGAACCGTGATAGTTAGCCAGTTGAAATTTCTACAGATTATCTATTTCTGTTGCCGCTATAACAACAAATACTAAAAACAGAATAAAATTAAGGACATTTTCACATACAAAAAGTGATTTTTGTATAGAAAAATGTCCTTAAAATGTCCTCAAAGCTATAAAGCCCACATTTCATAAAACTGGAGCTCTGAGACACGTAGACGGGGTCGCGGCAGACCGAGAAGAAGATGGCGGGACGCGCTGGATGGTTTTCTCATTAATAGGGTATAATACTGGGTAAAGAAAACGAAATTCTATATTGTCCCTCAGACAGGTAATACAAAAATATTAGACACGTATTTTTTGTTTTAACAAAATATCAAAAAAATACTTAGTTAAAACTCATTGAAGTTGGAGAATGGGGGCTCACTACGTCACAAGTAGGTATAAAAATTAACTACAAGTGACGTCATGCGCCATTTCAACTCAATATATCTCCGTAATTTTATGACCACGTGAAAAAAGAAAAAATACGTGTCCAATACTTTTTAATAATCTACGCGACAGACAAAGATAAAAAAATTGTGATCATCCCCTATTGGCGAGAAGAGGCAAAAAACAGAGAATTGTGGAAGAAATAGGGGGAGGCCTTTGCTCAGAAGTGAGAAAGATCAGGCTTAGTAAAAACAAAGAGCCTACTTACATAATTCCTCAAAATCAGATCATTCTCCAAAACCTTTTCCTTCGGTGCTGCATAAGAAACCTCTTTCTGTACCACCTTAGTCATCATGTTCTTGTTGCTCGTGTCCGTTACCACTTGGGTGTACGGCAGAGAGGCTAGTAGACCGAGAAACTTAGCTAGGAGCGCCAGCTTTTTGGATAGCGCTAGGTATTCTTTTGTTATTTCTGGGTTTGCTGTGGAACAACATAATTAATTAATTATTAAACTTACACACTCTATCTTTACAGGATAACGCCAATACCATAGTGGTTTGCAAACAGATTTAAAAAAATGCTCTGTATGGTGTCGGACGTAAAGAATCGCACCATCCCATATCTTCCCGTGGGTGTCGTAAGAGCCGACTAAGGGATTAGCCAGAGAATGGGCAGTAATGTTCTCTGTGCTTTTTGTAACAACCGTACTGCGATCGCCAACCCGCCTGCCAAGCGTGGCGATTATGGCAAAACCCCCCTTATGTACGGGGAGGCCTATGTCCAGAAGTGGACGTCTTTCGGCTGAAATGATGATGATAATGATGGTGACCTATGAAAAATTTCTATGTGCGGGTTTTAGCGTCAGTTCCAATCTGTATTCTGTTCCTCTTCTCAATATCAATAATTTAAATAACACTGTATCGGACATAATCAAGTTGACAAAAAGAACGCTAGCGACATCTATGACGCAAATGAAGAATTAACATCAAAATCCTTCAATTATTTTTATTTGTGTAGAAACTAGGACTTCGCCCGCGACTTCGTCTGCGAAAACTGTGATATAATATAGACTATGGTACTCGGTAAAGATGTAGCTTTCTAATGGAGAAAGAATTTTTAAAATCGGTCGAGTAGTTTCCGAGTTACAACGTAACAAACAAACAATCAAATCTTTCCTCTTTATAATATTATCTATAGTAATCTATACTAATCTATATACTAATAATAAAGCTGAAGAGTTTGTTTGTTTGCTTGCTTGAACGCGCTTATCTTGGGAACTACTGGCCCGATTTGAAAAATTCTTTCAGTGTTAGATAGCCCATTTATCGAGGAAGGCTATAGGTTATATATCATCACGCTACAACCAATAGGAGCGGAGCAGCAATGAAAAATGTTACGAAAACGGGGAAAATGTGATGCAGACGAAGTTGCATGGGACAGCTAGTATATTATAATATAATATTATTAGTTTAGATACACTTACAAGTTCCTCTTTCATCGGGCGCTATGGGCGTCGCGTCCAACGTGACTATCTCTGAAGCAATGGCGTCCCTCAAATGCACTCGAAACGATTCATTCTCAGCGTTTATTATAAATTCTCTGTAACAAAATGTTAACATGTTATGAGGTTGTCTTACAGAGGAGCTTGTGGCTAAATAATAACCGCCGTTCGGGTAGATTTTCAGGTTAAGTCGCACTTGCTTAAGTTGGTCTGTGGATGGGTGACCACCAATTACACACCAAGTTTCCTCCGTGCCTCGGAAAGCACGTTAACCTTTTGAACGCCAGAGCATAAACGCACGCGCGTGCGCGCTCCACGCTAAGACAGAAATTTACCGCAAATACTTAAAAATAACAAAAGGGATTTCAAAAGTATTTTTAACTTATTTCTTGATAAGACATTTAAAATTTAAGATATATAGATCACATTTTAAAGATATATAAATAAACACACACAAAGGTAATGATTTAAAATGTTTATTTTGTGTCGAACTCACTCAAACTCAAAGCGTTTATTTCAATTAGACCATTACAGTTACAGGCACTTTTGAAAGTCAAAAACCAAAACAAAACGCTAAGCTAAAGCTACAGTCCCAGTCACAAGGCGTAATAACTTGTGAAAGTACTGTAGTTATAGTGCACCACATTTTTTGTCACATATTTGTGTCGTTGGCGTACAGGGCACGCCCTTGCTTGTCACGTATATGTGACGCTGGCGTTCAAAAGGTTAAGCCGTTGGTCTCGTCTGTCATTTGTAGATATTTGACAGTCGTTACAGGTAGTCAGTGGCCCGAAAGTCTGACAACCAATCTTACCAAGGGTTATCGTATTACCCAGTACTAACTGGGTTGTGGAGGTCAGATAGGCAGTCGCTCCATGTAAAATACTGGTATTCAGCTGCATCCGGTTAGACTGGAAGCCGACTCCGACATAGTTGGGAAAAGGCTAGGCAGATCAAATAAATCAAATCAAAATATTTTTATTTTACATAGACCTACATGGGCACTTATAAAACGTCGACAAAAGATGCACGGTTCGGGTTGGTTGTTTCCTATGGAGAAGAACCGGCAAGAAACTCCATGATTACTCTTTTAAAATCATTTGGTTTTACAATATTTTTATGTTACAGCGTTAGTACTTAAGTGTGGGAGGACATCGTAGGCCTGACAATAAGTTGTGCGCCCGACAATAACATCATGATGAGGTTGTTTTCCACGGGGAGAGCCAAGTGTACGTCACTAGTCAAAGTCATCTTGTATGAAGCACGTCATGAAGTTGTTGGCTCTCAAGTGCCGCTGAAAAGGATTTATACCGATTTGCCCCCACCGGTATTGCAACAATTTTTCCTATCTAATACCAAAATTTATTTTAATTATTTAGCGTAGTTGTTAACTCTATTGAGCATGCTGTGGTCTCTAATAACGGAAGGACTACACCTACTTAATACTTTTTACTCAAAAATGCATGTAATGTGGTCATTATTTTGACAACCTTGTTTGAGCAAAGTCGACCTTGCCGTTCTGTTTCAAGGAGCGGCCGGCAAAGTTTTGCTGGCCGCTCTAACAGGCCGGCAATGTTTTGCCGGCCGCTATTTTAAGGCCTAGAGCATAGCTAGGCTAGCTCGAGGCAATCATAGCGTGACCAGCGAAGCAGTCATTGTGGGCCAAGGTTTGTATAGTGCTTTACTAAAAAATGCAAGTACCTAATCTAAATAAAACCAGCAAATAATTTAAATAAAAAATATATTAATTAAAATTTTCGCTAAATCGCGCTTTTGTTTTTTTTTAGCAATGGTAGTTGGAACTATACAGCCTAATATGGAATAAAATCTTTTTGTACCAATCTCTATAGATACAAACAGCTGTGTTCTAAATAAAATCTTTTTGGATTTGATTTAAAACGTTGAAACGTCAAAATAGCGGCCGGCAAAACATTGCCGGCCTGTTAGAGCGGCCAGCAAAACTTTGCCGGCCGTCCCTTGAAACAGAACGGCAAGGTCGACTTTGCTCAAACAAGTTTGTCAAAATAATGACCACATTACATGCATTTTTGAGTAAAATTACTTGCTGGTTTTATTCAGATTAGGTACTTGCATTTTTGAGTAAAGCACTATACAAACCTTGGCCCACAATGAGTGCTTCGCTGGTCCCGCTATGATTGCCTCGAGCCAGCCTAGCTACGCTCTAGGCCTTTCAGCTTGGCCATCTTTGCAGCCCTTGCTGTCCTCGCGATAAAGACCGCGACAGTAATGTACTATTGTTGTCTAGTATCTAATAATGTTTTGTGTACACAAGGTGTTGTTTTGCATCCTCGTCAAATTCAAGGAGGTAACTATGCTAATGTTTTTCGAACCGAATCCATAATAAAATGGATATTATGTAATTTTTTATTTTCCTTATTTACGGAAATCGGTATGTGTGAACAACCCGAGTTTTAAACGCGGTCCGTCTAATCCTCGCCCTATAACCGCGCTTTCACACATACAAACAATCTCAAATGTTTATTCACTAATTTCTTATTCCCAAACAAACAAAAAAAAACAGCGTGAAAAAATAATTAACTAGGTACCGTAATTTAAATTGATTATTTATGTCTTTTGTCACAATCTCCTGATTTTGACGAGGATGCACAACAATACTTTGTACCTTTTGTTGGTGATCCTGAAATAAATAAAAAATAATAAAAATACTGACTTGTAAAACATTTCCTGGGACGTAAACTGAGGCAGCCGATGCGACTCGGGCGCGTTGGGGCAAGTTAGACGTCGCTGTAGTTTACTGAGCTTCGATTCCTGACAACACAGAAATGCAGGATTATGTTGTGATCAACAGGTTAATAACTAATAACCCTGCTTTTGTTTTGTGGTTAAAATAACCCTCCTTTTTGGCTTCGTCACATTCGTGAGACGAAAAAAAATGAATATGTGACGTAAATGTAAATAAATTTATTAATGAACAAAAATATCTACTATATACAAGGATTAAGAAACTAAAAAATTAAATAACTAAAATAAGAATAAACTATAAAAGGGCGTCAAAAAACTCCTCCCCAACGCTGTCTGCTGGTAATGTGCCCAAGAGACTGGCAGCATTGCCACGTTGTATGGCAATACTTAACCTCTGGCCAAAGTAAAAGCCAGCCCTTGGGTCACGTGAAGCGTCAACTAAGCGTTTGGAGATTTGCTTAAAAAGGCTGTGAGCACTCGGACCCCACGGCCCCAGAGTTTCAACCCCAAACGGCTCGAAAATATAGTTACCACAAAGGTTACTATATTTAAGCCGCTTGAGGTTCTCCGCAGCCGCAGCGGCAGCGCCAGCACAGCACGATGAGCTTGGAAGAAAAATGTAAATTATGTTTATCGATTATGAATTAAAAGAATGATTTTCATACAACATCTAAAACTATCACATCGTTGCAAAAAAAATACACGTGATGCTGATAGGGGGGATGAGTGGTAGCCTAAAACCTAACCACGTATCACAAAGGGAGAGGTGGGTTATAAAGGTGGCCTAAAACTTCACGTGTTTAATAGATGGGCTCTTAATACTACCAATATAAACAATATTACTTTTAAGGTTTTTTAGCGCATTTTACGTTAGGTTTGAATGTTGTTTTAATTTGACATTATCGTGCAGGTGCAGGCCCGTCTTAAGCCAATTGGAGACCCTGTGCATATGAGACTGGTGGGGCCTTTGTAGGATACAAAAGCGACCAGTAAATTTAAAGTTTTCCCGCCCCTAAATATATCCCTATGCTCCAACTATAGACTTATGCTGAAAATCTTCCGCGGGCTCAATCATTTTAGTATCTTGCGGTCCAACTTGGGATATGTGAAGTTTCTTATGACAGCCTCTAGCATTGACAGCTACAGGAATTTGGGGTCTCATTGAATCGTGGGGCCCTGGGCTCGTGCCCAGAATGCCCAGTGGAAAAGATGGCCCTGAGCAGGTGGTTTGAAAAATCGATTATTCGGTTATAAAAGCGTTTACGTACCTGTTTAGTAGTAGGCAAACAATGCTGTTGCATATGGCTAGTAAATAATGCGGCCAGATGAGCGTGGTTCGTAGGACAGGCGCCGCTAGAGATCAGCGCTTTGACACGCGCGCGGAAAGAGGTGCGGGACGACCCCCCTGATTGGGTGTCTTGGTACCATCTGAAACCAAATGATTTATAATGCTACTAGCATTTGGTCCGGGACCGATGACCTGGTGAAGGTTGCGGGGATCCGCTGGATGCGAGTCGCACGGGACCGGTCCATGTGGCGACACGCGGGGGAGGCCTATGTGCAGCAGTGGATGTCTTTCGGATGATGACGTTACTAGCATTTTACAAACTGAGTCGCGAAGATTAGATAGGCAGTCATCATCATCATTCATCATCATTTCAGCCCAGAAGACGTCCACTGTTGGACATAGGCCTCCCCCAAGTGTCACCACATTAACATTTTGGGGGGCTTTGCCATAATCGCCACGCTTGGCAGGCGGGTTGGCGATCGCAGTACGGTTGTTACAAAAGCACAGAGAACGCTGCTGCCCATTCTCTGGCAAGTCCCTTAGTCGCCTCTTACGACACCCACGGGAAGATATGGGATGGTGCTATTCTTTACGTCCGACACCATATAGAGTCCGACACCATACAGAGTTTTGCATGAAAATTCGAAATTTCATGTGCTGGGCACAAATTCAGACTTCACTGTAACGAGGTCAAAATAAATTAGATAGCGAAACTTCGAGGTCAAAATAAATTAGATAGCGAAACTACGAGGTCAATATAAATTAGATAGCGAAACTACGAGGTCAAAATAAATTAGAAAGCGAAACTACGAGGTCAAAATAAAATTAGCTAGCGAAACTTACCTCCAAACGTCATAAAACAAGTCCCGCTGCTTCTTAAAACTATGCGCGCTCATTGCATGCGGGAAATTGTCCACATTGTCCGTGTCCGCGTTGAAACAGACCACTCCGTGTGTCCGCGCGGTTTGTATGGCGCGGGGCTGGGTGCTCTCGGCTTCACAGCGGAGCCCGTAGCAGTTCAGCAGGAATTTTGCTAGGTCGGGGTAGAAGGAACGGACTTTTTTGTTTTCACCTGGAATAGAGGATAGTTTTTTATTGCGACTAGCTGTAGCTTCTTGCCGCCATTACTTAAGGATGACATAACCCAAAAATTTAGACTTTTCGAATTTGGTTGTAGTTCAATAAAAAATTAACGAAAGGAAGTATTAAATATATTATTAAAAGGTTTATATACGAAAATATTAGCAATTTAATGACAATATTTTTAGTCTAACTTAAAAAAAAACGCTGTCTTGTATTTTTTGTTTTTCAAGTTATGTCATTATTGTTGCAAACAAGCTACAAGATACATACCTAAGGTTTTCAAGGAACTTTTATCCAAAATAACTTCCAATATCACCCGTTGATGCCACAGCGACTTAACAGCAAAATAAGTACTGTTGTGTATAGTCTTCATCAAAAATTCCATATCACTGTCTTTTAACTTACTCTCCGCCAAAATATAATCATCTTCAAACTGCTTTGATATCAAAATGGATATCAGAAAATATATCTCAGTATTTAAACTCATTATGAGATTATTTTTTATCAAAATTTCATATATTTCTATGAGCAAGTCCAATTTTTCTTTGAAAACCACTTTGGAGACGTCGCTTTTGATGTAGTTTTGAGATTTTTCTGTAGAATTCTTTTGAGTTATTTTTATTTGAGGTGTTAGAACAGGTTTTTGTGGCATAGAAGTGTTTAAAATATTAAATTTCTCCATCAATTTATGTCTTTCTTGCTTCAACATGTTTCGTTCCGTTTCAAAGTTGTTGGTTTCTTTTACTTGTATACGTTGCTGTTTGAACGCTGAATTTTCTTCGACCATCAAAGGTGAAGTTTGTATAGATTCCGCGCTGAAACTGCTTAAAGAAATACTTTTCTGTGATTTATCTATATTTGTTGGTTTAATCCTTCGTTTCTCGGACCGTAGTGAGCTTGATTTTCTCATACCAATTTCTGGGAACATTTCCGAGTTAGTCAAATCCAATTCGACTTTGCTTTCATCATTGTCCGAAGAAATACGGCCCCTCTTCTTTTTACTGCTTTTTTGTACATTCACCATGTAATCACCTAGACAGCTTTTTTCTTGAGATTTTGAATGCCTGTGGCTCAGCCTTGGTGTGTCACAACGTTCATAATGTTCCTTGACAAAACTCCTTGGTGTTACTGGACTACTGAGTGGTAAATTCGGATAGTCTGAAGGCTTGATACCATTTTTCAATGGTGTGCTTGAGAGGACAAGTCGGTCTACTCCGGTGCTGAGTCTGGATTCATCGGAGGAAGCTGATTGGTTAATGCTTTTCTCTTCGGTGAATAATTTTGTTTTTACTCTTCGGCCAGTTCGTTTGCGGTCTTTGCTGGGAGACTCGTGGCTGCGTTGGCGGTCTGTGTTTACAAAATAATTAAATGAGTCCGATAAGGCTGCAGCAAAGAGGCCCAATGCAGCAAAACTGCTTGATATTTTCAAAATGAATTGCTCCTTATTTGTACTACTTCTTGTATGGACTTAAAGAGACATTGACCTCTGAGTTTATTGGTGAAGGGAAACATCAACACAGAGATAAACTCAAACGTTTATTTCAATTAGACCATTACAGGCACTTTTGAAATTCAAAAAACGCAAAGCTACAGTCCCAGTCACAAGGCATAATAACTTGTGAAAGTACTGTAGTTATATTATATTGATATTTGTTGATGTTATGTAAACCCAAGTCAGAGGCCCATGGTCGCCTTAAAAACTCTGGCACCGGGTTAGGCAATAACCACACAATAAAGAAGAAGAATGTCTTAAGACACCACTCCAGAGTTCTTACACACTGTATAAGCACTAATTAGTTATTAATTATTTTGACATTGGAATATCACATACATCCCCCTCTTAGCATTCTCATTATTTATAACTATGACCTATTTTAACTTACCAACTTTGACTGTCAAACTGTCCATAGTCCGGTCCTCACTGGTAGGATCACTGGTAGACCGCCGGTGCTTACGTCTAGTACTGAGAAGCTTTTCAGGTGTACTGTGTTGTAGTATCTGCACCGCATTGCTGTTGGTTTGTAGTATGCTGGAAGACAATAACGGGAAGATGGGAGATGTTTAAAGTATTTTGACAAGCAAGTGATTTTTTGATAATTTATTTGTACACCTTAAAACACAACAAGTTTGCAAGCTATTCTTCTAGTATCACAATATGGCATGGTACATGGTACTTGTTAAGCCTGGTTGTCAGTGTTTCAGGCTTCTGACTATCTGTAACGATTGTCAGATTTACTTAATAGTATATCCAGCGGGACACATAATACTTATTATATTTGCCTAACAGCTGTTAAAATTTAGCTATATGACAATGCATGAAATGCAGAAAATATTAAAAATGCATGTATTTTAATATTTTCTTGTTTTCATTTATTAACACGTTGCACACCATTTCCACTGATTTTTTCAAAGGCAAGTGATGATGGTGTAAGCAAAAAGAGTTACATCAGAGCAGTTGTCATTTTTATTCTTACAACTAGCTGTAGGTACTCGGCATGTGTTGCAATGCGCTTTTTCCTACCTATGGAGGTACGCTACTCTACCCTACCTACATACCCTACTTACCTATCCTACCTACCAACCCAATTCTACCTACCTACCCTATGCTACCTACCTTCCCTACCCCACCCTTAATTTTCTTGTATAATAACCTTTCTCGACAATAACAAACACAAAAAATAGAATTATCCAATTTGGTGCAGTCATTTGAAAGTTATATGCATACATACATTTTGGTGATTAATTTTTATATAATTTAGATATATTTGAATTGGACCATCTTGTTAACTTAAAGCCAGGAACAAGAGAAGGTGGTAGTAGTGGTGTTTGGTAGTAGTAAGTCTTAATAGAACGTAAGATTAAATTGTTGAGAATATTAACATATTGATACAAGAAAATATTTAAATACATAATCATGTTCTAATCCAAAATGTGAACTAAACTTTCAATATATGTTATATACAAAAAATAACACTGCTGTCCCAAAACAGATGATTCTTTTGTTAATTTTTTGGTACAAAAAACCATTGTTTACAAAATTTTCAAGTTGACCTACCTATCAGTCTGGGTCCTTAAATACGACAAAAAACACGTCACAAACTCGTTTTTGTTGCAACAATTCAGTATACAGTCCTCTGGCACGTCCTAAAAACATAAATATCATGAAAATACTGCAAAAATATGTTAAATTCTTCATTTTGTTCTAGGTTAGGATTTCACCTCGAAAGAATCATCGTTTAGCCACTTTATTAGCAATGTGGCGTCTAATTTTCCAGTAAGGACACTTTCTATTATTGTTTCTGGCATTTTGGTGTTTTATCATAAAACTAAAGTGATTTTTCACGCAATTATCGATTTTTGGCAGCTGCGCGCTCAAACTTCGAGAAGTGCCATATTTATTTATTCGAATGTTGCCATAGAAATTTAATTAATTGGGTTACGTCAGGGCAGTGCTGTTCTAGACATCGCCTAAGCACACAAGCCACTCAAGTAATTATTTATTGCAGTGATAGTTCTTATGGGACTTCCAACAAGGTTGCGTTAAACTTTTAACGCTACCATGGAGAGGGTATGAAAGCATTCATTTCCGCATTACGAAGTTTCACTTCAGATTTTTTATTTGAGATGGGATTGCTCTTGACTCTAGTCTAGGTCAAGATGACCGATAAAGCTAGCTTTGAAGAAAACTAACACTAACAACACTGCGTTGATTTGAAGTTTTCTTTTTCATTTATTTTATTATTCAGATGAAACTATGGTAACTAACCTGAAAAAAACTATAAGAAGGTACCCCCGGTGTAATTGAAGCAGATACAATATGAATTAAAGCACCACATATCCTGAGTATTTCTCAAAGCAATTATTCACATTATATTGTCAGACACACAGTATTGCTTCCGGAAAGGTCGTAGTACTGTCACGGCCCTAACGGCGTTTGCTGGCTATGTTAATGAGGGTCTGGACTCTGGTAAACAGCTGATAGCACTCTTCATTTATTACAAAAAAGCATTTGACACACTGGATCACAACATACTACTACAGGCGATGGATGAATGTGGAATACAAGGTCCCACGAATAAATGGTTTAAAAGCTATCTGTCTAACAGGAGAATAAGCACGTTCATAGCTGGTGTGACTGGGGAGGAGGCAGGTGTGGATCTCGGAGTGCCGACCGGATCAGTTTTTGGACCAGTAGGCTATAAAATGCACGTGAACAGTGTGTCGAATGTTGTAAACAATTGTCGAGTGTTCATATATGCAGATGACATGTGTGTAGTTTATGCTTCGAAAGATATACTGGAGGTACAAAAGTACGTACAGGAAGACTTCGAAAGCATTACGAAGTGGGCCCATGACAATGGAATAATATTAAATTTGTTAAAAACAAAATGCATGCATATATACTCGCCATACAATTTGCGAGCTAAAGCCGAGTTAAGAGAGAATCTTGAGGTAATAGGACATACGTACAAATGCTTGCATGTTAACAAGATTAATTGCAGGTGCGTAAAATTGGAGTAAACGAACGATAGAAATTTTAATTGGAAAACGCAAGTAACTGACATTTGTAATAGACTGAGATCTGTACTTGGGAAGTTCTATCAGCTGAAAAGTGTAGTGAATAAACACACTATTAATTGTTTATTACGCACTCGCTGACTCACTAATCAGTTATGGACTAATTGTGTATGGACGTACTTTTAAAACATATTTAAAAGAAATAAAGAATTTACAGATAACACTGATCAAGTTCCTAGTTAGCAAACAGGTTAAGAAAAAGTGTAACAAAGAGTACGATACATTATTTTCTATTTGTAAAATCATGCCAGTAGATTTGAAAGTTGAGTATTTGAAAGGGTTAGAACATTATTATAGTGATAAGTTCAAAGTTCTTTCTAAAAATAAGTATAACACAAGAAGTGTGTGAGAGAGAGAGACTAGTACAACCAAAAATAAAGAACTATTACGGAAAAATAACGTCTAAATATTCGGTGCCAAAAGTATTCAATAAAAACGTGGTCGAGCTGTGATAGGCGGTGAGTTCTAGGCCGGAGTGGCCAGCAGCACCTTTTAATATAGATAATAATTAATTGTATTGGTTCTTGTTGTCCGTCCGCAAACGTCAACGAACAAATGCGCTAATATCTGATACTGGGTTTTTAATTTTAAGTCAAGTTTATAATTTTAAGTTATTTATGACAAACGAGCGCTTCTCGCCATCAAACTGTAAAGTTTGGCAAGTAAAAACTGTAAAAAAATAACTTGTATTTTATGCAAGGAGATTAAATAAAAAATAAAAAAAACTTGTGGAATAGTCAGTTGAATAATCGACTAAAATCACTTTCCAAGCGTTGGAACCGCGACTCATCACTTCAACTGTCAATGTCAAGCTCAATTCTTTTTAAGTCCCTACCACGGTATCCAACCTCTCAGTAAACTCGATTTTCCATTTGACTATTTGTTTACTCATACAAAATAATCACAGTCACCATTTTCAAATCGAGTCACGTGGTATTCGTAAAACAATAGTAGCACGTTCTCGTCTATTGTTGTCGGTTCCGGTTCTTCAATTCTCTAGTTTTGTACCAGTTTTCTTTCGTAAACTAAATAAAGATGAATTAAATGTAGTCATAAATATGTCTGTGATATTGAATACTAGCAGTATGTGCCGTTGCTGCCATTCTGAAGGCGATTTCAAGAGCCATAACGTGTATTCGAACGAAGGAATCGAACAAGACTGTTACGTTTTGTTGAAAGATACTTTCAATATTATTGTGAGTCATTATAAGATTTCCAATTTTTAAAAAATAGTGCATCCTTGTGTGGCCTATGTCATCCACACATATATTAATTCTGTTTAAGTACTCACTTTAATTAAAAATATCACTTTCCAATAAGACCAGAAGGATCAACAAGGGATTAATTGCACAATCTGGGGATCAAAAACATGAAATTCAGCAGCCACACTTACAACCACTACATCAACAAGAAATATTTACTTGTCACCGTTTGTCTCTGTATCACCAACAATATTCAAGCCACACTAGTGGACAAAACTGATGGGCCATTTGGCAGGCACTGGGCAGGTAGACATGTCAACGCAGACATCCATGTCGCCAATTAAATGCATTATTTATTTATTGTAATTTTGTATTTACTAACAATAGGTTCAGGTTCACACTTTATGGATCTTTTGTCTGAATTACATAAATAAAATTAAATCAACCAAAGGTTGACTCTCAAGAAATATCTTTGATATGCCTTACAGGTCAAAGTACTAAATAAATATTAACTGACTATCAACCTGGTTGTCAAACAAACCTATGGTAAATTCAGGCAACGTGCTGCCTGGATACAAACTGCAGTGGCCAATCTGAAAATCTCTAAACCAATTTCAGGTCCAGGTTGGCCGCTGTTTACATAATCTGACCAAATGGGGTATCCTCGTTCCTTCACAAACATAATGCCAGTGGAGCCCCTCTGCTGAACATGCTACACCTCCTGTCCTGCACATCAACTTCCACCTTTCAGTATTTAATTGAAGAAAATGTTAGCTTCATACTGGTCTAACATTAACAGAAGCTCCTGGCTAAATAATAACACCCACACGGGTCGATCTTTAAGGTTAAGCAGAGCTTGCTGAGGTAGCTCCATGGATGGAAGTTTCCTCTGTGCTTCAGAAAACATGTTAAGGCGTTGGTCCCGGCTGTCATTTGTAGATCTTTGACAGTTGTTACAAGTAGTCAGAAGCCAAAAGTGTGACATCCAGTCTTATAAAGGGGTATTGTATAACCCAGTTACTGGGTTGTGGAGGTCAGATAGGCAGTCGCTTCATGTAAAATACTGGTACCAATTTAGTTTGGGAAAAGGCTAGGCAGATGACGATAGTGGTCTAACACAATTCGAGTAAATCCAGGCACCTACTAAACCTATGAGACTGCTAAAACTAAAGGCAGAGATAGACTAAAACAACAAACTTTCGGTTACAGCTAAACCCTCTACCAGACAATCCTGCTCCCTACTCCATATGCAGTACTTGTGAGCCAAGACTTAGAGATGCCGCTGAGTTCAAGAAGCAAGTGACAGTATGTGAAAATAAGCTGAAACAGTACTTGTATAGCTGTGATTTTAAAGGTAAGATGACCGCACCCTTTGCCCGCATTTGAAATTATTATAAAAATATTACTTTTTTTAATCGGTTTTTGTTAACAATCTCAAGGGTTTCAATGTTTTTTTTTAACCCATTAGTTTTTCTAAAATAAAAGTAGTCTAAGTTATTCCTTATAACATCAGCTATTTGCTACAAAACTTTCAGTCAAAATTGGTCCAGCCTTTTCAGATATTAGCCAGAAGAAATGGAGAGACTGCCAATTTTTTTTTTTTGTTTGTGCCCTCTAGTCCATATACTTTCATAAGCATTCAGTAAAAAGCTGTTATTTTAAAAGCCGTCTGGGGTTGAAACTCTGGGGCCGATAAGCATTCAGTAAAACCCTGTTATTTTAAAAGCCGTTTGGGGTTGAAACTCTGGGGCCGTGGGGTCCGAATGCTCACAGCCTTATTAAGGAAATTTCCAAACACGATGCTTCCCGTGACCCAAGGGCTGGCTTTTACTTTGGCCAGAAGCTAAGTATTGCCATAAAACGTGGCAATGCTCCCACATTACATGTGCCAATCTCTTGGGCACATTACCAGCTGACAGCGTTGAGGAGGAGTTTTTTGACGCCCTTTTATAGTTTATTGTTATTTTAGTTATTTAACCCATAAGTTTGTTAATCCTTGTAATGTATATAGTAGTTATTTAACAGACACTTCAATTTGATATATGTAATTGTATAGATGAATCTATCAATATAACAAAAATTACAAATATTTTTCTTTCAGATTCAGAAGCCTTTGAAAAAGCGGTTAAAAAGGAATTTGGACAAGATGGTAAGTATCATAAACTTCATTTTCGACATGAAAACGACCTTAGGTAAAATACTTACAGTACATTGGTACTCCATTCGATTTTCATGAAGGCGTATCAAACTACTAATAGCTCTATCTCAACCATAATTAATAAAATTGAATCTCATCACAATGCAACAAAGTTGAAAATACATTGCTTTTCAATTGGTTGGCATTTTCAGTACCTAGATATTAATTTGATATTATTTTCAGAGCTAAAAGAAGAATCAAATCATGATGATCAAGATATAAAATATGATGGTAAGATAATTATTTATTTATATTTTTTTTTGAGGCTTGAACTCCTGTTTTTTAGCCCACTTTTATAGTCCCTCCCCGATGTTTATATGTCGTGATGTTTTAAACTCTCCATTTAGCATCACGTGTATTTTTTTAAATTGGAAATATCAGATCGAGTTAGAACAAATTTAATAAAAAAAAACTTACTGGGTTCGCTTGCTCGGGTTTTTAATTCAGTATAGTTAAAAAATATTTTACATGTCCCACATAAATGTAATTTATTTGACCCAAGAAAAAATACACGTGATTATCACATAACAAACGTACATAACACACGACACGGTTGGCGCAGTGGTTGAGCGATCGACTGCTGCGCTGCCTGTCACAGGTTCGATCCCCGCACGGTACAAATATTTGTATGGCCTACAGATAGTTGTTCCGGGTCTGGCTGTTTGTTTATGTGATTTTAAATGTTTGTAAACGCACCCACGATACAAGAGAAATTCCTAGTGTGGGACAACATCTACAAAAAACGATGCCACGCTTATATGTCCCGCGAAAGGTGAGAGAGAGGTATACCTTGCCCACATGGGCATAAAGGAGGCGAGCCTAAAGCCGTCAACCGGGCACAAGTTCTAACTCCAAGCTGCTACTGAGTAATTCCTCAAGTAAAAACCGTAAAGACACTGGTTGACCTGGTAAAACCTGTCTAATATCCTTCTTTATCGTTGGTTAGTGGCTAACCCTGATGTCAGAGTCTTTATACCGTCCATGGGCCTCTGACTTTGCTTTACATGCCGTCGAGAAATATCTCTCAGGCATGCTGGTTTCCACACGGTGTTTTCTTTCACCGAAGCAAGTAATAATTATACAATACGCACATGAATCCGAAAAATCAGAGGTGCGTGTCTTGGGTTCGGACTTGAGATCTATGACTTGGCAGTCCAACGGTCACACCACTAGGCTATCACTGCTAACTCTATCGTCTTACTAGCTGTCCCGCGCAACTTCGTCTGCATCACATTTTCCCCGTTTTCGCAATATTTTTCATTGCTGCTGCGCTCCTATACAGCGCCATCTATTGAATACTTACTCAATCCAGTCAACAGATACCGACATCTGTTAAAATCGTTTGGAGCTAACAGATAATTGCGCCTTAATTAGCAAAAAAATAATATTGTGACTATAAACTGGGATGTCAGCTATCCTATCTTTCAAGTTGGATCAATCTGCATACGGTGTGCAAATTTGATTAAAATCGGTTAAGTAGTTTAGGAGTCCATCCCCGACAAACAAAGTGACACGTAATTTATATATATATAGGAGAAGAAGATAGAAGATATTGGCCTGCTATAGCACTTTAGTGAATGTTTTTCCTCAGATGACAGCCCACCATCAATAGACATCTTCATTTCGCCAGTAGAAGATGATGACCAGCCGCTGTCTGTACTGAGGAGCTCCAGGTCGAGGGCGGAGCCCCGTGACGACGCTGAGTGGATAGGAGCTCCTGATTTTAGTGATGGTGAGTGAACTTACTGCATCTCGAGCTCGTGGCTAAATAATAACAGCCGCTCGGATCCATCTTCAAGTTAAGCTGCGGTTGCCTGAGTTGGTCCGTGGATGGGTGACCACCCATTACATACCGAGTTTCCTCCGTGCCCCGGAAAGCACGTTAAGCCGTTGGTCCCGGCTGTCATTTGAATATCTTTGACAGTCGTTACAGGTAGTCAGTGGCCCAAAAGTCTGACAACTAGTCTTATGAAGGAGTATCGTATTACTATTACCCAGTACTAAATGGGTTGTGGAGGTCAGATAGGCGGCCCCATGTAAAATACTGGTATTCAGCTGCATCCGGTGAGACTGGAAACCGACCCCAACATAGTTGGGAAAAGGCTCGGCAGATGATGAATGTAGTTTCTTTAACAACAGACAAAGATAGGCCCTGTTGGGCGTCATTTTTTACCAATGATGGCGACTTTGTCTGTGTGTATTTCATCAACTTTTAAACAAATCTCTCCAGGTCCTAGGTTACCTATATGCCATTAATTTTGTCTGCTCTGTGTTCTAGGAATGAAAAGGTAACAGACAGACAGAGTTACAATCACATTAAGATTTCATAATAACGATGGCCAACTCCACAAATACCATAATAAATGCCCAAATACACTAAACAAGTTACATACACTTATAAAAAGTTAAAAAGTGCTAGTTAAATCAGGCATACATAAGTATAAATTCTTAGTATACTTATGCCTGATTTAACTAGCACTTTTGTACTTTGTAACTCTGTCTGTCTATTACCTTTTCATTCCTAGAACACAGAGCAGACAAAATTAACGACCTATAGGTAACCTAGGGCCTGGAGAAAAACGTATGCAGTTTTTCATCCTAGATATTTGTTTAAAAATTGATGAAATACACACAGACAAAGTCGCCATCATTGGTCGAAGATGGCGCCCAACAAGGCCCATTTTTGTGATGGCGCCCAACAGGGCCTATCTTTGTCTGTTTCATTCCTAAAATCTGACGATACAAGAAACTCAAATTTAACGCAAAACTAACATCCTACTTTCATCTATTTCAGACGAAAACCCAAAACAGAAAAAGAAAAAATCTCAACAAAAATACTCCTGCGATATTTGTCAAAAGAAATTCTCTTACAACGGTTCTTTAGAAGTCCACATGAAAGCCCACAATGGAGAAAAAACGTTCACCTGCCACCTTTGTAGTAGTTCACACACAAATAATAAAGAATTAACAAAACATATTACTATAGCACACATAGTAAACAACGCATACCCTTGCACGATATGCGAGAAGAATTTCGAAAAAGCCCGGCTGTTAAAAAAACATATTAAAGTGCATTTCGAAGAAAAATTCAAATGTTCGGAATGCAGTAAAGAGTTTCAGAGGAAAAAAGGTTTGAAAGAGCATATGAAAACACACACGGGTGAAAGGAAATATAGCTGTACGGTCTGTAACAAGGCTTTTGGACACAACCAGACGTTAAAGTCGCATATGTATATCCACACAGGCGAAAAACCTTACGTATGTGATGTTTGCGGTCGAAGATTCCTTCAGCGATCTCATTTAAAAAGACATATTTTCATCATACACACTGGCATAAAACTACACACTTGTAATGTCTGTCAAAAACAGTTTTCCAGCAAAAGTTACTTATCAATACATGAAAGACAACACACTGGTGAGAAACCATATTCCTGTGAAGTTTGTAAAAAAGATTTCACTGCGTATACAACTTTGAAAGTCCACATGCGGGTCCATACAGGGTTTAAACCGTACACTTGTTCGTTTTGTAACCGCCAATTCGCTCAAATGGCGAGCTTTAAGCTCCATCAGCGAACTCACACGGGCGAAAAACCATTTTCGTGTAAAATCTGCAAGAAACCGTTTTCTGATAACGGTTATTTGAAAATTCATATGCGCGTGCATTCTGGGGAAAAACCGTTTTCTTGCGAGATTTGCAAGAGATGCTTTCGAGAGACAGGACAGTTAAAGAGACATATGAGGGTCCATACAGGGATAAAACCTTATACCTGTAAAATTTGTAATAAGCAAATAGGTAATTTATCAAAACACATGCGTGTCCACTCGGAAGAAAGGCCATACAGCTGTCAGATATGCAATAAGCAATTTTCTATAAACGGTAATTTGAAATTGCATATGAGGATCCATACGGGCGAGAAGCCTTTTGCCTGTGAAGTATGTAATAGTCAGTTTACGCAAAGCACTGGTTTGAAAAGACATAGGTGTTCTAATGTAGGGAAAAGCGATGGTTTAAGTTCCTAAATGACGATTATAAAAGGGTGTTAAAGTACCCTTAACGAAACCAAAAGACTCTTGTGCTCCCTGTCATTGCGATCATTTCTTGTAAGGCCTCCCACTAGGTGGACCGATGACCTGGTGAAGGTTGCGGGGATTCATTGGATGCGAGTCGCATGTGACCGGTCAATGTGGCGACACTTGGGGGAGGCCTATGTCTAGCAGTGGACGTATTTCGGCTCAAATGATGATGATGTGACCATACCTGGGAACCTTCTAGTTACGGAGATATTGGAGGTCAAAGTTCTAACTTTTTCACAATATTTTCCTTTATGAACCATTTACTATTCTATGGATCCATCAGCTCAATGTTTTGAGTGCGTTACATTGCGTAAAACCAAATATTTCACCCCCAAAAATAAAAGTCGTTTCCCAGCAATAATTTATGCGTAGGGTAACTCAGCTAGATGTCCAGAATGCTTAGTTGACGGTTTCGTGGAGGGTCTGTTTAAACCTTCTATTTTTAACTTCCTTCTCCACACCTCTAGGAACACAATACCTAACAAAAAAAGTCCCATGACACTCCGACCACTATAAACTACCTTCCATGTTTTGAGTATTTTTATTCTAATTGCACACGGCTATTATGCCTTTGGCTGGTGTCCGTTTCAACCACGCGGCCACCTCATAATACTTGATGAAACTTTGCCAGGAATTAGTCCTAATTTGTTCCTATACACACCTCTTTTCGTGAATTTGTTCCAAAAAAAACCAAGGCGCTATGACCAAGAATAGTTGGCCGCTAGAACCGCCACTTGCCGTAGTCATCGCCCATGATTACACAGAAACTATATGATGGAGATAGACGAATTATGCATCAAAAGAAAGGTCTTAATTTGTTCCATTTGTTTCAAAAATAAAAAACATCAAAAAGTAAATAAATGAAAAGTTATGCAATATTTAGTTTTCAGGTTATGAGTAGGTAGGTATCTCACCTTATATATCAAATTATTAGAAGCTAATGTGTATGGACAATTAGTCCCTAATTTGTTACAGCGAATAAACAGAAAAAAATACTAGAAAGTAGGTTCAATGATTTGTTAGAGTCGATTTTAGTTGGCCGCTCGGATGGCAATATGCCTAAAATACAATGGCGTTTATCTCGTTATTAAAAGCAGGTTTAAGCTTAGATATAGTACTAATTGACGGGTAACGTAACCTAGTTTGGATAAACATGGAGAATATAACTGCAGCATTCATATTTTAGAAGAAATTTACAAAAAATCTGTAGTATGAAACCGTATGAGAGTAGGGTGACCATGATTACATTGGTACGAATGCATGTTTTTAATGTTGGACTCTGTTTGAACGAATATGCGGTTCGTTTTGCGGCCATTGTCTATTGTTCTTAATTCTTTAAAGTATTTACTGATTACATTTTCGTTTCATTGACTTTCCACAGGTGTTTTATGATGGGAACGATTCCAGAAAAAGGATCTCTATTGTTTCCAAACTATTGTTAAAAATATTTGTCACAAGGGGTTTGAACGATTATTTTTTGTTGTGAATATAGTCATTACTGTGCTGAATTTTTAACTGTGTGCTCGTACCTCGTACGTATTTAATTCCCGAGATTTACAAACTACTAAGTTACTGAGACAACTATCACTAAATCCAGAAGTGTCTAAGAGTGCTTAGCTATGAGTTGTGTCACTTATATGTTGGATTTGTTAATGTGGAACTCACCACCAAAAAGTATTGCAGAGGGATCCAAATGAACTGCAGTAAGTTAAATTTTTACTTTTTCATGATGACTTGAAGCAAGCCTGCTTTTGGCTGCTCCCAAACGAAAAAATCTCCTTTTGAAAATCTTATTATTTCTTTATTATTATTTTTTTCTTTTATTATTTTTACTTTTTTTTTGGATTAAGAACAATAGACAATGGCCGCAAAACGAACCGCATATTCGTTCAAACAGAGTCCAACATTAAAAACATGCCTTCGTACCAATGTAATCATGGTCACCGTACTCTCATACGGTTTCATACTACAGATTTTTTGTAAATTTCTTCTAAAATATGAATGCTGCAGTTATATTCTCCATGTTTATCCAAACTAGGTTACGTTACCCGTCAATTAGTACTATATCTAAGCTTAAACCTGCTTTTAATAACGAGATAAACGCCATTGTATTTTAGGCATATTGCCGTCCGAGCGGCCAACTAAAATCGACTCTAACAAATCATTGAACCTACTTTCTAGTATTTTTTTCTGTTTATTCGCTGTAACAAATTAGGGACTAATTGTCCATACACATTAGCTTCTAATAATTTGATATATAAGGTGAGATACCTACCTACTCATAACCTGAAAACTAAATATTGCATAACTTTTCATTTATTTACTTTTTGATGTTTTTTTATTTTTGAAACAAATGGAACAAATTAAGACCTTTCTTTTGATGCATAATTCGTCTATCTCCATCATATAGTTTCTGTGTAATCACGGGCGATGACTACGGCAAGTGGCGGTTCTAGCGGCCAACTATTATTGGTCATAGCGCCTTGGTTTTTTTTGGAACAAATTCACGAAAAGAGGTGTGTATAGGAACAAATTAGAACTAATTCCTGGCAAAGTTTCATCAAGTATTATGAGGTGGCCACGTGGTTGAAACGGACACTTTGGCTGGACTGTAGCTACATCTTGTAAAACGTCTTTCCACTAGGAATGACCAGGTGGTCTACCATGACGTCTTCAAGCAGTATTGTTTTACTCCTTTTCCAGTGTGGGAAAGAGAGGGAGCTATACAGGATGTCTAGCGCCATCTCTTCCCCACACTGGAAAAGGAGTAAAACAATAATGTTTTAAGTCGTCATGGTAGGCCAGCTTAACCAAAATTTGGATATTTTATTGGCTAGGTAAGCGCCTACATTTTTTTTATTCTAAAGAATTTACTCTTACATCACCCTGTATAATACAAAATTGTACTTAATTTATATGAAATCTTATTTATTTATTACTATTAGTTTTATTAAGTATAATCATGTAAAGTTATTCAATTATTGTTTAATATTATCGTACCTAATAATATAATAAATTATTTTTAATTTATAAACACAGTGTGGTTTTACTTTTATTATTACAATGCGTTTCAAATAAGAATAGGACTTATCTCGCGCCATGTTGTGACGTCATAGCTGTCAAATCGAATAAGTAGGCTAAGCTAAATGAATATATGGACGCACTGCGACCAATCAAGCCAAACCAATTTAGACGGATCTCTCATTGGACGGGAAACCACATCACACATCAAGTATCAACATTCATCCTTTCCTCACGACATTTTCCTCATTCCTCCACATCACATGCCCATACCACGTCGAGAACTGATTACTTACCACACAACTTTTCAATCACCGGCGCCCTCGGTTGGTGACTTGTCGAGGTAGACTAACGTTTTAAATCGTTGAAAATCAATCATTCTTTACGATTTAAACTTATCTTAGTAATTCCACGACTACTTACATTCCAAAATTAATTTTCAAATTAAATTAAGCATACAACTGAAAGGCTAGGAATTGATGGGATTTTTTTTGTTGCCATATCTAAATTCAGATAAAATGAATTAATTTATATAATTTATACTACTACTACACGGAATTTTTATTAATTATTTATACGCAATTTAGGTACCAATGACCAATCTAATTTTCACAGTTGTTCTTTTTGTGACCTTATGTAAGTTTTTTTATTCATTTGATAGTAAGTTTTGAGGGGCTAAAGGCTAAATAATAACAGCCGCACGTGGACATTCAAGGTAAACAACGCTTGCAGAGGTACTTGGATCGGTGATCATCTATTACATACCGAGTTCCTGTAGAAGCTGCTGTCATTTGTAGGTCTTGGACTGTCGTTGCGAAGAAGTCCGAAAGTCTGACATCCAGTCTTAGCGCGTAGTATCTTGTTATCCAGTAGGTAACTGGGCTGTGGAGGTCAGACATTCTATTGCATCCAGTAAGACTGGAAGACAACCTCAATAAAAGTTGGGAGAAGGCTGGTTGTATGCTTTACTTACCAATTATTATGAATTAAAAACCAAAGCAAGCGTATTTTTATTAAAAAAAAATCTATAAATACCTATCAGATGTTTTCAATAATAAAAACACACTTGATACTGTGAAGGAGGAGTAGCTTATATCCCTACGACGTGTCACCATGGGGGAGGGGGGGGGGCTACAAAACTGGCCTAAAAAGGTTTTTAATCTCGTGAGGCCTTAGCGCCTTTTGAGCTACGTCAGTAATCTATGTTTTGGAGTGCAGTGTAGTATCATAAACCAAACCGTACTATTATCATTCTCTTTTACAGTAAATACCGTGTTTTCTAATAAAAATGTATTAAAATTACTGACGAAAGCAAACAGCACTGATAATAACAATGGGACTTCAAACAACGCTGACAATAAAAATGTATTAAAAGAACTGACAGAGCCAAACAACGCTGAAAATAACCATGCAAATAACAACTCTGGAAATAAAAATGAATTTAAAGAACTGATAAAAGCAAATAGCACGGAAAATAACCATAATACTTCTAACAACGCTGGAAATAAAAATGTATTAAA
Organism: Cerastis rubricosa; assembly: GCA_949152445.1. Lineage (NCBI taxonomy): Eukaryota > Metazoa > Arthropoda > Insecta > Lepidoptera > Noctuidae > Cerastis > Cerastis rubricosa. The sequence goes on from OX424552.1 coordinate 1,545,268, forward strand.
AGAACTGACACAAACAAATAGTACTGAAAATAACCACGATACTTCAAACAACGATGAAAAAGAACTGATAAAAGCAAATAGCACGGATAATAACAATGTTACTTCAAACAAAGCTGAAAATAAAAATGTATTACAAGAACAGACACAGTCAAACAACACAAATGAAATTTTAAAAGAAGAATTCGATTTCCCCCTATTTGACACCGAACTGAATATAGTGTGGCAAAGATATTTAGCAGCAAAAGTTGTAGTACTAAGAGATAAAGTGAAGATAAGACGGACAACTCCAATGGCAAAAACACAATATGATGAAAGTGATGTTACTGAAAGGTAAGGTAAAAATATACCTCATAGTATAAGTACCCATATTTCGAAAGTTATGTTCAAGGGTAGCGACGGCTGGGAAGCGTTGGGAGGAGCTCGTGGCTAAATAATAACAGCCGCACAGGTCGATCCTCAAGATTAAGCCGTGCTTGCCGAGGTTGGTCTGTGGATAGGTGACCTTTACATACCGAGTTATCTCCGTGCCTCGGAAAGCAGTTTAAGTCGTTGGTCTCGGCTGTCATTTGTGGATCTTTGGCTGTCGTTACGAGTAGTCAGAAGCCCAAAGTCTGACATCCTCTTACCAAGGGGTATTATTACCCAGTTACTGGGTTGTGGAGGTCAGATTGGCAGTCGCTTCATGTAAATTACTGATACTCAGCTGCATCCGGTTAGACTGGAAGCCGACCCCAACAAAGTTTGGGAAAAGGCTAGGCAGATGAATAATGCTTAAGGTGGAAGCGACTGGTCTGCGAAATTCAAATTTCCTTACGTTTTTTGCAATTTGCCAATCAGTGTCGGTCTATGCATTGAACAAACTAATTAAGGTTCGCGGCCGTAGTAATACGTTTGTATTCATCATCATCATCATCATCATTTCAGCCCAAAAGACGTTCACTGCTGAAGATAGGCCTCCCCCTAGTGTCGCCTCATTGACATGTTGGGGGGTTTTGCCATAATCGTCACACTTGGCAGGCGGGTTGGCGATCGCAGTACGGTTGTTACAAAAGCACAGAGAACGCTGCTGCCCATTCTCTGGAAAGTCCCTTAATCGCCTCTTACGACACCCACGGGAAGATATGGGATGGTGCTATTCTGTATGTCCGACACCATACAGAACTACGTCTGTATTTACAGAATTATAATCATTAAAATTATCAAAAAATTTAAAAACCCTCGTAACAAAAAACCTCTAAAAAGCCCAAAGCAAATTAACCCAAGCGTCCGTCGTAGCGTCGGGGATCCGCATTGTTCTGTGCTTTGTTTTGTGCTCTAAGCGGTCTTCTTAGCGGTTCCCGGACGCTACGACGGACGCTTGGATTAATTTGTGTTGGGCTTTTTAGAGGTTTCTTGTGTCGGGGGTTTTTAAAAAGTTTAATTTAATTTTTTTTCATGCTTTTTGAACTTATATTATTTTTTCTTAGCCTGACTGTCCCACTCCTGGCGATAGGCTTCCCTCCATTCGTTCCATTTTTTTCGGTGTTGCGCTTCTGAACGAGAACCAATTTTATCAAAATCGGTTCAGCCGTTTAGGAGCTACGATGCCACAGACAGACACACAGATACACACGTCCTTAAAAAAAAACTATACTATAGGAACCCCGCCCCCCCCGCTCGGCAATGCCCATGGTGGCAAGTAACAAGATTTCAAATCAACTAGACCTGTGTAAGTTGTTTATATACCTTCATCAACTAGAAAAGAGGTGATGATCTTCAAACGGCTGAGTAGATTTTCTCGAAACATAGCTAAGAACACTCTCGATTAAAATACCTTTCAAACGAAACCAATTGCATCAAAATCGGTTCATCCGTTTAGGAGCTACGATGCCACAGACAGACACACAGACACACACGTCAAACTTATAACACCCCTTTTTCTTGGTCGGGGGTTAAAAACAAACACCCTCGTATGTCCTTTAATACCAACCTATTTCATGAAAAAGTCATTCAATGGGGTTAAATTAACTTTGAGGGCTGTGTTTGTCATTTTTTATTATAACTCAATAAAGCTTTGTTTAATACCAGCACGCAATGGGCCTGCGTGGTGGATTACAGCAGACTCCTTCTCATAGAGAGAAGGCCTATGTCACAGCAGTGGGAACATTATAGGCTGATGATGATGATGATGAAAGCCTTATTTGTTCCGGTCGCGAATCATATTTTAATCAACAGACAACTTGGCACTGACCGGCAAATTGCAAAAAACATAAGAAAATTTGAATTTCACGGGCTATTTTGTCGCTTCCACCTTAAGCACCATTTAATAAGGGGCGAGCCTATCGTATCAAACGGACACTAAACCAGACTCCGTGGCTGCTACTGAGAAGTTTCTGATGGAAAAATCCTTAACACTGCTCAAAAGGTCATGCTGAGCAGTCAGGCTGTATGGTGTACAAAATATGATTTTCGGCAGTAATACGCATGTTTTTACAGCATTATATCCAGAGGTTCCGACCTCTAGAGTTATTTGTGTACTAACACTGATTTCATACAGCGAAAGAATTAAGTGGATGTGCCTCAAATCCCGAGAATAATTTTAAAGAGCAGAAAAATCCCGTGATTTATAATAAAAAAAGTCGTTTACTTTTACACAGTTTAAACCATCCGACATCGGATTTCCGAAGTTGCAAAATTCCAATGCGCACACGCAAGTAAAGATCCATATTAATTACTATCAACATTTCGATGCAAGTACAAAAATATCTAATATCAAAATGTCCTACCTACAATAATCCAGAAACAACCCTCTAGGTTCATTTAATAATTGAATTATTGATGATATAGTGACTACAGTTCCATAAATACTTACATAAGTTTTACGGCCGCGAGTCATATTTTAATCAACAGTCAGTGTCAGTTACACTGACTTGGAAATTACAAAAAACTTAAAAAATAAAAACGGGTTGCACTCCGGGAGTGACGGCAGAAGTGAAAACTTGAATATTCACGTTGTGCATTTTTGATATTTTGGAATGGTTAGGGAATAATTTTCCACGAATTGTTTTAATTATCAGTATGAAAGTATTATCATTTATGTGGTAAAATACAATATTAATTTATTGCGCTATCGTACACAAACATGACAATTTATTTTACATTAAAAATATAACACTTCAAAACTATTATAATCCGTCTTACGAATTTTACCTCTTTGTAGAAACCGAAGGTTTTGTTTGTGCATAAGATAATTATCCAGTTTTGGAAACCCAAACTCAATGTCAGAAGTCATAAAGTTCAAATTCCTTCGTAACCTAATGTCAATCCGTCTTACGAATTTTCGATCAGAACACGTGACCTGGTGGTCACACGTCCTGACGGTCACGCGTCCTGACGCGAGTTTAACATTTTTTACCCATCACGAATGTGCACAACGTCGCTAAAGAAGTTTACACTTCAAAAATCGAATTTCCTGGCGTTTTCACCTTTAAGGCTTTCCTTTTTTTTCACTTTAGTTCTAAAATGGAACCTCCGGAGACAAGTTCGAACAAAGTAAGCACCTTCTTGGACATAGAAACACCAGACAACAGTGATTTTAAAGAAGATGTTAATAATACTATGGTTGAAATAGAACGGGGTTTTAACAACAGTGCAACTCTGGAACAAATAACAAAACATATTGTTTTTGATGGAAACTACACAATGAATAACACGTAAGTAATTGATACTCGTACTTGTAAAATAAGATAATTTATAGTCTCAAAAAACTTGATTAAAATTACAATTGTCAGGATGTACCTAAATAATAAAAACAGCTTTTTAAGAGCGCACCGAGGGAACGATACGTAATTTCGAAATAATTCCGTTCGTATGATCCCTTGCTGCATCGTTATTACTTAACCTTTAGTTATGAAATTAATTTGTAAGATATACAAAAAAAAAAACTCAGTATGGCGTAAAACCTTCACGGAAGTCACCAGCTTTTAAATAATAACAAAACTATTAAACTACATGTTTTCTATAACGTATACATTTTAGATTTTCAAAATGTGTATTGGTTTTAATAATAATTATGAAGAAAATACCTAAATTAGCGCGCGTTCCGCCCATTAGAGCTATGTAGAGCCGCCACTCTTTCCGGAGCGTCGCGTCGCCCGCGCCTGTCTTACGCACACATACACGGAGCGCATAGATACCTACCGCCAGAAGCTCGATGCATAATCATGGTCAACTCACAGCCCTCATGGGCTATGCAGATAACTGTCTGAGATGGTCTTTTGAAGAAAGAACCACATATATTTATTTTAAGTGAACCTGTCCAGCCTATTAAGACCTGCTATTAAGACTATTTTTTTAAATAATTTAATTGGCCGTAACGTAATTAATCCCCACCAGCTCCGAACGTCGCGCGTCGCCGACAAGTTCCAACCTGCTCCGATCAACGCTGGTAGGCTGTCATTCGTTGCTGTATTTGCAAGGGAACAACGCGTATTTTGATTAGCCCCTGCTTGTACTCGCTTACTTTATGTAGCGGTTACCTGCACGGACCAGCACCGATAAGCGCTGGTAGATCAGCGCTGGTTACCTGCTTCCTTAAAGTATACGCCTGAGGGCCTAAGGTGGGGCGCGCTCAGGTTAGGTTGAGCAATGATCTCCTCAGGGTGGCTGGTACCAACAGGATGAGAGTTGCCGCAAACTTAGCTAAGTGTCGTGAAATTGAGGAAGCTAGCAGTGGATTTATGATAATGAGACGAGTCCACGATGAGTAGTTCTTTCTTGTTCCAGAAATCTGCGTCGCGCATACCAACCACCACCGCTCAAACGCGGAGGGGGGTACAGATTCATAAATATCCGCCTACCATATTGGAATCAAGGACATAAGGTTTTTCTTGCGTGAGTCTCTATATGAGTACTACGGCAATATATAATATTAAAAAAAAAAAACTGTCCGATCCGGGAGGCTATTATTATAGGTACGAAGGCTAGATTATATTTTTGTTATCATTTTTGGATAATGTTTAAAAAAAATGGAATAATACGTACTAAAATGAGGAAACTGACATGGCAACACAGAGGACAACACTCCGGTCGCTTCTCAGGTAGTGACGTCATAAACAAACAACTGACTATCGGACATATTAATGCCGAAATTGGTGTTGGCATATTTTAAAACTTTGTTAGACTTCAAGAACAAAGTGGTATTTTTTTAAATTAATTAATATGTTCACTTTCATGAATATTTTATGTTATTTATTTTATTTGGTAATGTCATTGATATACATATATGCCTCTTTCGGATCGGACAAGGTTTTTTAAACATAATTAGAGATCGGATATTCAGATGCATATTTACCTAAAGTTTGAGTGTTGACTAGTATGGAGCGCGCGTCAGTATGGGAAAAGGAGTTTATTTAAAAAAATAAAAACTAGTCTAGTTACTTTTTCGTTTGGCTTCAAATGAATTATGCCCAGACATATTTACCATTTTGTTTTAGCATTCGACATTTCAGCACAAAAATACGAATTCAAAGAGTTGTTGTATTTTTTTCCTTGTTATTTTCAACAAACTTCCCAGGTTTTAAATAAATTTAAAATATTCGTTGCGATATTTTGGGTACTACATTTTATACTTAATAAAGAATTATGAAATTTCGCAATCCCGCTACAAAAATTGGCATTTAAATAGACTAAAAAAATATAAGAAAAAAATAAAAAAATAGAAATATGCATCCGAATATCCGATCACTAATCTATATAAATTTATATTATGTAACGTTCATCTCGGCATCGTTTTATTTACAGGCCCGCAACCAAATATAAACCTGTTAAAAACGAAAGTAAGTCAAGTTGAAAATCAGTTCACACTGCGACACATAAAGCTGTACACATTTCCAGTACAACATGGCCTCCGTTTGTACAGATTTACCGTACAATGAGAGATCCGTTTATACTGGTTTTGTTTAGCTTGATTGGCCGTCTTGCCTCAGTTTATAGTGACATATAGTACCTGCCACCTCCAAACCAGCGTCCGTACCATGACGTCTTAAAACATTATTGTTCCATTCCTATTCCAGAGTGAAAAAGAGACGGAGCTATACAGGTCATCTAGCTCCATCTCTTTCCCACTCTGGAATAGGAATGGAACAATAATGTCACATGTTTAAACGATAGCCGTAGTTAGTCACCGAATCACGAAACGTTTTTTTTTAAAGTCGGTTATTTTTAGGGTTCCGTACCCAAAGGGTCAAAGTCTCAGTAACAGGGTCCCTGTTACTGAGACTTCGATGTCCGCCCGTCCGTCCGTCCGTCTGTCACCAGGCTGTATCTCATGAACCGTGATAGTTAGTTAGTTGAAATTTCTATAGATTATGTATTTCTGTTGCTGCTATAACAACAAATACTAAAAATAAAATAAATATTTAACGGAACCCCCCTTAAATATTTATTTTATTTTTAGTATTTGTTACCCATACAAAAAAGTGATTTTTTTGCTTGTTTTTATAAATAACTAGCAACCCGCTGAAATGCTGATATAAGGTACTTAATTGGATAAGGATTAGTGCAGTTTTGCTTAAAATGGCTTCGTAAATAAGCCATTATTTCTTGTAAAGAGTAAAAGAAAAAAAATGGTTATTGTGTGTTATACCTAAGAGATAGACATACCACAAGGAACTTTTTGTAGACCTTTTTAAGGTATACAATACTGTAGTACATTATAATGATCTATCTAGTAGGGTTCAACCAGCGTTTGCAATGTAAGCGCAAAAAATGTGTTTTTCATTACTCATACTCTGAAAGTAGGTCTGAAATAGCCTGAGGAGCGGGATGAAAGTAATACTTTTCATTCCTAGGGAGAATCGCTTTCAACTGACAGATGTCAAATTAAAAAACTACTAGTTCTATTTACACATGTTTATTGGACCATGTTCCAACTTTCTATGCAGCCACGATGTAAAATTGAAATAAATTAAAGTTAAGTATTGATTAAAGAATATATATTTTATAAATAACTTTATTATAATTTAGTTTCAACAATTTCTATAAAATAACATAGAGTTGGACAAAATATTTACTATTTTTTCAATGATGAATATGAAAAATAATGGCGGAATTTCTGGCTGGCCACAGAAAAAAAAACAAAACGGCGGGAAAGCGGCAATCCGAAATAAAATTTACTAATTTTACCTTTAGCTAATTCATGTTTTTATTTTTACTTTCCTTGTTTTCGTAATGAAAAGCACAGTGTTTACCTCGGGTTAAAGACCTATTTAGTCCGTCGAACTATTGGCAAACCCCGTCTCGGGGCTGAATAAGTTACTTACTAAATAAGTAAAAAGGCTAAATAAGTTACCCCTGGGGTAACAATGTACTATATTTACGACAACACATTAGAAACCTCGAAAATGTTCAGTGTTTCACTACTATATTATGCATGTATTATACATATAAACCTTCCTCTTGAATCACTACCTATTAAAAAACCTGCATCAAAATCCGTTGCGAAGTTTTAAAGATCTAAGCATACATGGGGACAGACAGACAGCGGGCGACTTTGTTTTATACTATGTAGTGATGTTACGGAACCCTTCGTGCGCGAGTCTGACTCGCACTTCGCCGGTTTTTAGGGTTCCGTACACAAAGAGTCAAACGGGACCCTATTACTGAGACTTCGCTGTCCGTCCGTCCGTCCGTCTGTCACCAGGCTGTATCTCATGAACCGATACCGATAGTCAGCGAGTTGCAATTTCTACAAATTATGTATTTCTGTTGACGCTATAACAACAAATAATAAAAACAGAAAAAAATATATATTATTTAATATCCCATACAAAAAAGTTTTTTTTTGTTTTTTTTTTATAAGTAATGGTACGGAACCCTTCGTGCGCGAGTCCGACTCGCACTTGGCCGGTTTTTTTCTAATAATAGGTAACTAGAAAGCAAAGCAATTCATCGCTTTAAGGGTACACAAGTCGGTCATTCTTCCATACAAACGTAGTATGGTGATTACTCGTCTGTTTGACGGTGTAGGTTCAAAACTAAAGATTTTATCAACTGGTCTTGTCAGTATTGTTAGCCCTGTATGGAAGCAGAATTGGAAAAAATATATTGGTTTGGAAGTTATGAGCGTCGAAACTTCCGCATTTCAACACTAATTTTAACTCATCTTTGGGCGTAAATAAATAACTAATGTAGTATGAAAATGGAAAAAAGTGAAACCGTACAGGGATAGATAATTTATTCAAAAGTCCAAATAATTTATTTTGAGTAGATACATCCAGTAGTTTTCTATACGGCCAAAACTCAATTTATGAAATTAGAAGCACTCATTTTCGCTATAAATCGTCGTATATTTCACTAAACAAGTAAATAAAAATTAGATAAATGAATACTAAATAAATTAAAAACTTACTAAATAAGATGCATATTAGCCACGCCCGCAAACGAGTTCGAGCCGTTGACTTGTGCAACCTTAAGGGACAAACACCTGCCTCTCGGCTTCGATATTTTCACACCCGTTATTTGAATATATTCGTTCTTAAGGTGAAAGCGATATGGTAGCCCGCGAAAATCCAAATTTTCTTACTTTTATTTTTTGAAATCAAATATCAAAATCAAAATAATTTTATTTTACACAGGCCTACAGGGGCACTGATAAAACGTCGGCAAAAAGGTGCTCGGTTCGGGTTGGTCGTTTCCTATAGAAAAGAACCGGCAAGAAACTCCATGGTTACTCTTTTAAAATCATTTGGTTCTACAATATTTCTGTTACAGCATTAGTACTAAAGTATGGGAGGACATCGTAGGCCTGACAATAAGTCGTTGCTTACTATGAAACGTAGAACGAAATAATAAGTTACCAAGGGTCTAGGAATCTCTAAGGCCTACTTTGTATTTTGCACCTTAGTAAAACGTTGTATGTAGGCCAAAAAATGTTGATTAAAATAAAATTCCCGGCTGTAACTTTGGTTTACGGAATTATAAAAATTATTTAATCATCAATACAACGCTCATAATTATGTTCATTAAATTACTTTTTCATGAAATAGTAATTTAATCGGATTAAATGAACTTCATCATCATCATTTCAGCCGAAAGACATCCACTGCTGGACATAGGCCTCCCCCAAGAAGGGGGGTTTTGCCATAATCGCCACGCTTGGCAGGCGGGTTGTCGATCGCAGTACGGTTGTTACAAAAGCACAGAGAACGCTGCTGCCCATTCTCTGGCAAGTCCCTTAGTCGCCTCTTACGACACCCACGGGAAGATATGGGATGGTGCTATTCTTTACGTCCGACACCATACAGAAACAAGAAAAAAAAATCTGTAAATACATGCGTATTATGGTCGCAAATCATATTTTGATCCTGAGAGTGACTGGCGAATTGCAGAAAACGTAAGTTTTAATTTGTTGGGACAACTGTTTTTTTTTTCTTACAGAGTCCCCTTCCACAAAGCAATTAATGTGGCACTTTGACGACTGCAACCCTACGTGCCTCCATTATTTTAAAACGTAAGTTTTTTTTTTCCAATAAATATTGCGAAGCCTGGAGCACGGGGAAATGATGAATGACAAAAATACTTTTCGTTCTATCATTTTATTTCTTCGTAAACTGTATTGAAGAACGTACACACGTAACACACGCATGGCGACCAATCAAGATATCAGAACCAGTTTATGCGGATCTCTCATCATTCATAATTTCAGCCCAAAAGACGTCCACTGCTGGACATAGGCCTCCCCCAAGTGTCGCCACATTGACATTTTGGGGGGTTTTGCCATAATCGCCACGCTTGGCAGGCGGATTGGCGATCGCAGTACGGTTGTTACAAAAGCACAGAGAACGCTGCTGCCCATTCTCTGGCAAATCCCTTAGTCGTATCTTACGACACCCACGGGAAGATATGGGATGGTGCTATTCTTTACGTCCGACACCATACAGAACTCTACGTCCGACACCATACAGAACATCTCACATTGGACGGGAAATCTATACAAAGCGAGGCCATGTTATATTGGACATGTATAGGTTGATGTGTCGCCGTGCGTACTCCGACAACCCTGTAGTGGTGACAAAAATATAAAACCATTTCAAGACGTCAACCTTTTTTTTAAATTATTGTTTCTACTAAGTTGGTAGTACCAACCCGTTGATTTCATAATGTTGGTCAAACTGTTACTTGATTCTCATTGGTTGATTGGTTAGTACAGTGGCCGCCGTAAGGTGGCGCTTGACTCTTGAATTTTCCCGCCAACAACACGCGGACAGAGTCGATCCAGAATACTAGACTGAGACTTTTTTTCTATTGAGATCATACGATTGAAACTGTCACGCAAAGCCCTTGTTTCTTAAATTGCTACTGGAATGACCTGCTATTGTAATTACTGAGTAATAAATGTGACTATTATTTATGTTTAAACCTACGTTTCACTGGTTTGCCCAAGTACCCACCTTCTTCATGGAACCGGAATCAGGAAACAATAACGATGATGCTTTTACGATGTTATCTTTACGCCCTCGCTCCCGCCGTTCTATAAATTATTATGTTATAAAGGAGATCAGCCAGCCTCCATAAATTTTTGGGTTATTTTCAAAAGTCAAAAGTCAACGAAAATATATTTGTCGTAGTTTGATGATTTTATTCCGTTAGACTCGGTCATCATGTGGGCGGAACATGCATGGGTTTCGTGCTATGAAAACAAACACTACACACGGTACACTGCTTTTATCCAACTAACAAATTACTTGAAATTACAATCCAACACAATAACACTAGGCACAATGAATCGGGTTACAGTTTCCGGACGTCTTGACTCCGCCGCGATCAGACACTCACTGTCCTCCTCGCAGCGAGCTCGAGACATCACGACTCTATAGTAAGCGTGCTTAGGTGTTGGTAGACCGGTAAGTAGGTCGCCTAATGCCACCTTTGGCGCGCTTTCGATTCATTTCGGCCAGTGGGTCGTCTTAAAGGCGGGCGTTCCTGTCCTTACTAATGACTGGATCCGACATATTTATAATGTATATTTTTTATAATTACTCCTGTGGTAATAGTCTTATTGCTTTCGGAATATGATTGTAAATTTTAATGGAGTTTATGTAAATAGAAGAAGCGAAGATCGTGGCTAAATAATAACAGCCGCTTCAGGTTAGGTTTGTAGTTGGGTGACCACCCATTACATAACGAGTTTCCTCCGTGCCTCGGAAAGCACATTAAGTTGTTGGTCCCGGCTGTCAATTGTTGATCTTTGACGGTCGTTAGGTAGTGAGTGGCCCGAAAGAATGATAACCAGTCTTACCAAGGGGTAACGTATTACCCAGTACTAACTGTTGTTGTAGAGATCAGATAGGCAGTCGCTCCATGTAAAATACTGGTGCAACTGCACTCGGCTAGACTGAAAGTCGTCTAGTCAGATGATGAGATAAATGGAAGAAGAAGACATGCTGCGTTGACCCCAAATAAATTGGGGCAAGAGCAGGAGAATGTTATTTGAAGTTTTATTATGTTTCAGTTATGGAAAAGTATGTGGTCATCGCTTTAATACCTATCTTTGGAAGAACGACTACAGGAATTTTACAAATATTTGTGAAATTGATATCGAAAACTGCAAAGATGCAAATAAAAGTGAGTATACGATTTTTTTTCGAATACCTAATCGAAATTAAACCAATTAAAAAAAATTCGTGCCTCCGAAAGCACGTTAAGCCGTTGGTCCCGGGTGTCATTTGTAGATTTTTGACAGTCGTTACGAGTAGTCAGAAGCCGAAAGTCTGAAAGTCCAGTCAACCAAAGAGTATCGTATTACCCAGTTACTGGGTTGTGGAGGTCAGATAGAGCTTCATGTAAAATACTGATACTCAGCTGCATCCGGTGAGACAGGAAGCCGATCCCTACAAAGTTTGGGAAAAGACTAGGCAAATGATGATGATGTGGACCTAATGGAAGTTAAAAGTCGTAAGCATACTAAAATGAGGCTGATAATCCTGCTTCTTTTGAACGAGACAGTTCTGTACAGGATGAGAGGGATATCGAAGCATAAAATGGGTGCCTTGTTTTCAGTACATCATTCAGAAACATCCCACATGAAAATTTTCGTCGTTATTTTTTAAAAAAAGCTACCGACCGAGGTATTGCACTTTCCTAACAAACAGTGTACATATTTTAACAGTCTTCAAAAAGGAGGTGGTTATCAAATCGGTTGTTTTTTTTTTTTAATTTATTTGTGATGGGTTTGCTTTTGTCTAGGTCAGAAATGACAGAGACGCTTGCCACTAGCGGGAATCAAACCGGTTAAAATCCGAAATATATATAATCGATAGGGATAAGGGCCAAATCTCTCTACCAAAAATAAATGCCAAAGTTTGTGATGGTGGATGTTGTTTGTTACTCTTTCAGGCAAAATCTATTGAACCGATCTAGATGAAATGTTTGGCACAGGGATAAATAATAGTCTGATACTCTTCTGATACTTTTTATCCCGTTAAAATGATTCCGGGGGACAATTACCCAATAACCGGGAACTCGTCGGCATAAGGTAGTGATTAATAAAATTGAAAGGAAACCTAGAAATTTAATGGATTTTTGTTATTATTTTCCAGGACCACGTAAGTAATGCTTTATTTATTTACAAAGTTAACTAAGAAAAGAAAAAGGGAATTTACGGAGCGATAATAGTACATTGTGTATTAAGGACGGTAAGTAAGGAATTACGATCGAGGCTCTAGTAGAAGCCTGAAGTCGAAGACTGAGGGCTTTCTGAGTCGAGGTTCGTAATTCCAGTACCACCCGTGAAACATACAATGTTTTTTATCACATTTGTGAGTAAATATTATGAAGTAAAGCCTTAATACACAACTATTATTACGAAATACGTGAACTTTTTTTATGCGGATGGCGGTTTTTGCCCACACCAAAGATTATAGAAATGTTTCGTTCAGAAACGTTAAGGGCAACTGTTCCTTACGTAGGTATACAGCCATGACGGCGTGTAAAAAAATAAAATAATTTTGTAAAATAAAAAGTTTTGATACAAAAACTATTATTACGAACATAAGTTGAGTATTTAAGTAACATGTAGCGAGATTGGAATGAAATTCCTGTTTAGATAACATTTTAAGACAATTTTTCAATTGCGTGTAAACTCCTTGCTTGAACTTGCAAGACCTGGGTGCTGTACTAAAATTTAAAAAAAAAAATACTTACCGACCGTGGGTTTTATGACAAAAAGAAAGCTCGAGGGTTTTATATGGGGCATTACGGCCAAGTTAACCTGTATGTTTAGATACTGTTTACGTGCAAGTGTGATGAAAATTTATTTTATTGAAGTGAAATCTTCTACGCGTGATGGCGCGTTGATTTCTGGTAGGGGAGACACCTACGGGTTCGCTTCACTGATGACCTGGAAATGCTTGTGACGTATTGCGTCAGACTATGACGCGATGATCAAAAATTATAAAAAGAACACTGGCGTTCCATTGTTTTGGTTTCCGGCAACCAAGCATTCTTGGTTGCCGGAAACCAAAACATTGGAACGCCAGTAACCCAGAACAAAGTAACCCAACCCAAAATTTGTTACGTGGCAACGACTTTTTTTTTTGGGGTGAAATATCACGTTTTACGATAAAATTCAATGTAACGAACTCAAAACTTTGTTCTGATGGACGCAATAACTAGGAAACAGGGTCATGAAGGCATTTAAAGTAAAGTTCTAACTTTAAAAATTAGTATTTTTAAAACTTGGGAGAAAGTTGTTACTTTGACATCCAATATCTCCGTAACTAGATGGTTCCCAGGTATGGTCCAGAACAAAAAAATGATCGCAATGATGAGACGAACAAGGGTCCTTTGGCTTCGTTAAGGGTTCATTTACACCCTTTATTCTGTCAGCTGGTGCTCGACTTTAATAAATATAAATGGGGAAAGTTGATAAAAATAAATGAATCACACGACATCATCGACACGTGATTTAGTTAGGTAAGTAAACTATTTGCGATGTATCAATGTAAACATTATCTAGTATACACTAACAATTAATAACAGATGAGGATATAAACTCAAAACTCAAACTCAAAGCATTTATTTCAATTAGACCATTACAGGCACTTTTGAAAATCAAAGCACAAAATGAGAACGCGAAGCTCCAGTCCCAGTCACAAGACATAATAACTTGTGAAAGTACTGTAGTTGCCCATTCCAAAGCGTAGATCTCTATGGAGAAGAATGGGCAAGAAACTCCATGGAAACTTTTTAAAATCAAAATATGTTACAAAATCTTGGTTAAGTACATCATTCGTGTTGACAATTACTAGTATGTGAGAACGATTTAGAAATACGGGCAAGTTAAGAGCGTCCAGAGTAAAAGACGAAATCAATAATTCGAAAATAAAGTTTTAAAATAAAATAATTAAAATAAACCGTGGCAGCTAAATTTTAACTTACTACACACCAAACATGTGCGCTCCTTTACGGGTTTATGTTTCGTTTTGTTTTATTTTCTTTTCTTTTATATTGTTCTTGAGTTGCATACCCTGTATAATGTTAATTGGAAGAGTGGAGACACCTAACACAAGCGTCTCCTTGCTTAAAAGGTGATCTCCAAGTTATGTATGTTTAAGAATCATGTTATTGAAAAAACTTGTTTTTTTTTGTAACTACTGTAAAAATGCGAATGTTTTGATGGAAGTTTGATGCTCGATCACGCCAGTACTGAAGAATGGATCTGGATGAAGATTAATGGCTACTTGTCTAACATGCTTGGATTAGTAAAATCTAACAAAACGTAACTTGATGAAACATATATCATTTCATTTGCCTATATAAGTATAGTATAGTATAGTACGGATAAAAAATGAATCGAAAGCGCGCCAAAGGTTGCATCAAGCGACCTACTTACCAGTCTACCCACACCTAAGCGCGTTTACTACAGAGTCGTGATGTTTCGAGCTCGCTGTGAGTAGGACAGTCAGTGTCTGATCGCGGCGGAGTCAAGACGTCCCGGAACTGTAACCCGATTCATTGTGCCTAGTGTTATTGTGTTGGATTGTAACTTCAAGTTATTTGTTAGTTCGATAAAAGCAGTGTACTGTGTGTGTGTTTTCATTGGATGAAACCCATGTTCTGCCCACAATGACATGATGACCATGTCTAACGGAATAAATCATCAGACTGCGACAAATATAACTTAGTACGGCATTCAATATATTTTAGAAAGGCCGGAGAATCAAGTATTTATGAAATATGTTTTTTGAGGTTATGTTCATATTTTAACAATCTGTGGCATTAAGGTTAGATCATATACTTAGAGTATGGAGTGAGGATTATCTGTGTGAAATTGACTATACTCTCTAGAGTAGAATAGAAAATAATATATAATCTCACAGAGCACAAAGTAATCGCCGAAACTACTCAAACTACAACGGTTTGAGCAAAAAATATTTTTAATTTCTATTTATTTGTCAAAAATAGGGAGGGACGTAATCAACTGATTTATGGCAGTATTGATTTTAGATGTAAAATTATTAGTTTTATATTCAATTCATGGTTATATTTAACTACCGGAATTAGGTAGAGTTATTTTTGTACTTGCATCGAAATGTTGATATTAATATGGATCTTCCCTTGCGTGTGCGCATTGTAGTCCGGGGCTTTTAGATTTGAACCCTGCATTAAATATAAACAGCGATTTTTTTCTTGAATCGTGTACTTGACCTTAGCTCTTCAAATAATAAAAAAAAATTAAACATTTTCCGATACCGGATCAAGCTGAAAAAGACGAAAACGCGTTTTTGTGAATAAAAACATGGGAAAAAAAGTTAACAGGACAAATTTAGTTACTTTAGGTAAAGAATTGGTGACAGTAATATATTTTTTCAGAATTAAACATTTTCGTCCACGGAAATTACGGTAAAAAAACATTTACGAAATTTTTGGATTGTACTTAAGGCAAAAATATAAACAGCGGTTTTTTTACATGAAATAACTTAAATTAATATATTACACCGCCAATAAACAAAATTAAACATATTGTACTACCGGAAGTTATTATTACCAGTTTTTTTACAATAGCGGTTGAGGCAAAAAGGTAACAGGGTTTAATTTAGTTTAACTTTCATCTAAAGGCTATTTCTAACCTATTTACACGAAAATTAAACACTTTAAAGCAAATCGTGAAAAAAAAATCAATTAATGTTTACGTAAAATACGTCTGCAAGCTTTATTCTTGTATTTGGCGCAGCACTTTCATAGGAATTTGATCTTTCCGAAATAGAAATAAGGTGTACAATCGCGTAACTCAATAAAACACCGACTCAAACAACAACACAGTCATACGCACACAATGAACGCAGCGCTTATCTTGTTTACGCACACTAGCACACGCCGTACGCCGCATGCTGCTTAGCGCTGACACCGTGCATCGTAATTTCATTTTTACTTTGACAATATTAATTATCGCTCTAATTTGTTTAATTTTGGGGGATTAAGGTTTGGATTTATATATTTCTCATTATTAAATGAATTTAAATCCTGTTACATTTTTGCCGTAAGTAGTATTTAAGATTTTTTGATTTTCTTGATTTTCTGTGAAGTCCGGAGCAGAATTTGTTTAATTTTCATAATAAATCAAAATCAAAATCAAAATCATTTATTTCAAGTAGGCCAATTACAGGCACTTTTGAATAGTCAAACAACAATAACATATTAAGCTACAGTCCCAGTCACAAGACATAATAACTGTGAAAGTACTGTAGTTGCCCATTCCAAAGCGTAGATCTCTATGGAGAAGAATGGGCAAGAAACTCCATGGACACTCTTTTAAATTAATAGCTTGTTACAAAAATCTTGGTTACATCATTCATGTTGAGATGGTAAATTATGTGAGAACGATGTAGCAAGACGTGCACGTCAAAAGTGTCCACAGTAAAAACAAAAAAAAGACAATTCAAAAATAAAATAAATAGTTCGAAATAAGCCGAGGCAACTAAGAGATGACCAGGCACAACTGACAGCGCCCGTTCACGAACATCACGCATGGATCAGCCATCATTCAACTCAACCATTTTGAAGGGAACTAAATGACCCGACACACGCGCCACCATCAGCGTGACATTTAAGTGAGCATGACATACTCTTAACCGCCAGGGCACATTGAAGTCAATAAAAGACGTAGGTTTCCAGTAAATGATAGCTTTCTAGTACATAGTGCTCACACAATATGGGCTGTGCGACTATACAATACTAAATTAATTGAATTTATACAATGCAAAGTTAGTTTATACAATCTTCAGCAGCTCCAACAATACTATTTAATGCTATCAATTCATGCGCCCCTGTCCTTGTGGAGCAGGACCGGCATTGAGCCAAAAAAAAAAAAAAAATAGTTAGACATGGTGATATAAATCATTTTAGCACTATTTTTGTCCTGTTGATATTTTTGCCTTAAGTACGAAGTCAAATTATAAGATTTAAAAAAAAAAAACGAATGTTCCGTGGACGAAAATGTTTAATTTTCTGACCTACTTGTAGTACTCAATCTGTTCTACAAATACTCCAAATAAACATACCTGTTTATATTTTTTTCCACCAAGTTAAATACATATTAGACGTTTTCTTAAAAAAAAACATATACGCGGAGGTGAACTTTTCGCGGGATACAGCTTAATATACTCTCCTGTCCATACCCTACACATTCAATGAAAAAAATCGCTGTTTTTAATTAATGCAAAGTTAGCCTAATATTCGGCGTAAATTCCCCGGACTATTGGAATTTTGCAACTTCGGGCATCCGATGTCGGATGGTTTCAATTGTGTAAAAGTAAATAATTTTTTTATTTAATAAATCACGGGATTCTTCTGCTCTTTAAAATTAACTTCGGGATTTGAGGCATATCCACTTTATTCTTTCGCTGTATGAAATCAGTGTAAGTACACAAATAACTCTACCTAATTCCGACCTCTGATTATGACTTTTAAGCAAAAAATCTTTTTTTTTTCTAGACTGGCATCCTATGTACAGAGGAAACTGTTTCGTAGAGACACTCGTCTATAACGACTGGCCCAGGTTATCATTCGATTATGAAGAAATACTGCAACGAAAACACAAGTATGCTTCCTATAAATATATTCCTCCAACAGCAACCATTTCTACGACAAAAGATCCTTTTCCGTTAGGTTAAGGTGTTCAACCCTGAGCCCCTTAATTTCAAACCAACCAACTTAAAAGTTTACTTTCGAAATATATTGTTTTTAATTACATATGGACCTACATTATTTACTACAACTAGATATAAAATAAAAATCAAATAATTATGTACAATTAAAATATGTACTAGTATTACAGGGCGTCAAGAAATTCGTCGACATCGCTGTCAACAGGAATAGTGCCCAGAAGGCTGGCCGCATTGCCACTTTGGATGGCTATTTCCGATTCTTTTGCCAAAAAACGGCCAGCCCTCTGGTCATGTGAAGAGTCGAACAACCGCTTGGCGATATCCCGAAACACAAAGTAGGCACTCGGGCCCCACGGTCCTAGTGTTTCAACCCCAAACGGCTCAAATACATAATTACCAATAAAATTATTGTATTTGCGCAGTTTAAGGTTTTCAACACCTGCAGTAGCCGCTCCAGCGCAGCTCACCGTGCTAGGAAGATGGGATGGCGCAAGGCTGTCGACGCAAGTCATATCCCACATGAGAGGCCTACCCAACTGCCATGGCATTACGGTCAAATCTCTGGTCTCTGCCCGTCGACACGTGCCAAGCCATTGGGTTCTAAGACAGCTGGCACACCGGCGGTGGCAAGAGCACGACGAATGAGATCATTAAAGCTAGCGTGCCGCGCAATCCGATCTGCGTTCTTACTGCAGGAAAGGCCATGGTGCCCGAAGCCGTCGACTGCTTCACTACATTGACAGCGATGTGGAGGCCCGCTAGGAGCGCCCAATCGCAGACATGTAGCGAGCCGGAATGTTGTGTCACCTAGCAAAGTGCCTATGTTAGGTGACGGTAGGGACTGCAGCCAGAGACCCGACTCCCACTCACCCACAGCCAGCAGGCGGGCAAGCTCAAAAATATTAGTAGACGTAATAATAAGGTTATTCCGGGTTGTTGTACATTCGTCACAAAGTAAATTCGTCACGATAAAAAGTATGTGTAAACTCATCACCTCTATTTTTATGAAAGAAAATCCGCCATATTGTTAATTTCCGTACAGACAGCAGAAAAATCAAACAATAAAGAATAAAACGTGATTTCTTTATTTTTCATAATCACAGAAATTCACATAAAAAACCGGCCAACTGCGAGTCTTACTCGCACACAGGGTTCCATAGCTCCAAAAAATATAATAAAAATTAATCCACGCAACCGCAAAACTAAATTTGTTTTTCATAGTATGTTAATGAAAAACAAAGTTACTGCTGCAGTTTGATGAAAAAGTCCCATATCTCAAAAACTAAACATCATATCTTATTGAAACCAATAAAATTTTCGTTGATAGTTTTTTTTACGTTCTATAATCCTAAATATTATCAGAATTTTTCTCCTCTTACTTTAGAAATTAGAGGGGGGGGGGGGCACATTTTACCACTTTGGAAGTGGCTCTAGCTCAAACTATTCAGTTTAGAAAAAAATGAAATTAGAAACTTCAATATCATTTTTGAAGACCTATCCATAGATACCCCACGTATGGGGTACTTACCAAGTTTCAACAGTATAGTTCTTATATTTTCGGAAATAAATGGCTGTGACATACGGACGGACAGACAGACAGACAGACATGACGAATCTTATAGATTCATCATGTCTGTCTGTCAAAAAACGGAACAAACAGACAGACAGACATGACGAATCTTATAGATTCATCATGTCTGTCTGTCTGTTTGTTCCGTTTTTTGCCATTTGGCTACGGAACCCTAAAAATCACTGTTCTATTTACAGCTAAAATATATGGTAATATTGTCTGGTTTTGTACGTTTTTAAGCCCGCGTTGTCAACGACAGCGTGACCTGCATGACACGCCTAATCCTAAATAAACATGTATTGCAAGTGGCTGATTTGCTTTACAACATTACAATTATTTGTAAAATAATAAAAAGAAAATTAAATCACAGTAATAATCTTATTTTTTTTGTAATTTGAATCTACATAAAATCGCACTTTTAATTACAACTATATATTGATTGCAATAGGCTGATTTTCCGTCAACATTACAATTATAACAAAAACAATTGAATGATAATTAAGTCACAGTAATAATCAAATTATTTTTTGGTAATTTGCATCTACATAAAAAAACACAGTTTTACTTACATTTATATATATTTATCTATTGCAATCGGCTGATTTGCCTGCAAAATTACGATTATAACAAAAACAATTAAAAGAAAATTAAATCACAGTAATAATCACATTTTTTTTTGGTAATTTGCATCTAATGAAGGTTTGGTCAAGTGAGCCACTGGATGACTGGACTGATGCATTGACCGGTACGGCTAGAAAGAGATAGATACAGCGAGCGAGCGAGCGCGTGATAGCATGTGCAGGAGCGCAGGAGAAAACAAAAATTTAGAAATAATTTTCATTTCGAGCACTAAAAATCAATAACTTTGTTTTCTACCAGTACTTTATGCAAAAAATATGTACCTAAGCAGACTTGTGACGAATTTACACATATTTTTTATGCATGTGACGAATACACTTTCAATGTATGGAGTTTACAAAATGTGACGAGTTTACTTTGTGACGAATGTACAATAACCCGTTAGTCCGTACCATTTACGTGCCATCACTTTTGTTCTGACCAGGGGGGGGGGCACCACCCTACCTCTTAGAGGCTCGACGCAGTGGCTAGCGCACAGTAAAACCACACTCACTAGATTTTTTAAGAAAAATTATGTATTTGTCGCAGGGGCATGACGTGCATACAAAAAGACAAAAATGAAAAAAAAACAAACACCGCATTTTTAAAAGCTTTTATTTAACTTGCAATGCATGTATGTATGTATGTATGTATGTTTGTTACGGTGAAATCTTGGAAGCTAAATTAGCACCATTTCCCGATGACCGATTGAGCTGTTTGCACACACCTTTGGTTCTGAAGACAATACATGCTTATGACAGACATAACTTAATCCTGCAGCCAGGATCGTCTCCTCACAAGGGAACTCCCCAACGGTTTATAGCGTGGACACGTAACTTTGCATACGACTTCATATTTGATGGATAATCACGATTTGTATCATGAACTCAACCTGCAGCCAGGATCATCTTCTCACGAGGGAACTCCTCAACGGCTAATAGCGTGGACACGAAACTATGCATAAGAGTTCATATTTGATGCATAATCACGATTCGTATCATGAACACAACCTGCAGTGAGGATTGTCTTCTCACGAGGGAACTCCTCAACGGTTAATAGCGTGGACACGAAACTTTGCATACAAATTCATATTTGATGGATAATCACGATTTGAATCATTAACTCAACCTGCAGCCAGGATCGTTTTCTCACGAGGGAACTCCTCAACGGCTAATAGCGTGGACACGAAACTTTGCACACGGGTTCATATTTGATGCATAATCACGATTTGTATCATGAACTCAACCTGCAGTGAGGATCGTCTTCTCACGAGGGAACTCCGCAACGGTTAATAGCGTGGACACGAAACTTTGCAAACGAGTTCATATTTGATGGATAATCACGATTTGTATCATGAACTCAACCTGCAGCCAGGATCGTCTTTTCACGAGGGAACTCCTCAACGGCTAATAGCGTGGACACGAATATTTGCATACGGGTTCATATTTGATGGATAGTCACGATTTGTATTATGAACTCAACCTGCAGCCAGGATTATTTTCTCACGAGGGAACTCCTCAACGGCTAATAGCGTGGACACGAAACTTTGCATAAGAGTTCATATTTGATGCGTAATCACGATTCGTATCATGAACACAACCTGCAGTGAGGATCGTCTTCTCACGAGGGAACTCCTCAACGGTTAATAGCGTGGACACGAAACTTTGCATACGAGTTCATATTTGATGGATAATCACGATTTGTATCATGAACGCAACCTGCAGCCAGGATCGTCTTCTCACGACGGAACTCCTCAACGGTTAGTAGCGTGGACACGAAACTTTGCAAACGAGTTCATATTTGATGGATAATCACGATTTGTATCATGAACTCAACCTGCAGCCAGGATCGTCTTTTCACGAGGGAACTCCTCAACGGCTAATAGCGTGGACACGAATCTTTGCATAAGGGTTCAGTTTTGATGGATAGTCACGATTTGTATTATGAACTCAACCTGCAGCCAGGATCGTCTTCTCACGAGGGAACTCCTCAACGGCTAATAGCGTGGACACGAATCTTTGCATACGGGTTCATATTTGATGGATAGTCACGATTTGTATTATGAACTCAACCTACACCCAGGATCGTCTTCTCACGAGGGAACTCCTAAACGGTTAATAGTGTGGACATGAAACTTTGCATACGAGTTCATATTTGATGGATAATCACGATTTTTATCATGAACTCAACCTGCAGTGAGGATCGTCTTCTCACGAGGGAACTCCTCAACGGCTAATAGCGTGGACACGAAACTTTGCATACGAGTTCATATTTGATGGTTAATCACGATTTTTATCATGGACTCAACCTGCAGTGAGGATCGTCTTCTCATAAGGAAACTCCTCAACGGCTAATAGCGTGGACACGAAACTTTGCATACGGGTTCATATTTGATGGATAGTCACGATTTGTATTATGAACTCAACCTGCAACCAGGATCGTCTTCTCACGAGGGAACTCCTAAACGGTTAATAGTGTGGACATGAAACTTTGCATACGATTTCATATTTGATGGATAATCACGATTTTTATCATGGACTCAACCTGCAGTGAGGATCGTCTTCTCATGAGGAAACTCCTCAACGGCTAATAGCGTGGACACGAAACTTTGCATACGAGTTCAAATTTGATGGATAATCTTGATTTGTATCATGAACTAAACCTGCAGCCAGGATCGTCTTTTCACGAGGGAACTCCTCAACGGCTAATAGCGTGGACACGAATCTTTGCATAAGGGTTCATATTTGATGGATAGTCACGATTTGTATTATGAACTCAACCTGCAGCCAGGATCATTTTCTCACGAGGGAACTCCTCAACGGCTAATAGCGTGGACACGAAACTTTGCATAAGAGTTCATATTTGATGCGTAATCACGATTCGTATCATGAACACAACCTGCAGTGAGGATCGTCTTCTCACGAGGGAACTCCTCAACGGTTAATAGCGTGGACACGAAACTTTGCATACGAGTTCATATTTGATGGATAATCACGATTTGTATCATGAACGCAACCTGCAGCCAGGATCGTCTTCTCACGAGGGAACTCCTCAAAGGTTAGTAGCGTGGACACGCAACTTTGCACACGAGTTCATATTTGATGCATAATCACGATTTGTATCATGAACTCAACCTGCAGTGAGGATCGTCTTCTCAAGAGGGAACTCCTCAACGGTTAATAGCGTGGACACGAAACTTTGCATACGTGTTCATATTTGATGGATAATCACGATTTGTATCATGCACGCATCCTTCAGCCAGGATTGTCTCCTCACGATGGAACTCCTCAACGGTTAATAGCATGGATATGAAAAAAGTGTTGAGATTGAGATAATAATGTGTTAAGAAACGATTACGGCAAAACTAAAAATGTTAAAATAAAATTATAGGTAAAAAAACCTTTTTAAAAAAAGCTTTTATTTAAATGCTCAAAAAGGAGAAAAATAAAATTTTCTTTTAATTTTTTAACTTTCAACTTATAACCTCACTATACACAATTTATATGATCATAAAAGCTTGTCGCGAGGTTTGCGTAAGTACCTATAAGTATTTAATTAAATTGAAATTTAAAAAAACTTAAACTAAGCAGATTAAGTTACTCAATTAAATAGGTACTAGTTTAATTATACAAGTAAATCTCGCGACAAGCTTTTATGATCATATAAATTGTGTATAATGAGGTTATAATTTGAAAGTTAAAAAATTAAAAGAAAATTTTATTTTTTCCTTTTTGAGCATTTAAATAAAAGCTTTTTTTAAAAAGGTTTTTTTACCTATAATTTTTAAAAATTAAATTTTCATACTGGACGGAACAAAAAAGTTGTCAACTTGCACGTCGTGACTGCGACAACCAGACACATTTTCTTTGAACTAAAGGCCTTGGGGCAAGATGATGAAATATGAATGTGTTTCATGTAAAAAAGAATAATCCAAATTGGTGCATTTTCCCTGGAGGGAGTTATGCGTTGAGGTATATTTCGGCAATTCATTTTTTTATATATAGAAGATATATAGATTAATGCCAAGACTTGGGAGCTCATAACACTGTAAAAAGTTATTAAAGTTATCTGCGCCTGTATTCACAAACGCTTCGATTCGATGTCGATCGACAAGTCATATGTCTATCTCGCTCGTTTTCGTAATGCCAAAAAAGATGACATACAACTTGTTGATCAACATCGATATCGAATCGAAGCGTTTGTGAAAACGAAGGCTGATCATATAAAGAGCCAAGCATCCCTTTACATAAAGTATTGCTTGGCCGTTTCGCAGCTGTCGCACAGACACTTTGTATATTAACGAAGCTGTCTTCAAGATTATCAAATGGCTAGAAAGTAATAACTTTAAAGTTATACAACAGTTTAGTTAGACACACAACACACAGCAACAGGTACATGACCAGGTTAGTTTTGTTTAGTTATACATATAGTTATATAGACAAGACTAGAATTATCAATAGAAAATTAACTAACTGAAACGACACCTCTTGCTCCCGACACTGGCGGAAACCTGTCTTTTATATTTCTAAATGTTTTTTTTTAATGAGATTATTATTAAATTGACATCCCAAGGAAAACTGTACTATAGTACGAACGTTTATAAATGACATAAAACAATCCAGTCACAATTTAGGGACGTCTTTAAACAGAATCGTCAGAAGTCAGATCTCATTGAAATTACGCTCACTCAGTAGAATTTAATAGAGTATTCCTAACTCAAATCCAGTGCATTCGCGCACTTTGTAACGTAAATCTTAATGCATCTTGTTTTTTTGTCAATTTTTGAGCTCGCTACGCTCGCTCTTGCAGACTACGATCTCTTGATTCATAACTTTATCTAAAATACCATCAAGTAACTGCTGTACGAAGGATCGAAACAGTTGTCACATGTCCAAGGCAGGGTGCAAAAATAACCAGCTCTCTTACTTATCCTCTTGAATCCTTACTTGGTCTATAAGTCGTATAAGTCTTTCATATTCTAGCCACTTGAGAGCACAAGAAGGGAAAAAAATCTCAGGGTGTAAAAAAGTTTCGAGCTCGCTTACTTACTTCCTCTTGAATCTTTAATTGGACTAAATATAAGTCAACCAAGTAACACCTGTATCAAGGGTCAAAACAATTCTTATCTGTCTAGGATACCAGCCCCCAGATACAAACGCTTCGATTTGGTGTCTATCTCGCTCGCTTTCATAATGCCAAAAAAAGATAGACATACGACTTGTCGATCGACATCGAATCGAAGCTAACATTTTTGAGGTGGCTATTGCATTATAGATTCTTACAAGAATTTCAGCTTCATCCGCAAATAGTAAATCCAAAAATCCGTAAAAATCTGTATAGCTGTCGCAGCAGAACGGACATACGCACGACAACCAATCAAGTTATACTATAAGCTCACTGTCCAGAAATCTTGTACATATTATTATACTGGATATGTACACACTTACATATCCAGTATAACTTGACCTCGCTTTGTCAGGTTATACTGGATATGTAAGTATAATTTAATATATCGCTAGTGTACTCTCCATAGAGTCTCATATTTTAGTAAGTTCCATGAAATGGTAAAACATTTTTTTACACAAACATTGGGGGTACTGTTCTGAAATCAATATGGCGTGATTCGGAACGCTCCTGTCATGTCTAATTTGTAATGTCAAACCTGATATTGATACCAAACCCGCCTGTGAGAATAATTTGTTGGGAAAACCATTTGTTAAATGAAAATGTTGAAAAACTATTAAATAACAATGGCTTTCGAGTACGTTGTTGTGAAAGAAGAATTTGAGTTAAAAGAGGACGACGAAACAGAGTGTTTGCCTGCAGCTGAGCAGAAAACTGAAGGCGAATGGACTAAGAAAAATATTAAAGAGGAATCGGAAATACCAAATAATTTAAGGTAAGTGATATGTTGACTGAAACCCATTTTTTCCCAGATCAATCAGAACTATATAATAGCCGTTCAATATCCAAAAATATGCAACAGTCTGTCGTTTTGCTACCTTTTCACGCTTCAACAGCTAAACAGATTTCAATGAAACTTGGGACGCAGTCAGACCATTGCCTGGATCATGTTCCTGTCATTTAACATCTATAAATATATCTATGAATTACACCTATTAATCCCTATATTAACATGCAGTATCGTTATGACAAAATTAAATGAAAAATATATTGTTAACCAAAGAACACTAACCCAAATGTTAAATGAACTCATAATAGTACAGGACCTAAAATAATATCAAAAACATGTATGTGTATCACAAGCAGAAAAAGGCATAAAAAATATTGTCTACCTGTCAATTAGGAAAGTGCCTAGAAGCCTGGCAGAATTGCCACATTAGCTGGCAATGCTGATTCGTTGACCAAGAAATAATAATAGGTTTTGTCTGTGCGCTAGTGGACAAAATATAATGGTGAATAACTACCGGACATATATTATTAATTCTGGCACTAATTGATATTTGGTGAGCATGCCGTCATCTAAGAAATTAGTCCAATACATACTAAACTCAAACTCAAAGCGTTTATTTCAATTAGACCATTACAGGCACTTTTGAAAGTCAAAAAGCCAAAAAATCGCTAAGCTACAGTCCCAGTCACAAGGCATAATAACTTGTGAAAGTACTGTAGTGGCCCATTCCAAAGCGTAGATCTCTATGGAGAAGAATGGGCAAGAAACTCCATGGACACTCTTTTAAATCAAAATATGTTACAAAATCTTGGTTACATCATTCATGTTAAGAATTACAAATATGTGAGAACGATGTAGAAATACGGGCAAGTTAAGAGCGTCCAGAGTAAAAGATTAAATCAGTAATACAAAAACAAAGTAATTAAAATAAACCGTGGCAGCTAAGAGATGACCAGTGACAACTAACAGCGCCCGTTCACGAACATCACGCATGTATCAGCCATCATTCAACTCAACCATATTGAAGGGAACTAAATGACCCGACACTTTCTTTCTGGGTGTTCTTGTTTGGGTAACCAAGAGTACTTGTACACAACCTCGTTGCCAGAATTATCCATCAGCATCTTGCTTTGAAGTACAACCTTGTGATATCAAAAGTGCGCCCAACTCAGTTCTCGAAGGTAAAATCGTATTAATGGTATCAACCTAATGTCACTGACAAGACTATTGTTGCCAATAAGCCTGGCGTTGTGGTGATAGAACGATTGGAGCATCGCACATTGATTTTTGATATTGCCATCCTGCATGAAAGCAGAGAAAGATAAGCAATTAAAGTTACATTTAGATCTGGCTCATGAGGTTGTCATGGTGTTGCCATGGCTGTTGGTGAGCTACTACTTTTTTTTTATATTTTTTTATTTTATTTTAGTATAACATAACATCTCGCCTACAATCCCCGAATGTTTTTTATTGAGGAACTCGTGGCTAAATAATAAGTCACGCAGGTCGATATTCAGGTTAAGCCGCTCTTGCCTAGATTGGTTCGTGGATAGGTGACCTCTCATTGCATAGCGAGTTTCCTCCGTGCCCCGGAAAGCACGTTAAGCCGTTGATTCCGGCTGTCATTTGTAGATCTTTGACAGTCGTTACAAGTAGTCAGTGGCCAGTCTGACAGCCAGTCTTACCAAGGCGCATCGTATTACCGAGTACTAAGTAGGTTGTGGAAGTCAGATAGGTAGCACTCCATGTAAAACAATGATATTTAGCCGGTTAGAATACTGGCAGGCAATACTAGACAGCTAGACCAGAGGCTCTGTATGGTGTCGGACGTAAAGAATAGCACCATCCTATATCTTCCCGAGGGTGTCGTAAGAGGCGACTAAGGGACTTGCCATAGAATGGGCAGCAGCGTTCTCTGTGCTTTTGTGACGACCGTACTGCGATCGCCAACCCGCCTGCCAAGCGTGGCGATTATGGCAAAACCCCCCATGTTATGTCACTGTGGCGAAACTTGGGGGAGGCCAATGTCCAGCAGTGGACGTCTTTCGGCTGAAATGATGAGACCATAGAGGCAAATAATAAAATCAAACATTTTAAATTAATCCTTATTATTTATTGTAAGTACAAAAAATAAACTAAAATGTTACCATATAATTTTGAGATGGTATTTACAGTGCAGTACAAAAAACCATTAACAATCGAAGATTATATTTTAACTATAAAATCTTATAAAAACATCATAACATGTTCCGATTCTGGTGATTCCCTCAATATATCCCGCCAAATTCAAAATATCTTTTTTTTTTTGCAAATTGCAGGTATTAAAAAAATAAAACTATAAATATGACGATTTGCAAAAAGAATAAAAATGGTAATTATTTTAAGTATACTGCAATTTGAATTAAAATCAACGTCGTTGAACGATTGAAATTTTTAAATTTTCTTCTCATTTTCCCCAGTAGGCAAGTAAAATAGTAATATTTTGATTTTGATGCCCCTTTCACTTACTTTTTAAATTATAGTTAGCATAATCCGCCTATATTTTTTTCAATTGAGAGGACTTATGCCTCCACTCCATGAGAAAGAGTGAGCTAAATCTCCCACGCGAACCAGTCTTCGCATTATCCGGCGTCCATTAATTACGTCACTCGATTTTGACGATTTTTCGTGCCCGCAAGCTGAGATTTCGTGAGATTTGACTTTATCCCCTCGCCCCTCACTAATCTCACGTGAGATTTAACATAATGCAAATTTTAGTGTAATTGCGTTAAAACTGTGCGTGATAGCGTTGGATTTGTTTTAAAAATAAACATAATTTGTTTAATTATTTTCATTGAATATTATTGTGTAGGATTACTTAGTTAAACCTAGTTAACTCGCAATTTTACACTGTTTCTAGCGGGAAAAAAGCGCGACCCCCCTCTCTCACAAGTGTCAAGTGTATCTCACAAGTGAGATTCGGCTCGACCCCCATTCCTCCTTACACGAATCACGTAATGCATGGACGTCCTGGTACAAATCTTCAATTTTTCCCTTACGACGTTTTCATTCACCCTTTTGAGAGCAGCGGTGATGAAATAAATTAAACAAAGAAAAACGCCTGTCTTGGTTCGAACCTCCTACTTGTAAGTCGGAGCTATCCTACAAGGGGGTCGCCACCGCTCTCAAAACTTATTAATTTACTAATATTAAATTTAAGCGTATCTTCTGTTCCTAATTTGACAAGCCAGGAATAAACCGAAGATTAAGCAGACACACTGTAACAAAAAAAACACTTTAATCAATAAATAGTGTCACCTAAGGAAAGTTACACTCGTATTGTAAGACCTGTCTTAAGTCAATTGCAAAGCTCAATGGGTTATAATACTGGGTAAAGAAAACGAAATTCTATTTTGTCCGTCAGACAGGTAATACAAAAATATTAGACACGTATTTTTTGTTTTATCAAAAAATTGCTTGGTTAAAACTCATTAAATTTGGAGAGTGGGGGCTCACTACGTCACAAGTAGGTATAAAAATTACCTACAAGTGACGACATGCGCCATTTCAACTCAATATATATCTCCGTAATTTTATGATCACGTGAAAAAAGAAAAAAATACGTGTCCAATACTTTTCAATAATCTACCCGACAGACAAAGAAAAAAAATTGTGATCACCCCTACTAGACTCAGTCGTCATGACAATAACGGTTCAAAACGCTAAACCGGAATTGGCATAATTATCCTCTTTGACATGCCAGAGATCTTCGACAGCTGTTTAATGGGGCGTATTTAGGGCGTATCGAGCTAGACTTGAGCTGAGTCAGTACAAAAAGTATCAGTATATGAGGTGTAGAGTACACTTAGCTTAGTCATCTTATAAAGTGCCGACAACAGTCTTCTCTCTATGAAAATAAGTGGGCTATAATCCAATCCGATTTTTTAGTTCTAGGACATGCCGGTTTCCTCGCGATGTGTTCCTTCACCATTTTGAGAGCAGCGGTGATGAAATAAATTACACAAAGTACGTGCCTGGGTTCGAACCCACGGCTTACTGCTCGTAAGTCGAGGCTGCCGCCACTGGGCTACCGCTGCTCATTAATGTCTGCAGAGATAATATTACAGCGATTTTCGTGGCTGTGGCTGCCAAAAATCTTACCAAGCAAAAAATAAACTCACCTCCACAATGATAACAGCAATCAGGACTCCTCCAATGGCTTCTCCAAAAGAATCGAAATAGTCGCCGACCTTAGGGATGCATCCCACGTAGGAGTTGGTCAAGTTGCATTGGTCGACAACCATGTTGGGGTTGTAACAACAAGACGGGGGTATCTGCTCCCCGTTAGCTGGGTAGGAGCTCTGTGCGTATGTGCCGCAGCATTGGAACTGGAAGATAGAAAGAATATTATGTTTATATGGCATACCAGCTGTGGCCCGTAACTTCGTTCGCGTGGAAATTTTGATGCGTGATTGTGAGAAAAATAGTACTGTATTTGCTATTCCAGACTATAATCTGTCTCTTTGCGAAATTTCATCCAGATCTGTTCAGCCGTTCTGATTTGATTGAGAAACAAACGTCCTTCCATCTAAAATTTCGGGTGTATAATATTAGTATAGATAAAAATGAGTCGGGTTTTCCTTCCTGACGCTATAACACCAGAACGCACGAACCGATTTCCACGGTTTTGCATTCGTTGGAAAGGTCTCGGGCTCCGTAATGTTTATAGCAATGAAAATTCGGTAGCTAGGGTAGGCAGGGTAGGTAGGGTAGGGTAGGTAGGTAGGGTAGGGTAAATCAAAATCAAAATATTTTTATTTTACATAGGCCTACAGGGGCACTTATAAAACGTCGGCAAAAAGGTGCTCGGTTCGCGTTGGTCGTTTCCTATGGAGAAGAACCGGCAAGAAACTCCATGGTTACTCTTTTAAAATCATTTGGTTTTACAATATTTCTGTTACAGCATTAGTACTAAAGTATGGGAGGACATCGTAGGCCTGACAATAAGTCGTTGCTTACTACGAAACGTAGAACGAAATAAAAAGTTACCAAGGATCTAGGAATCAATAAGGCCTACAATGTCCACACATTTACAAACAATCGGTAAATAAGAAAAAGAGTCTATACAACAAAAAAAAAAAAAATAGAAAATATCACAAAATGACTAGATCAAATAAGTGACACAAATGTTGTCATCCGTGCTGTAACTATTCTAAACAAAAGGTGTAATGATTTAAAAACTATTGTAAAGCATCTGATTAAAAAGAAAGAAGAAGGAAAAAAAAATAAGATTGAGAATAGTTAGAGACATCCACACATTTGTGCCGTTTATGAGCTACCAGGGAAGCCGCATGTGCGAAGGGGCTAAGGGCAAACTTCTCTATCTTCAACGTAGTCCTTAATTTTGTAATATGCTTTTTTAATTAGGACACGTTTAATATAATTTTTAAACTTTCTATCGGTCAGTTCTGTAACTGACTTCGGCAACTTATTATAAAAGCGTATACTGTTTATAAGAAAAGACTTGCTAGTTTTGGTTAATCTGAATTTGGGTATTACAATTTCGTGTTTACTGCGTGTATTTATATTATAGAAGTCGCTTCTAATTTTGAAAAGTCCTCGGTTTTTGCGGACATATAAAATACATTCTAAAATATAAAGTGAAGGCAGAGGTAGGTAGGGTAGGTAGGGTAGGTAGGGTAGGTAGGTTAGGTAGGGTAGGTAGGTAGGTAGGGTAGGTAGGAAGGTAGGGTAGGTAGGAAGGTAGGGTAGGATAGGTAGTAAAAAGGGCATTGCAATGCATGCCGAGTACAGCTAGTATTAGTATAGATGTCTTAGGTATACACGAAATAAGCGTAAAAACAAAACTGAAATAATTCAATATCAAGCTCCATATAGGCTGAAAATCAGCACTGTATGGGTTTTTTTTTTAGATTTGGAGGTTAGTTAAACACATAAAGTTAAACCAGCAAAAGTATGTGCTCCGTGATATTCATAAATAACATCACGTAGGTATGTTAAAGTCCCATATTGGCACAAATCGTAATTCCGGACTGCTACTAAGAAAATCCTGGTGGAATAACCGAATAACAGTTTGCCCGACCCGGGAATCGAACCTATGACTTCATGCTCAGCAGTAATCCTTGCGACCACTAGACCAACGAATCACAATATAAAGTAATTTAAGCAAATTAGATCGAGAATTAGCAGTTTTTGAACATCAAAGTTACGCCCGTTCTTCACCACATCCTATTCATTCATCTATGAATTGTAAAACATAGGTACATTATAAGTTCTTATTTGGTTATACATTGCGGGCGCTATGTTTTGCCTCTAGGGCGTACAAAAGTAGCGTTTTAGTGAGGGAGAAGAATAGCGGAACAAACCTTCCTGCTAAAAAAAATTAAGGATATGTAGGGGAAATATCCCCGCTTCCCTGTGTAAAAATCTCGTTACTACCGAGCTCTAAAAAGCTAGTAGAATCAAAACCCAAAAGTTCTTACCAAAGTTTCCATGGCATGATAAGCGGGTCTTGCGTTAGGCCTCTGGAACGCGGCAAGCAGCCATTCGGAAACTCTCTCGTAAGTGTGGCCCAGAAACTTGAAGATCACCACTGTGATGTATATCTTGATGCTTGCTAATATTCCCATGAATACTGCATACTGGAAATTAGAAAAGGTTTAGTTAGAACGTGTTTGTGACAACGTTTTCAATGTTGTTGGGGAAACCAAGACCCAAGGCCTGAGCATTACTTTGGCCGCAGGTTAAGGTATGTCGTCCGAGCCACGACATACCATGTGTTCTAATTTGGGCTTTATTTCCATGCATTTTGTATGAATTTTGCAAATTTCCATTCAAATTGGAAGCTATTGATTAGCTCGATCAGTATGCTGTCAGACGTTAAGAATAGCACCATCCCATATCTTCCCGTGGGTGTCGTAAGAGGCGACTAAGGGACTTGCCAGAGAATGGGCAGCAGCATTCTCTGTGCATTTTGCAACAACCATACTGCGATCGCCAACCCGCCTGCCAAGCGTGGCGATTATGGCAAAACCCCCCTTGCCACGAGTAACTAAACATAAATCGAACGAGCCTTCATCGGTGCAATATGCGTCATAAATTGATATGGTTTACACATTGTAAACTTTATCTTTTAGATAAGCCTCTCCTGAAAGTACTAAATAAATAAACTTGCTTTTTTAGCCAGCTAACCGCTGGGCACGTACTATACAGTACGTGCCCAGCGGTTAAGTGCTTATTTATCAGATAAAATATTATAATCCAACGTGTTTTGCGGAAACGCTCAGACTGGTACCCGGATGATAAAAATACAGCATATCGAGCTGACCGTTCTGTGTGGTGTCGGACGTAAAGAATAGCACCATCCCATATCTTCCCGTGGGTGTCGTAAGAGGCGACTAAGGGACTTGCCAGAGAATGGGCAGCAGCGTTCTCTGTGATTTTGTAACAACCGTATTGCGATCGCCAATCCGCCTGCCAAGCGTGGCGATTATGGCAAAACCCCCCTTTATGTCAATGTAGCGTTGGGGGAGGGGCCTATGTCCAGCAGTGGACGTCTTTTGGCTGAAATGATGATGATGATATCGAGCTGAAAGTGTCTTCTGTCCTGTTACACAGGTATGCCTAAGTGATAGAGACATCATCAGCTCATCTGCTTAGCCTTTTCCCAAGTATGTTGGAGTCGGCTTCCAGTGTAACCGGATGCAGCTGAATATGAGTATTTAACATGGAGAGACCAGTCGCTAACCAGTAGATCTGGCCGCAAGCCCGGCCAGTTGGGTAATACGATACCCCTTGGTAAGACTGGTTGTTAGACTTTTGGGCCACTGACTACCTGTAACGACTGTCAAAGATCTACAAATGACAGCCGGGACCAACGGCTTAACGTGCTTTCCGAGGCACGGAGGAAACTCGGTATGTAGTGGGTGGTCCTGGTCACCCATCCACAGACCAACTTAGGCAATCGTGGCTTAACCAGAAGATTGATCCGAGCAGCTGTTATATTTAGCCAGGGGCTCCTTTCAATCATAAATACCTTAGGTACATACAAATAATCATTGATTGTCGGCTAAGTAAATACGTCCAAAATTATATCGGTACGTTTCGTTATCATAATAAACCTTCTGATAGGCCGACTTCCCACGGATTCTTTAAAAGTAATAATTTGGTTATCATAAAATTTACGAAGATATTGAATCTGCAGCGGGTCGCTGCCAAATAATGAGGTCCCACGTAATAGGAGGCGCGTCGATTACCATCAACTGAGCGCAAATACAGAATGAAGAGCTACTGAGCAATTCATCATCATCAGCCTGTAATGTTCCCACTGCTGGGACACAGGCCTCCTCTGTATGAGAGGGAATGGGCTGTAATCTACCACGCGGCCACAGTGCGGGTTGGTAGATGTCACATGTCTTCGATTTTTTTGTCTAGAACATGCCGGTTTCCTCACGATGTTTTCTTTTAGGTACTGTTTTTGAGAGTAGCGGTGATGAAATAAATTGCACAAAGTAATGCGCCTGCCTGGGTTCGAACCCACGGCTTACTGCTCGTAAGTCGGGGCTGCCACCACTGGGCCACCGCTGAGCAATTGCTGACACAAAAACCCAATAGCACTTGGTCCACTACAGGAACCGAACTCAGGACCTCATATTTAGCAGACGCGAAACCACCAGATCAGAAAAGAAATTGGGACAATCCCGCCACACTATTCCTAAACCACTGCAACTCCTGTGCGCCAGAATCAACAGTGGTGACCACCAGAACAGCGTCTAGACAGTGAAGCTCGACGAACTCCCAGAGAAACAATACAGAAAAGAAGTTAGTACTTACAGATATAAGCATAAACCGAGATTCTAAGATTGCTCCACAGCATGCACAGAAGGCAATCACGAAGACTACGCATCCTACGACGATGATACTGATGGACAGGAAACTGAGGTTCACTGGGATCAATTCGTAAAGCTGGTTCAGGTTCACGTGGGCTATGGTGCCTAAGGTTATGATTGCTATGCCTGCGATCTGGAACAAAAAAAAAACATTGTAGAAGCAGCTTATGACCACGGCTTCGCCCGCGTTTTGTTCGGAAATGGTCCCACGGGGTTGTACTACCGGGATAAAAAGTATCCCATAGGCTGTACCAGACTACAATCTATCCCTGTGCCAACTTTCATCAAGATCCATTCAGTAGTTTTTTGCGTGAAACAGCAACAAACATCCATCCATACATCCTTAGAAACTTTCGCATTTATAATGTTAGTAGGATTATCAACCTGTTCCCATTCGGGAAGGCTCTCTGTAGTCTGAGAGGTTGCTTTTATCTATACTAATATTATAAAGAGGTCAATTTGTTTGTAAGCTTGCATGTAGGGGGTAATCTTCGGAACAACTGATCCGATTCTGAAAATTCTTTCACTAACAGGAAGTTACATTATCCTGTGCTAGCAAAAGCTTATCGCTAGAAAATATAAAAACTGTGATATTAAATTGTGAATATCAGAAACGTTGACACTTGACTGTTCTGTAAAATATTTTAAAAATAAAGCAAATAAAACATCAAAATCGTACAACAAGGTGTTGTTTTGCATCCTCGTCAAATTCATTAGGTTGTCACAAAGGACATAAATAATCAATATAAATTACGGTACCTAGTTAATTATTGTGTAAACACTGATTGTTTGGTTTGTTTAAGCTTGTCAGTATATCAGAATAATCCCCTTAACGTGTTTTAGGAAATAATAAATTATTGAATAAACGTGAAAGCGCGGTTATAGGATGCGAGGATCAGACGGGCAGCATTTAAAACAAGGGTGGAAAACAAATTCTATCCTTTTTATAATTGATCCGGGTCGAGAATCATTAGCATGGTTACCTCCTTGAATTTGACATAACAACAACTTGTGTAAGCAACTATAGTGAAATCTTGAATCGGGGGCTGTTTAAAAAAGTTACGATATAGAGCTAACATCTTATTATAAAGAAGGATAGACACATGTGACTAACAGACTGATGCATATGATATGTGAATGTTGACGGATGGAAAGGGAGAGACAGACCAAGGAAAGAAACGGTATGAAGGAAAAAGGAGTAAATGATAGCGTGACGAATGAGAATGGACGAAAAAAACGTATTGCGCCGACCCCAAATAATGTGGGACAAGGACAGGAAGATGATGATGATTTAGCTAAAGAAGTTTTAAGTGGTGGGTGTACAAGTAGATAGAATAAGAAATGAAGAAGTCCAAAAATAGGATCCACGCCGGATTGACAAATTGTGTGGAACAAGTCGTCACGAAATGGAAATGTGATGCAGGTATGCATGAGGATAATTTTGATGAGGAAAGACCGAAGAAACAATAGATGGATTGTGCGGAAGATGATAAGCATGCCTAGAAAGGAGGTCACTACCGACATGACGATTTAAAGAGGAGTATGGATGAAGAAGACGTGTTAAGCGTAGCCCGAATAAATATAATTAAGATTTGAGATAAGCGCAAGACAATGATAATGACGAAGTTTTAAAAACAGAAAAAGATATAAGTACTCACAGCAAAAACAATATTAGTAATAATTAAAACATATTTCACAACAAATTCCGCAAAACAACACATTTTGAATTCTTTTTACGAACTTTTTTAAAAAGAACAGTGTTTGATCGTATTTCGAGACTGACTGAATATCGTTTTTTAGTTTACCTTATAGAGTATCTGTGTAAAGATTAGATTTCTTTTTTAATGGGAGAGATACGGGTTCGCATGCTGTCAAATTAATCTTGATCTGTCAAAGTGGCGCTGCTTGTCAAGAGAAATGTCAAAGCAGTACGATTTAAAATGAGTTCCATATTTCGCCGCAGATCAAGCACGAATGGACTATCGAAAGGCTTTAGATATCATATCGATAGTGTTTATCTTGGTAGTATGATTAGTGGCCTATTCATAGGCTTAATGCCGGTTTTGCCTGCAATGTTCGATTTTAGACGCTCGGGTCAGTGCCAAAAGTTGAAATTCGGAATAACATTTAGGCATTTAGTTGGGTGATGCTTAGTGCGAGGGGTAAAAGCTGTCGTTAACAGTAGTAGTAGTAAATATTACAAATAGTTTTAGCTCACTGGTATCGGGAACAGGGTCAGGGCTCCAGAGAGAGGAACCTAACCTAACATTACGAGCCGTTTCCAGGTAGTATTACCGCTATCTGAATCAAGCCCTTAATTCAGCTGCCTAACGAAATCCTCGTCGGGTACTGGTCGAGGCTCTTGGCAATTAACGCTTACGGTGTCAAGCGCCCAGCATATAGGTCGAACAATAATTCGTACGTGTACGCACAACCCGCCTACTGAGTCTTCGTTTATACTATAGATGACGTGTGAATTTTGAGCATACAAGTAAAAATGAATTATTTGAACTTAACAGCGAAAGTGTTAAGATACGCATAAGCAGGATACATAGGTCTAAAAATTAACTAAAAAATATTTAGACCTACGTATCCTGCTTATGCGTATTCATCATCATCATTTCAGCCAAAAGACGTCCACTGCTGGACACAGGCCTCCCCCAAGAAGGGGGTGTTTTGCCATAATCGCCACGCTTGGCAGGCGGGTAGGCGATCGCAGTACGGTTGTTACAAAAGCACAGAGAACGCTGCTGCCCATTCTCTGGCAAGTCCCTTAGTCGCCTCTTACGACACCCACGGGCAGAAATGGGATGGTGCTATTCTTTACGTCCGACACCATACAGACGCTTATGCGTATTAATTAATTGTTATGCGTATTAAGTTTCATTAAAATCAATTCAGTCATTTCGGAAAATAAGGACTTGAAAGTTTGTCTGAAATGCCGTAAGGTGTAAAAGCTCTTAAGCCATCTGCTGAATCGTCTCTCGTCGCAATGATCAGAATTATGAGTTCACATCCCACATGTCGACAATCTCGCGAGCCGTCAAATCGCCGTCAATCGTACGTCATTTGTATCGTAGTGCGAGTAAACGGTGACATGCTTGGTCTGTATGTAAGCGTCGATAGTGCCGCCTCTACAGTTCTTTCACGGTTATTGGCATCTGCTGCAATCCAACAGAAATCTTATTGCAACTGTAATTAAGGTTTAGAGGAGCTCGTGGCTAAAAAAAAACAGCCGCTCGTATGTACTTAAAAACAGCAGTTATTACAAAACCATTATTTGACCATGTGGTCCGTGTCTGTAGTAAGAGGAGCTGGTGGCTGAATATTACTGAATAATATCTGCCGCTCGGATCAATCTTTAGGTTAAGCCATGCTTGCCTATGTTGTACCGTGAATGAGTTTCCCAGTAGATAATGAGTTTCCTCCGTTCCTCGGAAAGCACTTTAAGCCGTTGGTCCCGGCTGTCAATTGTAGATCTTTGGCAGTCGTTACAGATAGTCAGTGGCCTGAAAGTCTGACAACCAGTCTTACCAAGGCGTATCGTATTACCCAGTACTAACTGGGTTGTGGAGATCAGATAGGCAGTTGCTCCTTATAGAATACAGCTGCATCCGGCTAGACTGGAAGCTAGCCCTAACATAGTTGGGGCAGATGATGATGTGGTGTCGACAGACTTGTCATCACTTACAAACGTTGCTTCACAAGGAGGAGCTTCGGTGTGCATGCACTTATTATTACCTAACTTCATTTGGGAAAGACCCATTATCTGCAAATTACCGCAGTATTCTGAGTCACCCAGCTATGCTGGGTGTTGAATCATCAAATTATCTAAACCCTTATCGGTGTTATTACGATTCTTATCTTCCGCATCTGTTAATCATTATTAAAAATTACTTAGGAGTTCCGTAGGTGGTAAATTGGAAATGATTCACACATGGCGATAGGTAAACCTATACTAATATTATATTATACAGAGTCAAGAGAGTCAAGTTTGAATGTACGATGACAAGTTGGCGCAGTGGCTGTGCATCGACTGCTGCGCTGCGTGTCGCGGGTTCGATCCCCGCATGGAACTAATATTTGTTTAGCCTACAGATATTTGTTCCGGGTCTGGCTGTTTGTTTATGTGAGTTTAAATGTTTGTTAACGCACTCACGACACAGAAGAAATTCATAGTGAAGGCAACGTTTTTTTTAAAAAAAGGAGGTAGGCTGTAATCTTCGGAAATACTGATCCGATGCCCAAAATTCTTTCAGTAATGGGAAGCTACTTTATCCCCGAGTGTCGTAGGCTTATATATTTTATAACATCATGTCTGTAATCCCAAAAGGGTTAGGCAGAGGCGTACCTAATAGAACAACTTCACTTTGCCAGTGATATCGTTGTTCCATGTAATAGGTGGCGAACCTATTGCCATCAACCGGTCATAAATCTAGACTACCTGGCTGCTATTAACAAATTCCTGGAGGAAAAACCCAATAACGCTTTGACCGAACCGGGAATGGAAGCCAGGATCTCTTGTTCAGTCACACCACTGACGCGAGCAAAAACGTTGCCAAAAGTTAGACAGATTTTTAGAAGTTAGGACACGTAAAACATGGACGATTCTCCAGCTCTTAACTCAGTTTACTAGTGGTCGGCGCAGCATATCCAGGTGTGCCAGTGTGCAAGAATTTCCCTATTATCAGGAAAAGGTAACCCAGAATTTACTAAATACCAATACTGCGAATTTCCGCATTATCATTGTCTGATCCGGGCCATGACACATAACCGCCTAAAGCGAAGAGATTTGGAAGATTATAGAGATTTCGCATGTATGGATGAATGGAAGGACGTATTTTAGTAAGTCGGTGCTCAGTAAGCGTTCTGAAGTTTCTGCATACCCACTTTGGAAAACTGCGTGAATTTATGTATATCAATGGATCTGCCAAATATTTTTCGCAACCCAAAATTATCAATGTTTTCTTCGAGCCTGATAGCCAATCACTATTATTAGAGTACGTTTTCCTTATTCTATTCATACTTAGGTTTTATTATCTCTAAAACAAAGACTTACCAGGAATTTTGATAAGACTTATCGTTGTTTGTTGTGATATACGGGTTTCATGTAAGCATTTCCGAACGTATTACTCGACATATGAATGAATTCAGGCAACGTGACCATGCTAACCTATAGATAGGAATTATATGATTAAACTACGGGTAAAAGCAATTCTTTTGCTAACCCTGGAGGGAAAAACGAATATTTTGAACATATTTTGGCACCCATGTGGGACTAAATGAGGTCCCATAGTGGGCGCCAAAAATTTTTTTTTTGTTGTGTCAACTCTTTTAGTCAATCTTCAGTACATTCAAAGGTGGGTCAAACAGCTGCTTGATTGGTAATCGGCCATCCATTTGAAAACTCCGAGGTTACTGTACTGTGCTCATATCCTTTTCTGTCGCTCAGAACCGACAATTGCTAGAACGAGAAACAGAGCGGGATTGATATAGCACGCGGCAGCGTCGTTGATGCGCTCGGAAGCACGCATTAAAGCGCGAGATTGTTCATACGATTGCGAAATATCCGAAATTGATATAGGACGATTTTTGTTTCACGCTGCGACCCACTGTATATCAAGACAGCCATAGGATATCTGATGTGTTGTTGGGCTGTTTATTCCGCCACGTTTTCTCCCCAGCTAAAACACTAGGAAATGGTGAAGGTCGGGCGTTTTGGGAGAGTGTCTTAATGTCAAGACGTCCAAAAAGTTCTTATTCTCAGCCTAATTTGAACATGTTCAAAAACAATTAATTCCGATATTTAGCCGGGACAATGATTAAACACCATTAAAATATGAGGTACGTCCTACAAATAATACAATATTATAATCATATAATAATAGGTCTTTACCTATGAAATTGCCGTATTGCAGTACAGACTTTTTCAAACAAAAAAAAGTTTTGTTTGGCTATGAGTTCTAAATTCAAATTAATTTTGTTTTAAAAATATGACATTCTATTTACAAAATCAGTCTTTTGTTTATTGATTAGCGTTGTATTTTCATTACATTTCAACATTTTTCCTCATAATGGAAACTTTGAAATTTCGTGTAATTATGGAATATGAGTTCCGTCGTGGCACCAACGCGGCACAAACGACCCGTAACATCAACGACGTTTACGGAGAGAACTGTACAAACGAACGCACAACCCGTTATTGGTTTGCTCGGTTCCGTTCTGGGAATTTTGACTTGAAAAATGAACCTCGTGGTCGTCCGGAAACTTTGGTCAACAATGATGAATTAAAGGTGATTGTTGAAGCTGATGAAACTCAATCTACAGCTGAGCTGGCAGCAGCTTTTGATGTTAGCATTAAAACAATATTGGTCCATTTGCGACAGATTGGCAAGATAAAAAAGCTTGATAGATGGGTGCCCCACGAACTTAACGATCGCCAGCGCAACGTACGCGTCGAGACTTGCCTTGCGCTGCTTATCAGGCACAGAAATGAAGGAATTTTGAACCGAATTGTTACGTGCGACGAAAAATGGATTCTTTTTGACAATCGAAAGCGCTCAGCAAGTTGGTTAGATTCTGGTTCGGTACCAAAGCAATGTGCAAAACGAAAAATGACCCCTAGAAAGGTGATGGTCACAGTTTGGTGGTCTAGTGCTGGTGTGATTCATCATAGCTTTTTACAAAACGGCGAGAGCATTACTGCAGATGTGTACATTGAAGAACTGACCACAAAGATGGCGAAACTCGCACGTCTGCAACCAGCTTTGGTCAATCGGTCGTCTCCACTGCTACTTCACGACAACGCGCGGCCCCATACTGCACAACAGACCGTCTCTAAGCTGCATGAGTTGGGTTTGGAAGCTCTCCCTCATCCGCCATACTCACCAGATCTTGCGCCTTCCGACTATTACTTTTTCC
Source organism: Cerastis rubricosa (assembly GCA_949152445.1). Taxonomy (NCBI): domain Eukaryota; kingdom Metazoa; phylum Arthropoda; class Insecta; order Lepidoptera; family Noctuidae; genus Cerastis; species Cerastis rubricosa. Next base: position 1,587,325 of record OX424552.1, read on the forward strand.
AAAATTTGGACAACTTTTTAGCGGGAAAAAAAATCAATTCCCGAGAGGCAGTACAAAACGCCTTTGAAGAGTTTGTTGTCTCCCGTCCAGCTGATTTTTTCAAGAAGGGCATCCATAAACTGCCACAGCGTTGGCAAAGATGAATTGATTGCAGGGGTGATTACTTTGAATAAAAGAAATAAATAAGTTCGAAAAAAAAATACTTTAACTTTTTTCAAACAAAACGGCAATTTCATAGGTAAAGACCTAATATATCTTTTACATCTAAAACGGACATTATCCTCCTCGGAAACATTTTTAATGGACTCATTTAAACAGATTAAATTTAATCAGATATTGATAACGTGTATCGTATGTTATGCGGAAGTATTTTTGATTGTAATCAGACTGACTATAGGTACATAATATCACCACGGTAATCTTCGAAGGGTTTATACAGAGGCGTGGAAGTACACCCACATTTCGGCAATTATGTAAGTCCCTTGTAAAAAGAACCAGCCTTTTGCAATCCAATCTGTAATCTTCGAATAGAATAGAATAGAATAATTTTTATTTGCGTAAAAACATGGTACATTTAGGTCTTATAAATAGGGTTGTGAACTTACATATTTTGCCATAGAATGGCATGCAAATATTTGAAAATGTTAAACGTGAATTTTAATACGAAACATAAATTTGTTAAAATATTAATACTACAACGCTAGTGCTATATTAGCACTTACAATTTAAGGCTTCGTATCCATTCGAAATCTTTAAACAATTAATATAAACTTAAAAATAAAGAATAAAAAACTAAAAAAAAGCAGCAACATGAAATATTTTGTAGAGCTCAGTAACCATATCTATCAGCTATTTTTTTTTCTAGAAATTCTTTTACACTATAAAAACAATTATCAATGAGCCATTTATACAATTTGGATTTAAAATATTTTAAAGGGAGCTCTCTTAATTCTTTTGGTATGTTGTTAAAGATTTTTATTGCAGTGATTAAACTATTTTTTTGGCATAATGTGCTTTGATGTGCAGGTATTCTTAATCTTGTGGGATCTCGACGAGTGTATTTCGAATGCAGGTCGCATGCTATAAAAAACTTAGAGTGTTCCTTGACAAAAATACCAGCCTGCATTATGAAAAAGCCTGTTAGAGTTAATAGCCTTAATTTTTTAAACAGTGGTCGACAGGATGTTAATGGGCTGATACCGCAAATTGCTCTTAGGCATTTTTTTTGAACAATAAATGCTTCATTTATATTTGTCGAGTTCCCCCAGAGTAGGAGTCCATACCGGAGTAAGGAGGATACATACCCGTGGTAAGCAGTCAGGGCGACTGCTTCACTAGCGGTACGTCTTAAACGTTTAAGTGCAAAAACAAATTGGTTGAGTTTCTTGCAAACATGTTCTATATGTAATTTCCAGTGACAGTGCTGATCAAGAATGAGTCCAAGAAATTTATATTCACTTACTTCGTTTATTTGTTGTCCTTGACAATTTACTTTATATGTTTTTGGTTTTGAGTTGTAATTTTGAAAGTTTATGTATTTGGTTTTACTAAGGTTTGCACAAAGATAATTATTTTCTAGCCATTTTAAAACTTGATTTACTATTGTATTTAGGTTTTTTTCGTGAATTATGTCTGATTTATTATCATTTGCAACGATTACCGATATATCGTCAGCAAAGAGTATACACTGTTGTTGTAAAGCAGTGGGCAAATCATTGATGTAGATAAGGAAAAGTAATGGGCCCAGTATGCTTCCTTGTGGTACACCTGATTTGGTTTGACTATATTCCGAACTGATTGATGTTGACTCTTTGTTTTTGTTTATTGTACTTATTTCTACTCTTTGTTGGCGGTTAGATAAATAGCTAGTAATCCAGTCAATAACTATCCCTCGGATTCCGTAGTTATTGCATTTTTTTAGAAGTAAATCGTGGTTGACAAAATCGAAAGCTTTGCTCATGTCAAAGAAGATAACGGACACTGGAACCCGTTTATCTAATTTTTCAATTACATTTTTTATTAGAGTAAATGCTGCTATCGTTGTCGATTTACCCCTTTGAAAACCGTTTTGTTCTTCTTTTATAATTTGGAATTTTTCTAAATAATTTGTGAGTCTACGATGCATAATTTTCTCAAAGATTTTTGATAAATTAGATATTAACGCTATAGGTCGGTAGTTAGACAATCGAATGGTTAGACTGACATCTACTTTCGCTAGATTTAAGTCCTACGTAATAAGGATCGAGCCTATTGCCAGATTCGGGGCACACATCCAGCTTCCGCAGCTCCTAGAAATTCCTGATGGAAAAACCATAAACACTTAGGCTGAACTGGGAATTTAACCCAGGACATTATTGTTCAGCACAGCAGTAGCTCTTGCGACCACTAGGCCATTTAGATCGCTATCAGACTCAAGTACTGTAATTGAGGGAATAAAACATTGTTCTGATAACATTTTGACATGTTTGTGATGTCAAATTAGCAAATGCACTTTGAAGAGTCCGTCAAGTCTAACTGACCGATTTGATGTCTCTAGGGATCGATAATAATCAGTAGTTACTTTATTACAAAACAGATATACCATACACACGTTTTGTTTTTTCTTTTTAACATAGTTTTTCTTACTGCTTGTCAAAGATCACTCCTATATTCTTTCAGTCCAAAATCTAAATATTTAATTTTACATAAGTCTACACGGGCACTTATAAAACGTCGAGAAAAGATGCATGGTCCGGGTTGGTCGTTTCCTATGGAGAAGAAACGGCAAATCATGGTTACTGTTTTAAAATCATTAGCTTTACAATATATATATCTTTCCTCCTCCTGCCTTCTCTATGTTTGCCATTTTCGGCGATACGCTCCAAGACAGACCGGGTGATATTTTTTGGTTACATGAGGGCCGAATGAGACTGAATCATCATACAGTAGGTGCTTGAGACAGGCGTCGTCGCCGAGATAGGCCTAGGAAAATCTGCCATGACCTTCAGCAAGGCTATTGGCTATATTTTTGATTGTCACTTGTCACACACTATAAAGCTTCAGTTGTACATCGTACTTTGATGACAACTGGGATTGTCATTAATGTGGTTTTTACTAGAAACACTAGTTAGGATTTAGAGGAAAACCACCTGATGATCAGTAAGTAGATAAATTACTTTAAGGGTACGTGCACTCGCTGCCCGGGATAAATGAGGACAGCTAAAGCTACGTTTATTAGTATTATAAATTACATCCTGGAGTCGTTCTTGACGGAATGGCCAGAGTATAGCGTCAAAAATTCTGACACCGACTGGTAAAGACTGCAAGTGTCCGATCAAACTGTATTGCCTATCGCCTAATTTGAGTTTCTGTGAGAGGATGAACGAAAGATGACTTTTTCTTGTGCTTGTTCTAGGAGAGGATGCATGAAAGATGTCTTTTGTTATTATTTAAAAAAATTTATTTAAATTTTTTAACATTCTTTATTTTAAAAATGCTTCAGATAAATGCAAGGTATTGCACAGATTGCTATTTTTTATATTTCTAATTATTATTTATTTTTGAAATATTTAAAAATATATAGGGTGACTGGACTGATACTTAAACACATGATTGCCCTCATAATAACAAACAACTTTACCTAAGAAAGATTTTTTATACTTATTCACTTTTATAACAATAACACAACAGCCGTATGAAATTCGCGCGCGCTCGCCTTTGGTCTATATAAAAAAAAAGTTTCTTAACCTTTTGAACGCCAGAGCATAAAGGCAAGCGCGGGCCCTCCACATCAAGCCACAAATTCACCGCAAATACCTACTTATAAACGAAAAAAACGGATTTCAAAAGTATTGTTAACTTATTTCTTGATAAGACATTTAATATTTAAGATATATAGATCACATTTTGAAGATACATAAATAAATACACACAAAGTAATGATTTAAATTGTTTATTTCGTGTTAAAGTGCACTACATTTTTTGTCACATATTTGTGTCGTTGGCGTACAGGGCACGCGCTTGCTTGTCACGTATATATGACAATGGCGTTCAAAAGGATCATATCGAACATTAATAAACACTCACCCTATATAAAGTTTATATATAAATAAATAAAAGAACATTGAAATAAAGTCAAAAGGATTTTATTTCAATGAACGATTTGCTTGTTTCAGCATAAAGATTGAATTAGAAGAACAGTCGCCAGATAGCTCGCAGACCGACGACACCTGGCTTGTTCCAGTCAAGGAAGAAGTGGTAGAGGTTCACCCTGAAACATTTCTGCAGGTCAAAATCGATGAAGATCGGGAATCAGAGGATGTAAGTCAGTTGTTCCTTGCGCAGTTTATTTACCGACTAGCTGACCCCCGCAACTTTGTCTACGTCAGATAAGCCATGCGGGGGTTTCCCCGTTTTTGCAACATTTTTCATTGATTTGATTTTGAAATTTCTTTATTTACACATAAAAAAAAAAAACAGATAAATGACAATCAGATCTTATTCTAAAAACATTAAATAATGAGATTGGGTCTTTTGTGCAGACTATGGCGCCTATATAAAACATTTACGTATACATTTTTCATTGATGCTTCGCTCGTGTTGGTCGTAGCGTGATGTTATTTAGCATATAACCTACCTCGATAAATAGGCTATCCAACACTACATTTTTCAATTCTACCCGGGAGTTCCTGAGATTAGCGCATTCAAAAAATCTCTTCAGCTTACTCCAAAATTAGGACAGAGAGCTATTAAGTTGGCTAAACTAAGGTCTGTGTCATTAAAAGATGTTCTACAAGAGAACCGGAGCTGGACCAGGAGTCCAGTACTATCTCGACTGTCTCAGAAATTAGTGAGGCAGTCGAAGTGCCCTTAGGGATTTCTCACTTCTGCCAAAACAAAAAAAAAAAAGAGCTTAGCTAGTGTTAAATATCCCGTTAAAATCGTGACAGGACTAAAGTGCTAGAGTGAAGTAGAGTTAAATTGAACCTCATCTGGCAGCACGGAATTACACTTTTCCATGCTCCTATCCTGTTTATTTTCTGTCGCTCAGAATCGTCATTTGCTAGAGCGAGAAACAGAGCGAGCGGTCGATTGCCCCGTCGATGATCTCCTCAGCACCTCTTCTTGGTCCACTACCAAGGGAGAAGGCTTCATTCCTTAAAAATCACAGCAACAGAGGTCCTCTAACTACCACATCCAGTCTGCCCTAGCAACCTCGTCACGGTCATGGTCAGGTCACGGCCTAGGCGTCTATAGCAATGGTTGTTGAAGCGCAGTCTCAATTCCAGGACTCATTGGTTCGATCAGCCATCTGTCCTTCGGCAAAGAATGGTCAGCCCTTTGCCATTTCAGTTTACTGACTGTATGATTGACATTTGATTAATTTAATTCAAGCATGAGCCAGCATTGGGGGGCAATTCGTCTGATGACTTGGCAATTCAACCAGCCCCTTCTTCTGATGAAGGTGATTGTGGTAAGTTCTAAGGAGAATGCGCTCCTAATTAGTAGTATAGTGGCCGTTTTATAATATGATATAATATTTTATAATATGAGACAATGGATGCTATTTTTTTTAGCAATCAGAAAAGTTGTTTATAGCTGTGCTACTCTAAGAAAAACAATGAGTTTCCTCCGTGCCTCGGAAAGCACGTTAAGCCGTTGGTCCCGGTTGTCATTGGTAGATCTTTGACAGTCATTGCAAGTAGTCAGAAGTCGAAAGTCTGACATCCAGTGTTACCAAAGGGTTTCGTATTACCCAGTTACTGCCTTGTGGAGGTCAGATAGGCAGTCGCTTCATGAAAAATACTGGTACTCAGCTGCATCCGGTTAGACTGGAAGCTGACCCCAAAAAAGTTTGGGAAAAGGCTAGGCAGATGATGATGACTCGAAGAAAAAAATGTGGTTCTGAGTAGAACCTCAAAAAATATTAACAATATAAAAATAAAAGAAACAAAAGACATGCAAACTTTGTTTGTTGGTGGGTGTGGAGTGTTAGTGTGAGTGTGGGTAATATGTAAAGTAATTTCTTTAAATCGGCTTTGATCTTCAACAAATACTGCAGAATCCATAGTGCTTACCCGAGCAAGTGTAGCACCTCATAACATTGTTCAAAATCTAGTCCATTAAAATTATGGTCTCTAATAACTGTATTTCCTTCCAGAATCCGACAAAGCAGGAAGTTTCCTCTGCAAAATTTGCAGCAAATCTTACGCCAACTCCAGGAATCTTGAACGTCACTTACTAATCCATCAAAACCTTTTCAAATGCCAACAATGTGACGGGCAATTCCTCAACAAAATACGCTTAAATAGACACATTTTTAATCGACACACTAACAGCAGCAGTAGCAGCGAAAGGGTATATTCCTGCGATGAATGCCCAAAAACATTCAAGACCTCTTCGAATTTACAACAGCATAAAAAGACTCATTTAGTCGAAAAACCTTACCAATGCACTAAATGCTCTCAAACCTTCTCTTTCAAGAGCAATTACCAGAAACATCAAACGAAACCCTGTCCCATAACACCTTCGAAAGACCCTTTAGTATGTAATTTCTGCGATAAGGTCTTCGAAAAGGAGATTTTATTGAAATCTCATTTGCGAAAACACGATACCGACAGACCTTTTGGTTGTGAAGAGTGTCCTATGGCGTTTAAGCACAAAAGCACCCTTATGCGCCATATGCACGTACATAATGGGCTTAGACCATATCCTTGTCCACATTGTGGGAAAACTTTCACCACTTCTGGTCTTCTAAAACCCCATTTAAGAGTCCATACGGGTGAGAAACCTTACAAGTGTGAGGTTTGCTCGAAAATGTTTGCCCACAAACACAATATGCAAAGACATATGTTAGGACACGAGAAAATTAAACACACAGTTTGTGATATATGTCACAAAGAGTTTCCAAGAGAGAGTAGATTGCGATATCACATGAAGACGCATGTCAATGAGAAGTTTTTCCTGTGTAAAGTTTGTCCAAAACGGTTCTCTCATAAGCAGAATGTTTTAAGGCATTATTCTAGAAAACATCCAGGGAAAACGTACAGTTGTGAAGAGACGGACGCTTCTGTTGCAGCTAAAGTGTGGGATACGGTGAAGAAAAGATTCGATGATGATGAAACTGAGGAAATTCTGGGTTGAAATTTAAAATCTCCCCTGTTTAAACCCTAGCTTGCTGATTCTAGCGCCATTTTGTTTTGTGCTGGCTAACTAAAGATGTTTTAATTAACTGATTTAAAATTCTAATTGAAACTATTAAAATGTTGTAATAGAAATTAGTATTTTAGGAAAATATTGTTGTAGGAGTGAAATAACTTTAAGATTTAATAACTAGAAAAAATAAATGTTAGAAAATGTTGTGTTTAGTTAGTAGAATTTTATGGTAAGAAAGATTTAATGTAAATAATTACAAATTTATCAAATAATATGGCGAACTTTCACACAACGCTCTGTGGTATTTATGACTGCATTTGCCTATGTTCCTGCCTAGAGGCTAAACCGACGATTTAAAAAACTTTACCAAGGTATTACCGAAGTCGAAAAATAACAAGGAATTTAATAGCAACGCCATGTAGAGGTAACATACATAGAAGTATAATAACGCTATCTAGCGGCAGACACTCGACATTAAATTTAGTTTTAGTAGGGTAATCATAAATAGTTTTGCGTGTATTTAGGAGTTGTTTATTAATAATTTTCTGACCATGGCAATTCAAAATTGTTGTAACTTGATGTTGGAATTTTGTCTGATGGGTGCAATGTAAATAATCGCTTCATAAGATCACTAAACAGTATGACAACTTTAAGTTTGCAGGCCAATGTGGCGCTGCTTGTCAAGAAAATATGCATCGATATGTCAAACTTGGTACATTTATTTAAGTTCTGTGTTTTTCCACCTGCAAAGATAAGTTGGTTGAAGAGCACAAAGCCAGAGGTAAATTGACAAAAGGACTGTTTTAGACATCATTGAGTTTTCGTTACCGAAGATAGGCGATGATTGCCGAAGTACATAATTTTACAGGTAGAACCGTATGTGATTTTGTTTCGAGTATTAGCAGCGCCACCAAATAAAACAGGGTCTTGACAGACAGACAACAAAGTGATCCTATAACGGCGCCGTTCTTTTTCCTTTTGAGGTACGGAACCCTAAAAATTGTATTAACAAGATCTCTTATTTTTGTCCGACTACTAAGTAGGGTCATGTTTTTATTTAATTATCCAACATGATTTTAAATCACGCTACGTTTAGTAAAAGTTATTCTTATTAAGAGCGTATAAGCCGTACGGCATTTCATACAAACTTTCAATTCCTTATTTTCCGAAATGACTGAACCGATTTAAATGAAACTTAATACGCATAAGCAGTATACCGAGGTAAAAGTCACTACATTCTTTTTTTCGAAATGTCTTATAGAAAAAGATAATTGGTTTCTGTTTCTATATTTAATTTATAATCTGTCTAATTTAGCTGTAAAACTATTATTCGAAAATGTTTTTAATAACTTTTTAGACCTATGTATCCTGCTTATGCGTATGAGTTTTCATTAAAATCGGTTCAGTAATTTCCGAAAATAAGGACTTGAAAGTTTGTATGAAATGCCGTACTGCGTAAACGCTCTGTATGGTATCGGACGTAAAGAATAGCACCATCCCATATCTTCCCGTGGGTGTCGTTAGTGGCGACTAAGGGACTTGCCAGAGAACGGGCAGCAGCGTTCTCTGTGATTTTGTAACTACCGCACTGCGATCGCCAACCCGCCTGCCAAGCGTGGCGATTATGGCAAAACCCGCCTTATGTCAATATGGCGACACTTGGGGGAGGCCTATGTCCAGCAGTGGACGTCTTTCGGCTGAAATGATGATGATGATGATATAAACGCTCTTAAAGGTCTGACAGGCCACCTGATATCGGGTTTGTCCGGTAACATAAATACGTTATTAAGGTGGAACGATACGATAGCCTGCATTTTTTTTTTTAAATTTTGTTTTTTGCATTTTGCCGGTCAGTGACAGGTTGTATATTGATTAAAATAAAATTCGCGATCGTGACAAATATGCCTTTATATATTTTTTCTGACTTTTTCATGTAAATAGCCAATCAATGGGATTAAATGAAGTATAGTGTAGTGTAGGGTATTTTTTTGTATTGTATTTTTTTTTAATAGTTATAAAACAGCCGCATGGGTTGATCTTCAAAGTTATGCCGTTCTTCCCGAGGTCGGTCCGTGGATGGGTGACCATAATTACGTACCGAGTTTCCTCCGTGCCTCGGTAAGGACGTGAAGCCGTTGGTCCCGGCTGTCAATTGTAGATCTTTGAAAGTCGTTACAAGTAGTCAGAAGCCGAAAGTCTGACATCCGGTCTTACCAAGGGGTATCGTATTACCCAGTTACTGTGTTGTGGGAGTAAGATCAGCCGGCATTCGCTTCATGTAAAATACTGATACTCAGCTGAATCCGGTTAGACTGGAGCCGACCCCAACAAAGTTCGGGCTAGGATGGTTTTAATTATCATAATTTTGTAAATACATGCGAATTACGGCTGTAAATCTTATTTTGTTCAACATAAAACAAAACACTGAGAGGCAAATTGTAAAAAACGTAAAAAACATCGCAGGATATTTTCGCTTCCACCTTAAGATTGAGGTAGTATAAAACTTTAGTACATGAGTAGTCAAAGTAACACTGTTTTAATAGTTTTTTTGTAACTTATCTCGATTTTTTCCTTAGTAAATAAAGTGCTTGTAATTACATGTTGTTTTATTTCATAACATTACGCACGTTATCCCGGAAAGTTTAGCCATATGTGAACATTAAAGTTTTCCCGAATTTTATTCAGTTAATTTACTAATCTTCTTAATATATAAAAAAACAATTGCTGTTCGTTTGTCTCGCTAAAACTCGAGAACGGCTGGGCCGATTTAGCTGATTTTGGTTTTGGAATGTTTGTCGTAGTCCGGGGAATGTTTAAAAGGTGACAAAGGTAGAGTACGAGTAAGTAGGTAGATAAGTAGGGTAGTTCGGTAGGTAGGAAAAAGTGTAAGTATTGCAACGCTTGCCGGGTACAGCTAGTCTAATCTAAATTACTTACCTAACTTAATGTGGCCACTCGCGCCACCAAGACGAATCTAACGACGTACAATTTATCCAAATCCTACAATCCGTTTAGGATTAAGAAGGAACAAAAAACGGACATACAGGTTAACACATGACCGTTTTTTTGGATTTCGCCGCCGTCGTTTTTACGCGACAGTTTGCTCTTTTTAAGACGCTGCACCTCGTCAAAACAGGCAACTTTGAACAGTTTTTTAGCCAAATGTATACATTTTAGAGCAACAAAAAAAATATATGTTACTCTTGACCATATTTATGAGGGAACCTTCGGGCCCAAAACACGTTTTTGGAAAAAAATCCCGATAAAAAAAAATCGAGAAGTTCTGATTTTCAAGCAAGTGTGTTACTGCTCAACTAATCTTGACAAAATTCATAACAGTGATGTAATATAAAATAATAAAGGGAACTGTCGCTTTTCTTTTTCGTTTTATTTACTATATTTGTAAGGATTCATGTTTTTAATGATAATTATTCGAACAAGTCGAACGTCACATCACGCCATTCGCGGCGTCTTGTCGCATCTCTTTTATTTCTACGCAGAGTGACAGTGACCGCTGAGGCGCGCTGCTAGATGGACGTATGTCACTTTTTTCCGCTCGCCGCTCAAATTTTTTCAATTAAATTTCGATCTCTTTGTTGTTGAAAGCTGTTTATTATATTTTATTTTATGATTAGTTTTTCGTTCGAGTAAATTTTTGTTCGATTTTAGTCATAAAATGTGTAAATAAAAAATCAGTGATCATCAGAGGCGAAGAGTCAAAATTGTGGGTGGGGAACCTCAGTGGCGAAGAGTCAAAGTTCTGCAAAGGGAATCCGAAAAATTAACCACTATGCCCGACAAGATTTTGACACATGACACATCAGCTGAATCGGCGGGGTGATGCGAATTGTCATGAATTTCACGAAATTTTCATCAACTTTCAGAGTTCGATTTTATTGTGAAAAATATGTCACGGGATCTGTTACATACGATAAATTTGAGGTTAATATCTTCAGTATCATATTGAGGTCGGTAAAACGGAGTCAGTCTATTGCCAAATATGCGTAAAATACATATTACTACACCCTTCCAAAAAGTAGGTACCTTATATGTGCTGGAAATAATGTACATAAGCATGCTTCTCGTTTGCTAAAACAATTCGGAAGGGCAAAATAAAAACAGTAACATTCTATCTGCATTCTTAGTTTTGCCATTATTCACACACAATTTCTTAAAAAAACCCAATCAAAGTCTAGACAAATATTACTGAAAACTATGTTGTAACATAACACTTCTTAGTGCTGACCGAAAACCCGGGTTTCTTATTTACGATTAATTAGTTGCATTCAGCCTAATCGATAATCGCAATTAAATCGAGTTTGAAAAAAAAAAGTTGACACTGAATAAAAACTCACAAGTATAATTTTAAATAATTGTTAATTTTTAAATTAGTCATAATAACCATCTTTTTAAATAATTTCATTAAGTAATTATTAGATCAAAAGCATCTTATAATTAATCAATGAACGTTGACTTCATGGGAAGGAGATTTATTACTTTTAAGTAATAAGAACGACAGAAGACAGTAATCCCAAAAAAACAAGTCAACATTTTAATGATTAGGCTTAATTCCCGCCGATTTTTTTCGATTTCAAAATTTAAAAAAAGAATGCGCTCGCTATTCTCATTATTTAAAATAAGTATTTTAATTTTACTAGATAACATTTTAAGAATTTTATTGTGTAATATCTGAAGGTTGGTTAAAGAATGCCCAGGATCTTGGAAGGCATAGTAAATAATTATTATGATCTAACAAGATAAATTATATTTATTCTTCCAAGATTGTGTATCGTATGATGGGGTTATTGTTATGTTACAGCTAGTCAGTGGCCCGAAAGTATGAAAGAAAGAAAGAAAGAAAGAAAAAACGTTTATTGGTACATGCCATAAGTACACACAATATAAAAAACGGAAATATTAAAAAAAAAGACAAAACTAGACAATAAATATTGTATGACTCACGGCTGCACCAAATAGGCCCAGTTCAGCAAAATGCCGGACACTAATGCCCGACGCTGGTTTATGACAGCCAGTCTTACCAAGGGGTATCGTACTACCCGATACTAACTGGTTTGAGGAGGTCAGATAGGCAGTCGCAGGTCGCCCCATTTAAATTACGGTTATGCAGCTGTATCTGGGTAGTCTGGAAGCCGACCCCAACAGTTGATGATGATGGTAGACAATCGGCAATTCATAAGCCGTTTCAAGGAACATTAGTTTATTGTTTCAAAGCGGTTCACTGTCCAGTGTAAAAAGGTTTTTGAAGTGATAACTTCTTATGGGAGGGTTAACCGCTTCGTAACGTAACGCGTTACGGCACCACTCTGTGTGGCTTCCCTTTCTCTCACGCATACGGCAGCAGGCTTAGATTAGTTTAAGTTATCACTTTTGTCGAACATCCCGAGACGCACACGTTTTTTTTAAATCTGCCATTTTTAGGTTATCCATCAAAGGCCGATGGCCGAGTCACTTGAATGAAGCCATGAACAGCAATAGATATGAACCAGAACCATCAACAGTCTACAAAATATACGAGTAAGACTCTTACTCGAGAGTCTTACCGTATTTTTTGGATAGTTTAAAATGGTTTCTTTTTCATTTTTGGGGTAGCTATCCCAAAACCTAGCCTATCTAAGTAGGTGTAAAAAAATATTGTCTATGAAAAGTATTGGACGGTGAAGGCAAAAGATAAACTAAATTGGAAAGACATGGGCAGGCCTTTACCCGCATTGGGACAGAACAGGCTGATTAATAAAGTAAAGAGTAAATATCCATTAACCAACCCAACGTCCTAACCATAATCAAACTACATAATTATTTTTTACTATTCCTACCGAAATCCTGTGCATTCTACCAATCTTCAAATAGTTCAAAACAAAATTCACAATAAACTATCTATAATAGTAAATTTGAATGCCTACAATATAAATTGGAACAGCGAACGAATTCCAAATTTAAATTTTGAGATGGAAATAAAATTGGCGCGAATTTAGTCATAATTATCAGTCCGTGCTGTTTATTGTTGGGTCGGATTGTACGAAAAACAATTAAGGTTACCATTATAAAAGCCTAAAACACATTATAATAAATATTTACTGTATTTTACGGTTAAAATAAATTTATTTTAATTTTCATCAATCGATTTTTTAAATTTCTCAATTTAATTACTCGAGTTGATCGAAGATTACAAAAAAATAATCGATTGGAATAATCGCTTTCACACATCACAATAATTTAAAAAAAAAATGGTCGTCTATTTCAAAATACTTATTGAGCGGTGGTAATGAATATTATGTGTTATTGGTCCCGTATTCGTAAATAACGCTAAGATCTGGGCATTTTCATGCGGTTTATAATATTTGGAATGATATTTGTCATTTTTGTTACCGAATCTATACGCGTGTGTCTGTTATATGTTAAAAATAAAAATGTAAACACGCACGATTGGCGCGAAACTTCGACTTTAGATTTCAAAATTCATCATTACCACTGCTTATTTAAATTGAACTATGGATGAATTAGCCGCATAATTAAATGACGAGTTGATTATTGTCCATATAGTGGAGCTCGAATGTTCGAAAACCACAATATTTATGATTTTTAGCCTCGACCAGCTCAGCCTTCAAAATGGCGATGACCGTATTTATGCATTTGAATTTTATAAGGGTAAACTATGATACTTGCGTGCTATTTACAGAAGTTTTAATGGCGTTGTTATATGAAATTTTTATCCAACTTTCTTAATTAACGCACACTCATAGTATTTGATAATTAGAAAATAAAATATTTGCATAAATTATGAAGATGACGAATGACTTAATTGCTAGCCCCTTTCGGGGCCGATACCAACCCAGCGGAGGTTTGTTCGTCAAGCCCCTTTGGGGGCCCGTACCGAACTATATGGTTAAATAATGTAATTTTGTTTATTCGTCATTCCCGTTTTCAGCGATCCCGAAAACCAAGAAAATGACCCCCATGACGAAAAAACTGAAAATTTCATCAGCGACATCTTGAAGTTTTTTTTTTTACCAAATCTTCGTTATCAGCGACCCTTAAAACTACAAAAATGACACCAATGATAAAAATATCGAAAAATTTCGTAAGCGCCAACTTCATCTATTTTGTAAATTGTCAAGAATAAAATGTAGAGGAACCATAAACAAAATAAAAGTGATTTATCTTATGTAAATAAGTCAACTAAAAAGCGCGAGTGATACCATATATGAAAACGTCTCATGTTAGAAGACAACATTTTGAAGAATTGTGTCGTGTAGAATTTATATATTTAGATTTTGCTAAAATCATCAAAAGAAATAAAATTTATTTAGACTTAGATTGTTTTAATTTAGTGTATTCTTACTGTTCGTCCACCTCTTCATGCATATCTCCATCCGCCCCGTCCGTATGTCCACCCTTTCATTCGTCTATCCACGCACCCGTCTGTACAGTAACCTAGCAGAAGGGGGGGGGGAGAGGGCAGAGGAGGTCCTCACAACTTCAAGAACAAAATACAAACATTAAGAAAAATAATAATATGTAGCTAGCACAGCTGTCTTTTTCGGGGATTCCCTCACAAACACTAGCTCAGCTCTATGTATAATTCGGAAAAACTTTTAGTTATATCAAGACTGCGAAGACACTTAAAAGCCATTAATGATACAGTTTCTGAGTGGCTATCTTTAGACCTTTTGAAGTTTATTGTAGATAGGGTGATAGTCTGAGCTAAGTCACCCAGTGCTAGGCAAGACCACAGGGGGCCCTGTGGTTTTGCCTAGCCTTGAACCCTCTTAGCATGCTACTGAGGGGTTCAGGTCTGAGCTTTCGGTTGAACAGAGGTGGTCATACCTTGCCTTCTTTACATGGTTGATAGAAACTCTTTGCCCCCAACAATTTGCAACTGATGAAGCTACTGATGGTTATAGAAACTTGTTGACAAATGCGCAGTCATGCATGTGAAGCGAGATTATGGAATCTATGGGATTCCAGAATCTCCGATCCGACTCCTCTTCTCAACAGAAACCTACAAGTATTTGGGAATGTCAGAAGCATTAGGCATCAATACTGCTGACATGAAACAATTGTTGAGGGAACGCTCCTTTGGCCGCCTTAATAAGATGCTAAGCCGTCTTTTGTCAGGCGGAAACAAGTTTCGTGATAGGAAGGTCCGCGTACTGCTAACTGGCTTAGAAACCTCGACCAACATCTGAGGAGTCTTTCGTTTCGCAGCTGGATCAAGGGCTTGATTCAGACCATCGGTAGTTCGGGCACGGTTCCCGATGCCGGTATGCTACTATTTTATATGTTTTTATTTATAAATATGTATTTTCTTACATACTGTTACAAGCTGGGTATAGGATGACTTATCACACTACCAATTAAACACTAAAAATCTTTATTTAACACTAAACAACACTTATAACTCAATCACAAATACACAACTGATCACTAATCACTTATATATAGCATTAGTAGTTCACTTAGATCACTTAGATAGCCAAAATCAGACTAACTCACTCGCGAGAAAGCGCTATGCCCCCGTAGAGGGGCGAGGCTGGCGGGATGTGGGTTCTACCCTTGCCCCGCGGTATCATCACATGTGCCTGTATAGGCTCGGAGGGGGCGAGCGCGTGTAAAGTGCCACTCGCCAGTGTGTAATTGTCATTTTGTCCGGTAGGAGTCGCCATCGGCGCTGGGCGCTGGGCGCTGCTCGCTTAGCTACGGTGAAACGTTACCGTAGCGAGCGCCGTTTTCTTTGCGCCACCTCGGCGGTCTGTCACCGCCAGGTGAGACCTCCGGTTGCCCGGAGGAGGCCCAGCGGATGACGACCAGCGACAGAGGTGACTTTGTTGGCGCATCCTACCGCTAAGGATGCTGGCCCCCGTCTGCAGACGCTCTCAGAGCTAGCCGATCGCGCTCCAGACTAGGGGCCATAGTGTTTGAATTTGAGCGGCAATGTACTGTGTAACGCCGCCCATGTAAGCGAACGAATAGCTGGCCTGCGCTGCTCCTTCGTCGCGTGAGTTAGAATGCATGACTAACTCACTTCTTTTTTTTTTTTTTGAGAATGGCATCTCGCAGTTCAACCTAGGAGGTTGTCGTCTGCTTAACCGGACTATCCTGTGGGTGCCTTAAGAGTAAGGCCTCCAGCCAGGGCATAAAAACTTACAAACTAAGCGACTACACGCTAAGGGCACCCCCTGTGGGGTACGAGCCTCGGCTTAGGGCGTCGCTGGGGAAGGACTGCATGGGGACAGGCTGGATCTGAATGATATCATTATTTAGGGGCTGATTTAAAACTACTGGCACAGCATCGCGGGCTGGCTCGAGCGAGGGTCGGGGAGGGCATGGACCGGGACGTCGCGACGGACCTCGACGGCGAGGTCGGAAAGACGGCGGTTTGTGTCTAAACTTTTTAAGAGTGCTAGTCTCTATGCTACTCTCCTGGAGGAGGGTGATAGCATCATCGGGAGTGACGAGGGTATGCCGAGGACGGCGTACTGTACTAATGCGCGAGGGTTCGTAACGGGCGGCCGCTGCGATCAGGGGATTACGGTGTTTAATGGCGTTATCGAAGAAACGCTTCGAAAGACGTTTCATAAACTGAAGGACGGTGGGCATTCTAAGGTCTACGTGTAGACGGTCATTACGGACATAAAAAGGGGCTCCCGTGACTCTACGTAAGAACCGGTTCTGCAAGGTTTGCATCCTATGGATGTACTTAGGCTTGGTGTGAGCGTACACGACGCAAGCGTACGTCATAATGGGGCGGATCACCGCGGTGTAAAGGCGCAACTTGCACTTGAGTGACAACTTGCTTTTTGTCGAAATCATGAAATGAAGCCTACCCATAGCAAAGGCAGCTCGGTCGCGAGCTGCTTTGATGTACGCCGCGAAAGACAGGTGGTTGTCAAGTAAGACTCCTAAGTACTTGGCTTGCTTCTCCCAAAGGATAGGCTTACCGTACATAGTGATCTGGCTGAGCGCGGGTGGCTTATTCTTACGCGGTTTAGAGAAAAGAACTGCCTGGCTCTTGTCGGGGTTCACCTCGATTCTCCATTTCCGGAACCAAGCGCCTAAGACGTTGGCTGAGGTTTGGAGGGTGCTGTAAATAGCGTCGTGACTACGGCCAGTGTAATAGATGGCCGTGTCGTCCGCGAACAGGGCTAACTGTGCCTTCTTGCTCTTGGGGATGTCACTGGTGAACAGAGTAAAGATAAGGGGAGAGAGCAGGGATCCCTGAGGGACTCCGGCTCGAATGGGGTGGGGGGAAGACAGTGCCTTCCCGATGCGATAGCGGAAGGTGCGATCCGACAAAAAGTCTCGTAAGATGAGCACGAGACGGTCTGGCACTCCCAGTTTGTACAACTTATATAATAAGCCGTTGTGCCAGACTTTGTCGAATGCCTTTGCTATGTCGAAAAACAATACACCCGTCATCGCTCCACGCTGGAAGCCAGCGCTCAAGTGTTCTACGATGCGGTGGGCCTGTTGAATGCAAGAGTGTCCGGTCCTGAAGCCGAACTGTTCGTTAGGGATGAGACTCTTAGCCTCGGCGAAGTCTTTGAGTCGCTTATACAAAAGTCTCTCGTAGATTTTACCGAGTGCATTCAGGAGACTGATAGGTCTGTAGCTAGAAGGCTCAGACTTGGGTTTGCCTGGCTTGGCGAAACCGATGACAGTGGCCTCTTTCCATATTTGGGGAAACGCGTTGTTGCTCAGGGCGCCATTGAAGATGGCCGCCATTAACACGACGAGCTGAGCGGGGAGGAGTTTGAACACCCTATTGGTGATTCCGTCGGAGCCGGGTGCTTTCCGCAGTTGAAGTTTGCTAATGATGTCTTGCACTTCGTCAGCTGTGACCGGAGGCAGAGGATCATCAGGGTCTTCTTCGGGGGGCAGGGCAGTTCTATGTTCGACGAATGCGTTCACCTCATCGAGATGTCGCTTGTCTACTGGTTGATAGCTGGGGGAGCACTGGGACTCCAGGCTGTCGGCTAGGCATTCGGCCTTCTCAGAGTCGTCGAATGCGACGCTCTTATCGGGTCGGGTGAGGGGAGGCATCGAAGCCTCTTCAGTGGAGCGCAACTTGCGTTGCAGCTGCCAGAAGGCTAGGTGGGTAGGCTCAAGTTCGCTTAGCGTTTTGTCCCATTGATTATTACGAAACTCACTGGTGCGATCCTTTACAGCGCGCTGTAAATTACGCATGTGGGCTTTGTTTGCCTCGCAGGGAAAGCTGCTGTAAGCACGGATGGCCGCGTTCTTTTCGTTTATCAGTTCACGTACGTCAGCGGGAAGTATCCAGCGTTGATCGCTCATTGCTGGGACTTCCCGTGAGCAGTCCTTCAGTACGGATTGCACGTGTTCTGTAAACGAGTTGATGGCGGCCGTCGTGTCTGCGACTGAGACTATGTGGTCGGGGATGGCCTCCAGGTGAGGCGACGTGGTGGATTTCAGCTTTTCGCTGACTTTCCTCCAGTCGGTTATCACTTGGGTCGGCGGGGGCTGGTTGGGGTCAGAGGGACCCGAGCGAGGAACTAAGTGCATGAGCACTGGTCGATGATCTGAGTTAAGCTCATGTAAAGTCTCGATGGAATGCAACTTAAGGTTGACATTCTTGAGTAGCGCTATGTCGAGAACGTCCGAACGTTGGTCGGGGTCGTGGGGATAGTGGGTGTGCTCCATAGGAGCGATGGGATCGAAGTTGAGGGACTCACCCAGGTTATACAAGTGACGTCCTCTGGCAGAGGTCGTCGTGCTGTTCCAGGCGGGGTGTTTGGCGTTGAGGTCGCCCGCTATGATAACGGAGTCGCTCAAGCCGAATAGGACGGCAAGGTCTTTGGTGAACAGAGTGTGCTCCTCGGACGTGCCGCCGGGAGGGATGTGCGCAGAGGCGATAGTGATCGGTTGATGGCCGGTCATGCCTAGTCGACACACTGAGGTCTCGAGTAGAGACTCCATGGGAGGGGGATCTAAGGGGATGCAATGCAGTTCTTTTCTGTAATAGATTAGAGCCCCGCCCTTGTGGCAACGTGACCGATCGTTGCGAACTATGCGATAGTTGGCAATTCTCGGATCGCGGTGACTGGGCTTGAGGAAGGTCTCCTGTACGAGGAGGATATCAATTTGATGGTCGCGGAGGAAGGTGGCGATCTCATCACGCTGGCCTCTAATGCCATTGGCATTAAAGTACCCTAATTTTAGGGATCGGGGTTTGGTGCACGTTAATCTCGTATTATCCATTGGAGTTAGTCGAGGTTAAGGTTGCGGAGGAGGTCGCCTAACTTGAGAAGGGACTTGAGGACAATTTTAAGTTTATCGCCACCAGTGTTAGCCGCCCTGAGATCAGCCGCCATGCGGTCTGACTTCCGCACCCGTCGCCTATTTATATGAACGACTCATGTTCGAGAAACTTCCACAACTTCCGTGAATCTCTAGGTAGTTCCTTAGGGGAAACCCATCCTTCGAGAAAGTTCTACAACCTTCTTGAACCTTCCAGATAGCTTTATAGTGGAACCAATCCTTCTAGAAAGTTCTAGAAAGGTCCAGAACTTTCTCAAAGTTTCTAGACATTTCCATTGTGGAACATTCTAGGATTATTCTCGAATCTTCTAGACATACTGGATCATTCTAGACTCGAACGTAATCCTAGAATGTTCTCGTAAAGCAGGCAACGTAACACTGCCCCTCCTTAGACATGCTCGTCCCGAGCATCGTTAGTCCCGTAGTATCGCGCTAATCTATCTACATGTACGATCTTAGGCGCACCTCGTGGACCCTTCTGTATTCGGTAGGTGACATCGTTGACCCTGGACAATCCTGGTCACGACTCGGTATGGTCCATCCCATTTTGCTTGCAATTTCGGAGACTTCCCTTTGCTACGCACTGGGTTATTATGCAACCACACCACTGAATTCTCGTCGAAACCTCTCCTGTTCGTCTTCTGGTCATAACGGGTCTTCATCTTCTCAGACATCTGTTGGCCGGATTGTCTGATATGCTCATAGACATCGTTCAACTTGTTACGCAAGTCATTTGCATAATCTGTAACATTGCGTGGTGCATCAGGGGCAGTTCCAGTGATTGAATCTGCGGGCAACCGTAATTCCCTTCCAAAGTTCGCGAAGGCTGGTGCCACAGTCGTACTTTCGTGGACTGCACTACGGTAGGACAGAAGAAACGGCTGTATGTGCTTGTCCCAATCCTTTTGCCTGCTTGCTACGACTTTTGCCAGATTTCTCTACAACGTTTGGTTAAAGCGTCCCACCATTCCATCAGATTGTGGGTGGTAAGAAGTGGTTCTTGTTTTGTGGGTACCCATCATTCGGCAAGTGTCCTGAAATACTTGTGATTCAAAATTCCTTCCTTGATCACTGTGAATTTCTAAGGGTACTCCAAACTTCCTGAACCAATTTATCTGCGACAGTTGTAGCTTCTTGGTTAGGAATGGCGAACACTTCTGGCCACTTTGTGAAATAATCCATGACAACCATTAAGTGCTTGTTCCCACTTTCACTCTCTGAGAATGGCTCACCATTCCCAGGAGGCTCCAACTTTGTACACTTTTAATGCACCTCTGCTGCGTGTTTGGGGTCTTTTCACAGCCGCACAAGTGATACATTTACGACAACAGTCCTCCACATCTTCTCGACAGTGGATCCAGTAAAATCGCTCTCGGATCTTCATTAGAGTCCTTTTTACCCCCATATGTCCTCCTGAACATACATCATGGTAGAGCCGTAGAACATCCGGTACTTTGGCTTTAGGGACAACTATTTGTAGATGACCTGTCCCCTCGAGCGTTTTCCCATTTACGGCACAAGACTCTATCCTGGATAACCAAGCTGTTCCATTGGGCCCAATAACTCTTCGTTATGGAACTCATCGCTGCCACATCACTCCACTTGGGTTTAGGAGCACCAGCTTTGATCTACTCGAAGATCGGTTTGATCTCTGAGTCATTTTGCTGAGCCTGCTGTAGGGTTTCCTTCCATTCATCACTGAGATTCGTTCTAAGCACCCTCACGGTTGCTACCTCCTTAGTCTCTTGCCTGGCACAGTGCTTAAAATCTTCAGGACAAGGTCTTCTTGACAAGGCGTCTGCGTTACCGTGAGTTCTCCCAGTGCGATGTTCAGTTATGCAGTCGAACTCTTGCAGTATTTCAATCCACCATCATCACAATCCATGTCGCCACTTGTCCCTCCGGATTCTGGAACTGTAATAGCCACTTCAATGCAGCATGGTCAGTTCGCAGCTGGAACTTTCGTCCCAGCAAATACACTCTTTTGCAAAAAAAAAACGGGCACCTAAGAAAATTACGTTCTAAGGACGATTTGAGTTATCATCGTTCTCTTGCCATGAAATTTAATTATTTGACGAACTCTGTATACTTATAATCGTGTAAATTAATACGCGTGAAGTGAAATTTGATAATATTTTTTTTTTAAAGTCGATCAATTCTTTAAAACCGATGTACACGGCCAAACAATAAGAAGTGGTCGGCATAAAGACAAGAAGATTTTTTTACTTTTTTTGATTAAATCAAGTTACAAATGTAAAAACCTAATAACGAGTGTGACCTCCTCTTGCCAAAATCACAACTTGAATCCTTCTGGGTATGCTTTCCACGATGTTTTTAATAACGTTTTGAGGAATACGTTCCCACTCTTCTGCAATGACTTCTTGCATGTACGCTTCCACGTCGCCAGAACGGTGTGGGCGAGCATTGTCGTCCATAAAAATGGAATCTTCCCCAATTACAGTCAATGCAGGTTGTGCATATGGAATTAGGAATTCCATTATGTACCGGTGTGCTTTTAATGTTCCATTTTCTATGAAAACTGACCACGTACGCTGCGTCGAATTCATTGTTGCCCAAAACAAAACGGAGCTTCAGCCATAAGGAGTGATTTCTTCGAAACACACTTCTGCATAGCGTTCCCGTGGTCTTCGTAGCACTCGTCGGCGCCGGTCCTCTCCGCAGAAGGAGATTCTAGCTTCATCAGAAAACAATACTTTATTCCAGTCCTCCAGAGTCCATGAAGCACAGTTTCCAGTAAACTAAAGTCGAGCAACACGGTGCTTACGGAGTAAATTAGGACCCCGCGCCGGGCGGTAACTCCTGATATTGGCAGCCAAAGCCTCCTCCTGAACGTCCACAAGCTAACTTCTACTCCTCTTCTTCAAGGCTCTTCTTCAGGTCCACACTTGATGCTTTACGATTCCGCAACGCCTGACTTACCAAAAAGCGGTCTCTTGGTTCTGTGCATCGTTTTCTTCCCGAACCAGATCTTATTTTGACCGAAGCGGTCTCTTGATACCGTTGCCAAGTCCTCTGGACAGTTGAACGACTCACATTTAGCCGCTGAGACACGTAAGTTTGCGAACGACCTTCTTCAAGTAGGGCTATAATTTTACCGGCCCTTATCGCTTTTAACTCATATCAAAAACTGGTATTTAATGTAAAAAGAAAAATTAAATTGTTCAATTTGCAGAAAATTTCCAAAGAGTTTTAAAATTTTTGTAATCAGTAAAAATATCGTTTCAGCATTTAGTGCCATTAGTAAAGCAATTTTACAATAATCAATATTTTTCTTTTGCTCATTTCAAAATTTAAATTTGGAACGTAAAGAATCATGCCAGGATGCTTCGAATGACATGCCAATACATTGTCAAATGAATAAAACCTCTTTCTTGTTCTTCTTCATTGAAATAGAGAAAAAAATCTATGGTGCCCGTTTTTTTTGCAAAAGAGTTTATTTACTGAAATGCTGCAATGTTTTTACAACGGCAGTAGCCCGTCGAGTAACGCAATGATTTCTTTCCGGTTTGGTTTGTTTAACCTTATTAACCCCATCCGAATCCTTTGGTCCCGTTTGAGGGCCCCTTTTGGGCATCGCGCATTACGTGATCGCTGACGTCATTGATCCCTACTTCACGTACGATTAGAGTTTAAGTTTGCCTGTATGAGTGTAACCCATTTGGGTTCCTCGGGGTCTTAACGGCGGATGATGTAACTAACCCATATGGGTTCCACACTGGGTGTTTTGAACAGACGTTTCTTTAATTCCTGAAATGCGACGTCGCAGCTCTTGTCCCAACAGAATTGTCGCTCAGTGAATTTGTGTAGAGGTTTCGCAATGTCAGCAAAATTCTTTGCGAACCGTCGATAGTAGGAGCAAAAACCCAAAAATACTCTGACCTGTGTCCAGTCTTTCGGAACTTGCCAATTCTTGACGGCGACTACTTTCCGTCTGTCTCTTTCCTGTGATTATTCTTTCAACTCCTCGTATGTGAGGCGCACGGTCTTATCCACTGAGCTAGCATTGAACTAATATCGAACCGCTACAAGTAATTTCTCTATCCTGAGCCTAATTCTATATATATATTTATATAAATATTTCTTTAAAATATATATTTATATATTATACTTATATCTTATATATAAAATTCTCGTGTCACAGTGTTAGATACCATACTCCTCCGAAACGGCCGATTTGTATGAAATTGTGTGCATATCGGGTAGGTCTGAGAATCGTCCAAAATCTATTTTATTTATACACATAATAAAAAAAGTCCACGCGAACGAAGTCGCGCGCAGTTAGTTATCTATACTTCTATACTAATATTATAAATGCGAAAGTCACTCTGTTTGTTTGTATGTTTGTTTGTTTGTTACGTTTTCACGACTAGACCGCTGATCGGATCTTAATGAAATTTGGCAAGAAGATAGATTTCAACCTGAGGAAGGACATAGGCTATACATAATCACGCTACAACCAATAGGAGCGGAGCAGCAATGTAAAATGTTGCGAAAACGGGGAAAATGTGACGCAGACGAAGTTGCGCGGGACAGCTAGTTATATTATTAATGCGAAAGTTATTATGTTAAAAATTTGTTGGTTACCTCTTCACGCCTAAACCAATGAAGTGATCATCCTCAAATTCTGCATGTACGTTGTAAGGTGTACACAAACGGCCATAGGCCTTTCATTCCGACAAAAAGTACTGATCCGAAGGAAAACAACAATAAATTTCTTATCACAATAGATGGCGCCACGTGCTACTGTCAAATTCTAAATTTAATCGAACAATAAATTTTAAATTTACTTCTTTATTAAAAAATAAAACTGCACGCGTAGCAAGACCACTGTAGAAACGAGTTTTGTCTACGGAATAATCGACATAATGACAGATAGACAATGTCAATGTGGCACTTTGTCGATTTCTCCGTCGACATAGCCCGTTTCTACGGCCGTCATGCTACGCGTGCAGTTTTTGGAGCATAGTCTGTAGTTCCAGGGCTGTGTGGGCAAAAAGGACCATGTCGTCGGCAAGTCGGAGATTCGTCAACCTCTCACTGCCGACTTTAATGCCCTTGGTTGTCCATGAGGTTGCTTTGAATTATTTATTATTCGTTTGACGAATCTATTCGATAACCTTTTCTATAAAATAACAATCCAAACAATCCAAAATAACAATCGGTTGATTGTTGTTATAATTTATTAGGAAAAAATAAGAAAACAAAAATATAAACATATTTTAAAAAAAATGCGATATTGAAATGTGTAACAACGTGAAAATCGCGTACGTGATTGCCGCCGCTCCAAGCTTACTTCGTCTGGCGCCGCCCCCCCGCCCGCTCGTACAAGGTTAAGCGTCCCGCGCCCCGCTGCCGCGCGCCGCCCGCGTCGACAGTCGGCCTACCACCTCGCTAGAGAGTGCGCATGCTCAACTGTGTGGCGCCGATACCTAAACCATCGAACGTGAGCCCTATACCGCGTTGTCGAGGAGTAGTAAAAGCTAGCCTGTTAAGTTTATACGTTGTGTGCCGATTATATACATTATTACCATCCCGTCGCTTCATTTCTCTGCCCGCCAAAACTACCGCCGTTATAAATTGCGCCCAACTAGTGGCACGTGCTCCGACGCGAGCGCGAAAGAAACCACGCTACTGAGTTATACCTACTGGACCGTGCTGCCGTTATTATCATCTTGGTTCGCTGCCGAGCGTCATCGACGAGAAGATGCCGCCGAAGACACGCCGACACGCATCTAAGGATAACCACGATGTTTCCAGTAGTGACGAAGAAAGCCACGCGGTTGCTAACCCCGCGAGTACGAGCAGTACGGTGACGCCTACACCGACAGCGGGTGGCAATATGATCTCCATGTCAGAAGATCAACTCACGCGACTGCTTGCCAACGTGATGCGAAGCGTCGTGACGCCAACGCCGAGCTCGCCAACCGGCGAATCAACAGGACCGACTCATCCAACCGCTACACACACTGGATCGCCCACGCTGACCCTGCATAGTAACTTCACCCGGTGCACGGCCCGCTACGACGGAGCCGCACGCGGCGCGGAAACCCTAGAAGCTTTCGTCGAGAGCGTGCTTATATACAAAGAGTGCGCAAACGTGTCCGACGAACACGCTCTTCGTGGTTTGCCTATGTTGCTGACAGGAGAAGCCGCCGTGTGGTGGCAAGGCATCAAATCAACCGTGGAGACCTGGGACGACGCTATACGCCGACTTCGGTTCATGTACGGCGCCCCTCGCCCCGCCCACCGGATCTTTCGAGAAATCTTCGCACGAGAACAAAGTGACAGTGAAAGTGCCGATTCCTTTATATCGCGAGTGCGTGCTAATTATGTCGCGAATACCATATAATGTACCGGAAATAATGCAACTAGACATAGTATACGGCCTTTTACATCGTAAAATCCGCAAGAGAGTGTCACGCGATAGTGTAAGTAGTGTCGACTGTCTACTCGAGCGAGCAAGGTACGTAGAGGAGACGCTGGGCGAAGTAAGTCAACCTCAATCATTAATTCCACCCCGCGATAATAACTCGAGCCATGATCACGCAAATAACATTGTAAGTTCTACGAAATCTCGAAATGTAAACAATAACCCTCCGACTGCGAACGTTATTCAAAATAACCCTTCGCATGCCACACTCAACTCTAGTTCGAATAATTGTAATGACGCGAATTCGAAACGTGTTAGACCACGATGTGCTTTTTGTAAAAAGTTTGGTCATTCGATAGATGGGTGTAGGAATAAAACGAAATCGACTGATAAAAATGTTGATAACGCGCCATTGTCTTGTTACGGTTGCGGTCAACAAGGAGTAATACGCTCAAAGTGTCCGACGTGTAAAGGTACATCGTCCGCCGACAAGGCGAGTTTCCAAAGTGCCGTCACCCATGAATCTGACCTGTCGCACCCCACAGTAAAGATAGGAGTTGCGTCTTTATTAGGTGTCGCAGTGTTTGATACAGGTGCCACTGAGAGTCTTGCTAGCCCTGGATTATATAAAATCCTCCTCGACACCGGCGTCACATTCACGGAAACGCGTCGAAACCTCAGTCTCGCCGATGGAACTCAGCAGGTACGTGAATTGTTAGTATGTACCACAAACGTCACTATCCAAGAACGCGTTATCCCCACCACTTTCCTAGTGATACCAGAAGCGAATAATAGGACGCTTCTAGGACAAGATTTCATCGCTAGAGCAGGTATATTGTTGGACCTCCAACATAACTGTTGGTACTTTCGTGATGCACCTGGGCAGAAGTTTACTTTTGTGCAGTCATACAGCCTCACATCCACCAGCGACACAGGGCTGACGCAGGTCGATACCACCAGCCTGGCACTGAGAAAGGATGAAGGAAAGAAGCTGTCACTTGCCCAGAAAACGCAGGTCAACCAGCTCATCGTAAATAGAGCTGAGCGCTTCGCCACCGACGGACCCCGTACAACATATGCCATTCATCGCATTCGGGTTGACGAGAAGCAGGAGCCGACCGCTTCACCACCCTATAGAATGTCGCAAGGTAAGAAGCAGTTGTTAGACGGTGAGCTTGAGAAGCTGCTGCGCGCAGATGTTATAGAGGAGTGCGAGTCGCCTTGGGCTGCCAACGTAGTCTTGGTAGCGAAGAAGGATGGTGGAGTTCGCCTGTGTGTCGACTACCGGAAGCTGAACGCGGTGACAGAACCGGATCGTTACCCGCTTCCGCGCATGGAAGATGTACTTCATGCAGCGAAGACAACCAGCTACATGACCACGCTTGACCTCCACTCCGGTTATTTTCAGGTTTGTGTCGCAGAAGATGATCGCGACAAAACCGCTTTTGTGACACCCTCCGGCACCTACAGGTTTAAGAGGATGCCGATGGGCTTACGTAACTCGGGTGCAACATTTCAAAGGTTGATAGACCGATTCAAATCGAACTTGAATGTACCCGTTCGAGGCCAAAAGGTAAATGACAGCTCCGATGCAACCTCAGATCCTCAAGAAAGCAGGCCTGTGACCATTTTAGGTTATCTTGATGATTTGATAATCCTTTCACAGACCTTCGAGGGTCACATCGAAGACCTTGTGTCAGTTTTCGACAGACTCGAACAGTTTAACCTGCGTGTTAATCGTAAGAAAAGCTGCTTCGCCCGAGACTCAGTAAAGTTCCTCGGTCACATTATCGTCCCTGGCGGTCTGCAAGTCGACCCAGGTAAAACCTCAGCCATTGCTGACATGCCCTCCCCAAAGAACGTAAGGCAGTTAAAAGGTTTTTTAGCGACATCTAGTTGGTTCCGACGCTTTGTGCCGAACTACGCTGCAATCGCCAAGCCGTTAACTGACCTTCTTAAAAAGAACAGCACTTGGAGATGGCATGAGGAACAGCAGGCTGCTTTTGAGCGTATCAAGGTTCTCCTGGTTACTGCTCCTATTCTACGCCAAGCCGACGAATGCAAGCCCTTTTCTCTCCGGACAGACAGCAGTGGCTACTGTCTCGGCGCAGTTTTGATGCAGGGGGAGGGCCCTGACGAAAGACCCATAGAGTACGCCAGCCGTCTTTTAGAGCCGGCCGAGCGCAACTACACCACCACGGAACGGGAGGCCCTTGCCGTCGTATGGGCGGTTACAAAATTCAGGGGTTACGTGGAAGGATCAAAAGTAGTGGTTAAGTCCGACCATCAGCCACTACGCTGGCTGATGAGCCTGAAGTCTCCCACCGGTAGACTGGCCAGATGGGCACTAACCCTCCAGGCTTATGACTTACAGATCGAGTACACTCCCGGAAAGGTGAACGTGATCGCTGATGCACTAAGCCGCCCAGCCTGTTGCGAAGAAAACCCAGGTGGTTGCGAGGTATGCTTAGTGACAGTAGATGTGCCACACAGGAAACCTGATGACGTGCGCACTAACCAGCTCAAAGACCCCGAGCTGAAGAACATTGTAGAGGATTTGGAGGCGACCGACGACCCCTTTAGGGGGAGAGGCTGGTCAGAAAGAGGATACCTGATGTCGGGTGGTGTTTTGTATAGATGCGCGCCTGAATCTGAAGACGCTGATTCTGCCTGTCTCGTGGTACCTAAGCATGAGAGGGAGACTGTCCTTGCAGATTTCCATGACGCTCCTACAGCAGGTCACTTCGGGGCGGAACGGACCCTGCAACGCATCAGAGCCCGATACTTTTGGCCAGGTATGAGATCTTTCATCACTGACTATATCAAACGCTGCACTGCTTGCCAGCGTTACAAAATCGACAACCGGAAGCCCGCAGGACTGCTGCAAACCCCGGCACCGACTCGACGCTTCGAGGTGGTGTCCGTCGATTTATTCGGTCCCCTACCAAGAACAACGAAAGGTAATCGTTGGATTTTAATTTTAGAAGATACTTGCTCCCATTGGGTTGAGCTATTTGCGTTAGAGAACGCCACCAGTGTGGAGTGCACTGAAGTTTTAATTTCCGAAGTCTTCATGAGGTTCGGAGTCCCGCGCAGGATGATAAGCGACAACGGAGTCCAATTCGTTGCCGAGGTGATGCAGCAGGCGTGTCATGTGATGGGTATCAAACAGTCTTTGACGCCACTGTATCATCCTGAAGCGAACCCTGTAGAGCGAAAGAACCGGGACCTGAAGCCTCAACTAGCCATACTAGTAGGAAAAGACCACACATCTTGGGATACTCACCTCGCAGCCATAAGGTTTGCGATGAATTCCGCTGTTACAGCGAGTACCGGATTTTCACCAGCCTTCCTTACCTTCGGGAGAGAGCTGCGCGCACCTTCGGATGTCGTGGCGGACATGAAGACCATCGTGGACGGCGATAATTTCGTGCATAACATCACTCCTTACCTTCGTAAGTTGTCGACGGTGCTGCTAGACGCTAGAGATGTCCACGAACGGGCCCAGTCCGTACAGAAGAAGTATGCAGACGAAGGTAGACGGCCGCCTCCCGACTATAAGGTAGGTGATCTTGTGTTGTTGAGGACGCAAGGGCTGAACGATGTTAGCCCCGGACAGTCTGCGAAATTTATACCTCGTAGAGATGGCCCGTACCGTATACGGGAAGTCATAAGTCCCACTACTTACCTAGTAGAGGGAACCGTCAAAGGTGAGCACATTGGACGTTACCATGTCTCTCATCTGACACCGTTCATCGGTGATGTTGAAGTTCCGATTAGGGAAAAGCGCAGACGTGGTCGACCCCGTAGATACGATTGCTAGCCCGAACGCGAGGGCGCTATGTTCGAACTAGAGGGGGAGTGTGTAACAACGTGAAAATCGCGTACGTGATTGCCGCCGCTCCAAGCTTACTTCGTCTGGCGCCGCCCCGCCCGCTCGTACAAGGTTAAGCGTCCCGCGCCCCGCTGCCGCGCGCCGCCCGCGTCGACAGTCGGCCTACCACCTCGCTAGAGAGTGCGCATGCTCAACTGTGTGGCGCCGATACCTAAACCATCGAACGTGAGCCCTATACCGCGTTGTCGAGGAGTAGTAAAAGCTAGCCTGTTAAGTTTATACGTTGTGTGCCGATTATATACATTATTACCATCCCGTCGCTTCATTTCTCTGCCCGCCAAAACTACCGCCGTTATAAATGTAGGTACATACATTATATTAAAAAAAGAAGATAAAAAAGAATTGCGTGTATTGAGGTTCGAACCTAGAGATCACCGCGGAAGCAATGTGCGAAGTAGGCTAGCGACGCGCTGGGCTATTCGTACTTTTATATTGAGTTTCGAAATTAAGCTTCTATACATTTATTGACGTCGCACATCGACGTGATTCAAGCGGGGCACCCCGCAGTAGGCGGGACTAAAGGGACTACTCGACCCCCCTCTTCATCTGCTTCACCCCCTCAAAAGCATGAAAGTTGCCTAGAAGAGCGCCTTAAAGAGCAATGTTTAAAATAACTATTTCCAGAAACAGTAAGCAACCAAGTGATACCTAAGACAAGTACAAAAGAAAGAAAGGGAGACAACGTCGTAGGTGAGAGGACGACATTAAAAGAACAGCAGGCAGTATGTGGAGAAGGAAAACACATAATCGCACTCTGTGGCAAACTTTAGGGGAGGCCTATGCTGGAAAGCAAGACAACCTTCGCGAAACTGGTGTCTGGAAGTTTAAAATTCATATATGTACGATTGTTGAATAAAGGGTATTGTCTTCTAAACTAATATTATGAAAAATGCTTGTTTGTTTACATTGAATAGGCTCCGAAACTACTAGTCCGATTTGAAAAATTATTTCAGTGTTATATAGCCCATTTATCGAGGAAGGCTATAGGCTATATATTATTACGCTACGACCAATAGGAGCGGAGCACCAATGAAAAATGTTGCGAAAACGGGGAAAATGTGACGCAAACGAAGTTGCGCCGGACAGCTAGTATTGTTTAAATCCAGAACCAAAGAAGGTAAAATTCCAACGCGCGAGAGTCACGCATGTTTTGTTTTTTAACAAATGATTTAAGATATGGTCACGCCTGTAATCCCCGAAGGGCTAGGCAGAGGTACTACCCATCAGTTCACCCACATTTCGCCAGTAGTGTTAAATTCCCTTGTAATAGATGACGAGCCTATTGTCATCAACCGGGCACAACTCCAAACTCCGTGGCTGCTACTGAGAAATTCCTGATGGAGTAACCCAATAACAATTGACGGCACGGTTGGCGCAGTGGTTAAGCGATTGGCTGCTGCGCTGCGTGTCGCGGGTTCGATCCCCGCACAGAACAAATATTTTTATGACCTACAGGTAGTTGTTCCGGGTCTGGCTGTTTGTGTATGTTACTTTAAATGTTTGTAAACACACCCACGATAGGTACAGGAGAAATTCCTAGAGTGAGAAGTTTAAAAAAAAAATTGCTCGTTCCGGGAATCGAACCCAGGACCTCATGCTCAGGAGTCGCGCTTGTGACCACTAGGCCAAAGAGGCTATCCTACCATATCCACTACTGATTTGAAAATGGCTTATTCTGTATAGTCAGGGATTAATAGCGAATACATAAGCAATAGGTGATTCGGAGAACAGTGGTGGCCCAGTAGTGCCAGCCCCGACTTACGAGCAGTAAGCCGTGGGTTCGAACCCAGGCAGGCGCATTACTTTGTGTAATTTATTTCATCACCTCTGACCTCAAAAACGGTGAAGGAAAACATCGTGGGGAAACATGTCCACATGTCCTAGAACTAAAAATTCGAAGACATGTGACAACTATCAACCCGCACTGGGCCCGCGTGGTGCCCACTCCCTCTCATAGAGAGGAGGCCTGTGTCCCAGCAGTGGGAACATTATAGGCTGATGATGATTCGAATCGATATTTTGAGGTCAGCTAATTCAATGTAGGTCAAACACATTGGTCAGCCGTGGTACCTCCACGGCTCACCAATGTGTTTTGACGTTCTTCTTTCCTTATAGTTAGTGCCTAACCTGACGTCAGTTTTTATGCCGCCCATGAGCCTAGCTGTGACGTGAACTTAACATGCCGTCGAGAAATATCACGCATGTTTAAAAATATATTTGCATTGTATAGATTCAATCTCTTAGTATTATATAATTGCATAGCACATGTGTGAATACTATGTACCGTAAAGCCACCATTTACTGAGTAGGTACCTACATCTTTCATTGACACGAATTTACCCTGGAGTGAATGTTATGCTCACTTAAATGTAACGCTGATGGTGGCGGGTGTGTCGGGTCATTTAGTTCCCTTCAATATGGTTGAGTTGAATGATGACTGATACATGCGTATCAGTCATCATATTCGTGAACGGGCGCTGTCAGTTGTGACGGTCATCTCTTAGCTGCCATTATTTTATTTTTGAATTATTGATTTAAATTTCTACTCTGGACGCTCTTAACTTGCACGTTCTCACATTTCTAATCACCTATTTGTAATTCTTAACATGAATGATGTTACCAAGGTTTTGTAACATATTTGGATTTAAAAGAGTGTCCATGGAGTTTTATTATGTTGTTTATTATGCCTTTTGAATGGGACTGCTTTTGACTTTTAATAGTGCCAGTAATGGTCTAATTGAAATAAATGCATTGAGTTTGAATTTGGTTTCCTCACGATGTTTTCTTTCACCGAAGCAAGTGATAATAAAATTATACAATACGCACATAAATCAGAGGTGCTTGAATTGGGTTCGAACTCATGACCTATGACTTGGCAGACCGACTGTAATACCATTACGCTATCACTGCCCACAGGCAGTTTTTCGGAAATATCTCGAAAACTAAACGTTGCGTTTAGTTTTCGAGATATTTCCGAAAAACTCAAAACAAAAACGGATTCCACGTCGTTATATGGGTAAACTTGAGGATTGCAAGAAAAACAACTGAAGAAACAATAAAAATATATTATATATATACAATTCTGATAATATCACATTTCGCTTTACATCATCAATGTATGTACAACATAAGTTTTACCATTTTTCATTAGGTATATACCAAGAAGCCAGTTTACACGAGGCGATTTTACAATAAGCCGCACGTGAAATCATGTCTAGCACGCTATTTTGAACTCTACCTCAAATACGATTTAGTTCTGTATATTTTATAAAGCTAGATTTTTAATTTCAACATTATAATAATGCAAAAAATTGAATGGCAAGAAAGGAGTTGTCTGATGAGATGACAAGATGTAATAGAGAAGTATTGAAGAAGGAAGACATGCTGCGCCGACCCCAAATTAATTGACATCGGGGTAGTCGAATGATGAAAAGTTTAGCTTGACAATTTCTCCACTTTAAATACCTAATTCAGAAACCCGGATTATAAAATCGTATTCGAGTGTTTTAGTTCCGACTAGACGGATATTAGCCCGGTGAGTCAAGAAGGGACATTATCGCCTGTATATAAACTCGCCTCGTGTCAACAAACCTTTATTTCGTTGTACGTAGATACTTATTGTTGTATTGGTGTCTCGCACCGCATTGATTCCACCCTTATTTTTCCTTTCTCTTTTCTTTAAGCAATTTATGCAGAGGTGATTAGTTGATTACGCTTTTACCATACCTATTCATCATTTGCGAGGGCAAAACTGAACTTCCAGTCTGACCGGATGCAGCTGAAAACCATTATTTACATGGACCGACAGCCTATCTGACCTCCACAACCCAATTATTAGATAACGCTATACCCCTTGGTATGACTAGTTGTCAGACTTTCGGGGCCCTGACTACCTGTAAAGACTGTCAAAGATCTACAAATGACAGCCGGGAGCAACGGCTTAACGTGCTTTCCGAAGCACGGAGGAGTCTCGATATTTTTACAGATAAAATGGCCAATTAAAAGCTGATTAATATGTAAGTCACTTCTGCATAAACCACGATCCACTCCAACATAATCAAATAAATTATTTAAATATATAGATTCTACACATGGAACACATTTCTTATGATAGCGACAACATCAAATTTACTTCGTAACTAACTTTAAATACGGGTTCATTAAAGAAAGGTAGACTTACGCAAAATAACATTTATGGAAGCAAGGTGACGTTTCTTGGCTATATTTACTATCCCACTTCTGATATTAGAAAGCGGATGTAAGACTATTTTTATTCTTCTTCCTTATCGCCATGTGGTTAATGCCTTACCCGGTGTCGAGTTTTATGCCACCCCGCACATGCCGTCGAGAAATATCTCTCAGGCATGCTGGTTTCCTCACGATGTTTTCCTTCACCGAAGCAAGTGATATTTAAACAATACGCACATGAATCCGAAAAATCAGAAGTGCGTGTTTTGGGTTGGGAGTCAAGGCCTATAACTTTCTAGTCAAACCACTAGGCTATCGCTGCTGCGTTAATTTACCTTTCCTTAATCCCGTGTTGACATAAAATTTATTATTAAACATCCATTTAAATTGTTCATGAATATACTATATTGACAAGTTAAACACCCTTTTTTCCGAATTTAATTATACAGGGTGTAACGGAAAGGCTATATAAATACTTAAGGGTGTGCTACAGACCACCAAACCGAACATGTTTCTCTACAAACAAACATCGTAATAACCAAAAAATTATCTGCTGCCCCATACAAAATTTAAATACCTATTCGACCCAAATGTATGGGGCAGCTGATATTTTTTTCGCTATGACGATGTTTCTTTGAGGAGAAACATGTTCAGTTTGATGGTCTGTAGCACACCGTTAAGTATGTATATACCCCTTCCGTTACACCCTGTATAACATAACCAGTCCATTACATAAGTTATCAGTATTATGCTACGCTACGCTGCGCTGTGATCTATTTAGTTAGCTCAACTTTCTTAAACGTGTGGTTAGTGCATAACTTGGTGCTAGACTTTGACATGGGCCTATGACTTGGGTTTACATGCCTTCGAGAAATATCTCTCAGGCAAGCTCGGTTTAAACATGTTGTGTAGTTTTTTGCTACGCTTATTGGGGAAGCACCAGGTTAGCTCGTGAATTCAAGTTTTCTTAGGTTTTTTTGCAATTTGCAGGTTATTTCTGGCTGCATGTTAAACATCACATGACTCGCGACCGTAACACGTATCATCATCTGCCTAGCTTTTTCCCAAACTATCTTGGGGTCGGCTTCCAGTCTAACCGGATGCAGCTGAGTACCAGTATTTTACAAGCGACTGCCTATCTGACCTCCACAACCCAGTAACTGGGTAATACGATACCCCTTGGTAAGACTGGATGTCAGACTTTTGTTTTCTGACTACTCGTAACAACTGTCAAAGATCTACAAATGACAGCCGGGACCAACGGCTTAACGTGCTTTCCGAGGCACGGAGGAAACTCGATATATAATTATAGTCACCCATCCACAGACCAACCTCGGCAAGCACGGCTTTACCTTAAAGATCGACCAGTGCGGCTGTTATTACTTAGCCACGAGCTCCTATCGACTGTAACACGTATGTAGTTACGTAAAAAGTTATCATTAAATCCATCAATACAACCTTCTAAGTTGATTTATTCCCATTTTATGACCATTTCATGAAAAAGTCATCCAATGGGGTTCAATGAACTTAGACGCATAATATATATATATATATATATTTTTACGATCTTGAATCATATTTTAATCAACATACAACTCGAAATTGACCTGCAAATAGCAAAAAAACCGTAAGAAAAATTGCTTTCATCTCACACAGCTGAAGCGATCTCGCGAAACTTGCCTTTTACCTCTATTCCTTTCCTTGAACATCTTTCACGTATTTTGACGTAAAACATGTTCAGCGAAGTACAGCATAATGTTAATTTAGCTTAGCATCTGCTCTTTATTCATTTTCAATGTGAATAGGTAGGTAGGTATCAAATAATTTTGTGTTTTGCAAGTATGGAACATCGATAGGCTGCAATATTTCAACCTGACCTTTTCAATTTAATTTAATACCTATATATTTCACTTACACAATCCAGTCTGCTTAAAGTCTTCTCTCGCACTTATGTTATAATTACTAAACATTAAAAGTGATATAAGTTTTAAACTGAAATGGTTTAGACTATCAATAACTCTGTTACCGGGATATTTACCATGTACAAATATCGGGAACTCAAAACAAATAGTAAACATGGTAATTATCCCGTTTTGAGTGTTGTTGATAGTATTAAAAGTGATTTTAACAGTGTATCTCTAACTTTTATAGAGGTTGATTATTCAAATTCACTCTTTTAGCAGGTTAATTTTCCGATAAAAATTTAAGTGCACCGTAATTTATTTTTACAATATGCATACTTTTTAAACACTCATGATATATTTAAAACACATTTGTTCTGCTTGTACATAATTAATGTTCTTTAGGAGCGTTTACACCTTACGGCATTTCATACAAATTTTCAAGTAGGTACTTATTTTCTGAAATGACTGAACCGATTTTAATGAAGGGGTCTTTCAAAATGACTTAAAAAAAAGATGATTGGAAATTTCTGTTTCTATTGATAATTTATAATCGGTCTAATTTAGCTGTAACTTTTTAAGACCCATCTCCTGCTTATGCGTATGAAGTTTCATTAAAATCGGTTTCATAAAAATTAAGATTTCATGGTTTTCCTTTCATTAAATTTATTATGAGTGTTAGATAGATTTGATCCTTATGATTAACCCTATCGATCGATAGCACAAAAGAACAGGATTATATTTTTTCGGTCTTAGCTGGTTCGATTTCCGAGTGTTCCAAACGAATTTTCAAAAATCTTTTAATTCAGATATGTTCTTTTTAAAAATAAAGGAATGTTTCCTATGAGTAAAATTTGCTATCTCCAGTATTTAGAGTAGTTTACCTCCAGGTGGCATTGAACAATTCCACCCTGTATACATAGTAAGGTCCAAAAGTTTTAGGCTTCTACCATAAAATTAAGAATAAATATCCAAACAAAAATGGATTGAAATAAAGGGAGACTATATTGAACAAATATTACTTTTTTTACTGTGGGTAACTAGAAAAAACTTGAGTTATAAGTGACATGATACTATCAATAACACATGTAACGGGATATTTACCATGTTTATTATTTGTTTTGAGTTCCCGATATTTCGGCGATAATGTTGCAAACACCATGATGACGGATAAACTGAAGTTATTGCGTGTGGGTATTTATGAGCAGACAAATCGGACTACCTTCTTTCTTGTTCGTTTTTGGTGCTCCGTACCACTACCACTGTCACTCACAACTAGAGGATTCGATCCCGGGATCCCGAATCTCGGGATCCCGGTCATTTTTTAATCACGATTTTTTGGCGAGTTTATTTATTGAGTCTCCGGGATTTTCGGGATTGATCGTTTATTTAACCTTTTGAACGCCAGAGCATAATCGCACGCGCGTGCCCTCTACGCCAAGCCACAAATTCACAGCAAATACTTACAAATAAAAAAGGGATTTTAAAAGTATTGTTTACTTATTTCTTGATAAGACATTTAATTTGAAAAATGATACTATACTTCAAAAATGTGTTGAAAGAGAACATGGAAGAGAGCTTAATTTACTGCTCGACTGCAAAACGCGTTGGAATAGTCTTTATAAAGGAAAAATTTGATCTTTTAAAAAATAGCATACAAAAGGCACCTATTGAAATAATCCTGTACAATTTGAGGAATCAGATTATCAACTCATTAATGAGATACTCAAGGTCTTGGCGCCAGTTAAATTATCTGTAGAAGTACTTTGTCGTTCTGACGCAAATTTGTGCACGGCTGATGCGACATTCAAGTTTCATTTTCAACAACTGCATGACAATGACTCAATTTAGGCTTCTATATTGAAGACACATTTATTGAACTGCATAAAAGATCGTCGACGAAAAGAGTTAAGTGGTCTTTTTGTTACCACTTTCCATTACCAATACAATCCTGGGACTATCCCGGGATCCAGAGATTAAATGTAGGTAATCCCGGGATTAGAAATATCGACCAGGATCGAATCCTCTACTCACAACTCTTTCACACTCACGATTCTTTTCCTGACACACAAAACTCGCTGTGTCCACTCGCGAACCTTTTTACGGCACCGTTTCGGTTTTTACACAGTTCAGCCGCTTCAGTTTATCCGTGATCATGGCGTTTGCAACAGCGCCGAAATATCGGGAACTCAAAACAAATAGTAAACATGGTAAATATCCCGTTACAAGTGTTGTGTGTGTGATAGTGTTGGTGACCACGCCAGTTTAAAAACTTATTTACTGACATGATAGTTTTGTAATCTTTGATTAATCTAATGTTTGTAGGCCCAAAACTTTTACTCGTAGACCTACATGCTAGGTACAATATAGGACACATCCTACGCAAAAAGTATTTACTTCAAGTCTTAAAAACGTATACAACGTGTAACGTTATATGCGCAAAACCTCAGACACCCCAAATGATTTTTAATTCAATTAACCTAATTCTGAGAGAAAAAAAAATCGTAAAGGTTTTATGTGCTGTTTTAGTTATACTGGAAATTCTGATCGTTTCTTTCTTTCTTTCTTTTTTGCCCGCGTATGAGAAAATTTTAATTGGACGACAAACATTTGTGTTTGACTTATGAACAAAAATAGACAGGCAACATTTTTATGAAGATTTTTTGAAAAATGTGACCTATATTAAAAAGTGGTTCAATTGATTCTGCTCGTTATTCTGATCAAACTATTTTCAGGTTTTGCGCATTTAACGTTACACGTTGTATATACTTCTGTGAGTCCTAAGGACGTTTGGCAGAATTTGTTTTACAATTTTGTATACAGGGTGTAACGGAAAGGGTATATCCATACTTACGGGTGTGCTACAGACCATCAGACTGAACATGTTTTTCCATTGGAAAACTTCTAATAGCGAAAAAAATACATTTGGGTCGAATAGGTATTAAAATTTTGTAATATATAATTTTGTAATAATAGGTATTAAAATAATGTTGTTTTGGGGCAGCTGATATTTTTTTCGCTATTACGTTTTTTCCGATGGAGAAACATATTCAGTTTGATGGTCTGTAGCACACCCTTAAGTATGTATATACCCTTTCCGTTACACCCTGTATATATATTTGGAGTGCTTTTCCTAAATAGTATTAAATCTACACATTGAATGCAACAGACAATTATAACATAGAATACTAAAACTTCACATTTTGAGCTTTAAGTTGTATTAATTATGTAAGGTAACAAATAGACTATTAATTTAACCTCATTTCATTATTATTAATATTTTACAAAACCTAGTTAAATTCTAAACCATTTTTTTTTGTGTTTGCTCTAACAGCCTAATTTAATATTAAAAGACTGTTTATCTGGTGAATTTGATAGGTAAACTACGGTTATGAAATTCGAAAGTGGCGGTACTTTTGTAAAAGCCGAAAAGCTTGGCTTGTTCTTACCTACTACTTCAAGTCCATACAATTTAAAAATTCTAACCCTGATATCTATAGTCAAGAGTAATTACTTGAGTTTAAGTAATTACTTATACAACCATTTTTAGGGTTCCGTACCGAAAGGATCAAACGGGACCCTATTACTGAGACTTCGCTATCCGTCCGTCTATCACCAGGCTGTATCTCATCAACCGTGATAGTTAGCCACTTAAAATTTCTACAAATTATGTATTTCTGTTGCCGCTATAACAACAAATACTAAAAAAAGAATAAAACAAATATATAAGGGGGCTTCCATACAAAAATTGTTTTTTTTGCACGTTTTTCATAAATCTTGGTACTTCGTGCGCGAGTCCGACTCGCACTTAGCCACTTTTTATGTAACAAGAGTTTAAACGAAGTAAGAACCGGTAAAGAAAACAACGCTAAGAATTCTAAGTTTTGGCAGTTCTAATTACAAGTAATTACTAAATCACAGAATACAAATTATATCATAAATGATTACTTTTACTCAAGTAATCACTTTTTATAGATACGGGTTATAGACAGTCTGGAGTCTGGCCTATGGGCTGGTCTGATGTCCCCTCGTCACTAGTCCGTTCTAAAACCCGCTTTGAGTAACCTTAAATAATTAACAGTGTATTAACCTATATTTGACCGTTATTTTTCCAATTTCTACACAAAACATTACATTATAAATACCACAGTAAGTTTTTCAAACATCACAGTTATACAGGGTGGCGCCGACAATGCGACAACAAATTAAACTGCGTTTACCTCATGACGTTCCCAGTCAGCATACAAAAATTCATTCGAATATATCCAGTGGTTAGTCACAGGACATTATTATTAAATGACTCCTCCCGCTCTGGGCGGAGCGGAAGGGAGTGTCAGACTTGTACTGTCTAAACCAATTCATGTTCCTTTTTACCCTTTGTGTTAACGACCCCTGCATCGGTATAAACACTAACACATGTTGCCATCTCGCTTCAAAAACCTTTGCCAAATTTGTTACTTAAATTATATGTTCACACGTGAATAAGTGCAAATTATACCTAAGGTTAAGTAAACCAATATTTATAACTTATATTTCGAAAAACTTTTTTAAGTTATTTGGTTAGTTAAAAAAATGTTTTTTTTTTTTTAATTTCGAGGCTAGGATTTATTTTGATGATTTAAAAATATTCCTATGAACTAGTATTACCAGTGTTTTCATTTATTGTCGTCGCCACCCTGTATTTGATACAATCTTTCCAGTTATTTACCAACTTTGTTGTTAACTCATGCCCAGTCAAACTGGTTAACCATAGATATACATATATGTAACATCACGCATCCCTGAAGGGTAAGGCAGAGGTGTGCTTATAGTACACTCACATTCCACCTGCTAAAAATAAGTCCCATGTAATAGGGGGCAGCGTATTACCATCAACCGAGCACTGAACCCCTAGTGAACCTAGACCAAGAGGTACTAGCCGAGATATTAGACTGCACAACTCAAAAGTGTGTGCGCAGACGCTCTCTGTTCCCTCATCCCTCATGGCTGACCATGATGACCACCATCACTATCTGAATAGGAGGGCAATCCGTCAAGACCGGAGAGAGATCAGGCGCAGGCACTAGTATACTATACTACACATTTATATTAGAATTTGTTTAAGTATTTATGATATTTATTACTATTAAAAGACCTTTGGACTTTAAATTTCTTAGTCACCATACTCAAGGCTTCGCTTCAGCCGAAAATAGAACAATATACTCTATTTCTTGAACGACAAAGTGCATAATTACACATACATCAAATGACTACCTCGATATAGACTTTAACTAACTGATTTTAAGGTTCAATATTCAATATCACCAGAATATCCTCCTTACGCTCTGGGTCAAAATAAATCAGCTGATATACGTCTCTAGCTGATTTATTTTGGTAGAAATAATCAAGCTATGTACAATAAAATGCTAAGACTAGAACCACGGGACGATTCATATTCGTCAAAATCCTAATTAGGTGTCTTATCATTTAAAAAACATCGATTTTTACAACATTAAATTATCATCAATATATTATTATTTTTTCTATAACATTGTTAAATATTATCGACATAGAGGAAGGCCTAAAATTCTTTATTTAACAGTATTTTTTTTTAACAGAAACATAAATATAACAGACTTTTAGGAAATTCGAAGACATTATGTTCTACCTACTAACATAGACATAGATTTACACAAAACTTGCAGTAATGGCGACTTTCATGCCAGTTGTGATAAAATACCTATATTAGACGTTGCCATAATCACAAGGGGGCAGATTAAACTAGTTGGCGAAACCTGAAAGACGTAATAAGTTGACATCCATAAATTACGTCACACGAATGACTTTTACCCCCCCGCCCCTCCTTCCTTGCCACATTTCTGAGACTTCCCCTTGCCTAGCGTGACGTCACACATTTTGCATGTCCAAACAAATAGCGTTGGAAATATTTATAAGTTTTTTATTTCGTTTATAGTTCAAATTTCATTCATTTCACACTTCATCGACCCCTCTCCCCCCCTTAACGTGTGACGTAATTTATGGATAGCCCCTAAGTAACAATATTGCTTTTTTTTTTTTAATTTACAATTTCAAGCAACTATAGCTCCAGTTGACCACGACACAAATTTCTTGAAAATTATGACATTAGAACAACCATTTTTTTGTCGTCATTATATGTATCACGTGTGTGAAGACTCGATAGATTATTTATTTTAACCTTGAATTAAGAGTCGGTTTAACCATGGATACACTTTTTAATTATACAGGGAATAATACTACCCTCACATAGACATTTTTCGTCAGTAATATTAAAAAAAATAAAAGTTGCTGTTTTTTTTTAACCAATGTATAAGTATTTCTATTACCCAAATGGAAATTTAAGTCGGTTAAAAAAAACAGATGGCA
This sequence comes from Cerastis rubricosa, assembly GCA_949152445.1. Lineage (NCBI taxonomy): Eukaryota > Metazoa > Arthropoda > Insecta > Lepidoptera > Noctuidae > Cerastis > Cerastis rubricosa. The sequence goes on from OX424552.1 coordinate 1,629,518, forward strand.
ACACCAGCTTCAGAATGATGCACTGAATACTTCGTAACTGTTTCACCGCCGATGTCTCTTTCACTCTGTATTTCCTTATGTTATGAAAAAAATCTAGTGGATAGCAACCTACCCGTAAATGGAAACCGTTCGTAATATGTTATTCATCTAAACCCCTATCTACAAGCAACTCTTTAACTTACAAAATTTATAATTTAAGTATTCAGGGTGTAACGGAAAGGGTATATACATACTTAAGGGTGTGCTACAGACCATCAAACTGAACATGTTTCAGTGTTCAGTGTGTGTGTGTGTGTGTGTGTGTGGTTCAGTGTTTTTCTGTGTGTTTTGTTGTATGTACCTTTACCTTTACCTTTTATGCACCTTTGGCACCATTTGGGTCGAATAGGTATTGAAATTTTGTATGGAGCAGCAGATATTTTTTTCGCTATTACGATGTAGGTCCTATGGAAAAACATGTTCGGTTTAATAGTCTGTAGCACACCCTTAAGTATGTATATACCCTTTCCGTTACACCCTGTATATTAGCAAGAGATATTGGAAACTACAACACCTCATCAGGTCTCGAAAACACATCGGTCATTTTAAACACTGAAAAACTATCAAAAACGAAGCATTGCCTATCCAGGCACTAGATCATCATCGTTACATAGAGGCTTGTACTTTTTGATCTTAAACCGTATAAGGGAAAAACCCTCCAAGCGTAAAATGTCTCAAGACCCATCATCGGAATCATCATCAGCGAAGAAGTCCCTTTTAAACAATGCTTGCCCATCCTGCCTCGGCACAAAATTCCCAGAATGTGGGTACTGAGGATGCCACCAACTGCAAACGATAGCTTTAACGACCGCATCTAGAATGATTTGGCATTCAGGGGCTATGGATTTCACAGCGTAGCAAGAACTATTGAATCCGAGGTGCAGGGTGTGGTGCCTGTAACCTTGGGATAGAACCATTTTGACGGTGGATAGGGTCTTGCCCTGGAGCGCAGGGATGTGGTCGAAGCCTTTGCAGGTTACCTGGAATGGTTGAATGGTTTGGTGTTAGTGCATGTGGTTGGTATGGAGAGTATCACTGGCTAATTAAATGTGACCCCGTCCAACAAAAATAACAGTAATTTAATGAGCGATTTATTACTGGAAACTTAATTAAAAATGCTTTGGATCCAAGTATATCCAATAATAAAAATTATTCCAGGTATCAAACTATTTTATGTCGCACTAGCTTTCCGGCGCAACTTCGTTTGCGTCACATTTTCCCCGTTTTCGCAACACATTTCATTGCTGCTCCACTCCTATTGGTCGTAGCGTGATGATATATAGCCTATAGCCTTCCTCGATAAATGGGCTACATAACGCTGAAAGAATTTTTCAAATCGGACCAGTAGTTTCGGAGCCTATTCAATGCAAACGAACAATCAAAACTTTTCTCTTTATAATATTAGTTTAGTTTCTTCCTGTCTGCTCCGACTTTCGGTATCTCGGTTCACTCGTGCAAAGTGATGGCGAAATAGATCGTAGTGTTAAGCACAGAATAAACATTGGATGGATGAAATGGCGGCAGGTCACGGGAACTGTTCGATACTCATCGAACACATCATCATCAGCAGTTTTGACTCAAGTAGGTCGCGCGGCCGCACCAGCGGAAAGCGTGAGCTACGCGAGCCAGTGCGCGATCGACCGGCATACTTGTAGCACTCATTACCATCATTAGCATTAATTAGCGTGAAGTTTCGGAATAAACGTACTCTGAATCTTAGCTCAGACTTATCATTTAAGCACCCGAAATAGCTAGCAGCACGAACCTTACCGTTCATATTGGTCCTTCGAAACCGTCAAGGACTCCGCGACCGCGACAAGTCGTAACGCGAAGTGCTTGTACCGTACCAGCAACCTGTGGGTTGCCGCGAACTAGATTAGGCGTGAGTTCATAGGGATTCACAACCACCGGGGGAGCTACCCGCGCAGCGACAACAGCGAGCCAGCAGCATAGCAGCAATAGCCGTAGGACAAGGCGGCTTTCAAGTAAGAGCGTTCCGTATATTCTGTCTCGCTTAAGTCTAACAGCAGCACCATGGAGACTTTATACTTCCAACAAACTGAATTAGCAGAGAGCATTGCCAAGGTCCTTATTAATTTCAATAAGGATAGCAAACAGCGTAAGACCATCGACTACTGTAAAAAGAGACTAGATCTTTTAGAGTCGTATTGGAGAGAGTATCAGCTAAACAACGAAAAACTTGTGCCGCTTGAAAAGAGAGGTCATAAGTACTTCGTAAATTCGGAGTTCGAGCGGACAATGGAGTCTTATAAAGCAGCAAAAGACGCCATATCCGAATATTATGACGCGTTATGTCACCAAGCAAAGCCGCCAGAATTCTCTGATCTAGAAGACAACCCTTCTAATCAGCAAGTAGCAGCAACAGCAGGTCCTGCCGGGGGCAAACACTTACAGCACCAGGACCACGAGCCATCCTCAGCATCCGCCAGCCCGGCGCGCGCTCGTGCCGAGGTGTCTAAAGGTATTTATAGCAAACTAGATGATATGATGCGCAAGCAACATATCAATTTCAAAGCATTCGCAAGAACCGTAGAAAGCATAGATGTCGAATCCATGTCCGATAAATGGGAGTTTGAAGACGCATTGCGATTATTACAAACTCGATGGACAGCCGTGGACAACAGCCATTGGGAACTAATGATGGAGTTAGAAGACGACGAGGCGTACGAATTAAGCTACATTAAACATGAACGTACGTATAACGGCTTGAGAAAGGCTATCAGCTCTAAGATGTGGGCAACATCGTACCGTGACAAGTCCACACCGAAGATGGAAATTCCTGTGTTCTCAGGTAACTATCAGCAGTGGGTATCCTTCAAAGATCTTTTCGATGAAGCAATCCACAACAATCCATCTCTATCAAAGGCACAAAAGATGCAATTCCTGAAGAGCAAGGTAAAAGGAGAAGCGGAGCGCTTGATCCAGCATCTCCCGATTAGCGCGGACAACAGCTATAACACCTGTTGGGAAATTTTAACTCACAGGTTTAACAACAAAAAGCAGATATTTATGTCCCACGTAAATTCCTTTTACAATCTTGCCAATATACCGCAGCAGTCGTACACAGCCATCAAACGACTTCATGATGTCACCTTGGAGAGCCTCCACGCCATAAAAAATCTAGGCGTAGATATTACGACATGGGATCCTCTTCTTGTATATATACTAGCACAAAAATTGGATAGTGAGTCTTATTCCGAGTATATAGAGTCGTTGAAGAATTCGCGAGAGCTTCCGGTACTTCGGGACTTTTTGGACTACTTAGAGAACAAGTTCACTGCCCTAGAGTCATCTCGGCGACGTCAAGATGGAACAACTAAGGCAGTTTCATCTCAATCATCCAATGGTTCATCCAATTTTAATCGCAAAAATAATTTTAAATTGGGCAATGAATCTAAAAATAGCAAGAAAATGGAAATGGCGAAATCAATGCATGTGTCTGAGTCAGTAAATAAATGCCCTCATTGTTCGGCAAAACATAATTTAATAAGCTGCAAAAAATTTACAGAATTACCAAATGAGCAGAAAATAAAAATAATTAGCCAATTAAATTATTGCGTAAATTGTGTTTACGATCATGATGGCGCAAAATGCTACTCGACAAAAAGATGTCATAAGTGCAATGAAGAACATCATACGACTTTGCATGACTATTTCGCAACACAATCAAAGTCTAACAACTTGACCGAGATTGCGAAACAAAAATGCGAAAACAACAAAAGCATCTACGCTTCTCAGCAAGTAACATCGGAGATTTTGCTAGCCACAGCGCTGGTGAAAGTCACAGCAGCCGACAGGACCCAGCACGTCATGCGAGCACTGATCGATCAGGGCTCACAAATTTCCGTGATCAGCGAGAAAGCAGCACAGCAGCTAGGATTAAAGCGAAAATCTTGTAAAGGGGTTATTTTCGGAGTAGGTGAACGTGAAAACAACTGCAAAGGAAAACTAACGATCGCTTGTCAATCGACTTACACCGATTTTAAGTTTTCTACTGATGTTGTCATAGTGAACAACTTAATAAAAAATCTGCCAAACGAAACGTTCGCTAAGCCATATTGGCAACATACAGCACATCTTTGTTTAGCAGATCCAGATTATAACATCAGTCGTCCGGTGGATCTTCTCCTAGGAGCAGAAATCTACGCCAACATCCTTTTAGAAGGATTAATTCGCGGACAAACGTCCTCGGAACCGCTAGCACAGCAAAATCATTTAGGATGGTTGCTGTGCGGTGGCAATACAAGCACCTCATTCCAATGCAACGTGATCTTGCATAACGTTGAAGACATTCAACAATTCTGGACAATTGAAGACATTCAAGAACAGAATTCTATGTCCGTAGAAGATCAGGAATGCCTAGATTTTTATGAAACTACGACGAAACGTCTAGAAAACGGTCGTTATGTAGTTAGGTTGCCCATGAAACCAGAATTAGAAGAGAAGCTAGGATCTTCGAAAGAGATAGCGATAGCACAATTTAAAAATGTAGAACGTAAGTTTAGCAAGAATGAAGACCTAGCGAAGCAATACAAGCAATTTATCCGCGAATATGAGCAGCTGCAACACATGAAGTTAGCGACTTCTAACAGCAAACAGAAGACGGAAATAGAATGTTTCCTTCCTCATCATGCGGTACTGAGAGCAGAATCTAGCACAACAAAGTTGCGCGTAGTATTCAACGCGTCGTCTAAAACTACTTTAGGCCACAGCCTAAACGATCTAATGTACAGGGGTCCAAACCTCCAGTTAGACCTGTTAGAGCTTATCCTGAAGTGGAGGCAATATCGTTTCGCATTCACAGCTGATATTGAGAAATGCTTCCGTATGATTTTAGTCGATGAGCAGGACCAAAGCCTACAACAAATCGTATGGCGACAAAGTCCGGATCAGCCTATAAGAAATTATAAATTAACAACCATAACGTATGGAACTAAAGCAGCACCATTCCTGACAATGATGACTCTGCGAAAATTAGCGTCAGCTGAGCAGCAAAAATATCCCAGAGCAGCTAAATGCATCCAGGAAGAGCTCTATATGGATGATTGGGTATCGGGAGCGCATAGCATCAAAGAAGGAAAGCGGAGGATTACGGAAGTAAACGCATGCCTAAAAAGCGGCGGATTTTCACTAAGAAAGTGGTCCTCAAACGATAAAAGATTGCTTGAAACAGTTGAGCAAACTGCCGACAAACAGCCAGCAGTCTTTACATTTAAAACTGAAAGCTCATCAAAAACTTTGGGGCTACAATGGAACTCAACCGAGGACGAATTCATCTTCAAATATGATTCAAACAGCACACAAACAGCAAAACTGACCAAAAGAATGCTTCTATCCGAAATCTCTAAGATTTTCGACCCTTTGGGATGGTTAGCGCCCCTAACCACAAAGATGAAAATTTTATTCCAGCAAGTATGGCAAGATTCTGAGGTCCAGTGGAGCGACGAAGTTTCTATTAAAACCAAAGAAGAATGGATCAAATTGAAGGGAGATTTAAATCTATTAAATCAGTTCCACATTCCTCGGTGGTTACAAAGCAAAGAGCATGACGTCATGGAATTACATGGGTTTTGTGACGCATCAATTCAAGCCTTCGCCTGTGTAGTATACGCACGAATCGTATCCAATAACTCTACATCAGTAGTGCTAGTAGCAGCAAAAACGCGGTTAGTGCCCTCTAGCAAGGCTGTATCGCTACCTAGGTTAGAATTATGTGCGGCCGAACTACTTACGAAACTCATGTCAAAAATCGTCAAAAGCATCAACAGCTTGGCCGTGAAGATATACGGCTGGAGCGATTCTAAGGTTTCCCTTAGCTGGATTCAAGGATCCCCGGAGCGCTGGAAGCCTTTCGTAGCGAACAGGGTGAAGAAAATTGCTAGCATTATGCCACCAAACACTTGGCATTATGTAAACACCAAAGAAAACCCAGCGGATGCAGCTAGTAGAGGCCTGACGACCTCACAATTGCTAGAACACGAATTGTGGTGGCAAGGACCGACCTTCTTATCTTCATCGCACTTCAAACCTACGGGTCAAACGAAGTATACTACTAACGAAGAGATAAAAAGGCAGGTAAACATTGTTCAAAATCCTATCATGGATAGCAGCATAGTCGACGATCTATTACATCGCTACAGCTCGTTTACAAAAACAACACGCATCTTAGCCTGGGTACGGCGGGCATTGACACCTGTCGTGAGTAAACAGAAAACAAAGCATCTCACTTTACACGAGCTCAGATCAGCAAAACTTATAATAATAAAAAACGTACAGCGCGCTGAATTTAAAACAGACATTGAACGCTTATTGCAAAACCAGGAAGTAAAATCTGATAGCAAGCTACTCAACCTTAATCCATACTTAGATCAGGACGGGATCCTTAGAGCAAAGGGAAGACTCAGGCAGGCCAACATAAGCATAGAAATGAAGCATCCAATCATCATTCCATACAACAGTCGACTGACTGAGCTTCTCATCGCGCAAGCCCATGAGCTCACATTTCACGGAGGAGCTCGACTTACTATGTCCTTTCTTAGACAAAAGTATTGGATAATTAAAGGAAATCGAGCCATCAAAACGCAACTTCATAGATGTGTTACTTGTAGGAAACAGGCACCCAGGAAGCTACAGCAGATTATGGGAGATCTACCTGATTTCCGCACCAACCCAGCTCCAGCGTTTTATCACACAGGTGTAGACTACACGGGCTTCATATCTGTGAAGGCAAATAAAGGGCCGTGACATAACACTTTATTCATATCAGCAGAAAAACAAGCTGACTTTAAAACCTGACCTATTATTAGCGAACATAGCTCCAATACAGCACTATCATTTGGTCAATATTACGCTACCGCTTCTCGAAACAACAACAGAAGATGCACAGATCAACAACACACTAACAAGTCTCGGCAATCAGATAGCCGCTATGAAGAAAGCAGCTTTAGAAGAAGGAACATTAACTACGCATGATATACATCACTATGCCATATCATACGTATTGCTAGCAGCAGTCGTCGCCGTCGTAGCGTTCCTGGTGTTCCTGTGGTGGCGAGGCAAGCAAGCCTCACCCGCGCCCGCGCGTGACCCGCAGGCCCCAAGCGAACCTGCCGCGCCGCGGGCGGCGCCTACCAGCAGTGTGAGTGTTAGTGCTAGTGCGCGTAAATCACCCGTGCCCGAGCAAGGGCCCAGTGTTTGTGGGACCAAACGGTGGTCCAGTTTACGGTACAAAAGAGACAAATCAACGTCACCTATCAGTAAAAGACAATCGGTCTTTACGGTAGATCTAGATAGAGATTAGCTATCACTTAGGATAAGAACATTCAGCATTGTATTAACCTTCATTTAGCATAAACAAATACTGGTTCACCTATGTGTTACTAACCCTCTTAATTGTGTAATCATCTCATCTCATCTTTCCCATTTCCTCCACTCGGGAGCATGTTCGATACTCATCGAACACATCATCATCAGCAGTTTTGACTCAAGTAGGTCGCGCGGCCGCACCAGCGGAAAGCGTGAGCTACGCGAGCCAGTGCGCGATCGACCGGCATACTTGTAGCACTCATTACCATCATTAGCATTAATTAGCGTGAAGTTTCGGAATAAACGTACTCTGAATCTTAGCTCAGACTTATCATTTAAGCACCCGAAATAGCTAGCAGCACGAACCTTACCGTTCAGGAACTATCTGCGACTCTCGCATTCCCCTTAAACTTAAGGGGAAGATTTATAAAACAAAAATGTCGTGAGGAAAGTTTTAAGTATGAATGTGGATGGGTATAAGGGTAGAGGAAGAGCAAAGAAACGATGGATGGACTGTGTGAAGGATGATATGGCAAGAAAGGAGGTATCTCATGAGATGATAAGTAATAGAGAGGTATGGAAGAAGAAGACGTACTGCGCCGACCCCAAATGAATTGGGATAAGGGCAAGAGAATGATGATGATGATGACTAGCACTTCGTCCGTGACTTCATCCGTGAAAATTGTGATGTAATATAGCCTATGTTACCCGGCAAAGATGTAGCTTTCTAATGGTGAAAGATTTTTTCCGAATCGGTCGAGTAGTTTTTGAGTTAAATCGTAGCAAACAAACAAACAATCAAATCTTTCATCTTTATAATATTAGTTTAGATTTAGATAAAAACCTACATGGGCACTTAGATGACTTAAATAAAAGGGCTTTTTACCGTTTACTTAGTCCATTCATATACAAATATGAACAAAATATATCGCAGAGCAAAAGTAGAAAAGCATATAAGCACATTAAGGGAAAACAAGCTCAAATATATATGCAAAATATACAGGGTGGCACCGACAATACGAGAATAAATGAAAACACTGGTAATACTACTTCATAGGGCTATTTTAATACAATCAAATACATCCTAACCTCGAAAAAAAAAAACTAACAAACTAAATGGCAAAAAAACTGTTAACGAAATAAAACACCATTTATGGTTTACTAACCTAGGGAATAATTTGCACTAAGTCACGTCTGGAAATAAAATGTTAGGAACGAATTTGGCAAAGGTTTTTGAAGTAGCAAGTTACACACATTTATACATTAAACGAGCGACATTACATTACATTGCATTTGACATTACATTTTGCGACATTTATACCGATACAGGGGTCGTTAACCTGTCGGTGTTAACCTATTAATCTTCATCATGAAAATAATGCTGAAAATTAAAAACAATGTCCTGTCACTAAACTACTAGATATATTCGAATGAGTTTTTGTATGCAGAACGTCATGAGGTACACCCGGTTTAATTTATTGTCGTATTGTCGGCGCCACCCTGTATAATTATTATGAATATAGAAAAATTATGCAAGCAATATCAACTGGGCACAAATTCAATATTGTTTTGCTACTGAGACATTCTTCATGGAAAACCTTAATAACACCTTCCCCGACCTGGGAATCGACCCTAAGACCTCATGTTCATCAGCACTTGCATTCACCAGATTTAATAAGTTGCTTTGTCAGAATATAAGGGATTGTGATAGTGAATATGTTACGCAGTCGGAGTGCAGAACAATCGAACTGAGTTTTTTTATAAGCCTGAACTGTACCACTCCTGGGTTAAAGTCTCCCCAGCACTATCGATGCTGTGCTTCTTCTGTCAACTGATGAGGAAGACTTTCCTCACGACATTTTTTTCATTCCTCCGCATCTATTGCCCATATCACGACAACCGATTTCTCGAGTCTTGCTATCAAAAATAAATAAACAACAATCATTCATCATCATCATTTCAGCCCAAAAAACGTCCACTGCTGGACATAGGCCTCCCCCAAGTGTCGCCACATTGGCATTTTGGGGGGTTTTACCATAATCGCCACGCTTGGCAGGCGGGTTGGCGATCGCAGTACGGTTGTTACAAAAGCACAGAGAACGCTGCTGCCCATTCTCTGGCAAATCCCTTAGTCGCCTCTTACAACACCCACGGGAAGATATGGGATGGTGCTATTCTTTACGTCCGACACCATACAGAGCAAAACAACAATAGCAACAACAAAATACATACCATAAGAATCTGCGCCCCTTCTTCCGGATTAGCATCAACCCTCCCCATCTCCTCAATCATATCCTTCTCCCTCCTAGTCGAAGAATTATGAATCTGTGGTTTCTTCAACTTGAAGTACACATTCCAATATGTCAGGCCTCGACTGTACCAAACATTAATGCACACCCAACCGACTAAGACACTCGGATGAGCATCTTTCCGGCAAATCCGACGAGTAAACTTATGATAAGTATGATATAAAGCCCGGATAACTGTCTGCCGAAGTCCATAAGCCTTTAAGACATCCGATCGAAACTTATCGGGGAGCTTCGGATCATTTTCGCAGTACCTTTTGTACTGTAGGATCCAAAAAGCCTTGCTTTTAGTCACAGCTAAAGCTGATTTGTTGATGCTAGCGAAAGTACCTATGTCTTCAGGCTTGATATATTTTGAGAGCAGATAGAATAGAATTTCTGGGTATTCTGTCCCTGTGGGTGGAATAACTGGTTTGTGTTTTTTTTTCTTTTCGTATACTAGCTGTTTAGTCCCGTCTTCTGCAGTTTTCGTAGTGAGGTCCGTGTCGTCACCGATTTCGTCCCAGGATGGTTCCATGTCGGGTTTGAGAACCGGTGCCGGTTTCCTGATCGCTTTAACTGGTATTGGCGCGTTTGCGCAGTCGTTGATTGTGAAGTCTGAAAAGTTTTGTGTTTTATTAGGAATTTTGTTTGTATGGTGGGTAGTTAGGTTACAAAATCAAAGTGCTAATAGCATGATTATACCCCGCCCAATCCCGCTCCCGCCCGCGAAATTTAATAATCACTTCGGTTTTATGATGTTGAAAAAGAAGCATGACGCTTCAATTAAATAGTAATAGTTCTTTTTTTATATGTCCAGCAGTCAATGTGCCTATTTTACCATAGCCCTGCCTAAAAGATTTCGAAAAAAAAATTGGTTGTCTGTAAAGTCGGTTTACGGACGATAGTTTAACGTGACAACGTCATAACAAAACATTGATGAAATGATTGCATACTTTTATGAATAGCAAGCCGAACAGTCAAGCCGATCGTGCCTTTCGCTCGCTCCTGCCGCACTCTCGCTCCGACAATGAGCGTAACGTTACAATGAGTCATCCTTTTTCGTGCTTGCTGCCGGCGTTCATCGATTTATTAGACATAGTCACGTCAAAAAACTTTAGATTTAAATGCATCCACCTTAAGCTGCCTGTGCCATAGTCACCTTAAATAAATTAAACTATTCTAGGTCCAACTCACTTAAAATTAAATACCTACATTTCTGTATACCAGTCTTACCTCAGAATAATGGTATTGCCCAGTAACTGGGTTGCGGTCAGAAGTCAGACGCTGCATATAACACTCAGCCAGATGTGGTCAGAGTGGAAGCCGACCTCAACCTAGTTGGGAAAACGCTAGGCTGATAAACATGGTCACTAAATCAAAACTTAGAACCAGTTTATAAATATGAATAAATGAGACGGAATGACATGACGGCTAGAAGCAAAATAAAAAAAAAAATGTGTAGTGCAAGGATCACTGGGTTTTGAATCCATTTTGATAATACAAGTGGAAAACTCTGTGGGTCTGTATATTTCTCTTAATAGCTCAACAGATGCCAATGATCTACCAAGTGAACTTAATAGAAGCTAGTGTGATATACACAGTAAGGTCCAATAGTTTCCGGGTTCAAATATAAAATTCAAGGATTAATATAAACAAAAACGGATTGCAATAAAGGTAGATATTGAACGACAATTATTCCTGTGGGTAACTAGAGAAAATTTCAGTAATTTAGTGATATGAAAGTTTTGGTTGGAGTGTAGCCCTGGTGCGCTATGGCCCGAGGACTTCAATTATAGATTTTCTCAATAATTTTCGGATATTTTTACACTATCACACAGTTTTCCACTAGAGCAACAGTTTCTTTACAGAAAAAAAAATATCATCTGAGCTACTATTTTGGAAATAAAGATGGTTTTAAAAAATTAAATAAAATTCGAAGGCCAAAAATTCGGGAACGGCGTCTTCGGTCCATACTTCTCAGAACCTAAATGGTTTCTATGGTCAAGGTTAACCCGAAACAGCCATTTTTTTTCAAATTTCTGATTTTTTTTTTGGATAATCCTCCAAGTCCCAAAAATTATTTTTTTGTTTTCTTTGCTGCTCATAGTGCCCCTTAGCGTATACCTACTCCAAATCCACCCCTAAGACGACCCACTGACCAAAGTTTTGTATCTCTAATCTGGATTTTTTTTTTTTTTTTTTTTTTTTTTTTTTTTTTTTTTGATGTATCTGCTTCATGGCAATCTGTTTTCCAACAATAAGCCACTTCTTTGTTTGATTTCTCAGTTTATGTTTTCCTCAAGAGCCATACTTGTGTGAAGCTTTTCACACGACTCCCTTGATGTCAAGTGGTAAATCTTTTATGTAGGCTCGGTATGTCACTTCTTTTTAGCCGGGTATGCTGAAGAGCACCCTCTCCGCTCAGAGCGTGAGCCAGTTTGTTTACATGGACGGTCAGTTTCTCCTGGTATCTCAGGCTATTTTGAGCTATTTCCTGTCGAACTGTTTTTAGGCCGAGGTCAAGGTATATGTATCTATTACTTATACAATGAGGGATGTCAAGGATTGTTCTCAGAACTTTGGTCTGGAATCTTTCCAGGATATCTATATTACTGTTGCTGGCCGTTCCCCACAGTTGTATTCCGTAGGTCCAGACTGGTTTTATGGTAGTTTTGTACACTAGCATCTTGCTGTTAGGATTTAGTTGTGATTTGCGTCCCAATAACCAGTTCAGTGACCGCAGCTTTCCATCCAGTTGTTTGCGCTTTGTCCAAATATGTTTTTGCCATGTAAGTTTCCTGTCTAGGTGGATGCCCAAGTATTTTGCGCTGTTTTCTTGAGGGATAACTTTGCCGTTCAGCATTACCGGTGTACATGTTTCTCTCCTAAGTGTAAACGTCACATGTACTGATTTACTCTCATTGGCTTTTATTCTCCAATGCTTCAGCCACATCTCAACTTCTGTCAGGTGGTTTTGCAACTGTGATGATGCTGTTTCTGGGTTGCTATGAGCCGACAGTAGCGCCGTATCATCAGCGTATGTCGCAGTCGTGGTGTAGTCAGTTGTTGGGATATCTGCTGTAAATATAAGGTATAGTATAGGGCCCAGGATACTGCCCTGAGGGACACCTGATTTTATTTCGTGTACATCCGAGAGATCATCGCCGTACTTCACTTGGTAGCATCTTTTGTCTAGGTAGGATTTCAGTATTAGGAATAGACAATGTGGGAGATGTTTCTTTAGCTTGAATAGGAGGCCGTCATGCCATACCTTATCAAACGCTTGACTGATATCCAAAAAGACTGCAGAGCAATATAATTTGTCTTCTAGACATCTGCTAATGGTGTCAACTATACGGTGTACCTGTTCAATCGTCCCGTGTTTTTCCCGGAAACCAAATTGGTGGTTCGGTAATACTGTGCTTAGATGTGCTTTCATCCTGTTGAGCAATATTCTCTCAAATAGTTTGCCAATAACTGGTAGCAGGCTAATAGGTCTGTACGAAGTAGCTTCGTGTGGGGGTTTACCGGGTTTCTTTTTTTTTGTTGCCTTTTCTTTATCTGATCTAGCCCATCCTCCTTTTTCATCGTTGATAGGTGATATGTGAATCTTCGGACGCTTTAGATTCTTGGTAGCCTTCCATAGCGAGTAGTTTGTGTCTCTCGTTGGATCTAGATTAGAGAGATAGTGTTGTAAATTATCATTTTCTAGGGTGCTGATAAGGGCTTTGAGTTCATTTGAGAAATTATTGAATGCAGCTTTATCACTGGGATATCCTGTAGTATGCCAGACTTTTCTCAAACGACGGCGCTCTTGTATTTTCTCTTTAATGTCCTTTGGATATGAGTTATGTTTCAAAGGTTGTCCTTTACCTGTCCTTTTTGGAGTTGCAGAATTGGCAGCAATGTGGATAGTCATATTTAGTTGTTCCAGTTGTCTTTCAATTTCTTCTATTGTATTAATTTTGGTCTTTAGTTCTGTCTCTCTTGTGATTATATTTTTATAGATTGTCCAGTCTGTAGTGTTCGAGTTGTATATCCTTAAGGGCGGTGCTACCAGATTAACTGTTGTAGCAACATTTAGTATAACTGGTGTGTGGTCAGATGTGAGGTCTATTCGTGTTTCTATGTTTAAGTAGTTACTATCTATGTTTTTGACAATAAAAAAGTCCAATAAGTCTGGGATTCTTTGTCGGTCGGTAGGCCAGTAGGTAGGTTCTCTGCCGGAATGACATACTAATTTCATCTCTTCTGTGGCTTTCCAAAGTTGTCTTCCTCTAGTATTGGTCAGCCTAGATCCCCAATTTAAATGTTTAGAATTCCAGTCGCCAGCACATATGAATCTGTTACCCAGTGTAGAAAAATATTTTGCGAAGTCGTTGGCAGATATAGTATGTTTTGGTGGACAATACACAGCGGAGAATACAGTTTCCAGCTTGCTGTCTACAAGTTTAATAGATGTTGCTTGTATTTTTTCTGTTCGGTATTCCTCTATAGGGTAGTGTTTAATGCTACTTTTTATAATTACTGCTGTACCTCCATGGCTGTTCCCAGTTGGGTGATTGGTTGTATACACTGTATAATTATTAATGTTTATGTGTGTCTTCGGTGTGAATCTTGTTTCAGAGATTAGTGCTATGTCAATCATCTCTGTTCTGAGAAAAGTTTCTAATTCTTGACGACGTTCCGTCAAGCCGTTGGCGTTCCAAGTGACTACTTGGAGGTTTCGGGTCATTTTTTCACCAGGCTGCTGACTAGCTGGACCATGCGGTCCATCATTTTGTCCATAATTTTTTCCATCATTGTCACCATTGAATGTTGTAGTTTTTCTAACATTATTTCCATTAAATCAGTAAAGTCGGCCAAGTCGTTCTTTGTATCTTGCTGAGTATGTTGTTCTTTGGTTTTCGTTGCTTCTGCATAGGTTTTATTTAGGTTTTGATTATTTGTGCGATTGGACATGGAACCCGGGTAGGGATCCGGGTGTTTGATCTCTATATTGTTAGGCATTGGTTTTTCTTTTGACTTAGAGTCTAATTTAAGAATTCTTTCTCTATACTGTTTGTACACTTTGCATCCTTTGTAGCTAGCGGGGTGTTTTTCGTCACAGTTCACGCAGGTAGCCTCAGTGTCTGGTGTTTTAGTACATGTTGTTGTAGGGTGAGCGCTACCGCATTTAACACAGCGATAGGGCCTAAAACATTGGTTCTTGGAATGCCCAAATCTCTGACATCTCTTGCATTGAATGATTTCCTTTTTTTTATATGGGGCTTCAAAAGTAATTTTCATGTTATTTAAGTATTTCACATCGAAAATGGCTTTGTTGTTTGGCTTTGGTTCTAAATCGACATAAAATACAGGCATCGGTTCCTTTGTAGCTCGATGTCTGATATTGACTATTTGTCTCACTTCGTGTCCAATTTCATACAATTCTTTTGAAATTTCTGTGGTATTTTCTGATGCATGGAGTCCGCGTAGAACTACTCTGTAAGCTCTCTCGCTTTTAAGCTGGTAAGTATAGTGTGAGATATTGTTGACAATGAAGTTCTCTCGAATCGTTTTGTATGTTTGGATGTCTTTAGGTATAATTTTTATGACGTGTCCCGATCTAAGTGTGGTCATAAAGTAAAGTTCGCTCTTTAAAAATTTATTTAGTACATCCTTAAGAGAATTAACATTAATTACACCAGTAACAAATATGGGTTCTGGCTTTGGTACATATACTTTATCTGTATTGTTGGTTTTTTCCGTAGGCTCCGTATCAAGTACTTCAAAACTATTGCGTGTAGGGATCACAAAGTCTGGGGAATTTTTTTGTTTTTTATTCCCGTCGTTGTGAATTGGACTTGTTTCTTTCCTTTTCTTTCTCCTGGTGGGAATTTCATCCCTTTGCCATTCTTCATTGTCTGAGGTTATGTTGTCACTGTCTAATTGGGTCTCGGTCTGCGAGTCCAGATTGTCTTTCTCCTTGTTTTGTTCGTTGGAGTTATAGTCATTAAGCTTTGCTGGCAGAGACGATGTCGAGTTGCTTCTGTTCCGAATAAACATGCTTGCATGGAAGGTTTGTTGGATCATGCTGTTAGGGTTGGTCGGTTTTTTAGAGTTTAGTAGGGTTTGTTGGTTATTTGTATTTAAATGGTTCATTTTAGTCCCACGAGTAAGGCCGATATAACAGGTCACTAGGAAGGTGACGCCTATTCTCCCTAGAAGGCTAATACAACGACGTTTGCCAGGTCCGTCGAGGTGGATCGTTTGCGACTGGTCTCTCACCAGCCATGCAGTCCCTTGGCACGGATCTCACCGTAGACTTAGGGTAATTTTTATAGAAGTTGTCTTCTTCATAGTCCGGGCAACTAAGCCAAGACTACCGATCCTGCAGGCAGCGTTCCCAGGGTTGCGGTTTGTGAGAGTCATTTCCTACACTCACTGTTAGACCAAGCTGGTAGGCTGGTTTGGTCGGGTTAATTAACCGCCGCCCGAGACCCGGCGTTGTTATTCATTTAGCACCACCCAGGGGGTACGTGTAGGGTAGTGGTTAGGTAATTCCTACGGACGCGAATAACTCTGCCCCCCTAAATCCTATCTAATCTGGATAGACCAGAAACTTTTGGACCTACATGATAATTAATAGACATAACTATCGAAATATGAGTGTACTAAAGGTACATGCTACACCTCTAATTCTTTAAGAGATCTAGGCGTCATATTTTGTGTTCATTCTCATCGTCATCTGCCTAGCCTTTTCCCAACAATTTCGGGGTTTGTGTTGCATCTGAATACAGTATTTTACAAGGAGAAGGATTGTCTATCTGAGGTCGACAACCCAGTTTGTACTAGGTAATATAATACCCCTTGGTAAGAATGGTTGACAGACTTTCAGGCTACTGACTACCTGTAATGACTGTCAAAGATTAACAACCGGGACCAAGGGTTTCATGTGCTTTCCGTGGCACAGAGGAAACTTGGTGAGTAATAAGTGGTCATCCATTCACCAACCGTGAAGAGGCAAGATGGGAAATGCTCTGTTTGAGTGTGTTAGACAGGGTGTGTGTGTGAGAGTGTGGTGTCTGTCTTCAGGTTCTGGTTTATTTGATTTCAAATGTTTTGTGTGAGAAGTTAATAATTTGCAATAAGTAATATGTTCACAATATAACAATAGGTGGACACTGGACACCGTTTAGTTAAGTGGGTTGGATCCTTTCTCTTAAACTCGGTTCAAATTAATATTGGTCACAACATAGGTCTCATGTTCGAACCCAAAACCGCACCTCTGATTCTTCGGATTCAAGTGCGTATTGTATAATTATCACTTGCTTCGGTGACGGAAATAACATGAGGAAACCAGCATGCCTGAGAGATATTTCTCGGCAGCATATATAGCCAAGTCCGGCCCATGAGGGGCATAAGAACTTTGACACCAGGTTAGGTGCTAACCGCATGGTAAGGAGGAAGAATGTTTGTGATACTGCACTACCAGATAACTTCATTTTGTTAAAAGGTCTGTCTGAATAATTCAATTGGAAATTAGGCCTTGTAGCAACTGCGCTTAAGGTGGTGTATTAACCTTTGGTATGCCATCTAAAAGTGGATCTGCGCAATCCCATTATATCAGCAAATATGACATTACGTATTTGTTTTTACATAACATAAGTTTAGTTTTGGGTCCATGTGTACATGTATGTACTTATGAGCTTATTTAATCCCTTGTAGTCTAAACTAATATTATAAAGAGGAAAGATTTGATTGTTTGTTTGTTTGCATTGAATAGGCTCCGAAACTACTGGTCCGATTTGAAAAATTCTTTCAATGTATATATCCCATTTATCGAGGAAGGCTATAGGCTATATATCATCACGCTACAACCAGTAGGAGTGGAGCAGCAACGAAAAATGTTGCGAAAACGGGGAAAGTGTGACGCAAACGAGTAAGTAAAACAAGTATTCAATTGATTCATTTTAATTACTATGTGAGCACTAAATTTGTTCCATCCAGGGTTATGTATTACATGACTGTGACATGGTCTCTGCAATCATTGTGTCAATTGTCACAAAGGGCAGTGCTATGTAGGTAAGAGTGTCAACCAACATAGCAGAAAGCTTTCTGATCTTAGGCATGGCCTTCAGAAATAAGAAATTGTTAAGAAAACATTGAAATTGTAAAACTTAACTATGTTTTTAGCATTTCGACATAACCCTGAACTATAGGTTTTCAGCAAATAAAGTCAGGAAGGCGACAACAGAACAAAATGAGCAGTATGATGACAATTTTAAAAAATAAGCTGTAAGAAAATCATATTGAAATAAAACTGTAAAATGCGGGATCGGCGCTAAAATGGAATGAAAATTTAATACTACATAAAACAGTACACATTTTACCTCGTGGTACATTCTTCTTATTCTTCTTCTTGGTCATTTTTGAAGATTTATTATAAGATCCACAAAAAAAATATAAAAATGTTGTGTTTACTCAAATTTATATGCCCAGTTTTGGTTATGCAAACCGGTGTGTATTATCATCTAAATTGATTATTTATAAAAAGTTGCAGAGTTCTAAACAGTTTTTAAGCACAAACTTAAATAATTTACAAAACTAACAAGTTTTGAAACCCGTCTGAGACGAATTTGACAACCGAACTAATGTCAAAAGTAATCGATAAGATTGGACTTTGGAGTGGACAGATATTGGTTAGAAAATTCTACCATGAGCCGTATATTTTTGTTAGGCACAATCCGTAAAATTCTATTCGTGTAACTTTTGGTCAAGAATTACTACATTAAGTTGTATGTTGATCAAAATGTGGTCAGCGAAGGTTATAATATAATACACACATCAAAAGTGTCTAGGGATCAACATATATTTTTGCAATAACTTTTCTCCTGATTGATATTAATTAAAATTTTCTTTAAGGATTCATCAAATAAAGTGTTTTCGTTTGTCACAGTAACGATAAACCAAGTCACCTTTGCATTAATAAAGAAATTTGCAATTTTCTAATAAAGGGATTTTTGACATTTGAACCACTAACATTAAAGTGAAAAAAAAGTGGCAACACTGCCCGAGTGACATGTCAAATTTTTGATCCGTATTTAAAATTAAATTTAATTAGTAAATAAGTTATAATAAGGTTTAATTATTTGTGCAAACGTATTATAAGTGCGTAAATACTCAGGAAAATTGTTTTCCTGATAATTAATACAGTTTTACGTAATTCTACGTTACCGGTAACATAGAAACAACAGCTGTCGTTGTCACTACGGATTTATACGGATAATTCAGGGGAAGTATTGTTTACTTTTATTCAATAACAGCACATAATCATCACTTTAACTGTATAGCACATCCATGCCAATTTCTAGTGTTATTTCTTGTCGATTTATTACCCTGTATTTTAAATCGCTTTGTTGTCAAACGGTCGTAAAAAACAAAACTGTCAGAGTAATTCCTTCACTATACATAGAAGTCGATCTTTGCAGAAATATAACGTTTGTGAACATTATTGGGCATTAAGTTTAATTTATTGTTTTTCATGCAACATACCCACATAAGAAAAAAAAAAAACCCCTAATTTAAAAAAGCAGTTAAATTGGATACCTATTCAATTATATACATTGAATTTATAGATAAACTTTCGAAGCTAAATATACCAGCCTACCTCATTTAATCTCATAACTGAACACTTTTCCCTGCTTTTTTGTTTTTGTTTTCCCTCTTTCATCGTTACCTTCTTTATTGCTTTAATCTATTACTTCTCACCGTTTCTTTACTTCTAACTTTCAGTAACCAATCCTGAAACCATGCCTGTGATGACCCGTAGGGCTACTGCTCAAGATATGGAGCTAAAGTTGAGAACGGCCCTCCAAGAACTCAAAGAATCAAACCTCCAAGTCCAACAACTGTTACAGGAGAGAGAAGAGAGTGAGGTGGAAGTCGTTAAGGTCAACAACAAAAACTCAAGCTTAAAGCGTGAGCTAGTTCACCTGAATCAACAATACTTGGACGTTGTTGATGAACGGGATCAACTGAAGGTGGTCAAGGATGGTTTTAATAGTTGTAGTAACTTGTATGAGGAGGCTTTATGTAAAATTAGGGATCTAAAAGATGAGCTAATTCATGCCAATAGTTGTATTATAAAGTTACAGAAGGAAAAAGAATGTACTCGGTGTAGTGTATGTAGATATCAGACATCGCACTACAAACCGATTACAGTACTGTGACGTTGCCTCGGGCGCGCACGTCGCACGTTTATAAATACCGGTCCGAGTAGTGGGGCGGGCAGTCGTTGTCGAACTGTCGGCCTGTGCGGTGGCGTGTTGGCGAGTCAACTATTAGTGTAGATAATTGTGCATATTTTACATTGGCGACGAGGAGAAAACCGTAAGTTTTATATTTTTATAAAAAAAAAAAGGAAAGGTAGTCTCCTACAGGTAGATAATTAATTGTATTTCGGAAAGAAATATTCAAAATATTAATACATTAGAATCTTTCATTGGACTTATTAACTGTAAATAAATAATTTTGTGAAGGCTGAAACAAAAAGTGGTTCGTTAATGTATTGTTTTGCAACATAACATCATGCTTGTGTTCCCCAAGGGGGTAATCAGAGATATGTGATGCAACCACGTTTCACCAATTACATTGAGCATGCCTGTTACCATTAACCGGACGCCAGGGAGGTTCCTTATGGAGGAACTCAGTGACACTGCCTGACCTGGGAGTCGAAACTGGGACCTCATGTTTAGTTATTTGATTTGTGCTACATGATTAGTAAATCAAATAGCAGTAGAATATATCTACTGGTCATTAAATTGACAAGTCATCAGTGAATGACGGTAATAGCAGTATAATATACCTACTGGTCATTAAATTGACAGTCATCAGAGAATGACTAACAGCAGGAGAATATACCTACTGGTCATTAAATTGACAGTCATCAGAGAATGACTAACAGCAGGAGAATATACCTACTGGTCATTAAATTGACAAGTCATCAGAGAATGACTAACAGCAGGAGAATATACCTACTGGTCATTAAATTGACAAACCATCAAAGAAAATTTGGTCAACAGTAGTGGTACTTTGGATGTACATACTGGTCATTAAATTGACAAACCATCAAAGAAAATTTGTGTCAACAGTAGTGGTACTTTAGATGTACATACTGGTCATTAAATTGCCAAATATTTTAACTGGGCAGATTAGTGCAAACCCTTTATATAATGGTTCCAGGTTATTTATTAATAACATGAGTTCTCAACTCACGTTAGAGAAATTTGATTGTGAGGGTGAACCTTCAACAATAGGAACGAGACGGGAACGCTGGAAGCGGGCACTACTGATCTACCTGGAAGCTGCTGGAATTGAGAGTAGTGCGAAGGAACGTGCTTCGCTGCTACATTTTGGTGGACTATAATTGCAGGAAATATTCTATAATATACCAGATGCAAATGTATCACCAGCAGATGAAGAGGATGTCTTCGGAGTGGCTATAACCAAACTCGACGCATACTTTCTACCTAAACAAAGTAAGATCTATGAACGTCACCTTTTTAGATTGATAAAACAAGAGGCAAACGAAAATTTTGAAAAATTCCTAGTACGGCTTTGGCAATAAGCTGACAAATGTCAGTTTAAGGACAAAGACGATCATATAATCGATCAAATTACAGAAAAGTGTTCCTCTAAAGAGCTTAGAAAGAGAATTATACAAACAGGAGACGCAATAACACTAACAAATACAATTGTCGAAGCAAATACTCTTGAATCTGTAAGTCGACAAATAGAAGAATTCGGAGAAAGCAGCACATCAACTGAAAACATAAACAGAGTGAATAACAGGAAAACAAGATAAGAAGTGGAAAAGAAACACAGGATGTGGAAGATGTGGGAGTTCAGGATACGCGTCACAAGACAGCAAATGCCCAGCAAAAGAAAAAGATTGCCACAAATGTGGGCCTAAGGGACATTTTGGACAATTCTGCAGGACAATTACACGAGACAGAACGAATAAAAGGAAATATGAGGGAAACAACAACAAATAAAATGAAAAAAAAAAAAAAAAAAAAATGAAAAGAGATAACAAAAGAAACGACACAAACCAGATAGATCAAACAGAGCCCGAAGACATACAATATGTGTTCAAAATCGATGATGACAGTGTATTAGATTGCCATATTGGCGGAATGAAGGTTAAAATGTTAGAAGACTCTGGGTGTAAATGCAACTTGATCACAAACAAAACCTGGGACAATATGAAACAAAATAAGGTAACGTAACCAAACAGTTGCAATAAGACTTTTTATGGTTATGGAAGTAAGAAGCCCTTGACCTAAAAGGATCATTTGACGCAAATATAAAAACCGCTGGTAGATCAGAAAATGCAACTTTTTACGTCATCGCTGATGGAACCAGAGATCTGCTTGGGAAAGAAACTACCATGGCTATGGTTTTCTTAAAATTGGATTAGAAATCGACCAAATGGAAACTAAGACAGAGTTTCCCAAATTCAAGGATGTTTTAGTGGAGGTACCAACCGATGAGAAAGTACAACCAGTTTCTCAACCATTAAGAAGGATCCCCCCATACCATTGGAAGAAAAAGTTGAAAAAAAAAAAAAAAAAAAAGTACTGTTGGAGAAAGACATTATTGAGGAAGTTCAAGGATCCTTAAGTTGGGTATCACCAATAGTGCCGGTTTTGAAAAATACTGGAGATGTTCGCATTTGCATAGATATGAGGCGGGACAAATAAAGCAATTCTACCTGAAAATCACCCATATGGACAAGCATCTAAAAATTTAAAGTGCGAAGTACTTTTCAAAACTGGACATAAAAGATGCTTTTCAACAGATTGAATTACATCCCGACTCTCGACACATTACAACCTTTATTACAAGTAAAGGCCTGTTCAGATACAAAAGGCTAATGTTTGGAATATCCTGTGCCCCGGAAATTTTTATAAAAACCCTAGAACGAATGTTATTGGGAGGGATGTAATGGCACTATTAATTTTATAGATGACATTTTGGTATATGGAAAAGATTTGAAGAACATGATCGAAGATAAGAATCAGTCAAAACTCTAGAAGATAATAATGTGGTACTGAGAAAGGACAAGTGCATTTTCATAGAAGAAAAGGTTCAATTTTTAGGATACGAATTATCACAGAGGTGTAAAACCATTAGATAAGTACGTGACAACTAGTCAAGAATTTCGTCCACCTATGAATATAGGTGAGCTTCAGAGCTTCTTGGGATTAATCAAGTATGTTGGAAAATGGATCCCTAATTTGGCCACAACTACAAAACCATTAAAAGAACTGCATAAGAAGAAACAGACCAAAACCACAGAATTAAAGTCTTTGGGGCAGTCAACAGGAATTTGCATTTTAACGAATTAAAATTGGCCTCGTCTAATATTCCTACTCTAGGATACCATGACGTCAAAGATCGGACTATAGTAATAGCAGATGCTAGTCCGTTAGGACTAGGAGCAGTATTAGTTCAAATTAATGATCATGAACCTCGCATTATTGCGTATGGTCACCGGACACAAACAGACTGAAAGGCGATATTGCCAGACAGAAAAAGATGCCTTAGCTCTGGTCTGGGCTGTGGAACATTTTTATGTTTTTCTGTTTGGAAAAGAGTTTGAATAGGTGACCGTCCATAAACCACTAGAGGTTATATTCGGTCCTAAATCAAAACCATGTGCAAGGATAGAAAGGTGGATACTACGCCTTCAAGCATATGCATTTAAAGTAATATACAAGCCTGGCAAAGAAAATATAGCAGATAGTTTATCAAGATTGTGTAAATTAAGTAAAACGTCACAGGACAAGTCTAAAAACTATATACACCAAGTTGTTGAAGGAAGCAGGCTAATAGCAGTTTCACTGAAAGAAATTATGGAGGCATCAAAACAAGACAAGGAAATATTAAAAGTAAGTGAAGGAAATATTAAAACAACAAATGGGATGAAGAGGTAAAAAAATTACAAAATCTTCCAAAACTAATTATGCTTTTACGACGGAGTTTTATTGAGAGGCACTAGAATTGTTATTCCAAAAAACATTGCGCAGTCAGGTTCTGACAGCTGGTCACGAAGAACACCCAGGAATAGTCCTAATGAAGGTGAGACTAAGAACCACAGTATGGTGGCCTAGACATGACAAGGAAACCGAGAATTTGGTCAAATGCTGCAAAGGCTGTACATTAGTATCAGCTCCAAAACCTCCAAACCCATTGAAACGACGGGCATTACCATGTGAACCTTGGGTAGATACTTGTATTATTTGTTGGGCCCTTTACCACGCAGCGATTACATATCGTTGATTATTTCAGTCGATACAAGGAGGTAAAGATTTGTCGTAATATTACCAGTGGCGACATAATAAAATCTCTAAAAGAGATTTTTGCAGACTTGGTAACCCGATGACGATAACAGCTGATAATGGCAGACAGTTCTGCAGCGAGGACTTCAAAAAAATTCTGTACTGAAAGGAATATAGTTTTGCATAATACGATACCATAGTGGCCTCAACAGAACGGAGAAGTGGAACGTCAGAACCGAGACATTCTAAAGCGGAAAAAATTTGCCAGTTGAGCGAAAAAACTGGCAAGAAGCTTTGTTACAGTATCTGGCTATGTATAACAGTACCCCGCATAGTGTTACAGGTAAAACTCCTACAGAATTATTTTTCAAACTGCAATACCGTGACAATATACCTATGGCAGGAGACATCACACATAAACATAAACCAGAAGATTCAGATGTCAGAGACAGAGACCAAGAAAAGAAAGAAACTGGGAAAGAATATACAGATAAGAAAAGAAGAGCTCGTGAATGTCAACTAGTGCCTGGGGATAAAGTTTACGTTAAGAATATGGTCAAAGATAAACTTAGCCTAAATTATGACCCAACTTCCCATACTGTAGAAAGAGTAAAGGTGGAGATATAAGTGTTCGAAACGATATAACTGGGAAGAGATCACGACGAAATGTAGTTCATTTGAAGAAAGTTGAAGGCTAATGGGAAGTTATAAGTGACCAAAATAAAGAAATTAACATAGGAGAAGATATAAATTAATCAGAAAATGAAATAGAAGAAGAGGAAGGGTAAAAGGAAACTTTAAACTAAATCATAGTATAATGATTTACTAAAATATTATTGTGCTGTGATTTTGTTATGCCAGAGATGCTCAATGTCTTATGGTTTTGGTTACATAAAACTTGTTAAAACAAGGAAGGGATGTAGTGTATGTAGATATCAGACATCGCACTACAAACCGATTACAGTACTGTGACGTTGCCTCGGGCGCGCACGTCGCACGTTTATAAATACCGGTCCGAGTAGTGGGGCGGGCAGTCGTTGTCGAACTGTCGGCCTGTGCGGTGGCGTGTTGGCGAGTCAACTATTAGTGTAGATAATTGTGCATATTTTACACTCGGGATAAAGAAACTAACCTCTTATATAATGAATTATTAAATAGTAATTGTAACCACCCTTCCTTAATAACTATTGATCTGACTGAAGATTCCATAATTAAACAGAATTATTCAGTAAGCAACAAGAAAATTAAAAAATATGCAAAACTAAATAGGTTAATTAAAAAATGTTATCAATTTAGAAAACAACACAAACACTTTTCCAAATATATTCCACTGAGGAAAGAGCGTGTTGATTTAGTTAATAAGTTAAATAATTATCAAATAAAACTGGAAGACAGTATAAAAATTTATGAAATTGATACTCAGCATTTGCAGTCTGAAATACAGGCACTTCAGGACTCACTTAGTTCTCTTTCCAGTAGGTATGTGAGTTCTCAGAACCAAATTAGGGAACATATTCTTGCAGCAAATGAGTTAGTAATGTGTCAATGTAGTTGTCAGACTAATACTGAATATGATAATGTCCAGCCTGAGGTAACGGAGGACCCATCCCGGCCTGAGAATTCATCTCAGGACTGTATACTCGACCAAGAAACCACTATTATTACACAAGATCATCTACAACTGGTACAGGCTGAGATAAATGACAGTCTTGATCGTTCTTTCTCAATCATGTTTTCTGATAGTATAGGAAGAGGTGTAGGTAAATTAGTTAGTAATAACCTGAGTTGTTCCAATCAAAATCATTGCATGCCAGGGTCAACATACAAACAGATAATAGCTTCAGTAACTAGAAATGTTTATAATATTAATACTGATATAACTATATTTGTAGGAAATAGTTCAAAAATTAAAAAAGAAAACATCACAGACAGTGTAACTGAGTTGTTAAAGTTGAATTGTCGTAAAATAATATTGTGTGCTTTTCCTTATATTGAAAATGTAGGTAATAGAAAGAACAATTATATACATTTATTAAATAACCATTTGCACTTTTTAGTAGGTCACTATAGTGACAAACTTATTTATTTTGATACCAACACTTTTGTAGATAAACTTAGGTCGACACGGGGTAATGTGTATCTACCTATTGGATGTAGACACAAAATAGCTAGGCTATTAGCTTATAATATTCACACAGACATAAGTAGTATGTCTAAGTTTAGTTGTATTATTAACACTGCGACGATTAGTAATCATACTAATATAGATTTTTTCTCTATTTACAATTATTTTACTGAGGAGGTTCCATGTGTGAGCATGGAAAATTCTCAATTAGGGTGTATTAGTAGTAGTATTAGTGATAGGAGCTTGTTGTCTGGTGATGGCACAGGAGTCTCGGGGCTCACTCCGGATACTCATTTAAACTAGTTAGTAAGACAACAGAAGATACCAGTAACATTATACCTTCTTGCTATCAAATAGCTAAATGTAAAAAAGGGGCTAAGCAGAATTCCTTGCAATTATTCCATCAAAACATTCAAGGTTTCTCTTCAAAGCAATTAGAGATTGAATTATTTTTAGAAAAAACAAAGTTTGAGATTGTTTGTTTCACTGAACATTGGTTAAAAGACTATGAAATGCTAATTAATTACGCCAATTACAGTGTGGGCAGTTGCTTTAACCGAAAATCTAAGATGCGTGGGGGTTCATTAATCTTAGTTAAAAATTGTATTAAATTTAAGTTGCGGAACGATATTGTTGATCTATCGGTTGAGCATAATATTGAACTGTCTTGTGTTGAGCTGGATAAGCATATAATAGTGTGCGTTTACAGACCCCCAAATTATCAAAACTACTCCATATTTGAGTCAGTAATGGAAGATGCTTTAGCAAAACTTGCAACCGGTAAAAAATCACTGGTTATCTGTGGTGACTTTAATATTAATATTTTAGACAAAAATTCTAATAGTAGTAGATTATTACATCTTTTTAAATCATTTAATTTATTAAACGTATTTTCAGAACCAACCCGAATTACTACAAATACTGCTACATGTATTGATAATGTTTTTTGTTGCTGTGACTACTTAGATAAATCCATTGTTAATTACCTCCCTTCTGGTCACAGTGGGCAAACCGTTGTTTTCGAGTCCTACTCACCATTACAAAAAATCCAGATAAACTCTAGACAAATAACACCCAGTAATTTGAATAAATTTAATAATAACTTAATTAGTAATTTAGGTATTCCGGGCCATGTTATTGAAAATGTAAATAATTTTTATGAGGAATTCTTTTCAGTGGTTAACGTAGAGTTCAATAATACATTAAAAATGAAAACTAAATCTATTTACCCTAAATTTATGTTCAGTGACTGGGCAACTAAGGGTATTAGGATAAGCAGGGAGCGATTGTTTGAGTTGTACGGCCTTAAGCCTTACATCAACTCGAAAACTTTTAATAAATATGTTGCAACTTATTCAAAAATCTTTAAAAACACTTGCAAGGTAGCTAAAGCCTTATTTATTAGCAACAAGATTAAGTCTGCCGATAACAAAATAAAGACGGTTTGGAAAATTATCAATAGTGAAACAAATAGAAATAAAAAATATAATAATGATATCATACTAGAGACTTCACATGGTCTTCTAAGTTCTAAAAACGAAGTAGCTCAAGAATTTGTAGATTTCTTTACCAATATCCCGCTTAAAACTACCGAAACCTTAAATTCCTCACCCTTGCTTTCCATTGACTTATTAAAAGAGAACGTTTCAGCATGTCCGGTTGAGTTTCAATTTAAGCATATAAACCCCATAACAGTCATTAAAGCTTTTAAGGAAATCAAAATCAAATTAACCGAAGATCTATGGGGAATGTCTGTTAAAGTTTGTCAAGCCATTATCGACACTATAGCACCGTACTTAGCCTTAATTTTCAATTTGTGTGTGGACCAGGGAGTCTTCCCAGACCTTATGAAATACAGCAAGGTAATACCACTTTTCAAATCTGGCGACAGTAAAGAGACCAATAACTATAGACCCGTTTCCGTGTTGCCGGTTTTCAGCAAGGTGTTTGAAAAGGTAATGCTTAATCAAATGCTCACCCACTTTAACACCAATAAAATCTTACATGACAAACAGTATGGTTTCACCAAAGGACGTAGTACGACTGACGCCGGTGTCACTTTATTAAAACATATATATACTGCGTGGGAAGAGGCACAAGACGCCATAGGAATCTTCTGTGACCTCTCGAAGGCATTTGATTGCGTAAATCACGAAACCCTGCTCTTGAAACTTGGTTTAGGTAAACTTGCGCTCAGTTTAGTAAAATCGTATTTGAATGATAGACAGCAGCAAGTACAAGTAAATGGTGTAAATTCAATGGGTTTAAAAGTAAAAATGGGGGTACCACAAGGTTCAATATTGGGTCCTTTCCTCTTTTTAGTATATATTAATGACCTACCCCATTTGTTTAAAAACCAACCACAGATGGTTTTGTTTGCTGACGACACTTCTTTAATATTTAGAATAAACAGACGTGCCACAAACCTCAAAGACGTAAATAACGCTCTAATGCAAGTCCATAACTGGTTTACCGCTAATAATTTAGTATTAAATGGGAAAAAAACTAAGTGCATAAGATTTACTCTACCAAATGTGAAATGTAGTGATTGTGACATAGTATTGAATCAAGAGAAACTTGAATTTGTCGATGAAACTGTTTTCTTGGGGATCACGCTTGACTCAAGGCTACAATGGGGTTCTCATTTAACATCTCTTGCAGGACGGCTGAGTTCAGCAGCATATGCTGTCAGGAAAATCCGTCAATTTACTGATGTAGATACCGCGAGACTAGTGTATTTTAGTTATTTTCATAGCATTATGTCATACGGTATTTTGCTATGGGGACGGGCTGCAGACATCGAGTCTATATTTATTCTGCAGAAAAGAGCTATCAGAGCCATATATAAT
The DNA here is from genome assembly GCA_949152445.1 of Cerastis rubricosa. Classification (NCBI taxonomy): domain Eukaryota; kingdom Metazoa; phylum Arthropoda; class Insecta; order Lepidoptera; family Noctuidae; genus Cerastis; species Cerastis rubricosa. The sequence continues at coordinate 1,658,472 of OX424552.1, forward strand.
CTACGTAGGCGCGATTCTCTAAGAGAACTGTTTAAGGAAATTAACATCATGACGGTACCTTGTCAATACATCTATGAAAATATCATGTACGTTAGGAAAAATCTGCATTTATTTAGTAAAAGAAGTGACCGGCACCACTATAATACTAGAAACAGGGACCAACTAGTTCAGCCAGGTTTCAGTTTGGCTAAAGTAGACTCATCTTTCATGGGGTACTGTTTAAAATGTTACAATAAAATACCTCCCCCCATTCTACAACTAAATGAAACGAAATTTAAATCTTGCATAAAACGCACACTATGTAGGCAAGCATATTATAAGTTGGGGGATTACATTGATGATAAAAATGCTTGGCTCAATGCTGGTCCTGCTCCACAACCATAGGGACTATCAAATTACCATGTGAAGTTATTGTGGAAGCAGCAGAAGATTGTATAAATATCTTTGCTTTGTATAGATTCAATCTCTTAGTATTATATAATTGCTTAGCACATGTGTGAAAACTATGTACTGTAAAGCCACTATTTACTGAGTACCTACATCTTTCATTGACGCGAATTTACCCTGGCGGTTGAGTGAATGTCATGCTCACTTAAATGTCACGCTGATGGTGGCGGGTGTGTCGGGTCATTTAGTTCCCTTCAATATGGTTGAGTTGAATGATGGCTGATACATGCGTGATGTTCGTGAACGGGCGCTGTCAGTTGTGACTGGTCATCTCTTAGCTGCCACGGTTTTTTTTAATTATTTTATTTTAAAACTTTATTTTAGAACTATTGATCTCGTCTTTTACTCTGGACGCTCTTAACTTGCCCGTATTTCTACATCGTTCTCACATACTAGTAATTCTCAACACAAATGATGTAACCAAGATTTTGTAACATATTTTGATTTAAAAGAGTGTCCATGGAGTTTCTTGCCCATTCTTCTCCATAGAGATCTACGCTTTGGAATGGGCAACTACAGTACTTTCACAAGTTATTATGTCTTGTGACTGGGACTGTAGCTTCGCGTTTTTTTTTTTCATTTTTGACTTTCAAAAGTGCCTGTAATGGTCTAATTGAAATAAATGCTTTGAGTTTGAGTTTGAGTTTAAAGTTCGAAAAAAAGACTGAAATAACAGTTTTCTTTAAAATTTTATTGGGTAACTTAAACAATTAATAATCCGTGTTTCTACCGCGAACACTAACAACACAAGAACATCGGTTTGGCATACTCAAAATGAGTTCATCCAAATCACGCTGTGGAATGGCCGCCCATGTTCGTTGCAACAACAAAAAAAGGTCTTCTTGCGACTGGATACCCTCCATATTCGGCAGAGCTCTTCTCTGTAGCATATCCCATGCATGCTCAATCGGGTTCAAGTCTGGCGACTGAGCAGGCCAGGGCAGGACATTGATGTTAGCTGCGGCGAGAGTCTGTCTTACAACTCTTGCGGTGTGCGGTCGTGCATTATCATGCATTAACTGAAATAAGGGACCGATTTGCACTTGTAGAGGAACGATGACGTCTGATACAATCGTCTCAGCATAAATTTGAGCGTTGAGGTTGCCTCTGATCCAAATCAACTCAGTTCTTCCGCCGATCCAAATACCCGCCCATACCATGATGGTTCCACCACTATAAGGATGGACTTCCTGGCAGGATTTTAATCGCTGTTGGCGTCCAGGGGTTCTCCAGTGTCGTATACGTCTTGTATCCGGTCTCATACCAAAACGAGACTCATCAGAAAAGCACACGAAACTCCATTGTTCTTCTGCCCAATTTCTGTGTTCAAGAGCCCATTGATATCGAATCCTACGATTGTGCATTGCTATAGGTGGTACCCGTAGCGGTCTTCGGGAATGAAGGTTCACTTCATGCAAGCGGTTTCTGACTGTTTGGTCGCTAATTAAGTTCCCTGAAGAGTGATGAAGCCTCACGGCTAACATCATGGCGGTTATTGTTGGAGCTCTTCGAGTTAAGATTTGAATGTATCGGTTTAAAGAACTTTATTCCCATTAAGACAATCGTCACTTACATGAGAACATTTAAATCTTATTACTAAAAAATTATAAAATCAGTGCGGGTAGAAGAAAAACAAGAAGCAAAATACACTGTGATCATTGTCAACAAAATTAGAAGCGAGTTCACTGCATTCCTAAGATACGGCGGAGGTACAAGTGAAAAGATGTTGCCGTTTTAAACAAAACTAAACACAACACACTTATAGTGTTTCGTCGTTGTAAATAAAAGTGAATAATTTATTTTTAAATATGTTGAGTGAAGTCGCTTCTTTTACATCCTTTGGAAGTTTATTATAGAGCTGTGCTCCCCCATAGGTTAGGTTATTTTTACCGTAGTTGGTTCTTACTCTAGACAATTTTAGGTGACAAGCTCGACGAGATGAGTATTTGCTCATTTCACCCTCTGTTGTGAATGTAATGGTTGAGTGAATAAGTTTGTGAATGATTTTATATATAAGTATGCATGTGTTATATATATTTAGTTGTTTGATGTTTAATAATTTCGTTTCTTTGTAAATAGTTTTTGACGGTGTTAAGAAATCATAATTGTGTAGTATTTTGATTATTTTATTTTGTAAAATTTGTATTGGTTTTAGACTAGTTTTAGATGAGTTACCCCATACTTCGATAAGATATAATAAATGAGGCTTAACAAGAGAGTTGTATATTACCAGGCGAGCTTTTTTTGGAATACATCTAACAATTTTATGTAGTGAGCCTACCAATGATGAAAGTTTGTTTTTAATGTGTTGAAGGTGTGCTTTCCATGTCAAATTACTATCAAGAGTTAGTCCGAGGTATTTTTCTTGATCAGTCCTTTTCAGTACTTCTCCGTTTATGCTTAGATTAGGGTAGTTAGGTAGTTTTTTATTTTTTGCACTAAATATTATATACGAAGTTTTGGAAGCGTTAATAGTTAAAAGATTGCACTGGTACCAATTTTGTAGTATATTTAAATCAGTTTGGGCAATTCTTGCGATTTCATTTATGTTGTCTCCAAAATAAAACAGACATGTATCGTCTGCATAAAGGGCAAGGTGACCTTGTAAGCCCGCTTGGTGTAAGTTGTTTACATACACCAAGAACAATAAGGGACCCAAAATAGAACCTTGTGGTACGCCACATGTTAAGGGTTTAGACGTGCTTTGGTAAATTCCCATTTTAACAACCTGATATCGATCACTTAAAAAGGACTTTATCATTTCATAAGCGGTTCCAGTTATGCCAATACTTTCCAGTTTTTGTAATAGAAGTGTATGACTGACTGTATCAAACGCCTTCTTTAAATCAATAAAGACTCCCAGTGCTACTTGTTTTTGGTCAATCTTTGTTTTAATTGTAGTTATTAAGTCAATAGTTGCGCCAAGGGTATTAGATTTGGGTCGGAAGCCATATTGTTGGTCGTATAAGAAATTAATTTCAGTTAAGTATTCGTCTAACCTTTTAAATATGATTTTTTCTAATATTTTAGATAATATTAATATGTATCGGTCTTGTCTCCGTGTGGTGCAGCGATACCGTCCTCCATGGCGCTCAGCCACGGTACCAGTGCTTCGGTAACGTGTCCAAAGTCGACTGATAACACTCTGACTTGTATTCAGAGCTAAAGCCACAGTACGTTGCCGGGAACCAGCTTCTATCATTCCCACGGCTCTGAGCATTTCTTCCCTGCTTAAACGACGTCGCCGCTCCATAATAACGTTGGTTTTAATCAGTAGTAGGGAAACAGTAGCACTAATAATGTCTTCAATGCGTTGTATGTTTTTATAGGGAAAATATTGACAGCTGATTTTCATCTTTTACTCGAATTTGATTCAAAGTTCCTGATTCAAATTATGAAATGCACCAAAAAGGATCCATATAAATTTATAAAATCATAAATTTATTACAAAGCCACATCTCAATCTCAAGAAATCCGCATAAAAATGCTTGATCCCTAGACACTTTTGATGTGTGTATTTGCTGATAAATAGTCCGTTACCACTGAGCCACAAATGCTCTTTCAAATTCTTTGTAGTAAAAAAAGTTCATACCACAAATAGACAAAGGGCTTTCTATTCCATTTTCACAGCCGCCTGCGTCTGTTCTCTACCATTGCGGCCCAGTCCTTACGGCAAGAGTCAAGTGCGTTACTTCGTTTTGCTCTGCCTCGATGTTCTTCAAATCTGTGGTTATTAAAAGGAGTAGACTAAAATTCACGCAGGTTGTTAAGGTAAAGACGACCCGTTACATTTTGCACTTGTCGCTCGCGCCCGAGCCTGTGTTGGCTGCTCATACTATTTTTCAATACAGACACGAGAGCGTGCATCCCGCGCGATTTTTAGTGTGAGCCCTTCGCCCACAGATCACCTGACATGTAGTAGACATGTCCCACCCCTAAGCATAAGTCTTTTTCATACCGCTTTAGGGTTGAATCGCATTTTTCATGCTCCTATCCTTTTCCGTCGCTCAGAACCGTCATTTTGCTAGAGCGAGATATACGATTTTCTGTTGTTAAATGTGGCGCAACCCTTAGTTGAAACAGTCTGGCAACGTGCAAAACAGGTTTCTAGTTCTGTAGTCTGTTGTCATCCGTCCATCCCATTAGCTTACCTTTTGTTTTACTCTCTTTTTCTTATCTTGGTATTATTATTGCGTAGTTTTATTTTTATTTGTTATACTATTGCTGTATTCAATCTTATTTTATTTAAGTATCCGTTCACATACGCATACACTCTGACACAAAGTATGAAACTGTTTTAAGTCCATTACATCACGTTCGGAGGTCCAGTTGAAAACCAGCATCGAGCAGTCTAGCTGCCGAGCATTTTGTTGAAGTGGCCTTGCTTGGCGCAACCGTGAGACATAATAATTATCCTTTTTTTTTGTTTAGATACATAATAATTATCCTTTTTTTCGTTTAGATTTTATTTTATTTTTGTTTAAAATTTTGTGCAGCTATTGCATGTGCCAAATAAACTTATTTTATTTCTTTCTTTCTAGTCCATTGTTTAACTAGAATGCCAATAAATAGGTAGTATGTACTATCCTTTAATTGATATTTTACATTTTATTTTGCAGTATAGTGATCTTTAATGTCGTTGACATAAGGTTTATGTTACAGGTAAAATAACTGTAAGGACGGTATATGGTTGTAGATTAACAAAATAAAACACTCATAAAAATGACACATTTTTATTTAAAAATACAAGAATAAGTACACGAGAAAGCTTTCAATAAATACAAAATTGTCCTTAGTTTAACATTCATATGTCAAGAACTGCGAGGGCGAGCACCCTATATAATATCCATTTCTGAAGAGTTGCAAGAGTGAACAGCCTTTATAATAATCTTTTAACATTAAGTTTGTGTCAAGTAGCGAAAGTGAGCACCCTTTAATAATATATTTTACAAAAGTAAGACATTTTTGACACTTTGACTGCGTATGATAGAGCCGTACATCAGAGACGTTTAAAATATTCAATAAGGAAAATGTTTCGTATAAAAAGGAGACTTTTTTTACCAAATCGTCTGTGTTTTGCCAGTCATTTTAATACCTTCTAAGAGGGCGAGGTTATTGCCATCAATTAGACACAAATCTACGCAGTCATAGTGACAAAATCATTAATGTTTATAATATCAAATAATCGTAATCTTACTCTAGTTGAAATAAAACCTTTTCTGTGAACTAAGCACCTATGTATAGCACAGTAAAAAAACTTAAAATAGTTACAAAAATAAAATATTTTCTTTAAAATTAATATAAATCTGGACGGATTGTGAATAATATAGTTTTTTGTTAAGTGGAAATGAATATTTCAAAATTGTTTCGCTGATTGAAAGATAAATTAATGATTCAAGAGTTCAATGATACAAAATGAATAATATTAAAGTTGAATGTCACAAAAATGAAAGATGGCTGATGAATGATGATGTATGTTTTGTTCATAAAATAAGCTGATTTCAGTTTTTAAAAGTACTGTTCATGCACATAGCTGTATCGTCTTTAGCAAATACGTAGTTCTTTTAAAGTAAGGTTTGCTGTAAGAAAACCCAACTCTGGGTTAAACTCGTCGTTGTAAGCTATATTATTTGTGTTTATCTTTTAATTTTGTGTGCATTAAAGAATAAGAATGAAAGTCATGTCATAGGATTTATGTAGAAGGATGGCGATGAGACGATGACGATTTGATAATGACGGCAAAAGTTCAAGGTACACAAATTGAAAGCTGCAAAAACATATTTTAACATTTCCACTTCACATTACTCTGTAATACATCTGACTCTGGTCTTCACAACTAGTTAAAATAAACTATTTGAACTCTTAATTACAGTCATCTCGAAATAATACGTTGCAATAAGACGGATAATCTACCAAGCTACCATTACGTACATAGAAAATAAAGGCTACCATCCACAAATTAACATCAGCGCCATCTAGTAACACGAAAGAAAACTGAAGGTTCTAGTTTTCACCACTAGATGGCAATGTGTGTCGGTTGAAGAAAGTTTTAGTAGCACAAAAACTTTTTTATAACGTGATTTTGTGCAGTTTTCAGGCAGTGAGCGTGTTTTTATGTAATAAGACATACAACGAACAGATACACTGACAGTAATAATATCTTAAATGTACTTAATACTAATAATATATTTTGTACGTAATTATTAATCTGCAAAAAGGCAGTATAATACATAAGTTTTTAACGTTATAAATTGGCGACAAATTCTACTCATTTTCTTTTTCATGTTTATTGGTTTCTTTTAATCGTACCATTTTAACCAATGTTACAGGGTTGCCACAAATTACGATTTGTTTTCGTGTTAGGTCGAGATCCGAAAGTTGATCTAAACGTGTGTTATTCCTGTCACTGTCAAATTACAAGTGCAAGTCGGAGATGAGGACATGTCTAAGAGTGGTATTACACTTATCAAATTTCTTTGTCCAATGTACACGAACAGCGCGAACAAACAAATGTAACGAACAGCTTTGTAACCACGTACTGTCCATTGGACAAAGATATTTGATAAGTGTAATAATACCACCCTAAGCCAAAGTACACACAACCGATCAAACTATGCAAATCGAGTATAAGCGGACCTGTTATTGTATGGGAAATCTATTCAAAGAGAGGCCATGTTTTATTGGAAATGTTGGTTGATATGTCGCCGTGCCACCGTGTGTACGCTCTAGAACCCGAGAAAAACTTGACGATCGCCGATTTATAATTAAACAAATATACAAAAAAATAATATCATTTGAAGCACACACGTTTACATCTTAATCTAAGTAATTAAATAGTTTGCGAGATTGCTCCAACTTGAACAAATTGACTTTTATAGTGTACGAGCCGTTTTCTTTAAAAATACTTGCATTAGGAAATATACTCTAGAACTGCTGGCCTACCATGACGTCTTAAAGCAGTATTGTTTTACTCTTATTCCAGTGCGGGGAAGAGACGGAGCTATACAGGATGTCTAGCGCCATCTCTTTCCCACACTGGAAAAGGAGTAAAACAACAATGTTTTAAGACGTCATGGTAGGCCAGCTGGTCCAATCCACTATGGCCCCTGGATATTTTAAAAGGTATTTGTTTATTAGTTTTTAACCAAATCACGGTAAAATGCTGGTTATATTATTCTGTATAATTAGAATTTTTGACAGTAATTGCTTAAACAATGCAACCAACAGCGTATGTGTTTCACGATGTATGAACATAGATGAGGTGGAAGGAGTCTGCAACGACCGTAGCGAAGGCGTTCTCTGCTTTTTGTCTACACCAATGCAAATAAGCATGAATTTATGCCTATTATACCTGGGCTCTTTAAACCTACAAAGTCAACTTGCTCTACACTTAAAAATAAACTTAAAAATCGAATACAAAAGTAACATCTTTCTAATTTTAAAAGAAAAGTTTAAATAAATACGAAAATTATAACTTGTTTCGGTGGATAATTCCAATACTAAATTATAAATATTCTTATAGTTTTTGTGATGTTAATATTAATTTAGACATTTAAAAAAAAATGTGAATTAAGACATCTTATTTTATGCCTTTTTGCCAATATTGGGTAAAATAAATGTTTTCTGAAACAAAGAAATCTAAACTTCCCGTAATAACCCGGAATACAGTCAATTCATAGTTGTGAATTACCTACAATAATAAAAAAACTGTTATTTTATAAAAGTTGGTAAAAATATATCTTATAAAGAGAAAAAAATAAGTCATAGGCTCTGGTTAACATAACCAGTAATAATAAAAAAATAACTGGAAAAAATATCCACATTCGGAAAACCTGCAAATAAAATTGAAGAGCTTGGTTCCTGTAACCTTATGCTTCTGGTTAACGTAACCAGAATTCAATTAATAATATTAAAAGACGTTTTTAAGTCCATAGTTGGTTGTTAAAGCTGCGTTCTTATTATAACATGTTACATTTCAACGGACAAGACTCTGTACAAAGTTACGGCAGGAAAGAAACGAAACCTCATGTTCAATAGTTTTAGATATTTAAACATGATTAATAAAAACTAATTTTCCTTATCTACAAGAAAATATAATTTTTGAAGAAAAAAAAATATTATGTCTAATTTAAGTTGATCTTGTATAAGTCTATACAAGGTCGCTTAATGTGGATGGAGGTCGAGACATTCGTTTTTGCCGCGTGTGACAAAATCATTAAGTTTGAAAAATCTAGTCGGCGTTGTTAGTTCCAAATTTGGTCAAACGCCAAAATATCCGTGTCTTATCAGTTGAAATGTCCCTTATAGCAGCTTAATGTATAACAGAAGCGTTAGGTTGTCGTAACCTAGTTGGTCTCCTTAGTCTCCTTCGGTTGGTCGGTATATACGATCTCCGCATACTCGGTAGATGGAGGGGGTGGTTTCTCCGTCGAGGTTTGTTCGCCGAGCGCCAGTTCAGCGTAGACTACTCCCTTTTTATCGTCGGAGAGGGGCTGTAACGAGAAAAACAATGGTTTGAGAGACAGGAAATGTATTTAAGCTACTACTATGCTTCTCAGGGTGTCTGTGGTATTACTGGCACTTCTATCTTTCATTATAGTGTGGATAATGCCTAACCTGGTGGCAGAGTGTTTATGCCGCACATGTGCCTCTGCCTTGGCCTTACATGCTGTCGAGAAATATCTCTCAGGCATGCTGGTTTCCTCACGATGTTTTTCTTGACCAAAGCAAGTGATTGTTATACAATACGCACATGAATCCGAAACATCAAAAGTGCGTGTCTTGGGTTCGAACTCGAGACTTATGACTTGGCAGTCCGATGGTCACACCACTAGTCTATAACTGCTGGTTTTCTTACAGGCACGTGATACTTGATGTATTTGTATGAGCAGTGGTAGCTCCTTGGTAAAAAGCCCTTTACTATATTTAAATAATCTCATCACCACTGCTCTCAAAACAGTGAAGGAAAATATGGCAAGGAAATTGGTATGCCCAAACAGTATGATATAGATGTAACGTCGATACGAAAAGAAGAACAAGAGTTCTGTCTTTCACTCACCTTATCCTCACTCTCCACAGTCTGCGCCTCAGTAGCTTGCACCTTATCCTTGGCCCTCGGCAGCACAGCCCTGACGCGCGCACTCAGCCCCGCCAGTCTCGACTTCTCCCGGCCTCCGACCGCACTCTCAGTGTCGCTACTAACCACATAACATGTTTATTTTGGTTGCCGGTAACCTTGTGCTGCAGTTGTGATCTCGGTGGGTAATGGGACTACTGTGAACTGGTTATGAGTTGAGTTGATTGTTTACAGTGATTCTACTAAGCACAGGAAACTGTATAACATGGACCGGCAACCATGTGCTTCGATTATGATAATGGTTAATGGAAGCTACTATTCATAGATGACAAAGCTCCGCTAGTCGCGAGCGCACCCAGCCTCAAACCGCGATTTTTGTGTTGCCCATAAAACAGTGGTTTTTTGGTTGCCGGCAACCTTCAGCTACGGTTATTATAATGTGTTAAGAGTGACCACACATATACGCGTTGGCTATTTCGTGTCGATATGTGTGGTCACTCCCTAATAGTTGCCGGCAACCATGTGCTACGGTGATGATGATGCTTAATATGAATACTGTAAAACCGAGTTATTGCATTTAGCTGATTATACAATGTATAAGGGTACTAACCACGATACATTGTTCATTGGTTGCCAGCAACCATGTGCTACGGTAATGATGATGAATAATGAGACTATGTAGATGTACTATAAAAAAGTAATTTTTAGTTTAGCTAAGCAACCAATTTAGCCTCTTGCCCTTATCCCAGTTATTACTATAAGAAATGGGTAGTTTTCCATTAAACCATCGATTAATCTCTACTGTATATGATACATATAAACATTTTATGCATGCATTACTTGTTAGTGGTTCAGATCTTGTTGGTTTGGTGCTGGCAACTGAGGTTGTCGACAGCCAAACTTTGCTTAGATTACGTCTTTTTTAGTATCCGGCCCAAACCGAAGCAAAAGGTTGATAACCCAAAGAAATTCAGTTCAACATTGGCTAAAAGTGAATAATATAAAGTATTTTTAAACATAAGTGACACTTGATCAAAGTGACCTTGCAATTTGACCAAAAATCACTTCGATCATTATTGATCGAAGAAAAATCATAAATAACTCATCGAAACCTGTGAACGAAGAAGCCAAGTGCGGGGGTACGTGGCTTCTTCTGCCGCTCTCGTCCGTTCATAACAGTTCCTTCAATTTCGGCGAAATATAACGAACTGTTATGAGTATATTTCGGGCAAAACTTTGGCACATTTTGGCCGAAACCGACGATTTGGCCGAAGGTATTTTTTTTAGCCGAAGCCGTAGCTGAACGCTCGGTCAGACACTAGTAATTTTATATTAAGCATGCCACCACTAAACCAACGAAGTTAGAACCATAAGTTACAGATAGAAACTACTAATCTAACAGTGAATAATGAATTAAACACACATACCGCTCCCCAGATATAAAACGCTTGAAATATATAAATAGTTGGGCAGTGAGTCAAGCCAAGCTCTTCAAATAATTAAGAAAAATCGAGCAGAATATGACATAAAAATACTGAATACTGAAATCTTACACAGAGTTAAGAAAAGACTGAATTTCTGGTGGTTTACTATGACGTCATAAAGCAGTATTGTTTTTATCTTATTCCAGAGTGGGAAAGAGACAGCAGTAGACGACCTCTATAGCTCCGTCTCTTTCCCACAATGGAGTTCCATGAAAATAATACTTCTTTAAGACGTCACACAGTGGAACGAATGTATGGGAGCGGTTGGACGTAGACATGTCCGAAAAATAAGAGTAAAATTATGACAAACTAATGATGCCATCTTATTCGATTACTTAATGCCTTCATAAATTGTGGTGATGAATTTCTTCATAACTCCCATATTTCGGGAGTAATTTGAGAAAATGTGAAATTTTACTATGAAAATGAGTGTATCGAGCTCTCTCCCTCCTGATTCCGGGCTTGTTTCAAGTAGCGGTCTCTAATATCGTAATGCTATTACTAAGAGCTATATTTAATACTAAGACACATAGTGCGCCAAATGTGCACTTTCTGGGATAAAAGGAAATGAAAATTTAAAAAAAAAAACGTTTTTTCCCCATTTGTATTTACTTTAAACCGCAGACAGACTTATTAAGAGGTCTATAAATATATTATATATATACAGAAATATATATTAACAAAAATATTCACAAGAACTGATGAGAGTATGACTTTTAAGTAAGTTGATAATAAATTACCTAGTTTCATTAAAAGTACAATAAATAATTAAGATGTAAGCTCTAATTTACTAAGTTACACATTTTAAAACAATAACATCATTTAATTATCTTCGTCATCATCATCATCATCAATTAATTCAAATTCAGAATCGATGTCCGCTAAATCATTTATGTTAACAAATTCGATATCACTTTTCTCAGAATCCGTAAGCTCATAAAATTCCTTAAAAGAAGATTTTTTTACAAACTTATTTCCTTTTGGACGGATACTTGTAACAAGTGGATCAGAAGACAGTAAAAGATTGTGCATAATATCTTCATTGCATGAGATACTGCTATGCTTTCGAGAATGCCCCTCTCTATATTTTCTAAAATCTTTATTTCTAGCCTCAGATGCCTCTTCGGATAGAAAACCAATGGGCACAATTGACATGTTCTGAACTATGTCTGGCCCATGCATTAAAATTTTATGAAGTGAAGAAGGCATATAATACCATGGGTATAACTCCACGTAAAGCTTAGCAGTATCAAAGCAGAACTCTCGGAATTTAGCTACGTTGATCTTCTCTCCTGATGAAATACACTGCAAGATCACACAGATTTTTCTTAAAAGCATAGCATCTATTCCGGTCAGTTCAGCAGATTTAGTGTAGTTTTCAAAAAATCTCCTTGCCGAGTTGCCATTGTTGGTGGATCCACTGCCTTGTTTTACAACATCGAGAAGTAAGCCCGTTTCTCTTCTTACAGCCTCTTGAACTCTTTTCTTCCTGTCATCAACTTGCCTTTTTGCTATATCACCCCTTACTTGCCATGATTTTATGTCTAATTTGTAGGAAATGTGTAATAAGCATTCCATTGAGCGAATCCAAGCGTGAAGGGTGCTTAAGCTATATTTATACATGTCCTCGTTTGCGTGTTTATCTTTGATTAACTCTAAATTATTCATTTCTTTAGGACAAGCCTTGCATATGTCACACACTGAAGCTGCTGTATTGGATATAATGGAATGAATTTTACCATCAATCATTGTCAACAGCAGTTGGTGTTTGACACTAATTCCATCAGTGATGGTGGATGGAGTTAAGGCTTCAATCTCTGCTTCGATTTCAGCCATCTCTCTCTGCACATTTTCTTTGGTTTCCTTTATAAACTTAAACAATATTGGCCGGCAAAATGAAGTGGAAGATGGTCGCTCGTTTTCCCAAATTGTTACACCTTTTGAGACGAGCCGCAGTGGTACAAGACTAATCATAAAATTACTAGCAAGATCGATTTGCTCATCTTCACTCGTCCTTTGATGATAAATGCTTTGGCTAGATGATCCGTCAAAACCCCATTTGCTGGTCAATACGAGCTGTTGATTGGGATCAACAGGGGTTTCTAACGACCTAATAAGTCTTCTTGAGGTTAAATCCATCAAGGCTTGTAATTTGATTTTTGCAGAGCTCTCTGTAACTGTGAGATCTTCTTTGGCCGGATAGCACTTAATTTTTTCTTTAACCAACATGTAGTAACTCGGGTATTGAAGAGCTCCTTCTTGAGTGTTGAAATCCCGAAGAGTGTTATAGCGCCATTTCGATAAGTTCATCGATACATAAAGAGCCAATGCCTTCAAAGGGGATATTTCCCGTACCTGAATTGATTTACCTTCAATGAAGGCTTTGATTTTTGAGGCCTCTTCTGGATTCTCCGTCAAGTATTTCATAACATAAGCTGTATCGCTTTGTCCTGCCTTTTGAAGCGCCCTTTCGGCCGAAAACATAATTTCAGCGCTGCTACTGCTGCATGAAAGACTATCTTCAGTGCGTCTTCTTTTTTGCCGGTTACTAAGGTCCTCAAAAGATTTACGAGGACTAGGATGTGTACAAGTTGAAGCATCAGATTTAGCAGGAGAAATTATGGGCTCGATGACGTCACTTATATTTTCTGTAGAAGGTTCCATATTTTCATTCTGTAATTCCGGCCATTGAATTGCAGCCTGTAGCCAAATCTCATGTTTCTTCCGAAACTTATCTGTGCTTCTTCCAGACTGTGTCCATTTTGCATAAATGCGGTAGCAAAATCGACGACACCAGTCTTTTAAACTTGTTTCAGCACTTTCACATAACTGAACACAACTGTTATCTTTTAAAACACTGAACAAATAGTTAAAGTCGCGTAAATCTTTATGTGCGCGTGCGCATAAAGCAACGTGAATATCAAGATTTGTATTAAAATTTGGAAAATACATTGCGAGATTAGCTTGGATACAACGAGGTGTAAATCAACACTGATTTTAAAGTTACTAATAGTGACCTATTTATATAAAATCCAGGTATCCCAGGTATCCTTTGTTAAATATTGCAAGGTAATTAGTTATTGTGATAATTAGTAAATGATGCATGCTAAATTAGTGTATTAAGAGCCATTTAGTAATTAAATAATAGCAATGTTCTTATCAGTAATCATTAGTGCATCAGTTTTATATGTAAACCTTAAGTCCCTAATTATATATCCTAATTAGCTTATATCTTCTCTAATTGGCTGCTCAGAAATGTTATTGTAATAAGGTAAACCTTTAGAAAAACGGTTTTAATCAACAAAATAAACAAAAAATAAAAAAATTGTGTTATAAAATAAACATCACTCTTTATCCCAGAAAGTGCACATTTGGCGCACTATGTGTCTTAGTATTAAATATAGCTCTTAGTATTAGCATTATGATATTAGAGACCGCTACTTGAAACAAGCCCGGAATCAGGAGGGAGAGAGCTCGATACACTCATTTTCATAGTAAAATTTCACATTTTCTCAAATTACTCCCGAAATATGGGAGTTATGAAGAAATTCATCACCACAAGTTATGAAGGCATTAAGTAATCGAATAAGATGGCATCATTAGTTTGGCATAATTTTACTCTTTTTTTTCGGACATGTCTACGTCCAACCGCTCCCATACATTCGTTCCACTGTGCGTCACGGTAACCCTATTTCAAAGTAAAGTGCATCAAACTTAATAAAAACCAGTATTATTTATGAACAATGACAGCATCTAGTAAAGAAGGAACCTATAAGGAATCTTTAATAAAAGTGGAGTTTTGATTTAAAGAATAAAACCACCCGTGATTTTGCTCGTTATTTCTTATTTTTTGTCCACATTTGTGACATTTCAACGAACCATACTCGACGGTTTTTTGCCTGTGTATTATCTTATGAGGTCCTCTAGACCCTTAAAGAACAGTAATTATTAAAATAAACTGTTTTGCCAAAAGTATTGTAACAGACAGAGAATTTTTCTTCACAGCTAAGGGGCCTTCTATCAATTAAGTCACGCGAATTTCATGATTTTTTACAAGGACACGGTGCATGTCCTTGTCAAATTTGTAAGATTTCCCTCTCCCTAATGTGACGTCGCATATTATGCAATTTTACATGTTCATAGTTCATACCGATAGAGTTGGTATTATTTTTAGTAATAGTTCCAATTTCGTGTTTTAATACTTAGATATAATTATTAGGTATTAAAAAGGAAAGTCACGAAATTTAGGACCACTTCCCACCCCTTGCTACACAATGTCACGCTTCGTAAGCCCCCTCCCTCCCCTTAACGTGTGACGTAATTTAGAATGTAAAAGTGGCGAAGGTTTTGGAGGATTATCTTATCTGTCGTTCAAAAATGCTAATTGTCAGCCTTATCATGGAGTTAAGAACGATGAAATGTCACAAAAGTGAATGGAGCTTTCGTTTCTTTTTTTGTGTAGTGAAGCGAAGCCAAGCTAGTTACAGTAATGTTAGACGTACGTTCTAGGAAGCGAGTTGCCAGACTCTAAAAGCACATCCCCGGCCGGCGTCCTTGCGGGAAAAAATATTTATTGTATATGGCAACAATTTTCATAAAACGTCAATTGGAACCATATTTTAAGGTACAGTTGCATAAAAATATTGTTTAAGGGAACAATTTTGTGACGTTATTTAAAAATTAAAAAGTCATAGAGATTGAAGCTTTTTATACATTTTGTTTTTTTGGAATAAAGTTAGCACAATCGTCAAAAAATAGAATTAAGTATTCAAAGAAAGGTAGTAAAATAATGTTACAGTAAAAACCTTTTTATTTACACTAAGTAAAGAAAACATTGAGGTGACTAGAACAGCAACTTCCATTCGAGTTTTAAGTTTTTCGTAATTTGACTTGATAAGAAGTAAGAATTGGAATCCGCATTAAAAGTTTATAGCAAGTCGGTGGAGCTCGAAGCTAATCGGTCGATCTTCAAAATCAGCCGCGCTTGCCTAGGTTGGCCCGTGCATGAGTGACTTCCATAGGTATGTCCCGGCTGTCATTTTTAGATCTTTGACAGTCGTTCCCAGGTAGTTGCCCGAAAGTCTGACAACCAGTCTTACCAAGGGGTATAGAAAGAAAGAAAGAAAACACATTTATTTGGCACATGCCACAAATGCACACAACAAAAAATAAAAGCTAAAACTAAACAGAAAAAGATAATAGATAGTATTGTGTGTCTCACGGCTGCGCCAAATAGGCCCAGTTCAGCAAACTGCCGAGCAGCTAGTGCCCGACGCTGGTTTTCAACTGGACCCGAGATAATGACGTGACGGACGAAAAACAGTTTAGTAAGTATGTATATATATATAAATATATTGTGTTATGAGTAATGTGTATGAGTAGGTATGTACTTATATACAATAAATATCAGTGCAATAATTACAAATAAAACTACGTTTTAATAAAAATCAAGAAAAATGCCAAACAAAACAAAACAACCGATAGGAACCCAAGTAAAAGCGACGGACGAACGGAAGCATAAAACCTGTTTCGCACGTTTCGTTGCTAACTAGACGCACAATATTTAATTAATCCATGCACTTCGTCAATACGCTGCAAGCAGCCGAGCGCGATGGACCAATAGTAAAAAGAAATAAGAAATAACGGAAAATATTGGCGATGCGACGATGGTAATTGTGTGGATACATAAAACGTTATAATATTAAATTTGACGGAAGTGGAGCTAAAATATGCAAGTGAAGATAAACAAAGCCCATAATATATATAAAAAAAAGGAAAAAAGGTAAGCTGGTTTATAAGTAAGTTGTTATGTTTAGATAAAAATGTCATATACCTATTTCGAAAGTGAAAAACACCTTTGTCATATTTTAATTAATTTTTGCATTTACAGATGTCAAGATTCACGACAAAGCCCAGAATCAGCCTCTGCCAGATGTGATTGAAAGGATTATTGAATGAAGTCATCCCGTCGCCGTCTGTTCCAGTCGCCTGCAAGTGGGCCACACACATTGGGTAAGAACGTGCAGACGTGTGTTGTGTTGCTGCAAAGTGTCGGTTAAAAAGGTAGGCGGTTATTTTAGTGTGTTATTTTATAAACCGTAGGTCTCACAAAGAGCGGTGTGACGTTGCGGCGCGGCGCGGCGGCGCGCGGCGTAGCGGAATCACGACAGCACCCTCCGGCTGAGGACACAAGTGACGTTATGCTTAGCGAGACGAGCGTAAGCATGAGCAGAATAATTATGTCCAACACCATTTTGTGATTTTGTGCAACATTAGTCGACAAAAATATTGTACCGTATTGTATTGTAGGTGTGTTCATAGTTCGTTCATTATATAATTGAGACATTCAGTGCGACCATATCCAAATTACGTTGTGATTCCATTAGAAACTGCCGTAAACGTTTTCTGAAGGTATCTATTGTGCCAATCATTCTTATCGGTGGTGGCAGGTTATTCCATACTTTGGAAGCCGCATAACGAAAGCTTCCTCGGAACGCTGCTGTGTGATGAGACTGAGTCGAGAGTTGTTGTGAACATTGTCTTCTCTCACATTCGCGTCTACTAGATAACCAACTAAGCTTATTGTATAAGTAGTCCGGTTTTTTACATTTAACCACACCGAACAGGAGGCATGCCAAATGTAATTTGCGTCTGGACTTCATTTTTAGTGATAAATGCTTGTTTAGGAAAGGTGTAACGTGGCTACGCCGAGGAATATTGTAACAAAACCGCGCGCAAGCGTTTTGTACTCTTTGAATGAGCCGATCCGTACGAGCTAATAGGCGCGGGCCATATACTGTGTCAGCGTAGTTTAATCTAGACAGAACCAAGGTTTCCACTAGCTGTTCCCGTAGTGACTCTGATAAGAAGGGCCTCATCTTATATAAAACCTTCAGGCGATAAAAACAGTTTCTGACGGAGTCTGCTATATGCGTTTCAAAACGAAGGGCTTTATCCATCGCAAGACCTAGATTACGCGCCTCATCGACTCGCTCAATTTGTTCACCCATTAGTACCAAATCAAAAGTTAAAGGCAGTCGGGCCAGCTGCTGTCTTGTGCCAAAAACTATATATTTCGTTTTGTTAGGGTTCAGTGACAGGCAGTTCTCCTCAGACCAAACGGCGATTCGTTGAAGGTCTTCGTTCAGATCCCTAATGGCGCTGTCATACTCGTCTGGTCTGAAGGAAATATACAATTGTACATCGTCGGCGTATATATGGTACTTGCATCTCTGGAGGCATCTTATTATGTCAGCGCAGTACAAAATGAAGAGAATGGGACCAAGAATAGAACCCTGCGGGACTCCTCTCTCAACGGGGATAGGTGCCGATCTAAGAGTAGTGCCATCACTCAAACGCAGGTCAACAAACTGTTCCCTATTGCTTAAGTAACTGCGGAACCATTGCACAGCTTCTCTGTCGAAACCGTAATACTCTAACTTTGACAATAATAATGGGATATTTATAGCGTCAAATGCCCTGGAAAAATCTAGTAAAACCAGTATGGTGCACATTCCCCTATCTTGGGCGGATAATATGTTGTCAGTAACATCCAGTAAGGCAGTAGATGTACTGCGTTGTTTCCTAAACCCTGATTGTAAGTCGGGTAAAATGTTATTTTGTTCCAGAAACAGCGTAAGTTGATGACTGACAATTTTTTCTAATACTTTGGATAAACACGGTAATATACTGATTGGGCGTAGATCTTTTAAGGTTTCTGGATTTGAATTTTTTGGCAGGGGCCTAATGGAGGCAATTTTCCATTGGTCCGGGAATGTTGACGTCACGATGGAGTGGTTTATTATATCCGTTACAACATTTAACGTGTGCGGCAAAGTCATATTAACCATGTCCAAGTTAATGTTGTCGTAGCCTTCGGCGTTACTTTTGAGACTAGCGATAGTTCGTGAGACATTGTTCTGGTCCACTGGAGAGATTGTAAAAACTGGTTCACCGTGGGTATGATTTTCATAAAAATTCATAAGCAATGCGCTTGGCTCGGGGTTACCGGGGACGATCAAAAAGTTTCTATTAATTAGGTCAGGGTCTGTGAAATGCGACGGAAGGTCTTGTCTTGATGTAAAAGGTAATAATGTGGATTTCAGATTCTTCCAAAGCAATTTGGGGCTTTTTATTTTAGCATTGATGTTATGCTTGAAATACGCAGTCTTTTCATTGAACAGAGAACTAATCACTAAGTGCTTTAAGTCTTTGTAGTATTTCTTTTTGGTATCTGATTTAGTTTTCCTAAAACTACTTAGTGCCTCGTCACGTAATCGCATCATAACTTTGATTGTGTCTGTAATCCACGGATACGATTTATCCCTTATGGTACATGATTTAACAGGTGCGTGAGCATCAAACAAGGAAGTTATAAGGGTGTTGAAGACATGTACCATATCATTAACGGAGTCGAGCGTTGAAATAATACCGATGTTTAATGCAGATAAGTCTATGTTAAATGTTTCCGTGCATACGTTTTGAAGAGGGCGAAATTTTACGAAGTACGGTTTGAATTTGTCACGCTTAATATTAAATTCACTCACTACAATGGAATGGCCGTTGAGCGAACCGAAAGATTCTACCGTTGTGTGTCGTGCTCTCAAGTCAGTACACAGAAGATCGATGAGACTTTCACTGGATGCTGTGTAGTGAGTAGGGCTTGTTACCAGCTGAGTAAGATTAAGAGTGTTAAGAAATTCATTGATATTTTTCGTTTTTATCCCATTTGTGTCTTTCATATTGACATTGAAATCGCCAAGTAGAATATAGTGATCGCAATTACCCAAAGAACTAATAGAATCTGTTATGGCATCGAGAAAGAGGACAAGATTTAACCATGGCGGACGGTACGCTGTTCCTATGGCAATTTTTTTACCGTTCAAGGAAAGTGTTAACCACATTTGTTCAACCGATTCGAACCTGGGATCGACCGCACTAGTCCAAGTACGCACGCTCAGCCCGCGCCGCACATAAAACCCGACGCCTCCGCCTCGGCCCGCGCGAACACTCGCTGGTCGAGGCGTGTGACGCAGACGATAGCCCGGCACCACCGGAGCGCGCCCCTCCTCACCCGGTCTGAGCCAAGTCTCGTTAATGGCCATAATATCAAAGCAATGCCTGTCAATTACACTAATCAAGTCATCATGACCAGTACCCAAAGAACCAGCATTAAGCAATCCAACTTTAAACAATTTGTTTCGTGTATTCGTCATTGTAATATTTAAAATAAGTTCCGTCGTTTGGCAAAATAAGTATTATCATCAGAGCACATTTAATTGTAATTTGATATAGTAGTAGTCTAGGTCGAGTTGTGAATTTGGAGATAGTGTACATAGGTTTTAAATTGTGATGTGTAAATAGTATGTTTGTAAAATAGAATAGTAGTTGTATGATAAATAGGTGTAGGTAAATATGTGTTGTGCTATAAAACAGGTTTGTTACACGTAGTTTACAGAGGTGCGCCGCGAGACACACATCTGCCAATACAAAACATGGCTTATACCGTGAAAACAAAGTTATTAATATTACTGTTGACAGGCTGGTACTTACTTTTACTAAACTTACTTCTAAAGAACACGTAACTGTATATATATAACTAATGTAGTTTTCTAGAAAAAAACTAAGACATACAAAATAATAAGTAGAAATAATTGAAGAGAATAAAGAAACATAAATAAACAGGACAGCTTTCCTAAAGAGCGATATTTGCGCTGGTTTCAGGTGGCAGACCGAAGGTGCGCAGTATGTCAGCCTCACTGCGTATGTGACAGGTGGCATCACCGGGTTTATACCGGGCGAGTATGCGACCACGCTTTGACCACACGAACTGCCAACCGAGGCGACTGCCGGCCTCACGCGCGGACCGAAACAACTCCCGGTTCAGCTTAGTAAGTCGTTCGTTGACGTAGAAGCGCGTCGCGGGACCCGGCAGATCGAGATCCGCTGTAGTCATGCCGCGACGCACTCGTGCTCCCTCTAGCAGCTCGTCCCGTAGGTCGCGGCGCGCGAGGCGCACGACGAGGAAGCGGGGGCGGGTCTCCACCGGTGCCGTCGCCTGCGTAGCGTTAATGCGCCTGCCCCCAACACGCTCGGCGCTCACAATATCACGCGCCTTGATTTTTACACCAATCTTTGCCGCCACTAGCATGGCAGTGTGGGTAGGGTTTTCGCCATTAACCTCAGGTATGTTTGAGATCTGCAGATCATTGGCGAGCAAGTCCTGGTCACGGTCATTGATGTCGTTCCTTAACTGACTTATCAGCTCGTCCACATCCGACGATTGTGACATTTGGGTCTGGGCCAGTTTAGTCTCCATTACCACTACTCTTTCCTCCAAGTTGCTCATCCTATCGTTTGTGGACTTTAGAGAGGACCTTAGCTCCGACAGATCGTCACGCAGTTGCTGGAATTCATTTCGCACAACCTTCAAAAACTCGTCCTTAAAATTACTTAGCTCTGCCCTGAGGATGTCAAGGTTGAGCTCCTGTGTGGCATCTAGGGCTGTGCTATTTATGGGACTGGTGTCCATCAGGTTGACAAGGCTATCCTCGTGCTGAGCTGGTGCTGGTGCCCGCGCCCTTACCGGTGTTTCAGCCCGGTTATCCCTCACCTGGTTCTTTTCGCAGTCAGGGCAGGGCCAGGGCGTCTGTACGGGACCTTGACTCTCGATGCCCACGCACCCTCGATGGTACCAGCGCCTGCACTTGCTGCAATTAACAGCTTCTGCCGATGAAAGAAATTTACCGCATCCACCACACTTGACCATGGTGACCACTTGACTGGTTTGTTTACAAAACGCAGAACAATTGATGAGTCCAAGTAGTACACCGATATAGCAACAGATGGCGCTTTTCACACGATCACGTTTATGGCAGTTTTCTATGGTGTGTATGGTACGGCCAACACCATAAGTTAAGCACAGCAACGGAGTAAAGGTCCGCACACACTGATGTTGTGTCACAAGTTAGTTTTCCGTTCCCCAAATAATTACCGTTTATATACTGTGGGTATCGGGTACTTATACACTTGCTGGGGTCCACTATAACTTTATTTACGTTTTATTTATGTTAGCACAGCACATAAACACCAGACAATAATGTTACTTGTAAGTTGCATTGACAGAAGTATTTAGAAAATAAACTTAAGCGAATTAAACTGGTATTTTTATTTGTTATTTGCGAGAAGAACACAGAGAGCTTATAGCTGTTTGACATCCGTGACGTCACCCTCGGTATCGTATTACCGGGTTGTGGAGGTCAGATAGGCAGTCGCTCCAGGTAAAATACTAATGTTATTCAGCTGCATCCAGTTAGACTGGAAGCCGACCCCAATACAATTGGGGAAAGGCAAGGGAGATGTCATTATCTGCTTAGCTTGCCTAGCTTACTGGCATTTTTTTTTTAAATTTTGGACTCTTGATTATGACCGATTGGCTTCATATTAAAATAATTAAGTCTAAAGTACATTTAATGGCGACAACTTATTAACAAAACTACCTTTTCTTGTCACCTCAATGTTAAAAATTAAACTAGTGTCCAAACAAAAATAATTACAAAAGTATCATGTACATAATAAAATAATCCATATAATAATATAACCCCTTATATATAATAAAGAAGTAACACTTACGATTCTCCGGAGCTCTTCGTGTTGTCTCGTCTTCGGCCTGCAAGTTAAATGTACTTTTTCTAAGTTAATGTGTTAAACAGTTCTAGGTGGATCATACATGGTAAGCTCCAAAGTTTCTGGCCTAAACTACAAATATAAAATCAATGCAATAAAATAGTATATTCAATCAAAAATCAAAATATTTTTATTTTACATATGCCTACATGGGCACTTATAAAACTTCGACAAAAAAGTGTTCGGTTCGGGTTGGTCGTTTCCTATGGAGAAGAACCGGCAAGAAACTCCATTGTTGCTCTTTTAAAATCATTTGGTTTTACAATATTTCTGTTACAGCGTTAGTACTTAAGTATGGGAGGACATCGGAGGCCCGACAATAAGTCGTTGCTTACTACAAAACGTAGAACGATATAAAAAGTTACCATGGATCTAGGAATCTATAAGGCCTACAGCCTAATCTAACATAGGATTATAACCCAGGGCTGCGGGACTGTTCGAAAGCGGCCCTAGAACACAAAGAGCTAAGAAGGAACATGGATCGGTTTTAGTCAGAACAAGTCTGACACTCCGTTCCGCTCCCCACAGAGCGGGAGGAGTCATTTGACGATTTGCTATCCGAAAAAAAGACTGTTCTAGGTGGATCATGGTAAGTTCCAAAAGTTACGAGCCTGAACTATAAAACAAAGGTTAAATATCCAAACAAAATTATTTATGAAGTGAAATCTTCTTTAGCAGCGTTGTCCACTTTTGTGACGGGTAAAAAATGTCTCGCGTCAGGACACGTGACCGTCAGGACACGTAGGTTGCGAAGGAATTTGAACTTTATGACATCTGTCATTGAGTTTGGGTTACCAAAACTGGTAAATTCGTAAGACGGATTGACATTAGGTTACAAAGGAATTTGAACTTTATGACATCTGTCACACAAACAAAACCTTCGGTTTCTCTAAAGAGGTAAAATTCGTAAGACGGATTGTAATAGTTCTAAAGTATTAAATTTTTAATGTAATCTATATTGTCATGGTTGTGTATAATAGCGCAAATAAACGAATATTGTATTTTACCACATAAATGATAGTACTTTTTTACTGATAATTAAATCAATTCGAGCAAAATTATTCCCTAACCATTCCAAAATATCGAGTGTGATACGTGACTTAGAAAAGTGTGTACAACGTTTAATATACGAGTTTTCACTTCTGCCACTCCCAGAGTGCATCCCGTTTTTTAAATATAATCTGCCTTTATTTCAATACTCTTTTCGATTATCTAGAGAACAATTAATATGGTATGATAGTTTTGTAACTCTAAATTATCGATTGTAAGTAGGCAGAAAACTTCTGGACCTTACTGATATTTCAGCTGCATTATAGAATGGCCTGCTTCGTTGTTCTGGTGGTCGAAAACGCGACAGCTGAGCATGCGGTCCTGGGTTTGGTGACCGGGTCGGGCAGTGTTATTTGGTTTTTCCATCAGGAACTTCTCAGTAGAAACCACGGAGTGTAGATTTGTGCCCGGTTGATGGTAATAGCCCTCGAGTTAATCGACCAAACGTCACAGTGAAAACTGTCAATTAGTCAAAACTACCGGTTAAAACTATTTTAATAAAATATTACGAGTTTAAAAATAAAAAAGAACACAGTAATTCCATTATTTTGAGTTTTCACTTCTGCCAGCAGTCCTTATGTACTCTGTTTTTTTTTGTGACCCTTTGAATAACAGCATGTTGTAGTAATTTTAGATAATTGCCTGAGGGTTCTCAAACAATATGTTTTTAATAGAGAAAACTCATTTTAAGGCTTTGTTGACTGACACCAGTCAAAACTTTTTTTGTCCGACTAACAATTTTAACTGTAACACCAATAATATTCATAATTATATTATTGGTGTTACAGTCAAATCCTGTTAGTAGCAAACATTTTTTTTTTTTTGCGATATCTTTCTTGTTCAATCACTTAACTTTAATTTGACCTTGAACACATGTTTTCGATAGGTATTCTCGTTAATGAAAACAATAAATTACTGCCTGTCTCTTTTACTGTAGATATGCAAATTTTATGCTATGCTAAGTATGTCAAGGCCACAATATGATTGTATCAGCGTCAGCACAGAAAGCGACAAACTGCATACTCGATCTTAGCTTAGCTGTCATTTTTGAAGTGAAAACTTCTTGAGCCGCGTTGAGCGATTTTTGGTAGGAGTAAAAAAATATGGTTTCGCGTCACCGATGACCTTGACATGCTCGTGACGTATTCCGCTAGACTAGCGACTCTTAATACACCTGCCTGTGTTCTGTGTACAGATTCAAAAATTCTAAAAAGAACACCGTCATTCCTTTGTTTTGAGTTTTAACTTCTGCCAGCATTGTGTCAGAATGCCTGTTTTTTTGACAGCAAACTCGCTTTATAGAGTTTGCTCGATCATCCATAAGACAAAGGGGTGTGATTTTGTATTCTATGTATACAGAGTGCTCAAAAAAAAAACTCGGCTGCTCCATACATTTTGATCGCGTAGGTACTGCACTTTTGAAATAAATTCATGGAAACAGTTTACGCATAGTCCCTTACTTGAACTTCATATACATATATTATATTCCATTTGTGGTAAGTTCATTATCAATTTATCAATTAGCGATTTCTCGTGAAATATTACTCAACGTAAGACGTTCTTTTGAATTTTGTTCTGCAGATTATACTTTATTTTTGTCTTTGTTTTACAAGAGCTACCTACATATAGGTTTATCCATATTAAGTGTGCAGTTAATGGTGGCATTGCTTCTCAAGAAATTTTTTATCGTTATGCCAAACTATGTACATTTATTTTAGTTCTGTGTTTTGCCGTCTACATAGATACGTTGGTTAGTGTCCTTCCACTTTTTTACCTCTGACAAACTCTAGCATCAACTAATTGTAACCATAAAGCAAGGTGTATAATTATGTTTGTAATTGCGACTGAAAAGACCACTTGTTGCATCATTCTTCAACTTGCAAATTCTATTTCAAGAACAAAATGTTAATAGGGTCTATAATTTGCAAAAACCCTTTCGTAAAATCAAAGCCAATATGTGTAGGCATTTATAATTAATTAATTGGGCTACTCAATCCAAATCGTTTGTCGTCCACTTCAAAATTGGCATGCGTATGTAATTCCTTTGACCCTCTACCTCTTTAGCATAATTAAAAGATCCCTTTTCGCGTATTTGGGATTCAGATCCAAGGATAGCCTTTCCAGTGGCATAATCATATAATATGCGAAAGTCGTGTAGTCGGTCTCATAATTGAATGACCAGTTTTGACAACACTCAAGTAAAAATCTCCAAAAAAACGAAAATGCTCTGTTCGTTTTTTTTTTATATAAACACTCCGACGCCATTGATGCACCATGCGCCCTCAACACCATATGAGTGGCCGCATGCCGCCTTGTTCGAGCGATTAAAAGAAGTTGAAGATATAAGTGGTCAGATGATTACTTTTGTTTTATTGTAAATTTAAACAATTTGTTTTATCCTGTGCGAGACGAATAAAGACTCTTTCTTTCTTTCTTTGAATGTGACAATGTGATGAATATCACATCTGTTTTCCCTGAAAGATTTGTCAGAGGTGTACATAGCTAAGTAGACCCAAGTTCCATGAAAACGGAGGTGAGCTTATTACCTTCAACCGGACATAAATAAAGACTTGAGAAATTCCTGACGGAAAGATTCACTAACACTTTCCTCGACCTGACAATCAAATCCAGGACCTCATGGACTCATTTTATAATACTGCTATGCACTACACGAACGAGGCAACGTTGAAACTTTACTAAGATTGGATAAAACCAGCTGCCTCATAGACAAACATAGACATACATTGTTTGACGTGCAAGTGACATTAATTTTTAGGGTGGTAAAGCAATTTTGAGGTTGAACAGTATTTAGTACGGCCCATAATATGGGACATTCGAGTATTAATAGTACTCTGCTATCCAATAGTTGATTGTTTCAGGGTCTGAACTGTGACGTAACGTTTTACCCCAAAAACGTCCCAACTTTACTAAAATACGCTTGCTTCATGCTTTTTACGGTAAAAACTCCTTGCGACAACCCATCTATATTAATGAGCAAAAGAGGGTAGATGTAAAATTTAGATCAGGTACTATTTTCGGGGAAAAACTACTTTCTAAAATAACATTTTTTTTAATAAAAAAGGCTGTTGCATTCTTTTTGATAAAGTCCATCATTATGTTTTATATTTTTTTTTGTAAGTTTTTTTTTCCTATTCATAGTACTCTATACCCTAGGAGCTAGGGTAAAAAAAAGTCTCGGATTATTTTTACCCGACTGTGACAAAGCCCAAAAGGAAGGTTATGTGTTTATCGTTTGAAGATAAATATGGATAAAAATGAAACATCAAAATTCTTATTTAATAAATACTTTATATTCAATAATATTTCGTCATATAACTTTATTACTCATAGACATTGATAGTGTGAGACTAAACTATGAATTTTTATCAAAATCATACATATGACACGACAAAAGTAAATTGAATTTCTACTCAAAATAAAAGAAAAAAATTAAGTTGTGTTTTTCAGAAGAAAAAGTTTGTCCTAAGTTAGTTTATTTTGTCATGTCATATGTTTTTTTTAGTAAAAACGTTCGGCGCATTAAAAAGGGTATAAGCTTACGAAATAATTTGAGCTTATAGATTCAAAAGACGCAAGGTTTTGGCAAAAAGTGCAAAATGGCAGTGTCTTTAGTTTTTTTTTTATTAATAGATGATCTTATTTCTGTAATGGGGGCGCTAATTAAAAAGTACGCTAAAAACTAAATTGGTACAAAAATAAATTCTTAATTATATTTAATTACAAATACTTAAAAATCACAATCATGGTGACTTATAAAACTAACTTAAACAAAAAAAAAGAAAAAAAATATCAATATTGTATCCATTGTACAATTAGTTTTTTTTTTACTAATTTTTTAAATGATTAAACATGATTTTAAATGTAAATGTAAGAGATATTATTTGATTTAAAGTATTTAATGTACCAATAAAATAAAGCTTAGTCAAAATGGATTTAAAACTTATTTTAAAGAAATTATTTCTTTTACTACATAATATATACAAAAATATGAATATGGTGGTACGAACACATTGTAACTAAAATATAAGGTGGCAGCACCAATTGTCAGCCATATAGATTAAACATTATTTAAGTGTAAGTTAAGCATCCTTCTGAGATAAGTTAATAATTCTTAAAACAGTTGAATTTAAAATTATTCGTTTCTCAAAAAGACGTTTAACCAAATATTTTGATTGAAAAAGGTCTTGTACCGACAATTGGTCTCCCCGCCTTTCTTAAATCTATATGAAATCATTCGAAAGGTGAATAAAACCTATTTTCAATAAACATTATTTCGCAAAATAACTATTTAGTTACACAATAAGCTATTAAGTTGCAAACTTGCAATAAGTCTCATAATGTTTTCAAGAAATTTTACAAAAAGAAAATTGTGCTCCAAATAGTTTTTTTTTTCTATGTTTTATTTAAAATGCCTTAAAGATACGCGTTGGGATTTCGTTGTTACCACAAGTATATTTCGAAAAACGTATTTTTATAATGAGATTCTTAGTACATGTACGGTCTACATAAAAACTTTTTATTATTTCCGTGATTGCAATCGAGAAAAAACATTATTTTTGTGCAAAAAACCAACCGTTTAAATAGTCATGTCTGTTATTGTATTTTTTCTTAGCGACCGTTACTTTTAGTATAATCAACCGTTTTGCTAAAAAACCGCTGGCAAATAGTGAAATTTAGTTTTTCTCGATCCCAATTTAAACTTTTGTTGTACATAAGAAATACATGTGTATGTAACTATGTTTTTTTTTTTCGTCAAATTACAAACGTATTATTCTAGATTTTTGGGCGGGTTCAGATGTTATTTGCAAATTTATGTGTTGAAAAACTAAAATGTTTGGCAAGTAAGCTCTATAGTGAGATATGCAGCTGTCTTTTTTGTCAAAATTCGTAATATTTCACGAGTATTGTCACGAAAACCAGTGCGGAGCCTTCACAATGATAACAATAAAGCATACTTATGAAGTCTTACGAAAAAGAACAGTTTGAAAATAATTTCTGAACACGCTCCCATCATTTCTAATAATCTGTTTTCAAAAATTTCTCTTATTATTTTAGAATTTTACTTTTAAAAATTGCGTACATATTTATTTAAATACAATATTTATTAATAAGTAACAATGTTAAACACGTCTGGCACTAAACGACACTTATAATCAAACGTTAAAGTCCAAAATAATATTTTTATTCTGTCACTTTTTGAGGTCGAATATTTGAGATTTCTGTTTTTTGGTGAAACTCGGGGCCTTTCAATAATAATTTAATTAGAACATAATTATAATATGCCTAGACATTGTTCTTATTTAACTAAACTCTGAGAAAACAGAGTAAGAACATTTTATGAAGCTTCAATATATTTCATAGATTTTTAACGAGTACAATTACTATTATTAGGTTTAAGTAGATTGTTACTTAATATTTTCATATTATTTTGGATTTCTGTACGTGTTGAATTCTATGAAATATATTGACAAAATAGAAAATGTCACACAATACAAATTATTATTTTAACATTTTGTTGGGCAAGATACGCTGAAACATCTTCAAGACCATAGACTTCAAAAACGTCAAACTAAGTCACTGTCAGTTTCTGGAAAGAAAATCAGCTCACAAATCTACTAACATTTTGTCAAGTGTGGTGGACTGAATTATCAACAGTCAATCACCAATCCACATGTAACAAGCGTGGTGATAAATGCCTTCTGTGTATGAAACGAGGACTTTGCATTTGGGATAGCAACAGGCTGGTATTAGTATATTTAAAAGGATCTTGAGCTTTCGAACTAAAATTTAATTTTGGTCTGTCCACCCGAGTCTCACAGATAGTGAATAGTATCGTATTACCCAGTTTTAGCTGGGTTTCGGAGATCAGATAGTCGCTCCATGTAAAATACTGGTATTCAGCTACATTCGGTTAGACCGTAAGCCGACCCCAATATAGTTAAGGCAGACGTATCGACAATTTTCCACTCCAGAAACCGAGTGAAAAAATTCCAAAAATAATGGCCAAATTAAAAAAAAAAAACCTCCCGAGTTCCACCATCACAAAAGCGACAGTTACCGACTTACGCTTAAACAGCCGTGTCCGGCTTTTTTTCCGGATGCTTAGTGTCCCCGTTGCTGATATAGTCGCCGTGGTCATGTGACGGGTTCTCGGAGCCCTTGATGTCCTCATGGGGAGGGAGGGGGGCCTCAGAGTCCGCCCCGTCCGGAATGTCCGTGCGGTGAGAACGTCCTGCCATACAATACATTAAGCGATCAAGAACTTGGCTATTCGTTGTGTGGTTTTTTAAGAAGCTGTGTTGTGCGGTGAGCTTTGTAAAAGTGTGTGTGTTTGTGTGAGTTGCGTTGGGCCTTTTGCTTATTGTGTTAATTACTTAAGCGATTAATGTGGCGAAATGACATATTGCTCATGACTCTTGAAAGACCGCTGATCTTCAAAGGTTGATGAGCAGTCTAGTACTTCTACTATCTGAGACGGACTGTCAGTCAGTCATAGCATGACTTGGTGCCACTTCCAGTAACAATCAAAGAGGCGAAATGGCCATTCATTTGTACCTAGGCTGCTCTATAGCATGGGATTTACCTATAAATGGCAAAATTAAATAAATCATGTACACCTCTAAGCCAACATTTTCAAAGAATTACAGGTGTAATATTGGGTTTTGATGTAAAACTTGAAATGTTTTGACTGTAAGTTTATGTTGAATGGAGACAGTATTTCATAACTTTTGTATTTGTATTTAGGCATTGTAAATATATGTAAAACAAAACCATTCAACATTTTATTTAGATATAATCAATCAATGTATGTAACAATGAGGTCACTGTTTTGAAATAAAGAAATATATTTATCAAACAAAGGTTATAAAATTCAATTAGATATTACATTTATTGCCTTAAATGTATTTCAATAATTATTAGGACACCCATGATGAAATGAAAAATTAAGATGAACCCAAAACAAAAACACCAAAAAAAATATTACTTCCAGTCAAAGTTAGTTATTGCATAGGATATTAATTAAACACTCCAATAGGTTGCAGAAGTTAAGAAAAATATCTGAAATAAGCTCAAGGCCCAAAGTATTAGCTACAACACGTGAAAACACCTGAACTACATATTTATTTACTGCTTTACCATCACCTGGAATTAACTACATAAGGGACATAATTTAGAAGAAATAATTATCAATTTTGATAAATATTTGAGATAGCCACATGCATATAAATCATTCTTTAAGTCATGCTTTTTTTATTTATTTAAAAATTATAATTATTGTCATTCTCATGCGCCAAACAGTTATTTTAAAAATAATATAAACATGCATTTTGGATTTTTTACTATTCTTTTTCGTTCTTGATCGCTCAAAGTATTGCTAAGCTTATTCACTTAACTTAAAACACTTATTTTTACTACAATAATAAAGCAAAAACACTGCCAAAAGGTTGCACTTGAATGTTTTGTTCTATGTCTACAACAGCCAAACATTTTTACGAAGAAACGGTTTTTTTTTGGACAAAAGAGTCGAACGTTTTAGGATATAAATTCAACCAGTGCGAGCCACAAACAGTTAGTGTGATTTGTGTTCTTTTTTTCTATTTTTACTACTTTTTCTATTTTCTTTTTTCAACGTTACCTATCGACCAACAGCCCGTGAGCCTGCCAGAAACGTATTACTTATTAATAATATTTAATATAAAAAGGGAAAAAGGAATTATTACGCATGCCTAATTTTTGTAATAAAAGCGATTGTAAAAAGCATGGTCAAAATCATAATGCAGATATCAATAAAATTATTTTTGCTAAAATAATAAAAAATAACATAAAACGTTACTAAAAATAATTTTATTTATATTCCACTTCTTAAAGAAAACTATTAATAATGATGACATACATATTTTTTATCAAGGCTCTTGGACTAGTGGTATAAAAAGGGAAATGACGACACAACTAAACTAACGAATAGTCAACATTAATGGAGCAAACAATAAAACTATTATGGATATTTAAGTTACATCACAAATGCGTATATTTTACACTAACAAAAACATAAAAATACAAAAAAAATATAAAAAATGCATGTTTAAACGAAATTAATATTTCAACATGCTTTTACATGCAAATAAGCAGAGATCGAAATAGAAAAAGTAACTTTGCCTATTACATACAATAAGTAAAATGTGGAAAAACCTCCCATCTAAAAACCCAGATTATACGTATAAATCTTCCCTAATAAAACTGCTGAAACATTTATAACTTCCGTAACAAAACTGTTAAATTTGAGGGAGATATTTTCCTAATGTTCCTGGCGGATTTCACCCAAAAAACTGAACGCAATCAGCTCATCTAAACGGTGTTCAAGAGCTATCATTGTATTGAAACTGACAGCTATCAACCAATCCATGGCACATTGACGGTTTAAATGCGCTGTTCGTTTTAAGTTTCATTGGTAAAAATCTCCTAAAAAGCAAAAAATCTCTATCTATTACGATCTCCACAAATGAGGGACCAAAAAAAAAACGTTACGCTCCAAAATATCAACAATTCAATCATCAACATAGAAAATAGAAGAAATAATGCGACTTACCAGCGAAGCACCATCTATCGGTGGCGAAGGCAAACACTACTAGGAATATGGCGACTAGTAGGATTAGGACTCCCACTACTATTCCGACGATCGCGCCAGTGTCTAGCTCCACACCTATAAAGGGAGGAGTTCTGTTAATGTAAGTAGGATAAAATTGTAAAAAAAAATGCCCCGTATGGTATAGTTGTTACAGTCAAAACTGTTAATAAGACAAAACTATTTTTGACCGGTGTCAGTCAATACCCTTATTAAGTTAAATGGCGTTTTCTCTATAAAAATATTTTGTTTGAAAACGCCTCAGTTATAATATATTAACTAGAATTACTAAATTATGATGCTTCTCAAAGGGTCACAAAAATAAACAACGTAATGAATTTCTAAGTAAATGTTAGTTATTGTTAAAATAGTTTTAACCGGTCAAAAGTAGTTTTAACATTTTTGAATGTTACATAGTGAACTGTTGTGGTGGATGTTTCCCCGTATTGGCACTTTTTTTTTCTAAATGCAAAATGGGAAAAAATGATTGTGAGAAAAACACAAAAATGATAATCCCAGTTAAAATGCACAGGGTGTAATGGGCATCGACGCACAAAATGTTAGCTTGAATCCAGTTCATGATTCTGGACCAGCGTTGAAAGTTTTCATCAGAAAGAAATAATAAAATCAGCTGTTTCAACCATTTTGACTGCGCAGGTATTGCATTTTTTGTGAAACAGCAGTTTTTGTAGTGAAAACGTCTTAAGCCGCGTTAAGCGATTTTTGGAATGGGAAAAATCTTTGGATTTGCGTCACCGACATGCTCGTGACATATTGCACCAGACTAGCGACGTTTATTATAGCGGCCTGTGTACTGTGCACATATTACAAAAATACAGTAATTCCATTGTTTTGATTCATCACTTCAGTCGGCAGTCCTCAAGACTGCCTCTGTATTTTATTTTTGGAAACAAACTAAAACCGCCGAGAATCTTGGGATGTATTCATGCTTACAGTTTACGCATCAAATTCCCTTACAATTGTTTGATTAACACATTATAAGAGAAGAAGGGGCTGATGAAAATAATTTGAAAAAGAGAAATTATGTAAAGAAAACCCTATTCAATTATTTAGGAGTTGTTTAGCGTCAAATAGAATAGTGACGGAAAGTAAACGTGAATCTATACACGTATATATTTAAAGACACTGTAAGTGTCACCGCGCTATTTTTTTGAACTACGCAATCAATTTTGATGCAGTTTTGTACATCTTTTAGCGAATTCGTAAGTCCACTCTATTATTTTTCTAATTTTCACTAATACAGGACAAAATCAATAAACATCTCGAGCACTAATAATACTTTAGTCTAATTTAAACCATTACACAATTGGTTTCTTAAAGATTTTCATGCACTTATCATTTTTTACAACCAAAGACGGATAAGATTTTCATGCTAACTTCAAAATAAGAGTTTTATATGTACCGATTTTAAAAACATGCCTGAGAAGATTTTTACATCGATATAAACGCGACGAAATAATAAA
Source organism: Cerastis rubricosa (assembly GCA_949152445.1). Taxonomy (NCBI): domain Eukaryota; kingdom Metazoa; phylum Arthropoda; class Insecta; order Lepidoptera; family Noctuidae; genus Cerastis; species Cerastis rubricosa. The sequence continues at coordinate 1,692,342 of OX424552.1, forward strand.
GTATCAACCATCATGCTTCTAAAAGATAGAAAAATAGTTTTAGATATCGAAGAAAAATGATTATAAAAATGAAATTTATTAAATGAAAATTATTGACAATAAAAAAACTCATTTTAAATACCCAAATCAACATTTAAAAACACAATTTTGTAAAACATACTTTACCAAAAACTACAGTCAGTCTCCTAGACTAAGTCATTCGAAAAAAAAACTTAAAAATGGAATGTCGTTCATTCACGAAGCGTTCATTCATTACCGTTCATATGCAGTTAAATCATTCCTGAGTGAATGTCTTACCATATATTTCAATTAAATATGACGAGTTCGCTTTCCGAGCTGTGGGGGACATACAGAATCAGTCAATATTTATTATGTTACGTCATGTTTTGAGTTTGAGGTACACTAATGAGTTTGAGTAAAACGTGGGCAATACTTTAGGGGAGGGTAGTTTTTTTTAGTCCTATAGTAAAAGTTGCTAAGATTTGTGAGTACTTCACCCCCTCTAAAGTATTGTCCACGTTTAACCAATCACTCTATATACAAACTTCGCGAAAGAGAGTCGAGTGTTCGTCACTTGCCGAAGGCATTTTGAGACAAAAGCGACCAATCAGCGACTAAACAAAACGTGTATCAAAACACGGAACAAGAATTACATAAAAGTAACTCTAAAACTTATATATAAAGTTCACGTTGCACTACAATTTTTATCATCAGTACTAGCTATTCGGAATCAACTCAATTTACACTGGTTTAAAATTCATTTATTTTTTTAAATTTGGAATAAAAAATGAATTTTGACATAAAGCGCCATCTCGCGATAGTAATTCCATGGTAGCTGAATGAAAGTATGCACTTAGCGCCATCTACGCGGAACTAATTTGACAGTTCTCTCCCTTACATAGATAAAAAACCTCCCGTCCATCAACTTACCAGCTGGCTCATCCATAGTGCTGATCCTGACAGCGAACTCCTCCCGTCCCAGGCCGTTGTCCACTCGCAGGTAGTATGTCCTGTCCACGTCATCCTTGGCGATGCGGGCCAGGATTAGGGTGATGTTGTAATAGCCGTCATTCTGGTGATGACATGGGTGAAAATTAATATTAGGGTCTAAGGTACGGTTCATGGCCTTGGGTGACGATGGCGACACCAAAAAATCGAGAGAAGTGGCAGGAAGAAGGGAAGACTTTACTCGGGAGCAGGATTCCAAGCTAATAAATCTAATCAAGCCATGAAGAACGTATTCAGCATCAACCGTATTCGTCGTGTCGTTGAGCTCCTTTAATTATGAGTTGAGGCTACACGTTACATGAAAAATGCTTGCACTCGCTGGACAGCTCCACTTAAATCTTTGTGGTTCTTTCTATAAAAGACCATCTCTCACACTTTCTGCATAGTCCTCGTTGGCTATGACCTCTGAGACTATTTCGGCTGTTTCTTCTCAGAGTAGTAGGATACGAAACACCAGCGTCAAAGTGTTTGTTAAAACCTATTTGCATGAATAACCGTTTTGAATGGAAGCTGACCAACATAAGAATAGGCTAGGCATATGATTAACAACTTACCAAGAAGAAAGGCTCAAGAGCAGTGAACTGTCCGTTGTCGCTCTGAACAGGAGCTGCCAACACTTGGTCTCCCATAGTCCATTCCGCGGAAGGCTTAGGGTTCGCTCTAACTGTTACATTGAGACGGCCCTCGGCCCCCAGCTTCAGCCCGAAGATGGTGATGGTACCGGCTTCTTGGCGTTTTGGTGGGTCTGTAGATGAAAACAAGGATTATTGGAACACTCTCTCTTTACTTGAAAAGAATCGAAGACAGTAACATCAATAAACTGGGCGCTCGAATAGATTACTTTGATAGTCCGACAGTCGTTATGGGTAGTACAAAACTGCTGGCCTTTTTCTGAGGTGGATCTTCCCTACGTATGGTGTCGGACGTAAAGAATAGCACCATCCCATATCTTCCCATCGGAATTCCCAGTTGTCACCCCGGAGGACAGGGCTAGAGGGGACTATTGGGAATAATCGCGTGGGTGTCGTAAGAGGCGACTAAGGGACTTGCCAGAGAATGGGCAGCAGCGTTCTCTGTAATTTGTAACAACCGTACTGCGATCGCCAACCCGCCTGCCAAGCGTGGCGATTATGGCAAACCCCCCCTTATGTACACTTGGGGGAGGCCTATGTCTAGCAGTGGACGTATTTCGGCTGAAATGATGATGATGGTGATGAAACAAGCTGACTACTTTTATTGCGCCCGACAGGGTCCATAATGATCTCATTATACTTTAAGTGATTACCAAATACTTTCGGAAAACTGAATGCAATAAATGATTGAGTATTGAGGCTTATCCAGGTCTTCCCCGCGATTTTCTGCAGGTCGTCAGCTAAATTCTTCTTTCTTTATGTGGTTAGTGCCTAACCTGGTGTCAGAATCTTTATGCCGTCCATGGGCCTCTGACTTGGCTTTACATACCGTCGAGAAATATCTCTCAGGCATACTGGTTTCCTCACGATGTTTTCCTTCACCGAAGCAAGTGATAATTATACAATACGCATATGAATCCGAAATATCAGAGGTGCGTGTCTTGGGTTCGAACTTGAGACACACCACTAGGATATCGCTGCTTTCTACTAAATTAATATGCTCTATTACAGAACCAGACACTTACACTGCACATTCAGCTGTCTCCTTGCCTCCATGGGTTTCTGCAGCGCCTCGTGCTCTGCCCTACAGATCAGCATCTTGTTGTTGTCGTTATCAGTCAGGGTTCGGCTGACGTTCTGACTGATAGTCTGAAGGTCTGACCCTGGTTCTGACGTCACGACCGGCTGGTACACGCCTGTGTGGAGCTGTATGTCATCTGGAAATAGAAGAGATTTTAGAATAACACAATTCTCGAAGGGTTGTACATACTAACGTACACCCACATTTGACTTTAATAAGGGAGCATGCCTATTGCCATAAACGAGGCGCAGAAAGGCTTCCGCTGAAAAAATCCAATAATTCTCTGCTAGATCTAGGAATCGAACCCTGGACATCATACTTAGTAGTAGCAGCAGCTTGCTTTTTTGCAAGCTGCAGTTACCTACTGGCCATATTTGGAAAAACTGGATGCAGAAGCTGCAGGACTGGGTGCTGTGGCGCAGCTTGGGACAGGCCTATGTCCAGCAGTCGACTGCGAAGGTCTGAGAAGAGGGATTGATTGAAGTATAACGTGTGATTGGAGAGGTCTATATCCAACAGTGGACTTCTTCTTCACATCGCTTTAAATTTTGTTGGACCAAAACTTTTACACTTCAACGTCGGCATGGCAGTACAGCACAGAGGTCTCACTGACTACGTGTTTTGGGGGACAAAGAGATCAAGACAGGATGTGGAGCAGAGTTTGCGATACAGGTTTGCGATTCTCTCCCTAGTGCCGTTCAGTCGAGATATCCTCGGACTACGAGAGCTGTGGACCGATATAATGGATGTTTAAATACCCTAAAAGAAGCCGAAAGGTCCCTATTATGGCAATCATTTTTTGAAGTGAAAACTTCTTTAGCGGCGTTGTGCACTTTTGTGATGGGTAACAAATTTTAAACTCGCGTCAGGACACGTAACCGTCAAGTCACGTAGGTTGCGAAGGAATTTGAACTTTATGACATCTGACACTGAGTTTGGGTTTCCAAAACTGGAAAATTCGTAAGGCGGATTGGTATTAGGTTACGAAGGAATTTGAACTTTATGACATCTGATACTGTCATTGAGTTTGGGTTTACAAAACTGGATAATTATCTTATGCACAAACAAAACCTTCGGCTTCTCCAAACAGGTAAAATTTGCAAGACGCATTGTAATAGTTCTGAAGTGTTAAATTTTTTATGTAATATAAATTGTCATGTTTGTTTACGACAGCACAATAAATGAATATTGTATTTTACCACATAAATAATAGTACTTTTATACTGATAATTAAAGCAATTCGTGCAAAATTATTGCCTAACCATTCCAAAATATCAAAAATGCACAACGTTAATATTCAAGTTTTCACTTCTGCCGGCACTCCCGGAGTGCAACCCGTTTTTTTTTAGTCAGGAACATACCTTCGGAACCTACCTCGGGAACCTTCCATCTAACGAGATATTGGAGGCCAAAAACTTCAACATTTTAACAGCTTTAAAAACCATGACCACTGTGCTACTCAATGCATTCTCCAGCTCAATGTTTTGAGCGTGTTACATTGAGTCTTAGTTTATAACTAGACATCGGATATTCGGATGCATATTTAAGTCTAAAGTTTGAGTGTTGACTAGTATGGAGCGCGCGTCAGTATGGGAAAAGGAGTTTATTAAAAAAAAACGAGTCTAGTTACTTTTTTGTTTAGCTCCAAATGAATTATGCCCAGACATAGGTATTTACCATTTTGTTTTAGCATTCGACATTTCAGCACAAAAATACAAATCATAATAGTTATTGTATTTTTTCCCTTGTTATTTTCAACAAACTTGGCAGGTTTTAAATAAATTTAAAATACCTATTCGTTACAATATTTTTAATACTACATTTTATACTTACTAAAATTGAAATTTCGCAATCCCGCGACAAAAATTGGCATTTAAATAGCCGCTTCCATACTTTTGTACCTTTTGCCAGGAAAAAACGTACTTTAGGTAAAAATGCATCCGAATATCCGATCACTACTTATAACGTAACTTTTCACACCAAAAAAAAAGTCGTTACCCGGCAATCATTTTTGCGTAGGTTTTTTGACATATAGTTTAATGTTTAGAATACTTTGTTGACCGTTTCCGGAAAGGTCCGCTCAGCTTGTATAGTTTGAGGAAGACGAATTGGTCTACGTACCCATGAACCAAGTGATCTTCGCTACAGGTCTTCCTTTTGGCACAATGCACTGTGCTATGAACTGGTCTCCTTCCTTGAAGATTGGCTGATTTGGTGCAATCAGGGTTGGTGGTTCAGGAGCAGCTGAGGGTATAAATGAATAACTTAATATAGATATTTAAATTTTGATAGAAATACGGTTCAATATAAGTTTTTAAACTGACATGGTCACTAACACTATCAAATCGAGAATAACAGAATCGAGTTGTGAGTGACAGTGGTAGTGGTACGGCGCGCTAAAAACGAACAGGAAAGAGGGTAGACCGATTTGTCAGCTCATAAACATCCACCCGCAATAACTTCAGTTTATCCGTGATCATGGTGTTTGCAACAGCGCCGAAATATTGGGAACTCATAACAAATAATAAACATGGTAAATATCCCGTTACTAGTGTTATTGATAATACGGTTCAATTTCGTATGATATGATACTTTTTAGGGTTCCGTACCTCAAAAGGACAAAACGGAACCCTTATAGGATCACTTTGTTGTCCGTCTGTCTGTCTGCTTGTCAAAAATTAAAAAAATAACGTGGTCTTGGAATCATACTCACTTGCCACCACTAGCCTCATAGTCCCCACCAGCTCCCGACTGCCCTCTTGCGGCGGAAGGACGCAGGTTATGTTTCCGTTCCATTCCTGCTTGACGTTCTTTATTAAGGCTCCACATTCTCCAGCCTGCGGGGAGGAAGATCAGAATTAGGCTTGTTATTTAACATCGGCTTTCACACATACAACATACCCCTGCTGCATTAATACTACTTGATCTTTTTCTTTTAATTTATTCTGATTTTATATTACTGACATACCTAAACGATCTGTGTTTTAATTCAACCAATTTTGTATATTTTGATTAATATTAACAAACCTAATGATGTCATTGTTTAAATTTGTATGATTTTATACCATTTTCGACATTTTAAAATTATATTTTCTTTTATTTTGCACTATGCCAACTATTGTTTTAACTGGAAACAATTATTTAATTTTATTTCAATTTGCTTACACAGGTTCTCTAATGTTTGCATGCCTAATTTATGGTAAATTGTACAAGGCTCACCCATTTTATTGTTACAACTTATTTAATGTACCTTAAATATAAGCAAATAAATTTTACTTTACTTTACTTTACTTTAACCCTGTGAACTACCAACAAAACGGCTAAAAGGCAACCACAGTTTTCTAAAATCTAGAGGCGGATTTAGTGTCGATAGCGCCCAGGGCAAGCAGCTCATCGGCGCCCTCTAGCGCCCATAATTATTATGAAGATTTACTAGCAGTAGTAACATTGATGACTATTATAGTTTACGTTACTAATTGGGGGTAGAAGTTACTCCAAATTGGAGTTGGCGTTCTTGACTACAACTTGTAGTAGCCGCAACTACAGCTGTTGTTGCAGCGATCGCAATTGTTTTTCCGTGTATATATTACGGGCAATTTGATAAGTCCGGGCAATATTAATAATGTTCGGTCTGTATTCATAATGCCCGACTCAATTGGGCAGTGTGATTAAAACAGCATGATTAATCACTTTTCCCGCCCATTATTAATAATGCCCACCCTATCTTGGGCAAAGTAATAAAATAGGTGAACTGTAGTGTTTTTGTTATTAAATGAAATAAAACTTACAAAATTTTCATGAAAAGTTAACAGAAAATGACCTAACCTAACCCAATTGCCCGGCTACAAGTAGGGAATTCTTCATACTGCCCGGTCCAAGTGATAAATTCAAGCTATCTCAAACACTGACTTATTACATGGATCACGGGTCGTCGGGCATTATTAATAATGGCCGGTCATTATTAATAATGCCCAGTTAATCACGTTTCCCGTAACATATACACAAATTAGCCCCAATCTATTATGAAATCACATGATTTAGTAATAATCAAGAATTAAATTAAACATCTCTATAGAATCAAATAATTGTGTACAAGGGCTTCGCCAGCTAAGCAACTGAAGTGGGTGTTTATGAGCAGACAAATCGGTCTACCCTCTTTCTTGTTCTAGACAGATTGGTCTGTTCATAAACACCCACCCGCAATAACTTCAGTTTATCCGTGATTATGGCGTTTGCAACAGCGCCGAAATATCGGGAACTCAAAACAAATTATAAACATGGTAAATATCCCGTTACAAGTGTTATAAATAGTTTTCGTAACACATTTCTTTCGAAATGTTTCACTTTTATCAAATACTGTGTCCTTGACGCCCGTATAGTGATTGCTAATTAACTAATTAATCGACTTTATGGAAATTAGTACGAAGACTTGGCACACAAACGGCTGACATTAATTGATAAATTTTATTTATTTCTTCATCGATTATCAAGTTTTGTCAGACGTTAGGAATGGGGTCGTTTTTAGGGTTCCGTACCCAAAGGGTCAAACGGGACCCTATTAGTGAGACTTCGCTGTCCGTCCATCCGTCCGTCTGTCACCAGGCTGTATCTCATGAACCGTGATAGTTAGCCAGTTGAAATTTCTACAGAATATGTATTTCTGTTGCCGCTATAACAAGAAGTACTAAAAACAGAATAAAATAAATATTTAAGGGGGCTCCCATACAAATAAGTGATTTTTTTGCTCGTTCGTACGGAATCATTCGTGTGTGAGTCTGACTTGGCCGGTTTTTTAATCACCTTGTGTAATGGTGATAATCACATGTATGTTTTTTGTGGGACTTAAAAAAATAATTTAATGTAGGTGTATCTAATTGTGTAAAGTATAATATTATAACATAACATCAAGCCTGTAATCCCCGAAGGGTTAGACAGAAGTGTACCTTATAGTACACTCACATTTAGCCAGTTATTATTTAAGTCCCATCTAGGGAGCGAGCCAATTGCCTTCAACCTGCCACAAATCCAGACTCCGAGACTGCTACTGAGAAATTCCAGATGAAAAACCCAATAACACTCCCGGGAATCGAACCTGCCCTAGGTTCGATTCCCGGGAGTCAACTCAGGCTCAGCAGTCGCGTTTGCGACCACACTACCGACGAGTCAGAAAAATTCTAAAAAATATGTGGAAAATATGTTTTAACAATAATTAATTAAAGACGAGCAAGCATTTGAATTTCACGAGTTACCCTGACCCTTTTTTTCTGAAATTATTGACATTTGTACTTGATTTTTCTGTTATTGACATTTGTGTTTGATTTTTCTGCCATTCTCTAATTTAATTTATTGACATTTGTATTTGATTTGTCTGGCATTTTTTTTTATTTAAATCATTGACATTTGTAAGTACTTGATATTCTGAAATTGTCTAATTTAATTTATTGACATTTTGTGTTTGATTTTTCTGCCATTTTTCAATTTAATTTATTGACATTTGATAATTTTGCATGCCGTAAGGCAAAATGTATCGGGACGCTCATCAAAATGACCATCATCATCATCATCATCATCTGCCTAGCCTTTTCCCAAACTATCTTGGGGTTGGCTTCCAGTCTAACCGGATACAGCTGAGGACCAGTATTTTACATGAAGCGACTGCCTATCTGACCTCCACAACCCAGTAACTGGGTAATACGATACCCCTTGGTAAGACTAGATGTCAGACTTTTAGCTTCTGACTACTCGTAACGACTGTCAAAAATCTACAAATGACAGCCGGGACCAATGGCTTAACGTGCTTTCCGAGGCACGGAGGAAACTCGATATGTAATTATGGTCACCCATCCACAGACCAACCTCGGCAAGCACGGCTTAACCTTAAAGATCGACCTGGGCGGCTGTTATTATTTAGCCACAAGCTTCTCCAAAAAATCAAAATATCAAAATGACCATCATATTCTGTATATCTAAATTATTGGCAAATAAACGATTTCTATTACTATTTCCACCATTATTAGCCGAATGCTTGGTTGACGACTCCGCGAAGGGTCCTTGTACTTCGATACTGATACCGAACTTTACTGGTAAATTATATTAGACCCTGTGTTACAGAACAAAGAGTTTAGTTTACCTGTAACCCTTGTCCGGAGTAGATGATCTCTCCCTGAAGATCTTCAGGTCTCAGTCTTAAGGGTTGGTTGCCTACTGTCACCCTGAAAAATAAAAAGAAAACAAATTATATAGTATCAAGCCTGTAATCTTAGGGGGTAGGGAGAGGTGTCCTCCATACACTATCTCTGGGAGTCCGCCATATTGGATTTAAAGTGACGTCACATCTTCTTATCATCGAAGGTCGGAATTAGGTAGTTATTTTTGTACTTGCATCGAAATGTTGATATTAATTTGGATCTTCCCTTGCGTATGCGCATTGGAATTTTGCAACTTCGGAAATCCGATGTCGGATGGTTTAAATTGTTTTTACACAATTTAGTAAATAGTAAATAACTTTTTAAATGAATAAATCACGGGATTTTTCTGCTCTTTAAAATTAAACTCGGGATTTGAGGCATATCCACTTTAGTCTGTCACTGTATGAAATCAGTGTAAGTACACAAATAACTCTACCTGATTCCGACCTCTGCTTATCACGCTCTGTCATCCGAACTAAACACGTTTGCAAAATTTCCGCTAAATCGGAGACCGGGAAGTAGGTCAAATTTAACTTCTAAGATTATTTTACATGTGAAGCTAATAAAATCGTGTTAAAAATCAACTTCTTTCTTTATTGTGTGGTGCTTAATCTGGTGTCAGAGCTTTTATGGCACCCATGAGCCTCTGACTTAGCTTTACATGCCGTCTAGAGATATCTGTCAGGCATGCTGGTTACTGACGAAGTAAAATCAACTGACCTGCATGAATCGATGGGGTAGGGAACCTTGCAGAGGACGACGAGCTCATCTCCAACCCGCCTCACGGCTTCATGAGGAGTTATGTCCACCACTTGACCTGGAAGCAAAAGAAACGGATATCATTAGAAAGAGAAGAAAGAATAGCATTGATCTTTGAGAAGGTAGGCCGAGGACCTGGTAAATCTCATATATATATTTATAGATTACGCGTCACGTTGTTTGTCCGGGATGGACTCCTAAACTTCTCAACCGATTTTAATCAAATTTGCACACCGTGTGCAGTTTGATCCAACTTGAAAGATAGGATAGCTTATATCTCAATTTATAGTCGCAATATTATTTTATTGCAGTTTAAGTCACAATTATCTGTAAGCTCCAAACGATTCTAACAGATGGCGGTATCTGTTGACTGGATTGAGTAAGTATTCAATAGATGGCGGTGTATAGGAGCGGAGCAGCAATGAAAAATGTTGCGAAAACCGGGAAATGTGACGCATACGAAAATGCGCGGGACAGCTGGTAAATAAATAAAATCTTTATTTCACTATTTTTTGGTGACAAAGAATTTGTCATCACATTACAATATTTTTAAAACTATGAACATTACAAGGCTTAATATTGGGTAACAATAATATGGATACTCTGACTCCTAAACTAGGTGCCTGCTAGGTGCCTGTGACTTCGGAGTCAGTGAGTCAAGATGACATCTTAGACAAGGTGACATTCTATCCAGGATCATGGTTCTAATGTCCCGATTTGATCTCCCCAGCATCATACTCCTGCTCTATCTCAATTTATTTGTGGTCGGCACCGCATGTGTTCCTCTTCCATAATTGTTTTTTTTTTGCCCATACAATGAAATGTAAAAAAAAAAAATTCTTACAAGAAACAAAGTCGAAAGGCATAAACAAAACGTCAGTTTCAACCCATTTTTATGGATTACTTGCGCTTGACCAGAATATTATAAGTATGCCAGAATTGTTTTCATTAATAAAAATTCAATAAAAAAAAATTAAAAAACCCCGACAGTAATCAAGCGTCGTAGCGTCGGGGCTCCGCTTTGTTTTGTGCTCGTGCTAAGCGGTTTACTTAGCGGTCCCCCGATGCTAAGACGCTTGGATTAATTTATTTTTGGTTTCAACCTACAAACGGCTGATCAGATTTTCTCAAAACATACTTAAGAACACTCTCGAATAAAACACCTTTCAAACGAAACCAATTTCATCAAAATCTGTTCATCCGTTTAGGAGATACGATGCCACAGACAGACAAAGATTTACAGATACACAGGTACACACCAGTGGCGAAGGGTGAAAATATTGAAAGGGGAAGCCGAAGAAAATAATTTGAATTTGGATTTTGTTTTTCTTCATCGCATTTTTCAATTTTCGTTTTGATTATGCTGATAATCAAAACGAAAATTGAAAAATGCGAGGCGCATCTCGAAAACCCCGAAAATGACACCGCCGCTATTTTTAATTTTGGTGTCTTTATCAGCAACCTCAAAAACGACGAAAATGTCACCCATTCTAAAAGTACCAAAATTTTTCGAAGGATCCAACTTGATCTTTTTTTCATAACTTATGTAATGGAACGATTAAATGCACAAGAACTACATAAAACACTGTATAAAAAATGAAAATATAATATAAAAAACCTTTTTGAAACAAGCTTTTATGAATATGAACTGAAAAGAAGAAAATAAATCTTTGAAAAATTTAAATGTAGGATAATTTTCACAAAAGCTTGTCGCGTTTAGTTTTTATAGCATTTACCATTCACGCGACAAGCTTCACGTATTATGTTTATTCATAAAAAGTGAACGCGTAAATTTACAAAGTTTCATATCCGTGCTATTAACCGCTGAGGAGTTCCCTCGTGAGGAGACGATCCTGGCGGTAGGATGAGTTCATGATACAAATCGTGATTATCCATCAAATATGAACTAGTATACAACGTTACGTGTCTGTGCTATTAAATGTTGAGGAGTTCCCTCATGAGCAGTTGATCCTGGCTGCAGGATAAGATCATGATAGAATTCATGTTTATCCACCAAATATGAACTTGTATGCAAAGTTTCGTGTCTGTGCTATTAAACGTTGAGGAGTTCCCTCGTGAGGAGACGATCCTGGCGCTAGGATGAGTTCATGATACAAATTGTGATTATCCACCAAATATGAACTTGTATGCAAAGTTTCGTGTCTGTGCTATTAAACGTTGAGGAGTTCCCTCGTGAGGAGACGGTCCTGACTTCAAGATTAAGTTATGTTTGTCATAAGAATGTATTGTTCTTAGAAACAAGGGTGTGTGGAAAATTTCAGCTCAATCGGACATCGGGAAGTGGTTCTAATTTAACTTTCCATACATACAAACATGGTCGTAACTCGATAAACTTCGGCTTACCTAGTCCCTACAAAACGCTGCTGATAGCCGCGAAATCACGTGTCCGCGTCCATACGAATTTAGTTCTGAATTCTGACACCCGAGCTCCGGCTTACTTTTGGCGCCACATGTTGCTTTCTTTGTTGACATGAAAAATGTTGGTATCTTTTTTTCAATCCGATGTATTTAATGCCTGTACTGTAATGTGATAACCACACATGTGTACATAATTTACTAATTGACTACAGTAGACACTAGACACTACGTACATTGCCTTGTTCCCAAAGGTAAGCCGGCAGGAATCGGCTTCTTAGGTGCCTTCGGGCCTGGTACACACGTCAAACTTATAACATATAAATTTCCTACTCCTAGACAGTTTTGTTTTATGGATTCGGGTTTCCCCATATTGCCCCACTTAAAAGAAACATCTTTTATACGACAAGCCTGTGTCCTAATAATTAAGTATTACAGTCATTCAGTAACTATCATGATCTGCAAAGTTATCCAATATTGAATCCCACAAAAAACAGTCTATGAATATCGACTCATCTGCAACCGGTGAGAACCGCCCGTAATCGGATCTAACCGGATAGATGCGGATTGCGTCAGTATAAACCGTTACAATGCAAATGGCAGACCGTGTAGTTCGGATACGTCGCTGTTTGTGTGAATAGATATGTTAAGGAAATTCTGAGTAAACCTAGATTTTAACATACAGGGTCGAAGTGGAAGGTTCACCGACGAAAAGGTTACAAACGGGTAACCTTTTCGTCGGACGTACGGACGTGTAAACGAACATCGCTCAGCATAATGCGTTTAAACTTTAGTTCTTCATAGATGACGCTGACGATTGTAGATTGTATTAATGGTTTTTTTTCTAAACCGTGGGCCACAACAGGGATTTCTCCTATATCGTAGGTGCGTTTACAATCATTTAAACTAATACTCACAAACAGCCAGACCCGTAACAACTTTCTGTAGGCTTTACACATATTTGTTAAGTGCGGGGATCGAAACGCAGCGCAGCAGGCGATCGCTCAACCGCTGCGCCAACCGTGTCGTCAAAGATGGCGCTGTAGTACTTTTAGTAATGCCGCAACAGGAGTAGGTATAGAACTCCCAAATTTTGGCAGATATGTTTAAGTCCCATGTAATAAGGGGCGAGCCTATTGCCATCAATCGGGCACAAATATAGACCCCAGGCTGCTACTGAGAAATTCAAGAAAACTCAATAACTGCGAATCGCTTCTACTGGTTTTGTCACCAAAGACGTTCGAACAATTATTGCAAAATATTAAAAATAAATTGTAGCCCAAACAGGACTCTATATCAGAGTTACAAAGTAATTTTTCCAACTGTACATTATAAATTTGTTTACATGTTCGGAAAGTAATTCTTGAACGCAGTTTAGTAGTACTGCAGTAACTGTGCCTAGTTCCAAAACTTTAGATCATCGGAAACTTCGAGGATATGTTATATCTAGAATCTAGACTGAGATGGATAAACTTAGTCCGGCGCATGTTCCGAACTTCGATGATCTAAGTTTTTACGTTGTATGCTTGTGATTTGATAAAGGACGAGAGAAAAAAAAAATTGCTACGGAATCAAAAATATTTTTGAGTCTTTGGTGTTGTTTAACAATAATAACAGCCGCACGGGTCGATCTTTAAGGTTAAGCCGTGCTTGCCGTAGTTGGTCCGTGGATGAGTGACCATAATTATATACCGAGTTTCCTCCGTGCCTCGGAAAAGCACGTTAAGCTGTTGGTCCCGGCTGTCATTTGTAGATCTTTGACAGTCGTTACGAGTAGTCAGAAGCCTAGACTGATATCCAGTCTTACCAAGGGGTTTCGTATTATCCAGTTATTGGGTTGTGGAGGTTAGATAGGTAGTCGCTTCATGAAAAATACTGGTACGCAGCTGCATCCGGCATCCAGTCTTACCAAGGGGTATCGTATTACCCAGTTCAGACTGCTCGTAACGACTGCCAAAGATCTACAAATGACAGCCGGGACCAACGGCTTAACGTGCTTTCCGACTGGATGCCCACCGCAAGATAGTTTGGGTAAAGTCTAGGCAGATGATGCTGTTGTTTATAGAAATTAGTACATAAGAGGGAGTCTAAAAGAGGTAGTCTAATATCACATGACAGAAAGTGAGCAATAATTTTACATGTAGGCACAAATGTATCTTGGTAGAATTCAATATCACTCAAATTGATAACCTTTCCCCGACTACCAAGATAAACATTTCAATTCTTTGCAGTTGGATAAAAAAAAAAAACACTTATCGATCCCATAACCTCAGTCAGGTAAAAACAGGGGTTTGTGAAATACCTGGGGCTGCTACCCTTCGAATACGTGAGAGATGTAACATTTCAGAGAATCCTGGAAGTCACTACGGCAGTACGGCCCGAGGCACACAGGATATTATAGCAAGGCTGTGATTGTCAACGTTTTTGAAAAAACCGGCCAAGTGCGAGTCGGATTCGAGCACGAAGGGTTCCGAACCATGACTTATAAAAAACAAGCAAAAAATATCACTGTTTTGTATGGGTGCACCCTTAAATATTCTTTTTTTAGTATTTGCTGTTATAGCGGCAACAGAAATACATAATCTGTAGAAATGTCAACTGGCTAACTATCACGGTTCATGAGATAAAGCCTGGTGACAGACGGACGGACGGACAGCAAAGTCTCAGTAATAGGTTCCCGTTTGATCCTTTGGGTACGGAACCCTAAAAATGGTTGTATAAGTAATTACTTAAAGTCAAGTAATCACTTTTGACTATAGATATCAGGGTTAGAATTTTTAAATTGTATGGACTTGAAGTCGTAGGTAAGAACAAGCCAAGGTTTTGGGTTTTTACAAAAGTACCGCCACTTTCGAATTTCATAACCGTGGTTCACCTATCAAATTCATCAGACAAACAATTTTTATTATCCCGTTGGTTACGGAACCCTAAAAAGTAGGTTCCCGGCAATATTTTTTTAAACAGAATGCTTGGACGACGGCTTCTTCCGTTTATATCTTGCATATAAGCTAGTATAACAAACGTCTAATAAATGTTGAGCACCCCTGTTTCGTCTACAATATCCTCTATGCCCGGAGCGATGCGGATGCTCCTAGCGAGCATTCTGCAAATCGGGTTCGTAACAGTGAAGAGCATACTGAGAGATCTGAGTGACCTCCTGAGTCGGAATGCTCTTGTGTATGTGTATGTTTGAAACTATAGTCTTGGAAACACGAGAACTATTGCAATATCGCTTAATACACTTTCGGATACTCCGCGAAGATATGCAAAGTTTCCAGCGCATTACTGCACAGGTGGAGAAGTTTCTGTAAGACAGCGCAGAGATATTAAGGGGAAAAGTTGGTTACATATAACAAGACGTCTTCAGTTCGGGAAGGGTTAGGCAGATATGTACATGAATACTATATCACGTAGGTCTTAAAGTTTCCGGTCTTTACACACAGAACATTGATCAGAGAATGGCTAAATTACTGAAGATTTCTCTAGTTACCCACTGCGAAAAAGTAATGTTTTTTTTAAATATAGTCTATCTTTATTACAATCCATTTTTGGTACGATATTAAGAGCGTTTACACCTTACGGCATTTCATATAAACTTTCAAGTCCTTAGTTTCCGAAATGACTGAACGGATTTCAATGAAACTTCATACGCATAAGCAGAATACATAGGTCTAAAAAGTTACTAAAAACATTTTCGAAATACCTTTAAAAAAGATCTGTTTCTATCATCATCATCATCATTTCAGCCAAAAGACGTCCACTGCTTGACATAGGTCTCCACCATGAAGGGTTTTGCCATAATCGCCACGCTTGGCAGGCGGGTTGGCGATCGCAGAACGGTTGTTACAAAAGCACAGAGAACGCTGCTGCCCATTCTCTGGCAAGTCCCATTAGTCGCCTCTTACGACACCCACGGGAAGATATGGGATGGTGCTATTCTTTACGTCCGACACCATACAGTCTGTTTCTATAGATAATTTATAATCATTTATACTCAAACATTCATTTTCACAATAACACAACAGCCGTATGAAATTCGCGTGCGCGTGAGCCTGTGACCTATCAGCTGTTAGCCGCGTGACGCCGTTCTGTCTCATTCATATCGTACCGAGCCAAAGTGGGTAGACAGAGCACCCACCCGGCTCGCAACCCCGAATTTCATATAGATGTTGTGTTATTTTGATAAAAGTGAATGAGTGCAAAAAAAAGTGTTTCTTTGGCAAAGTTGTTTGTTATCATGAGTACAATCACGTGTTTAAGTTTCGGTCACTTATTACCAGTAACCCTAAATAATGTTCAATAAAAACTTAGCACCTCGGGGCGATGGACCGACATGGCTCAACATGGCCCAGCTTCGTCCAACATGCGAGCGTGAAGTTTTCAGACCATACTCACGATGTGCCCGCGGCGGATAGGATATTGTAGATGGGACAGCGGCTCTCAAAGTATTTTGTTTTTGTTTTTTGTATTCTGTTAGACCAAAGAATCAATGCATGAACTGTGTGAAGGATGATATGGCAAGAAACACGACCCTGAAAATGATGATGTTTCCTTTCACCAACAAAAAAAACAGTGAACCATCATCATCATCACCATTCTCCAGCCCGTTTCTCATTTTTTTTTTGGCTTCGACGCAGCATGTCTTCTTCTTCAATACTTCTCTATCACTCGTCATCTCAGCCTTTACCTTTCTAGCCACATCATCCTTTACACAGTTCAGCCAAATCCCACTTTATTCAGATTGAACGTGCGCAGAGAGCGGTTCTTAGGCCCGGATTCCTTTGTCGCTGACGTCGGTCGCTGATGTCGGTCGCGCGTACGAATATACGTTGTGTTCTATGAAGCACCACACTGTGACGCTGACATCAGCGGCGCGCGAGTTGCTACGCGCCGCGTATGGCGCGCGTCGGTCTCGCTCGTCAGCGCCGCGTTCGTCGGTCGACTGACGCGCTATAGAACGCTATGAGCGTCCTCACTCTGCTCCCGACCGTCGGCACGCGCGCGTACAGTCGCCCGCCACCATGAACATTGATACCGAACGTGTGATTGCCGAGGTGCGCCTACGTCCTGCATTGTGGGATTTATCGAATGTACAAGGTCGCGATGCCAGAGCAAAATTTTGGTTAAAAGTAAAGTAAAGTTTTTACTTTCATTCTAAAATAATTAAAAAACTTTTCCTCGTCCTGACGTAGCTTTTCAAATAAAGTAGAAAATTCACCATTCGTCACCCTATCAGCAACAATTGGGTGAATGTGATATCTTTTTTTTCTATATTGACGCCGTCTCCGCTTGCGTAAGTATGCTGCAGCAACTAAACAATTTATAAACGGGTTCATAATAATTTCCCAAATTCAAACTCCGCTTCACAAATCCACAACAAATCCACTTTTAGACGCCTGTACCGTGGAGCGGTCAGTATCGCACTACGGATGTTTTCATTGGCGCTGATGGTCAGCGCGCTACGCGACTGACGGTACGCGACCGACGTCAGCGACAGAGGAATCCGGGCCTTAGGTGTGCTGTTTCAAGCCAAGACTTTATCCCACCGTTAAGCTCTATGAATATTGTCAAGTCCTTACGGTTAGGCAGTTGTTTGTACTGACCACTGCTATTAAGCAACACTCTATTTCCAACTATTCACAGCAAACAAATCGACGGAACCGTATAGTTGCCTTAGCTACTCCTCTTAAAACTTCTTTTAGTCGAAGATTTTTTATTTCCTTGGACCCTATCTTTACAATAAACTAAACCAAATTCTTTCCCTACACCCATTGAACAAACATCATTTTAAAATCGCTTTACATGCCTGGCTACAAAGCCAAACGTATATTCTAATCAGATTCATGCACCAACACTCTTTCCAAGTCATCATTTATTTCCTTAAGACATTTTTTAAATTAATTCACTACAAATACTCGTACTATTCGCAAGTATTTCAGTATTTCAGATACAATTTCTAATTCAACTCGCATTTCAGCCTAAAATGAGCAACACGATACGTTTAATTTGAAATATAAATAATCATTAAGCCCTTCCTTCACGAGAAGGGGGGGAAAGGGAACTAAATTATGTCCCATTAACGCAAAATGGGGATCATAAGATAGCTCTAATAGGGAATTACGTTATCAAAATAACCTGGGTCTTACGTTGTGGGAAAATAAGGAAACATAACTGTTAAAAATGTCCACTGTTGGGAATGGGGCCATAATGCAGCCTGAAAAGTACAAAATGACTTGCGTTTTTTTTGCAATTTGCAGATCGGTATCAGATTCATCATCATCTGCCTGCCTTTTCCCAATTATTTTGGGCTCGCCTAACAGTATAACCGGATACAGCTGAATACCAGTATTTTACATGGAGCGACTGCCTATCTGACCTCCACAACCCAGATCGTTATCATATTTTAAGCGGGAAATATTATGATTCGATACTAACAAATATGTGTGTTTTCAGAAACATATCACTAGATAGCTTCGTTGGTCTAGTCCTAGTCGTCTAGGTCCTGGTTTCGAATCCTATGTCGGGCAGTGTTTTTGGACTTTTCCATCACGAATATCTCAGCCACGGAGTCTGGCATTCATTAATGATTGCCTAACTGTACATTTAACAGAACATACTCAGCCATTCAGTTAACGTCGAAATTACCCTATTAAATTACTAATTTCGATTCCATCAATTGCCCTATTATCTGACTATTTCATGAAATCATGGCATTTGAGGATAATCCTAATTTTCTTAATTAGTATTTATGTGATGATTCTTAAAATCATTTCTGCAATCCGGGTTAGGGAGTTAAGTTAAAGCCCCATGTTATAGTACGCGTGCGTATTGCCATCCACCGGGCACAATCTAGACTCCATGGCTGCTATTGAGAAATTCCTGATGGCAAAACCCAATAACACTTTGCCCGACCCGGGAGTCGAAACCACATTTTGCTGGTTATGTTTAAGCCCCACGTAATATGGGGCGAGCCTATTGCCATCAACCGGGCACAAGCCGTGGCTGCTACGTAAAAATTCGTCATCGATAACTTTTAGGACACAAACCACTAGGAACAATCTTTCAATTTAATCATCATCATCATCATCAGCCTATAATGTTCCCACTGCTGGGACACAGACTTCCTCTACATGAGAGGGAATGGGCTTTCATCCACGACGCGGGCCCAGTGCGGGTTGGTAGATGTCACATGTGTTCGAATTTTTAGTTCTAGGACATGCCGGTTTCCTCACGATGTTTTCCTTCACCGTTTTGAGAGCAGCGGTGATGAAATAAATAGACAAAGTAATGCGCATCCCTGGGTTCGAACCTACGACTTACTGCTCGTAAGTCGGGGCTGCCACCACTCTTCAAATTTAATATTTAAATCCAATCCCAAAACAGCGGCCTAAGATCCCGCAAATAAAAAGTGCTTCACTCAACTTTTGAAACTTAATGCAAAACTAGTAAGTACAAGAGAGCGTAAAACTTTGAAAACCACTGTTCCCAACAAACAGTTTGTTCTGCCCCGAGCTCCGTAATAAAAATAGTTTTATACGAAATATTCTTCTCTTGAATTTTTATTTCTGTTTACTGTTAAATTTATTGAATTTTCAAAGAAATGCCTACTAGAGGATATTTTGGTAGGGTGAATTGTGATTTTCGGGTTAGCATAACATAACATTCTGTTTGGTGTCGGACGTAAAGAATAGCACCATCCCATATCTTCCCGTGGGTGTCGTAAGAGCCGACTAAGGGACTTGCCAGAGAATGGGCAGCAGCGTTCTCTGTGCTTTTGTAACAACCGTACTGCGATCGCCAACCCGCCTGCCAAGCGTGGCGATTATGGCAAAACCCCCCAAAATGTCAATATGGCGTTGGGGAGGCCTATGTCCAGCAGTGGACGTCTTTCGGCTGAAATGATGATGATAAAATAACATAACATCACGCCTGTAATCCCCGCGGGGGTCAGGCAAAGGTGTACTCAATAGTACACCCACATTTCGCCTGTTATGTTGGAGTCCACTGATTAATGGGGAGAGCTTATTACCATCAACCGGGCACAAATCCAGACTCCATGGCTGCTATTGAGAAATGCCTGATGGAAAAACCCAATAAGACTTTACCCGATCTTCCGACCGTCTGGCTTAGGGATGGATAAGTCTGGAATAGCACATCTCACTTCTCTTGTAAGTCGTTCAGTCTTGACAGAGTGGTCGTGGTCATGGAGGGTCACCCACAACTGCGGTCGCTGCCTTCGCGATCCTTTTCCACCGGTCTCTATTGGCCGCATGGCGAGCACATTCTGCCACAGGGAACTTGGTGACAGATTTGATGAAGTCTGTCCATCGGGTCGGTGATCGACCACGTGGTCTCGTGCCTTCGACTCTAATACTTCTTCTTCTACTCTTCTAATAGCACATACTGCATATAGAATACTTTTAATTTCAGTAGTACGATCCCTAGATATATTAATTACCGAACAAAACGCGGCCGAAGCTATGGACATAAGCTAGTAATAAATACACCATGACCCAGCCTACCCCTTTGTGAAACACAAGCGCGGGGTTATGTTCCTTTAGCGTGAAACCACATGAAGGTAGAAGTAAGTTTGCGAAGCTAATCCGAGGGTATTTGGAAAATCTTTCGTTTTCCAAGATTTGAGGCCCACAATCCGATTAACGGCTTTTCGGATCAAAATTGGCGGGAACTGTGTAGTTTGTTATTTTGTAGTTCAGTGAGTAACGTGGGTTTTTCTTGGTAACGTTTCTTTAACATCAAGCCTTGAAGGGTTAAGCAGAGCTCATCATCATCTGCCTGCCTTTTCCCAAACTATCTTAGGGTCGGCTTCCAGTCTAACCGGATGCAGCTGAATACCAGTATTTTACATGAAGCGACTGCCTATCTGACCTCCACAACCCAGTAACTGAGTAATACGATACGAGCTTCTCGCGCCCAGTACACCAAAGAGCTTAAAATAAAAGGTGTTGTCTTGCATCCTCGTCAAAATTCAGGAGGTTGTCACAAAAGGCACAGGTAAATAATCAATTAAAATTACGGTACCTAGTTAATTATTAAAAAAGAATTTTTCAAATCGGTTGGTAAATGATAGAGTTATGCGCGAACAAACATAAAAAAAAAAATACAAACATCCGAATTGAGAACCTCCTCCTTTTTTAGAAGTCGGTTAAAAAACGTTGAATTTTTTGGTTGTTAAAGTTTGTCAGTATTTCAGAATAACCCCCTTAACTAATTAAATTCAGACGGGCCGCGTTTAAAACACGGGTGGTTCACACTTACCGATTTCCATAAATAAGAAGAAAATTACCTGCCCATTTTATTTTTGATTCGGGACGAGAATCATTAGCATAGTCACCTCCTTGCAGTTGACGAGGATACAAGCACTATTTTACAAAATGTTGCTTAAGTATTCTGTTACGCAGGGTGCTTTTTTGTTTTTTTTTTTTGTTTTATTTGCTTTTTCACAACTCCGCCTATGTTGACGAAGTTCTAATATTCACAAAGCGGGTAGGAACTGGAGTATAAAACGTGTAAAAAAAAAAACAAAAACACTGCACTCTAATTCATTCGTACATTCTGGATTCTGGAACAGCCCCCGTATTCACAAACAGTTCGATCCGACAAGTCATATGTCTACAATTTTTGACATTACGAAAGCGAGCGAGATAGAAATAAGACTTTCCGAAACGAAATCGAATCTTATTTGATGAGGTCTACATTACCACATGGTAGCGTAAGAAGGAAATAAATTCTTCTATTTGAAACTAGCGTTTTTGAAAAATTCTTTGTTGGCAACTGGTTACGTATAAAGAAAAAAAAACTTCCTTCGCAACTAGTTGCCAAGAAAGAATAAAAAATCCTTTTTCACAACTGGTTGCGAAACTCAGTTGCCATGGCGGCCGAAAGGATCGAAGCGTTTGTGAATACGGGGGCTGAAATCCGTAACTCTATATCAGTACTTATTCATTGCATCACGCCTGTATTCTCCGAAAGACTAGGCAGAGGTGTACCTAAGTAATGACACCCACACTTCGCCAGTTATTTAAAGTCCCAAATAGGGGCGAACCATCAACCGGGCACAGACTCCGTGGCTGCTACTGCGAAATTACTCATCATTATCATCATTTCAGCCGAAAGACGTCCACTGCTGGACATAGGCCTCCCCCAAGAAGGGGGGGTTTTGCCATAATCACCACGCTTGGCAGGCGGGTTGGCGATCGCAGTACGGTTGTTACAAAAGCACAGAGAACGCTGCTGCCCATTCTCTGGCAAGTCCCTTAGTCGGCTCTTACGACACCCACTGGAAGATATGGGATAGTGCTATTCTTTACGTCCGACACCATACAGGGCCTGCGAAATTACTGACGGTAAAACCCAATAACACTTTGCCTGACCCAGACACCGAACCCCGTACCTCTTGCTCAGCAGTAGCGCTTGTAACCACTAGACCAACGAAGTTGTCTTTAATAGAGTAGATCAGAATATTATTCCGCCATGGCCCGGTAAATGTCACACTGGCCCTTAGTGACCCACTCAATACTTTAAAACCTCTTCCTCCGCTGATTACATTAGGTTTACTAGATCGGTATTGCCTATTTTTTGCGAATGGAGCAATTTTTAACCCCCGACCAAAAAAGAGGGGTGTGTTATAAGTTTGACGTGTGTATCTGTGTGTCTGTCTGTGGCATCGTAGCTCCTAAACGGGTGAACCGATTTTGATAAAAGTGGTGTCGTTTGAAAGGTATTTTAATCGAGAGTGTTCTTAGCTATGTGTCGAGAAAATCTGCTCAGCCGTTTGAAGATCATCACCTTTTTTCTAGTTGATGTAGGGATATAAACAACTTTCACATGTAGTCGATTTGAAATCTTGTCGCTTGTCAGCATGGGCATTGCCAAGGGTGAGGGAATTAAAAAAAAAACATGTTTTTATTCATATCTTTCCTTGGTTTCGCTAATTAGCGAGAAGAGACGCAACACCGACAAAAATGGAAGGAAAGGGGGGAGGCCTATGCCCAGGAGTGGGATAGTCAAGGCTAAGAAAAAAAAAAAAATTTAATAAAAATAAAGAAAAAAAATTAAATTTTAACAAAATCTTAATTTATTTATTAAAACTTAATGCACAAGTAAAAAAATTAATTAGTTTTAATAAATAAATTAAGATTTTTTTAAAACAAGTCAGACCTTCTGCGACCCGATATTTTATTATGATGGCCCAGTACCGGGTCGCGACCAACCATTTGGGAAACGCTGGAGTAGATGTAATATGACTATCACATCTGATCTACGAGGTTTCGTGTCGACTACTTGATTGAAGAGCATTATATGACTTCGTTACACGCACTTGGGATGTCGAAAATGAGGACACAGGTGCGGTGGAGCCGACAGTTTTTTTTTAATTATATTAGTAACAACAGTTGAGAGCAGCGGTTGCCCAGTGGTGGCTGCCCCGACTTACGAGCAGTAAGCCGTGGGTTCGAACTCAGGCAGGCGCATTACTTGTGTAATTTATTTCATCACCGCTGCTCTCAAAAACGGTGAAGGAAAATATCGTGAGGAAACCGGCATGTCCTAGAACTAAAAATTTGAAGACATGCGACATCTATCAACCCGCACTGGGCCCGCGTGGTGGATTACAGGCCATTCCCTCTCATAGAGAGGAGCATATCAATTTTTTAAAGTTTTTGTCATCATCTGCCTGCCTTTTCCCAACTATGTTGGGATCGGCTTTCAGTCTAACCGGATGCAGCTGAGTACCAGTATTTTACATGTAGCGACTGCCTATCTGACCTACACAGCCTGGTTAGTACTGGGTAACACGATACCCCTTGCTAAGACTGGTTGTCAGACTTTCGGACCAGTGACTGACTACTTGTAACAACTGTCAAAGATCTACAAATGATAGCCGGGACCAACGGCTTAACCACGGACCAACCTAGGTCAGTGCGGCTTAGTCTGAAGTTCCACCCGAACGGCTGCTACTATTCAGCTACGAGCTCCAAATTTACAACTTGTTGTAAAAACTTTTTCACAAGAAAAAATAACCGACTTCTTGTTTCATTGCCTTTTTGCCACCGACTTCCGAAAGTATTGTTATTTTCCACTTTTTAGCGGTTTTTTTTTTTTGAAGTCGGTTATTTTTTTTTGTGGATAAGTTTTGTTTTACGCATTTTAGTAAAACTAGCAAACTATGCTTCATTTTATGGGACCAAATGGCACCTATTCCGCATCAAACTAAAGAAGAATCACGTAAATCGGATCATAAATCTCAGCGTAATCGGTGTACATACATAAAAAACCAATCGAATTGAGAATCTCCTCCTTTTTGAAGTCGGTTAAAAATACGAAATACTTTAAACGTGATTTCCTCTTGTCTATAACAACAACAAAATACATTTATTTTCAGGCAACTTTACCCTATAGATTTAGTATACCTTACAGACTAACATACTTACGATAAAATACAATTTGTTTTTTTGTGTGTGTGTCTACGCCCAGTGATTCTACCCTTGCTGGCAACACTGTCAAGCATTGAGTCCACTTCCAACCAATCTGCCTATCTCAAGGGGCCATTTCAAACAACTGGGAAAAACTGTAAAGCGCTTGATGGGTCCCTATAGAACGATGAAGCGAAGTTTTTGACAATCTCATTCATTATTTGACGATGTATGCTGATTGTCGGGGTTGTTAATGGTGGTGCAGTTAGGGTAATGGGGTGGTTAGCAAATTGACTAGCAAGTTTAATGTACGTTAACTCCAATCTCTTACAGGTTTGTGAGTTTTTTTTTTTAGGAAGACGTCGTGGTGAAAGTTTTGAGTACGAATGTGGATGGCTATAAGAGTAGAGGAAGACCAAAGAACCGATGGATGGACTGTGTGAAGGATGACATGGCTAGAAAGGAGATGACTGCTGAGATAGAGTAGAGTAATAGAAGTATAATAATAATAAAAAGTAGGGAAGAATAGAACATGCTGCGACGACCACTGACAATTGAGATAAGGGCAAGAGGAACTTTGAAAAATTTTAAATTAGCGTTAATTGGGCAGTAGATTTCATCAGAAACTTGAATAAGTTGAACAAAAACTGTTTTTTAGGGTTCCGTACCCAAAGGGTCAAACGGGACCCTATTACTGAGACTTCGCTGTCCGTCCGTCCGTCCGTCCGTCTGGCACCAGGCTGTATCTCATGAACCGTGATAGTTAGCCAGTTGAAATTTTCACAGATTATGTATTTCTGTTGATGCTATAACCACAAATACTAAATCAGAATAAAATGAATATTAAAGGGGGGCTCCCATACAAAAAAGCTTTTTTTTTCTCGTTTTTTATAAATAATGGTACGGAACCTTTCGTGTGCGAGTCTGAGTCGCACTTGGCCGGTATTTTTTTGTTACTGTCATCCGCTTAACCGGGTTACAAAGTACCTGCCTCGATTGTAAGCCATCCAGCCAGGGTCTAAAAAAAAGTGTTCACTGACACGAAATCTTAAATAAGCAAGCCGACTCCATGCCTCTTCCTGTCCCCCCATTTAAGCCTGTCTATCATAAACTCGATTGACGCTCAGACTATATCACGTGGTTCTGCTTGTTATTAGCCATATTGTAATGTTATAAGTATTAACTTTATAACAGCGTTGATGTAGTGGTCATAAGTGCGACTGTTGAGCTCGAGGTCCAGGTTTGATATACGCTGACTTCTATTAGGTTTTTTTCAGTGACAATCTGGAGTTGGTTTTGATATACGCTGACTTTTATTGCGTTTTTTTTTTCAATGGTAGTCTGGATTTTGTGCCCAGCTGATGGCATTAAGGTTCGCTTCCTATTCCACACATATCATTACGGCGTTGTTCTACGGAAAGTTAGGTAGTAATGTACCTGTAGTAGATGTATTAAAAACACAAATATCTATATATGTATTATATTTATATTATACATGTATATGTGCATATATGAAGTGATAACTTAACTTTTGTTATTTATCATTTTTGTGTAATAAGTACACCAGTGACTACCCCCTTTTTTATTTATATTCCATAATGTCCATCCAAAGGTTGTCTGGAAGATATCGCTATCAGCGATAAGACCGCCGTTGTAACCATAAGATTAGCAGTTTTGTAAGCCCGTTATGTTTAATTTTTGGTGTACAATAAAGTTTTATTCTATTCTATTCTATATGCCAACATTTCGTCTATTATTCCCTTTTACATGGGGCTGGGAAGTATGTAAGACTAGCTGTCCGGCGCAACTTCGTTTGCGGCACATTTTCCCCGTTTTCGCACCATTTTTCATTGCTGCTCCACTCCTATTGGTCGTAGCGTGATGATATATAATAAATAATAATAATAATAAATTTATTTCTATAACTTCATTAAACATTACATCAGTGCGGTCTCAACCCCTGAACTAGGACAACCTGTATGACAGGGGTTGAGATATAGCCTATAGCCTTCCTCGATAAATGGGCTATCTAACACTGAAAGAATTTTTCAAATCCAACCAGTAGTTTCGGTGCCTATTCAATGCAAACAAACAAACAATCAACTCTTTCCTCTTTATAATATTAGTTTAGAAGACATGCTGAGCCGACCTCAAATAATTTGCAGAAGAATGGTGATAAAATAGGATTGAAATATTCTTACCTTTCGAAATTTACTGGACTATGTATGAGGAGCTCGTGGCTAAGTAATAACAGCCGCACGGGTCAATCTTTAAGGTAAAGCCGTGCTTGCCGAAGTTGGTCCGTGGATGGGAGACCATAATTACATACCGAGTTTCCTCTGTGCCTCGGAAAACACGTTAAGCCGTTGGTCCCGGCTGTTATTTGTGGATCTTTGACATTCGTTAAGAGTAGTCAGAAGCCAAAAGTCTGACATCCACTCTTACCAGGGTTATCGTATTACCCAGTTACTTGGTTGTGGAGGTCAGATAGGCAGTCGCTTCATGTAAAATACTGGTACTCAGCTGCATCCAGTTAGACTGGAAGCCGACCCAAACATAGTTTGGGAAAAGGCTAGGCAGATGATGAGATGCTTCTTTGTTTACCTCTCTAAGCAATAAAGACGTAAAATTATTTTTATCCTCAATACAAAGAAAAATTATTAATCAAATATTGAAACACTATTCTCTTTCACCCTTTATTTGACAAAACTTTCTTCCTCTGCTTTCATCCCTGCCTACTTCTCAGAGGTACCAGCATGATGTTTTAGGATCAGCAGAGAGCCCCATTCTACATAAGTGCTATTCCACACTGCGCACGGTTTAAAAGCTTAGTGTAAGAGCGTTTGCCTGTACTAGTCCGTTTCGTTCGTGTGTCTGTGTAGTGCCTTTAGGAATATTTCGTAGGAGTATACATGCAATGGACTAGCAACCCATAGGATGAGTTTTTTTTTTAAATTTTTGAGGCTGTCTGTTTGTTCCAGCCAATCTCCGAAACGACTGGACCGCTTTTGACAGGACTTTTACTATACTATATATGTTTTGTATTGTATAATTTTATTTTGGAATAAAAAGTCGAGTAATAAAACAAATATTTTTCACAACCTGCTTGCCCATACCGATTTATTACCGACTAGCTTAAGCTAGAAATTATTATGAAAATAATATTTTGCTCTTTGAATCGGAGTTTGTTAACAATTTCATGGGTTTTAATTTTCGTTGCACGGAACCTTAAACTTTTTCTAAAATCTTACAATGACAGCAATACAGCTATATCAACGGTTTTAAAGTCCTATCCGAGGCACGGAAGAGTCTGAACGTTTTCTATTATTAGGTCACCCATCCACGGATCGACCTCGACAAGCGTTGCTTACCCTGACAATCAACCCCTGCGGAGGTTATTACTTAGCCAAAACCTCTCGTACTAAAACAAATTATCAATAACATTATTTTTATTGCTAAACCACTTAGCAATTTCGGTAACACCCTTACTCCATAAAAAGCTAAATAATTGCCCGAAACTTCGAGCAATCGAAACCAACCCTAATCCCTAGGGTTGCCAGCGATAATATTCATATATCATTGACAAATCGTACAATTTGTTTTTATTATGTGGTAACATTGGCGGTCACTCAGGGCTGTCGCGTAGAAAAATAATCAGTCTATAACGTTCCCACTGATGGGACATAGGCCTCCTCTCTATAAGAGGGAGTAGGCTGTAATCCACCACGCGGGCCCAGTGCGTGTTGGTGATGATGAGATGTCACATGTCTTCGAATTTTTGGTTCTAGGATATGCCGGTTTCCTCACAATGTTTTCCTTCACTGTTTTGGGAGCAGCGGTGATGAAATAAACTAAACAAAGTAATGCGCCTGCCACGATGTGGAGCCCTGGACGGCCAGAAGGCGACGCGGTAGACCTCGCAGGAAATGGCTGCACGAGCTGGATAGAACCAACGACCAGTGGTCCACATTGGCCCTGGTTCGAAGGATTTTGAAGTCATGGAAACCTTTGGGATTACACAGGCTAAAAAGTAGTAGTAAAAGTAGTAGTTCTTTATGGTGTCGGACGTAAAGAATAGCACCATCCCATATCTTCCCGTGGGTGTCGTAAGAGGCGACTAAAGGACTTGCAAGAGAATGGGCAGCAGCGTTCTCTGTGCTTTTGTAACAACCGTACTGCGATCGCCAACCCGCCTGCCAAGCGTGGCGATTATGGCAAAACCCCTCAAAATGTCAATGTGACCACACTTGGGGGAGGCCTATGTCCAGCAGTGGATGTCTTTTGGGCTGAAATGATGATGATGATGAGGCTAAAAAGTAACAGTAATACGCCTTCCAATAACACTGGGTCTTTAAGACCAGACAAATCGGTCTTGGTGTATTTGTCTGCTCATAAACACCCACCCGCAATAACTTCAGTTTATCCGTGATCATGGCGTTTGCAACAGCGCCGAAATATCGGGAACTCAAAACAAATAGTAAAAATGGTAAATATCCCTTTACAAGTGTTATTGATAGTGTAAGTGACCATGCCCGTTTAAAAACTTAGTAATGCGCCTGCCTGGGTCTGAACCCATGACTTACAATTCGTAAATTCATGGTCGTTACCACTTTACCACCACTGCTCCTCGGGTGGCCACGTACCGAAAAGTTTCGTTTTAATTCATTTTGAGTGAGTTTTCTAATTTGCTGTTATTATTAATTTAATGTTGAAGTTAGTTAAAATTTTGTTGGTTTCCTGGAAAGCGAGGTTTTGAGTTTCAAATGGTAATTTAGTTTCGTTGTTCGTGATGATATTAATTAATTTATTGTGTGCTTAGAGCAGCGTTAAAATAGATGTCAGTCCGCTCACAGTTTATCTGAAAATATGGCAAAGTAGACTGTCAAAATGATGTATTTAGGGTTCCGTAGTCAACAAGGAACCCTTATAATTTTTATCTGCAATAAAGCTACTGGTAAGTTTGTCAAAATTACAGCAATCTTTATTCTCATTACAATAAAGTTGCTATTTAGCTGCTGGCATAAGTCAAACTATTTTGAAAAGACTGTATTTCTGTGTTTTGAAAACCCTAAATACAAATCATATTTTAATCAATATACAATCCGAGTTTGGCTTGCAAATTTCAAAAAACTAAGATAACTTGAAATTTGCGAGCTACCCTTGTGCGTTCACCGCGTTCACGTTAAGCATTACATTTAGGTGTCGTTTAATTTCAGGGAAACTGGACGTAGTTTTACAGATAAAAGTTTTCTGATAATTGAAAAATCTAAAAACACGTAAACTTACGTACGCAGACGTTCAAGCCCAGGGACTCAAACTGTAACCGTAATAAGTGTTTTTAACAATATTTTTAAAACAGTTATAACAGCAAAACACTTTTAAGTGGAACAGATACAATAATGTTACCGAATCAAACTGTAACCTTTTATATTTGTTAATAAGTTTTAATATGTGTAACTGAAATAATCAATTATAGCTTTAGTACGCTGCGTTTACCTGTTACACTTATTAACACTGTTAACACTTTTATATCTGTTACAGATATGTTACGGTTGAAAACACATTTAAAAGTGTTACATATTTGATTCTGTTACCAATTCAACATGTAACACTTATAATTCTGTAACCTTTATGAAGGCGTTTTAAGTCCCTGTTCAAGTCACACGCGTATTGGTACAGCGGCTGCGGTGGGAACAGTTGACTAACGCGCGCGCGTGTCTTTGACTCCTTGTCTTGACTACTTGTCAAGTCATATCGCCCGAGGCAGTTGACGGCGGCCATTTTAACATAAGAGACAGCCCTACCCATTTATTGAATAGCACTTATGTGTATATTGGCTCTTAAATGTTGCCAGTATGTGGTAAAATTACTTACTTATATTGTATTGTAGAAATAACGAGAGCTTGTGTTGGTATAGTGATACTTTTCTGATCGTTAAGGGGTTTGAAATGGGCTGCGAAGTGCAGGATATATTTTCTCTTTTTGGGTTCCGTACCCAAAAGGTCAAACGAGACCCTATTACTGAGACTTCGCTGTCCGTCCGTCTGTCACCAGGCTGTATCTGATGAACCGTGATAGTTAGCCAGTTGAAACTTCTACAGATTACGTATTTCTGTTGACACTATATTTTGACATGTATGGGGGCAAATATGCGGGTTAATCCTTGTTATTTTATTGAAATACAAACTTAACTTCAAAAACATTACTTAAGAATTTGATAATAACAAAATTTCATCATCTGCCTAGCCTTTTCCCAAGTTGGGGTCGGCTTCTAGTCTAACCGGATGCAGCTGAGTACCAGTATTTTACATGAAGCGACTGCCTATCTGACCTCCACAACCCAGTAACTAGGTCATATGATACCCATTGGTAACACTGGATGTCAGACTTGGATTCTGACTACTCGTAACGACTATCAAAGATCTACAAATGACAGCCGGGACCAACGGCTTAACGTGCTTTCCGAGGCACGAAGGAAACTCGGTATGTAATTATGGTCACCCATCCACGGACCAACCTCGGCAAGCACGGCTTAACCTTAAAGATCGACCCAGGCGGCTATTATTAGCCACGAGCTCCTAACAAAATGTATACATATTTAATTTACATATTTTGTAAATTCAGTGTGCCAATGCCAGCTCTATCGTACATTCTCAAAGACTTCATCAAATTACAGTACAAACGGAATTGCCACTTAAACTCCTCAATAGATGGCGCTGGTACAAGTATTGCGCAACATTTGAATATAGAACAATTTCTTTGAGATCCTGAATCGCGCAAATGAAGTTTGCGTAAAATTTTATTACGTTATTTTGCTTTTCTGCGTGTTTCTGAATTTTGATTATTGTAGCATATTTTAAATGTAGTAATTTCACGTGAGAGTCTTGCCTTTGTTGTTTCTTTGGCTGCTGGGGAATTTTAAGGGGTAGATACCGTAGATATTATCTGTTAACAGCAGAAGTAGCCCCGAAACTGTGACCATCAGCCTGACCGGGGATTAGCTAGTTACTAGATTCGTCCGTGGCTGGGTTGGTCACCCATTACATACCGAGTGTCCTCGTCAGCACGTTAAACGGTTGGTCACGGCTGTCATTTGCAGGTCTTTGACAGTCGTAGTGGCCCGATACAGGCCACCTGTGCATGTTATATTTTACTGTTACATACCAAAGTAAGTTTTAAGAGGATTTATATTTATGCTATCGAGCGACGCTACTAATAATGTGGATTACTAGCAAAGCAATAAACATTAGTCCAGAACTTTCCATTAATAAAAGTTATGGTAAACATAAAAACTAATTTATTAGAAGTAGCACTTAGAAAATATAACCTACTTATAATGTAATCATCACAACGAAAGAAAATAACGGAAAAATTTCACCAAAAAATATATTTAAAACCCTTAAGTAATATTACAATTTATAAACCAATATAATACTAGACAAAGAACCACAAAAAACGCAATAAATAATATTAAAAACCACCCCTCTCTACTCTCAAACGGGCTAATTGCTAATCGACCCCACCCTGTATAGGCCGCACTTAATAAAATCACTTTTGGAACACCCTTTGTGTTACATTGCGGGTTTTTGATTACTCGTCCCCTTTGACAGTGTACTGGAGTGGGGTGTTAGCTTTGAAGGTACGGGGTTCGATTCGGTTTTGTGTAATGTGAATGTGTTGTTTGTTTTTTGTAAAAAAAATGTTATGGATTACTTATCCATAGCCAATTCAGACTTAAAATTTGGATACTAGAGCTAGAAAAACCGGCCAAGTGCGAGTCGTACTCGCACACGAAGGGTTCCGTACCAAGTGAAAACGCAAAAAAAAACACTTCGTTGTATGGGAGCCCCCCTTAAATATTTATTTTATTCTGTTTTTAGTATTTGTTGTTATAGCAGCAACAGAAATACATAATCTGTAGAAATTTCAACTGACTAACTATCACGGTTCATGAGATACAGCCTGGTGACGGACGGACGGACGGACGGACGGACGGACAGCGAAGTCTCAACAATAGATCGGTTATCAGACTTACGGTTGTCAAAGATCTACAAAGGACAGCCGGAACGAACGGCTTAACGTGTTTTTCTAGGCACGGAGGTACTCGATATAAGGGACGGTCACCCATCCGGGATCAACCTCGGCAAGCGCTGCTTAACCCTTGTGCGACTGTTATTACTTAACTCTTCGCTGACTGCCTCGTCATTACTATTACTCATTCATCATCATCATCATCATTTCAGCCAAAAGACGTCCACTGATGGACATAGGCCTCCCCCCAGTATCGCCACATTGACATTTTGGGGGGTTTTGCCATAATCGCCACGCTTGGCAGGCGGGTTGGCGATCGCAGAACGGTTGTTTCAAAAGCACAGAGAACGCTGCTGCCCATTCTCTGGCAAGTCCCTTAGTCGCCTCTTACGACACCCACGGGAAGATATGGGATCGTGCTATTCTTTACGTCCGACACCACACAGAATAATATATTACTTATTACCAATACCAAGCATTTTCGCCACAAAAAAAGTAGCAATTTCCAAAAAAAAATCCTGCTTTGTCAATTTGTCTCCAATAACTATGTATATTATCAATATCATCTCCCCTCAAGGGAAAGCATCACTTCATAATGTCGATACATGATCACTAGAACGAGATCTGTCCGAGATATAATGTGCAATAATATATGCACCCTAATTTGGCAAGTGTGGTTGTCATTGTGATGTCGCCCTAGCTACTGTGACCATGATTTTGAGAATTTTTATTGAAAACCGGTTTTTTTTTGTTGTGGTTTTATTATTTTATTTTTTGAGGATTGGTTTAATTATTTATGAGTATGAATGAGTATGGTTATAAGAGCAGAGGTTAGAACACAGAAACGATGAATGGACTGTGAGAAGGATTTTAAGGCAAGAAAGATGACAAGTAATAGAGAAGTATGGAAGAAAAAGACATGCTGCGCCGACCCCAAATAAATTGGGATAAGGGCAAGAGAATGATGATGATGATGAAGGTTTAATTATTAAGTTGCTGACTATAATGACCCTGCTATAATCAATAGCAGGCATTAAATAAGTTTTTTTTTCTTCTTTTTGTATATAGGCACCTTGTTTTTATATAGGGAGGAGCTCGAGACAGGAACACTACATATGTATATTTTATGTTAAACAACGTTTTACTCGCAAGTGTATGCCAAATATCAAAATCCTCATTCACCATAATTGGAAGAGATAGTAGTTATCACTCACGGACAATCAAAGCTGAGTAATGAATGTATAATTAATTAAAAACATCACATCAACGCGTCTAAAGCAATCAGTAATTACTGATATTTCTGATCGGCAACGACACCTCAAGCTGACCTTTCATTGTACAGAACCGCTATGCAACGAGAGATCAGCTGAAACTGGGCACTATCAAATAGATGTCGGTGGTGGATATTTGAAATGCTGTAATGGATATTGAGCTTCCCATTGGATTTTCGACTTTCGTTTCAGCGTCGAAAGTTGGAAATACAACAGCACACTTAATGTCCCTTAGCTGTTTTGAATTTTCACCAACGATGTGTCGGATTAAGGGTAGAAGCAAATATATGCACCCTTGTGGTTGAGTGATCAACCGACAGCAACCCTAAGGCTAACCCTTAGCTGGTTAGGAACCATGGTTGATGTAACAAGACTTGTATTGGGGACTTCAAATGATTTTAAAGATGCATCATGCTTGCATTCTCTAATGGGGTGGGCGAAAGCGGAACTATGTCTAGCCAGTAATGATTTCGTCTCATGTAATAGACATACCATGACATCATGCCTGTAATCCCCGAAGACCTAGGCAGAGGTGTACATAATGGTACACCCACTAATAGGGGGCGAGCCTATTGCCATCAACTGGGCACAAATCTAGACTCCGCGGCGGCTACTGAGAATTTCGTGACGGAAAAAACCCAATAACATTTTGCCCGACCCGGGAATCGAACCCAGGTCCTCACGCTCAGCAGGCATACTGGCGACTACAGGATCACTAGACTAACAAGACAGTTTCATCCAGAGACCAGACTTTCTTTTATCTACTCTTAAATCATCTGCCTAGCCTTTTCGCAAACTACCTTCCAGTCGGCCTTTCAGTTCGGCTTCCAGTCTAACTGGATGCAGCTGAGTACCAGTATATTACATGAAGCGACTGCCTATCTGACCTCCACAACCCAGTGACTAGGTAACACGTTACCCCTTGGTAAGACTGGATGTCAGACTTTTGGCTTCTGACTACTCGTAACGACTGTCAAAGATCTACAAATGACAGCCGGAGCCAGCGGCTTAACGTGCTTTCCTAGATAATAATCCGGTCCCTCTAATCTGACATTCTCAAGGGACCAAAGACCACAGATAACACACAATTACATATGCACCCCAATGTGGTCATGTCCATTGATTACGTCACCCCACGGTTACGGCTGTCTATGGTATATTATCTATTCTACAGTATATTGATTATAATGGTCTACTTATAATTGCGCCACATTCATCATGATTTCTGAGCGACATTGAATGACGTTCGTGAAATTAGTTTTGGTCTGTTAGTTTAGATAAATTGAGGGTATTTGAATATTTTGAACAAGGATACATTTTTGGGAATATAGCTAAGCACTGAGATTGGCTACAAATTGGATTGTGAAGGTCAGCTAGGCAGTGGCACACACATAACAACACATAATGACATAACAAAACTTAAAACTTAAATCAAATCATTTATTCAAATTAGGCTGATAATCAGCACTTTTTGAACGTCAAAATTACAAGACACAGTCTCCCAAAACGAGACAGTCCAACGTGATGATATATAGCCTATAGCCTTCCTCGATAAATGGGCTATCTAACACTGAAAGAATTTTTCAAATCGGACCAGTAGTTTCGGAGCCTATTCAATGCAAACAAACAAGCAATCAAATCTTTCCTCTATAGAATATTTAGAAGAAAAAATACCTCACTAAGTGATTTTTCACTTACTGATACCTGAAAATTAAATTCCTGGTGGAAGAAGAGTCTTACAGTCTAATCTTACCAACGTTTTGTGTTTAGAATGATGTTATGATTATTACCTGTAAACAAAAAAATAAAATAATTAAGATATGTTCAAAGAATTTGTCATTTGAAAGGGGTTGACATTTTGTTGAAGCCTGGCGTGCCTAAATTCCAACAAATCGCCACACAGAAAGAGTCCAGCTGGCCTACCATGATGTCTTTACGCAGTATTGTTTTACTCTTATTCCAGTCTGGGAAAGAGACGGAGCTATACAGGATGTCTAGCGCCATCTCTTTCCACACTGAAAAAGGAGTAAAACAATCATGTTAAAGTCAAAGTCAAAATGTTTATTGCGAACTAAGTGTACAATGTTGGTGTTGGTTTATGTTGGTAGGTACTTAAGACTTAGCAGCCTTTTACAAGCATTGCAATTGGGTATCATACGCCTGCCTTTATCGTGCTAAAATAGCATGCATTAAATATTATTATTTTTTAATTATTTCCTTTATATTAGCACAATTAAATTGAGAAATTTTATTTATGTCAAAATAAAATGTCAATAGTTATGAATTCAATACAATGTTTTAAGACGTCATGGTAGACCTCCTGAAGAATTGTATGTTTAGGTTCATTCATTAAATGCAGCAACATGAGTTTTCTAGAACCACTGTTTTACGTACTTAATGCGACTTTATTCCAACTCCGAATTACTTAGATTAACCATTAAGCTACTAAATATGGTGACTGGTAATTTTTGACTGTTAACTTAACACGTGATTCTACTCATAACAAACAAACGAAACTTTTTTTTTATACTCATTCACTTTTATCACAAGTTTGCAAGCCGTGCGGGTGCTTTGCCTACCCACTGTTGCACGGTATGATAATAAGGAGACAGAACGGCGTCACGCGGCTTACAGCTGATAGACCAAAGCACAGGCGCGAATTTCATACGGCATCAAACTTCCTACATTCTTATAGACATTCACATTCATCAGGCGACTAATCTATCTATACATTTCCAGGATAACATGGCATCGGTTTGTATGGATTACCCGTACAATGAGAGATCCGCATAAACTGGTTTTGTATAGCTAGATTGGACGCCGTGGGTATGACAGTCCTAGGTCAAGGTTCTCATGATCATTATTCTCTTGCTGAAGGATAACAATAATAATAACAGCCGCACGGGTCGATCTTAAAGGTTAAGCCGTGCTTGCGGAGGTGGGTCCGTGGATGGGTGACCATAATTACATACAGAGTTTCCTCCGTGCCTCGGAAAGCACGCTAAGCCGTGGGTCCCGGCTGTCATTTGCAGATCTTTGACAGTCGTTACGAGTAGTCAGAAGCCAAAAGTCTGACATCCAGTCTTACTAAGGGGTATCGTATTACCCAGTTACTAGGTTGTGGAATTCAGATATGCAGTCGCTTCATGTAAAATACTGGTACTCAGCTGCATCCGGTGAGACTGGAAGCCGACCCCAAGGTAGTTTGGGAAAAGGCTAGGCAGATGATGATGATGAAGGTCACAGAAATACACTGGATGTGAGAAGCGCTGAGGACTTATAAGGCTATCGTTTTCATAGCGATTCGTATTTCTACGTCTTTCCTCAAGAATTACTCCTCAAAAAAAAAAAACAATAAAATAACCCGCATCAATAAAAAAAAACCCCAATAAATCACGCGACCACTATCCTACCACTGCACACACGTGTAGCCACTCCACTCATAATCCCCACAGAGCCCAACATACAAATAATGTACCGTATTTGTGCACGGATTAACGCGTCCGTGTCCAATTACTGGTAGCACAAAGCGTGGACACCCTAGTCGGTAGGTATTCAAATAGACTTGGGGCGAATCCTTTTATTGGAGTCTCTTTGTCTCTCTTTTGTCGTGTGATGTGGTCACCCTAGTTTAAATGCTGTGAACTGTATATAGGATGTTTTATTTGATTTGATTTTATTTTAAACTACTTTGGGTTTTGCTACTGGAATGAAGTAGCAGGATTATTCATTTTGTGTATTTTCTATGAATTCTGTTAAGTCATCTTTCTGTTATGAATTATGATGGGCTTCATAGTTCGTGAATTTTTGATTTTCATTTATTTCAGTAATTATTTTTTACATCCTATCGATTTTTAAAGCAAAGTTATAAGATTAAAATTAAAGAATAAAATAAGTAACAAAACAGTAACCAAATAAATAAATTAAAAAGTAAATTTCAAATAAAGAATGTAAAAACAACTTAAATCAGAATCATCATTACAAATAATTATCAAAAATAATAATGCAAAATTAAAAATATTACGAATTCCTATACTGATTTCATCTATTCACATAGAGTCGGGGACATAGACTTGCAACATTAAATATAACCATGAATTCAATACTCGTATTTACATGATTCATAAGGTCTAAAATAAAGTCAATTCGATTTTTTTTTAGAAAAAAAAAACCTGTTTTAGTAGCGGTAATTTCCAACAAGCCTAAAAGCTTGTCATGCTATAACCTACTTCTCTTCATGGTGTTAGGGTTTCTGAACAGTATTGCCGTATTGTTGGCCCCTGGCACCACCACTAAACTGTTTCATACAAAAATTTAGTACCTGCACACAGTTAAAATGCATTTTTTTATAACGACATTCGAAATATGACAGGGGAGGGAGGAGTGGCTAAATAATAACAGCCGCACGGGTAGACCTTTAAGTTAAAGCTGTGCTTGCCGATGTTGGTCCGTTGATGGGTGACCATAATTACATATCGAGTTTCCTCCGTACCTCGGAAAACACGTTAAGCCGTTGGTACCGCCTGTCATTTGTAGATCTTTGACAGTCGTTACGAGTAGTCAGAAGCCGAAAATCTGACATCCAGTCTTACCAAGGGGTATCGTATTACCCAGTTACTGGGTTGTGTAGGTCAGATAGGCAGTCGCTTTATGTAAAATACTGGTACTCAGCTGCATCCGATTAGACTGGAAGCCGACCACAACATAGTCTGGGAAAAGACTGGCAGATGATGATGACCTTCGAAATATTACAATCCTGAAGGGTCTAGAATCAATTATTGAATCCATTGAAAAAGTTTGAGTCATAAATTTATGCCTCCCTTACTCAGACATAAAGGTATATCTATTTTAGCTCTCTTTATCTATTTCAGCAGAATTACTTAGCTTTCCTGTCTAAGCTTTTATTTGGCAATTTATTAATAAAAATACTCATCTTACAGCCAGTAAACCGCCCTCTAAATAATCTCAAATATCAAAGCCACAGCCCTAACAATTGTCTCTATTGTCTTTTAATAGGGATGGGAACGATTATCGGTAAGCATAGTACAGATAAGCGAACTTACGAAAAAAATTGCGGTACTATAAAAAAAAAAAAAAGTTTATTTGTCTCGCACAGGACAAAAATGTGGTTAAAATTAACAAAAAACCAAAAACAAAATTCTGCGTCGTGTAAGGGACACCGACGCGAAAACGCTTACCCCGTACTCAGTACATGAGTACATCATTAAGAACCCATAGTCAGTGGCGGATTTACCAGTAAGCTGAAGCCTATGGC
Organism: Cerastis rubricosa; assembly: GCA_949152445.1. NCBI lineage: Eukaryota > Metazoa > Arthropoda > Insecta > Lepidoptera > Noctuidae > Cerastis > Cerastis rubricosa. Next base: position 1,731,397 of record OX424552.1, read on the forward strand.
GGCAGATTTTTGGGGCGGCCAATTTGGGAACCGAATTTTGATTTTTATTTTAGCTACCTCTTTAAGATTTCTGCATGGTGGTTTTCTGATGTTTTACAGATAAAAGTCTGCGACAAATTTTGCGACGGATGACTTCCCCTCTCACTTGTCATTGTACATTCGGTGTAGCAAACCTCCATATTCTAGAGTAAAACAGCTAGTTCACCCCCCTACCAGTAATCGGCCTCTGCGCCCTCAGCCCACACTTTGTTTGACTGAAAATAGCAAAATTGCAGAAAACCGTACATGATTGAGCTTTGATTAGCTCAAAAATAAACCCAAAAATTATTTTTCATCCCACCATCTCGGAAAGAGTATTTTTAATCTTCAATATCTGAGTGGAAAAGCCGTTTTTATTCTCTAGAGGATAAAGTAAATTGAATTTAGAACATCGTGTGCACTAAGTTTGTGAATTAAAAAAAACATTAAACCTATTTACTGCTACCTCTATGGTGCCGAATATATCATACAACTTTTTTTTAATTTGTTAAAAACTCAGACTCGGAACCTTCTTGGTGTTCTTTTTTCAATTTGCTTTGTACGCGGTTCTTTACGCGGCATTTTTTCACGTCATTGTTAATTATACCGTAATATTATTTTGTTATATTTTAAAGATTATTCTGTAATACTTACCTGTCATAATGTAGTAATTAATACCTAAACTGAAATAAAAGTGTACCTATCTTGTGATTGTAAACTTTTTTTTTTGCATTTAGTCATTTCCTCGCTGAGGTGGAATGAAAAGTTACGTGTTGCACTCGAGTGCAAAGATTTTTCACCTCGTGCTCTTTTGATTCCCTCGCTAACGCTCAGGATTCTAATTTTGAATCACTCGCTGCGCTCGTGATTCAATTTTAGAATCCTTCGCTTACTCAGTCATCAAAATTGAACACGCGGTTAAAAAGCAACTTTGCTCTCTTGTATAACAAATAACTATTACGTGCAATTTCAGCGAAATTGTTGGATTGTAAAAATAATCTAGGACATTGTAGAGGCAAGGGCGGCAAAAACTTTACAGCCTATACCTCGAAAATTTGTAAATACGCCACTGCTCATAGCAATTTTTTTTATTTTAATATCTCGTTTCTAGTGTTAATGATAGTACGTACTTTTCGATATAATACTGAGTAAAATGTCGCTACTTTTTATCGATACATTACATCCCTTGGCGGCTATTGTCGCCCCCCGGCAGTATCTCGTTGAAAATTGTCACAATAACCACTTATAAAGGACAGATGTGGTTTTTTAGGGATTTGTTGGGGTTCCGTATCCAATATTCCATATAGGTAAAAACGAGAACCCACATGGTCCTACTTCGTTTGCCCGTAATGTCTCAATAATATGGTAATTGTTACTATGATATTGCCTTCATAATAAATATCCTGCCGTTATCCCAATTTCTTCTTCCATACTTGTCTATAACTCGTCATAGCAGTTACTCCCTTTCTGGACACATCATCTTTTGCACAGTCCATACATTGTTACTTTGGTCTTACTCCGCTCTTGTCTTGAAACTGGGATAGTTTTATGAAATGCTAGGCCACTAAAGAATACGTCACCACATCACTATAGAACACAGAAATTTATTAATTTTCTTTGCGAAAAAATTCGAAATAATCCTTTATGTAAATATTGGTAAGGTATTACGGAAAAACTGAAACGGACTCGATCAGGCACATTTATTTTAAATCTGCTGAAATCCTTTACAAATGAATCTATTTTTGCGCTCAAAAAACCATTAAAATTGAGCTACCTAAATGACTTTTTAACCGGAACCAAGGTCCTACAAGTTCACCAAAGTATGCATGTTAACGGAACCCTCAGTAAACGAGTCCGACTCGCACTTGTCATTTTTTTTTTATCTTGTTACAATTTTTTTTTGTTAATCTCTATGTCAATAAAGAGATTTGTCACGGTTATATCTTTTTGTATGAAGATTAAATCGCCCCATTGGTAAATGTAGTACGTTGGAGAGATTTCGGGTCACAGTATTTATTCACGGTTATTTATTTGGCACTGTGGCTGGTAGCAGCTGGGTGAGAGTTACCGAGAGTTTTCATGAGAGGGAGAGTTTTCCATCAGACAGGTCGTCATCATCTGCCAAGCTATTTCCCAGTCATGTTGGGGTCGGCTTCCAGTCTACCTATATTTCACATGGAGCGACTGCCTATCTGACCTCAACAATCCAGTTCGTACGGACAGGGTCGGTTAGACAGGAAGTCCTGAGAAATTGCTGGAAAAAACCCAATAACCTTTTGCCCGATCCGGGAATCGGACCCAGGCCCAGCTGTTGCGCTTACGAACAAGACCAACGAGGCAATCCAGTAAACTACCGATTTTGATTCGAAGTGTCTCTGATCTAATTTAGTTTTTTATGCAAGTCTAGATATCCACCATACCTTTTCAGTAACACTAACGGACAATGAAGGACATTTGGACAAAGCACAAGACTTTTGTAATTATCTGTTCAAAAATGAACTCATTAAAATACAGTAAAACAAAAAAAAAATCAGATTCAAATTCAAACCTCTGTAAAACAGTTTCAAGATTTGCAAAGTTCAGACCATTATCATGCAGAAAGTAGTTAAAACTTACTCCAACAGATAGTTCTATTACTGTTAACTGTACCGTGTTAAACTTTAAAGTGGCAAGTTTACAAGAAACTTTTAAACTAAGTTTAAGGATTAACTTTGGCTTAACAACCTCTTAGGGCGAATTTTACTAATGAAACTGAACGTCATTAAAATCTAAAGGTACAATTTGAATTTCGAGAATAATAGTAGTGTGACACTAGGTCGTTCGCCCGAATTCGATTGTCTATAGAATTCGGACAAACGACCAAGTTTAAACAGATGGGGTCGAGTAAGCCTGGGGGTCTACTCTCAAAGCACGACATACGTAGTTTCGGCCGAAGTTACGGTTGTTTCCTATTCCGTATCACTGACGGACATACGATTCGTTTGACGCCCGAAGTAAAAATGAATGACAACACGATTGGACAGTTGTCCTTACTCCCGATGTGCTTTCAAAACTCATGAATCCGAAATTATTAAGGAGTAGGGTTAATTCATTTAAACTACTAGAAAGGTAATTAATGCACCAGGAGCCTGTATTCGAGTAAAGTCTTCGACCACCCGAATACGGGCTAACGACCAAGTATAAATGCGCCCATTAGAAATAAACTGTCACAGACAGGTTTGAGTTACTTAGACGACATTCTACAAAGCCGAAATATTAAGCTTTATGCTATCTCATATTGACGCCTGAATTCTAAACCTACACATATTCAAGTAAAGTAATCGTAAAGATGGGAAGATGACCTTCAAGAAAATTGCTGGTCCGGTATGGACCCGTTTAGCAACAGACAGGACCACGTGCAAATATTTACAGGAGACCTTCGCGACGGACAAGATGTTTCACAGAAACCTGCAGTTGATTATCATTTAAATGCAAGTAAGATTTTAATAAATTTAGTTTTTTAGTACTTAGGCATTTCTTTAGTAATTGTAAGGAACGAAACAGCAATAAAGGCTATTTTATTTTTTATAATATTTAAAGTACGTTCTGTTTGTGCGATGTGCATTTGACTATACCACATTAAACAATAAAGTGCGAAAAAAAAAAACACTTGATAAAAAAATACTAAGACTACTTCTCATCCAAAGCTACCGAAGCCATGCAAATACAACCCATACAAATAAAATATCCCATTAAAACAAATCATTTCCAGTCCAGTAGCTACTAAGTACTGCTAATTTCACACATCCATACTCCTATTGCTGCTTATCCCACCCCTGGCAGTAAGTCGTGAATATACAGGGGCTGGTCTCTTTACATGTTTCAAATGAACGGTTTGGCGAAGTGACGGTTGCTATGGTAAATATTTTGTAAGTTTTTGGAGAGTAGGTACTTGAAGTGATATGAAGAAGAAGAAGAAACCTTTTAACGTAAACATACTAGGTATTTCTCCTGTATCGTGGGTGCGTTTACAAACATTTAGGCCCCTAGCACACGACGTATTTTAAACGCGCAGACGACGCGCAGATGACGCGCTTCAAACGAGATTTGAACACAACCTTGTAACCTAAGCACACGGGGTGATCGTGAAACGCGCGTCTGCTGCGCGTATACGCGCAGATACAGCGATGCGGGCGGTGCGGTGGCGTGAGTGCGCACCCCTCCTTTACCCCTCCTCCGACCCCTTGTACTCGTTTCAAACGAGTTTCGAACGCGCTTCACACGAAACGCAACGCGTGTTCCTGAAACGCGCGTCGTCTGCGCGTTTAAAATACGCCGTGTGCTAGGGGCCTAAAACTAACATACACAAACAGCCAGACACGGAACAACTATCTGTAGGCCATACAAATATTTGTTCCGTGCGGGGATCGAAACCGCGATACGCAGCGCAGCAGTCGATCGCTCAATCGCTGCGCCAACCGTGTCGTCATATGAATGTTGGCTAGTTTTTAAAAATTCCAGTCGGCGACTGTGAGCGTGCTAGTGATTCTACTCGTCCAAAATCAAAATCAAAATATTTTTATTTTAAATAGGCCTAGGTTCAGCCACTGCGCCAAATGTTCCGTCAAAAACCCGAAAGCCATTTATGAAATGCATTATCATAATAAGCCTACAGCGTTCCCGCTCCTGGGTCATAGGCTTCCACTCTGTAGAAGGTAGTGGGCACAAATCCACCACGTGGGAGTAGGGGCCGTTCCGAGGGCGAGGGTATGACTGCTAATAGAAAATCTCTTTGAAGAAGATAGTGGTTATAATCCTAGAGAGCATAAAGTACATGAAATTCCATCTACCCGGACTTTTTAATATCCAACTCTTTTAAACCCCGTTAAACAGTATTAAACCCTAAGTCCTAACATGAGGTCAACATCACAACAAGATTATGGAACCCTTTAAAATTAAAATCTTTTATGAAAGAGAAGCGTCACGCTTGCGGATCCCTAATCCTGTATTTATTGTTAAAAATTGTAAGCTAGGATTATCTTCTTGGCATTAGGTTCCGTCCGTATGTCACTTTTGTGTCGCGTCGGATGGTGTAAGCTTTTGGAGAACATTACATCTTAACGCCTATTTTATAAAAGGTGTAGGCAGTACTGTAAATAAAACATCATCATCATCAGCCTATAATGTTCCCACTGCTGGGACACAGGCCTCCTCTCACTGAGAGGAAGTGGGCTGTAATCCACCACGCGGGCCCAGTGCGGGTTGGTTGATGTCAAATGTCTTCGAATTTTTAGTTCTAGTACATGCCGGTTTCCTCACGATGTCTTCCTTCACCGTTATGAGAGCGGCGGTGATGAAATAAATTACACAAAGTAATGCGCCTGCCTGGATTCGATCCCAGAGCTTACTGCTAGTAGGTCTGAGCTGCCACCACTGGGCCACCGCTGATCTAAAGTAAGTACTTCGTGACTAAATACCAATATTCAAGGCTAAGCAGCAGTTGCAACGGTTAATCTGTTGATGGGTGACCATACATTACATCCCATGTTTTCTCCGTGCTTCGAAAAGCACGTTAAGAGAGTTTACGCCGTACGGCATTTCAAAAAAGTCTTTAAAAAAAAAGGTAACAGGAAATTTCTGATTCTATAAATAATTTATAATCGGTCTAATTTAGCTGTAACACTTTTTTTCGAAAATGTTTTTAATTACTTTTTAGACCTATCGTATCCTGCTTATGCGTATGAAGTTTCATTAAAATCGGTTCAGTCATTTCGGAAAATAAGGACTTGAAAGTTTGTAACGACTGTCAAAGATCTACAAATGACAGCCGGGATAAACGGCTCTTTTAACTTATATAAAACTAAAACGTTTTGTACTCAAAAATGCATGTAATGTGGTCATTATTTTGACAACCTTGTTTGAGCAAAGTCGACGTTGCCGTCCTGTTTCAAGGAGCGGCCGGCAAAGTTTTGCCGGCCGCTCTAACAGGCCGGCAATGTTTTGCCGGCCGCTATTTTGACGTTTCAACGTTTTAAAAAATCAAATCCAAAAAGTTTTTATTTAGAACACAGCTGTTTGTATCTATAGAGATAGGTACAAAAAGATTTTATTCCCTATTAGGCTGTATAGTTCCAATTACGATTTCTCGAAAAAAAAAAAAAACTAAGAAGTAACAAAAGCGCGGTTCAGCGAAAATTTTAATTAATACGTTTTTTATTTAAATTACTTGCTGGTTTTATTTAGATTAGGTACTTGCATTTTTGAGTAAAGCACTATACAAACCTTGGCCCACAATGACTGCTTCGCTGGTCCCGCTATGATTGCCTCGAGCTAGCCTAGCTACGCTCTAGGCCTTTCAGCTTGGCCATCATTGCAGCCCTTGCTGTCCTCGCTGTAAAGGCCTCGACCTACGGTCTCGGCCATTATCTCAGCTCGTCCATCAAGTGCTGCACGCTGACCGCGTTGTGTCGGCCTGGAGCTGCGCTACGCTGCGCTGTCGGCCATAATCAGCGCGACCAGCAAAGTAGTCATTATAGACCGCGGCAGTAATGTACTATTATCTTTTCCGATTATATTATTATCGTTGATAGAATTTCACTTTGTCCAGGCACCAAGGTTATATTAGGGTTTTCCAGCAGCGTGGAATCTGGATTCGTGCTTGGGTGATGGCAATTGGCTCTTATTGGCTTGAAACACAACTACCGAACGCCTCTTCACAGAACAAAAGCGTCATACTACCGTCTTATACCGTTATTTCGTGTTCTATTTATATATATATATATATAAATTACGTGACACGTTGTTTGTCAGGGATGGACTCCTAAACTACTTAACCGATTTTAATCAAATTTGCACACCGTATGCAGGTTGATCCCACTTGAAAGATAGGATAGCTTACATCTCAATTTATAGTCGCAATATTATTTTATTGCAAATTAAGTCACAATTATCTGTTACTCCAAACGATTCTAACAGATGGCGGTATCCGTTGACTGGAATGAGTAAGTATCCAATAGATGGCGCTGTATAGAAGCGGAGCAGCAATGTAAAATATTGCGAAAACGGGGAAAATGTGACGCAGACGAAGTTGCGCGCGACAGCTAGTATATTATAACACAAGTCTATTACACTAAAGAAAATAACAATATCTTTCATTTAGCAGGCATACAGAGGAATCCTTCGTAATACAGCGGCAGTAACAAATTACTGAGGCGCGGAGATATTGGCGCCTCGACTGATGCAAATTAGAGCTCATTGACTTGTGACACTCGCTCACACCGTGGTGTAACACGGATCATAGTTCTGTTCTAGTATGTTACGCTGTCAGTGACATGGTGACATCATCATCTGCCTAGCCTTCACCGAACTATGTTGCTATAATTCAATCAATCAATCAATAGGCCCTCTTTCTTGAACTTCCGTCTGTTTTGTAGTGTTGTTTTTTTGTTGTGTTGTTGCTATAATAGTGTGTTTGTGTGTGTGTGTAGTGTGTAGTGGTAAATACATAATAATAAATAAATGTTGGGGTCGGCTTCCAGTCCAAACGATCGGCTATCTTAGCTCCACAACCCAGTTAGTACTGGGTAATACGATACCTTGCTAAGACTGGTTGTCAGACTTTCGGCCCAGTGACATGGTGACATCAGAAGGAAAATTCTTGTATGCTATAAAGCATGACATACTAACTTGCCTGTAATCCACGAACGTTCATAACCAGAAGATGTTACGCCAGTCACATATCCAGAATAAAAAAAAATAGTTTTGCATTTGCACAACGGACAACGACTTTCAACGGTAATTTTAACTTTACCACCGTTGTTATCGCAAATAGCATATTTTTTTAAAAAGTTTGCCTTCTCAGGACTCCCGGCAGATGTGAAACATCTATGTTTTTAATGAATTAATCTCTAATAAGAAAAAAAAAGTAACGAAATATGTAGTAAAAGAAAGAAAAAATAGTTTTACGTGGAACTTTCATAAACAAAACAAGATCAACAATCAATTCAAAACCAACTTTATATTAATGGGAAAAGGTTAATTTTACGTGGCATAGGAGCGGGGGCGCAACACCATTTACTGTCACGGCAAATGAGACGATTTTACTCCCTCCCAGTCGCGCATACAGATCTATCTCATCAAAATTAAATAAAGGATACGTATAGGATTTATTGTATCTCACGAAATCCTTTGCCATGTCACGGAATTCTCTGGGATTATAAAGGACTCCTGAGCATCTCTTGACTTTAGGCCATCACCGGTACTGAATACGCCACCACGGTGTGACAGTCAGCCGTCTTCAAATAATGAACCGCCTCATTTTTCCAACAGCTCGAAGCGTCGTGACTCCCACTCGACTGTATTGTTCGTATCTTAGTATTTAAATAAGATTGAGCTGCCGGCGATAATTGTATATTTTAACGCTCAAATACATTGACGACCGAATTACGTAGACAAAGAAGTTTGAAAGAAATTCGTAATCCATTGCTTCTTAAGTTTTTTTTACTTTATTGGAGGCTTTTATCCTCGAAGGCAAGTCAGCATCATTATAACTTAACCTATACTAAACTTAACTACACAAATAATATAAATTATAATACTCTAAAAACTAAGCAAGAAAAAAAGCGCTGTATAATTGCGTTATTACGGTGATCGTCGAGTACTCCACACCGGAACAACGTAATGAATATTGTGATGTTGTCATAAAAACGGTTACAACCCTAATCTCTTCAAAGTTAGAGTGAACAGGTTTCTTCTGGGTAAGCTCGTACCAGAGTTTGTCTCTGACATCTCTGACCTAGACTAGAGTCAAGAGCAAACCCATCGCAAGTACAGTCAGTGGCCAGTATTACCTGACCCATTTTCCTCTTTTTTGCTTTGTGAGATGGGTCAGGTAACGGGTGCAGCGCACTGTACAAAAAAAAACGTTCTAGAAAGAAAAAAAAACTTGAGAGGTGTCAAGGGACACCCGGATGGAACCAAGTTCCTTTGAACTGGTTTGCTTTCTATGAGAGAGAGAGAGAGACAGACAAAGAAACACGCACACGCCGCGGCGTGTGCGTGTTTCTCTGTCTGTCTTCGCCGCACGGCTTACAACTATAGCAATTGTCCCTGTCACTGTCAATGTCCTTGTCCTTGTCCCTGTCACTGACCCCATCCCTGTCCCTGTCCTTGTCCTTGTACGCCGCTCGGCTTACAACAATAGCAAAAAGTGTCGTTACAACTTATTTGGTTTTAATTTTTTAGCCCCCTTTCGCAACGCGCGATAAGGAACTTCGTTCCAATATAAAACTTCTTTATTATTTTCAACTTCCTCTTTATTTCATCGTCTGCCCCTATTCTTATACCCATCCACATTCTAACTTATCGCTTTTCTTCTTAATAATAAAATACATACATTACTACATGGCCCGGAAATGAAGAATGCACAGACCATAAACAAATGCATAGAGCATACAGAAGCTTATGGACCGAAGATCAATGACGTCCGGTTCCTGTAGTTAAGGAGTTCGGAAGATATTACGCGAAGGGTAGGGGGTTCGATTCCCTTTTGTGATGTTAAACAAGTAATGGGTGCAAGGGTGGTGTCTAAGATTAATAGCTATGTTAATGGGACTATAATTTAAGTGATATTGTGATGTTTATTGTCGTTGTGATAGATTTCTTGATAGCTTGAAATATGGCACCACATCGGTATTTACATTAGAGGTTAGGCAGTTCTACAATATATCCGTATTTCGCCGGTTCGGAGCTCTAAACCATTTTACTATCATTATTAACTTACTCTTGCCCTGGGATAAGTGCATTAATTTGGGGTCGGCGCAGTATATACTATTTCTCGTCATCTCATCATATCATCAGCAATAAAATCATCATTTCAATCATACTTATAACTATGATAGTATAAGGTTTAGTGTTAAGGTTCCATGCAAAAAAGAACCCTTGAAATTGTTACCCTGCATAGTTAGCAACTGCACACATACATGCACATATACAAAGGTACAACCATATAAGTGTGTTTGTCGTTTCGATACATTTTTCTGCGAATCGCCATCATGCCCGCGATCTTGAATGCATAAATATTGTGGGTCGGGGGACTGTGTCCATTGTACGAGACGGCCGTTGACCTACTCGTGAACAGCGGAATAATTAACAGGTATGGATTCGAGGTTCATCATCTTCTGCCTGTCCTTTTGGGGTCGGCTTCCAATATAACCGGATGCAGCTGAAATGCTGAATAGCAGTATTTTGCACGGAGCGTCTGCCCGTCTGACCTCCACAACCTAGTTAGTACTGGGTAATACGGTACCTTTTGGAAAAACTGGTAGAGACTTGTACTTGCAGTAGATTCGAAATTGCTGTTTTCAATGATATAGTATTAAGTGACCAGACTCGTGGATATCTAAACTAATATTATAAAGAGGAAAGATTTGATTGTTTGTTTGTTTGCATTGAATAGGCTCCGAAACTACCGATTTGAAAAAAATCTTTCAGTGTTATATAGCCCATTTAACGAGGAAGGCTATAGGCTATATACCATTACGCTACGACCAATGGAAGTGGAGCAGCAATGAAAAATGTTGCGAAAACTGGGAAAATGTGACGCAAACGAAGTTGCGCCGGACAGCTATTAATTAAATACAGCAGCTCAGGTCTATCTTCAGGTTAAGCCGAGCTTGCCTAGGTTGGACTGTGGATGGGTGATGTCCCATTTTATACGTTAAGCCGTTGGTCCCGGCTGTCATTTGTAGATCTTTGACAGTCGTTACAGGTAGTCAGTGGCGAGAAAGTCTGATAACCAGTCATACCAAGGGGTTTTGTTTTACCCAGTACTACAGCTCCATGTAAAATACAGGTATTCAGCTGCAACCGGTTAGACTGGAAGTCAGCTCCAACATAGACAAAATCAAAATCGATAATCAAAATATTTAAAAAAGTGCACGGTTCGGGTTGGTCGTTTCCTATGGAGAAGAATCGGCAAGAAACTCCATGGTTACTCCTTTAAAATCATTTTGTTTTACAATATTTAAATGTTACAGCGGCAGCGTTAGTAGTTAAGTATGGGAGGACAGCGTAGGCAAGACAAAAGGTCGTTGCTTAAAAAAAAAAGTTGGTAAAAGGCAGGCAGATGATGGTATTAAGTGACCAGAATCTTTCATCTTCCTGTCCTTCTAACATATAACTTGGAGTCAGTACAACCCTTACAAAAACCTCCACTATTAGATAAATGTCATCAAGACAATTCCCGTACCGTACAACACCGGACACGCACGCCTAACGGAATGTCCGCGGCTTCCAATGTCCGCGCTATGTGGTCCGAGTAACTGCTACCGCGACGTGAGGTAGGCAGGCACGTAAGTAACACATGCGTTTTGGTGCTATACTGTCAGTTGAAGACAGGGGACGAGTGTGGTCATATCGAAGGTTTCAAAATCTAGAGTGGCATGTCGATGTTCCCGAAAGTTTCCAATTCAAATACTACACTTATAATATTATAAAGCTGAAGAGTTTGTTTGTTTGCTTGAACGCGCTAATCTCAGGAACTACTGGTCCGATTTGAAATATTCTTTCAGTGTTAGATAGCCCATTTATCGAGGAAGGCTATAGGCTATATATCATCACGCTACGACTAAAAGAAGCGTAGCAGCAATGAAAAATGAGACGCAGTCGAAGTTGCGCGGGACAGCTAGTTGAAATAGATTTATTCAAATATAGAAACTAACTATACAAATTAAAACAATTAAAGGGTAAATAAAATAACTAACAACAAACTGTAAAAAGAGCATCAATAAACTCCTCCTCAACGCGGTCAGCTGGTAATGTGCCCAAAAGACTGGCGGCGTTGCCACGTTGTATATGGCAATACTTAGCCTCTGGCCAAGGTAAAAGCCAGTCCTTGGGTCACGAGAAGCGTCAACTAGCCGCTTGGAAAGTTCCTTAAAAAGGCTCTGAGCACTAGGACCCACTCGCACCCGGCCCAGAGTTATAACCACAAACGTCTTGAAAATATACGTTTCCACTTTAGCTTTCCGCTTTTGGTCGGAAATTAAAACAAGGAACGGGACAAAAATTATCCTATGTCCTACAGGTCATGGTCCACCTAATCATCTGCCTAGCCTTTACCCATGTTGGGGTCGGCTTCCAGTCTAACCGGATGCAGCTAAATACCAGTATTTTAAATGGAGCGACTGCCTATCTGACCTCTACAACCCAGTTAGTACTGCGTAATACGATATCCCTTGGTAAGACTGGTTGTCAGACTTTCGGGCCACTGACTACCTGTAACGACTGTCAAAGATCTACAAATGACAGCCGGGACCAACGGCTTAACGTGCTGTCCGAGGCACGGAAGAAACTCGGTCTATTTCCTCTGTGCGTGGATGCACGTGGGCAATGGGTGGTCACCCATCCAACCTAGGCAAGCGCGGCTTAACCTTAAGATTGACCGGAACGGCTGTTATTATTTAGCCACGAGCTCCTCTAAACTTTCATAATATTCCTGGCCTTTAGGTCACATGTTGTCGGCGCAATAAGTTTTTTCAGCCATTCTCAGTCAATATATTAATTTGATATTTTGTTTATTCTTTACGGTATATTTTATGGTCAAGTTCTTCATGCATGCTTTCTCACGCATGACTCACGCGATGATAACAATGTTCAACCTACTTCGCGGACGGGAGGTTATGTTGCAACTGCGCTGGTTCGTGACAAAACTGTCGTTTAAGCAGTTTATTGTCTTTACAACGAGCTGGGGGAATTTGAACCTTATTTGTTAAGAAACAGATCAAAATTGGACGGGTTTTGTTTGTGGATGTTTTCCTTTGTGTTATTGTTATTGGAATGAATGACAATTCGGTATGATGGTTAAACAAACTCGTAAAGGTATGGTCAACAATACCGACATAAATATAAACATCACGCCTGAAATTCCCGTAGGTTTATGCAGAAGTGTACTTAATCATTATCATCCAGGGACTAAAAAACACCTTCATAAAGGTTACAGAATTATAAGTGTTACACGTTGAATCGGTAACAGAATCAAATGCTGAGCTGAGACCCTTTTGGCATTATTAGTCTTGTTTGTTCATTTATTTTGAATTATTTTTAAGGTGTTATTAATGCCAAATAAAAACAATTTTCTTTCTTTCTTTCTTTCTTTTCTTTCTTTCTTTCTTTCAAATATGTAACAGAAATATGTATCTGTAACAGATATAAAAGTGTTAACAGTGTTTATAAGTGTAACACATTTAAAAGTGTTTTTATTTTCTGTTAAAACTGTTTTAAAAACAGTGTTAAAAACACCTTAATACGGTTACAGTTTGAGTCCCTGATCATCATAATCAGCCTATAATGTTCCTACTGCTGGGACTCAGGCCTCCTCTCTATGAGAGGGAGTAGGCTGTAATTCACCACGCGGGCCCAGTGCGGGTTGGTAGATGTCACATGATTTCGAATTTTTAGTTCTAGGACATGCCGCGTTTTCCTCACGATGTTTTCCTTCACCGTTTTTGAGGGCAGCGGTGATGAAATAAATTACACAAATTAATGTGCTTGCCTGGTTTCGAGCCTACGGCTTTCTGCTTGTGAGTCGGGGCTGCCACCACTGGGCCACCGCTGCTCTCAACCTAGTGTACCTAATAGTACAGTCATATTTGGACTGTTGTGTTTTTAAGTCCCTTGTAGTAGAAGGCGATCCTATTGCTATCCACTGGGCACAAATCCAGGCTCCGTGGCTGCTTCTGAGGTTTTGTTGACGGAAAACCCATCACCAATTTCCCCGACCCAGGAATCAAATCCAGAAACTCATGACTAGCAGTCGCGCTTACGACTACTAGACCAACGAGGCAGTCCTGGGTTCGATTCCCGGGTCAAAGTGTTATCGGGTTTTTCCATCAGGAATTTCTCAGTAGCAGCCACGGAGTCTGGATTAGTGTCCGGCTGATGACAATAGGCTAACTCCTATTACATGAGATTTAAAACATAACTGAAGAAATGTGGATGTACTATTCATTGTTTGTTTGTTTTCTTTTTAAACATTGCCCCCCCCCCCCCCCTAGGAATTTCTTCTGTATCGTGGGTGCGTTTACAAACATTTAAACTCACTTACACAAACAGCATTTCTGTATGGTGTCGGAGGTAAAGAATACCACCATTCCATATCTTCCCGTGGGTGTCGTAAGAGGCGACTAAGGGACTTGCCAGAGAATGGGCAGCAGCGTTCTCTGTGCTTTTGTAACAACCGTACTGCGATCGCCAACCCACCTGCCAAGCGTGGCGATTATGGCAAAAACCCCCCACGTTATGTTATGTCAATATGGCGACACTTGGGGGAGGCCTATGTCCAGCAGTGGACGTATTTCGGCTGAAACGATGATGATGACACAAACAGCCAGACCCGAAACAACTATCTGTAGGCCATACAAATATTTGTTCCGTGCGGGGTTCGAACCCGCGACACGCAGCGCAGCAGTCGATCGCTCAACCACTGCGCCAACCGTGTCGTCAAACATATCAGGTACAACCTCTGCTTAAACTGTCATGTTAACATACTTAAGTAAATGTTTACAATAGCACAGTCAAGAGAAGGAACCTGCGGTTAACTTATAACATAAACCGTAGTTACATTACTCGCTGCATGTTAACTTAGCCGACCGTTCACGACTGGTTCAGGAAATTAACTACAGTTCAGACTACTGCCGACTCCCGAAGTTCTACGGTTTAAGTTAACTGTTTAAAGTTGAACTGTTGTAGATTGTAGGTCGTGGAGGGTTTGATTGAAGAATTTGGAATGTATTGGAGGTAGATGGAGGGGATGATGCATTTCAGTATACATTTGGTAGTAAGACTTCTCTCTGTATGGTGTTGGACGTAAAGAATAGCACCATCCCGTGGGTGTCATAAGAGCCGACTAAGGATTTTGCCAGAGAATGGGCAGCAGCGTTCTCTGTGCTTTTGTGACAACCGTAACTGCGATCGCCAACCCGCCTGCCAAGCGTGGCGATTATGGCAAAACCCTCCTATGTCAATGTGGCGACACTTGGGGGAGACCTGTGTCCAGCAGTGGACGTCTTTTGGGCTGAAATGATGATGATGAAGACTTCTAATTCTAATATGTTAGTCCTCCCGACCCTTGCTCGACGAGCCAGCCCGCGCCGCTGAGCATATAGCATTAAATTCCCTAAATAATAATAATATTACCCAGCATGTCCCTTGCTGCCCCCCCCCCTCAATGACGCCCTAAGCCGAGGTCTGAACCCCAAAGGGGGTGCCCTTAGAGAGCGGTCATTTAAATGTAACTAGTTTGTAAGCCCTGGCTGGGGGCCTTAAATAAATAAATTTGAGGTCACAGGATAGTCCGGTTAAGCAGTTATAACCTTAGCAGCTTGCCCTGCGAGTGGCCACAAAAAAAACTAATATGTTAGTTTATAAACTAATTATTTCATCATTCATCATCAACATTTCAGCCGAAAGACGTCCACTGGTGGACATAGGCCTCCCCCAAGTGTCGCCACATTGACCGGTCCCGTGCGACTCGTATCCAGCGGACTCTACTACTACTAACTCCGAAGGAAATGGGTGGTCACCCCATCCACGGACCAACCTAGGCAGGCGCGGCTTTACATGTATATTTCCAGCTTTCATACTGATATAAATCTGGTATTCCACCAAAGAAACATATAGAACATCACACGTACACCCGCAGGCACGCTTCGCAATAGTTCTCTCTCCAACTTTAATATCCAAGCGCTAAGTTGTACTAAAGTTTCTGAATATTATGCCAGAACTGTCGTCACGTCATGTTCATGTAGATTTACGTTTGTTTCAGCGAATAATGTAACATCACGCTTGTGTTGTTCAAAGGGGTAGTCAGTGCTGTTTTTAGGGTCCCGTACCTAAAGGGTCAAACGGGACCCTATTACTGAGACTCCGCTGTCCGTCCGTCCGTCTGTCACCAGGCTGTATCTCGTGAACCGTAATAGTTAGCTGGTTGAAATTTCTACAGATTATGTATTTCCGTTGATGCTATAACAACAAATACTAAACACAGAATAAAATAAATATTTAACGGGGGTCCCATACAAAAAAGTGTTTTTTTTGTTCATTTTTATAAATAATGGTACGGAACCCTTCGTGCGCGAGTCCGACTCGTACTTGGCCGGTTTTTATAAATAATAGTACGGATCCCTTCAAGCGCGAGTCCGACTCGCACTTGCCCGGTTTTTTTTGAAGATTTTTTTTGCAAAAAATTTTATACGAAAATAAATTGTAAAAAATAGATTCTTGCTGAATATATTATAAACACCTCCTTTTTTGGAAGTCGGTTAAAAACACTATCCGTCCAGAGAAACCAGATGAACCAATCAATAAGTTATAACAACTACCCAAACTTAAGCTCTTAACCTAAGTATCTTAACCCCAATCAAGTAAGATTAAATTAACCGAATACCAGCTTGAACCTGTTTATACCCTTGTCACGGGGACTATTTGACGAGATTCAGATTAATCATTATTTCAGTTAAGTCGGGAAATAGATTAACTTAACTGGCCTTGTGAGGGACATTGATTGGCGGGGACGTTATCCTATCATCAACTGCTGTCTTTTCCAGTAGAGAGGTAATTGTTATTGTATCACAAACAATGTTCCACATCCTAAGGAGGCTAAGAAAAAAGTAAAATTGTTAATAGTTATTAATTACTTATTCATATAATTATTAGATTAAGATTTATGTGTATTACGTTTTTTATCTATTATATAACCATAACTGCACTATTGTATTAGGTAACCCTGTAATGATAGTGTATTTGTTTTTTAAATAAATAAAAAAAAAAAAAAAAAGACAGGACAACGTCGAGTCTTTCGAAAAATGCAGGCCGCTTTGCCCGCTTTTCAAAAAAATATAAATACTTACTTTGTATCTATGTACATGGTGCGTTCTGTATGGTGTCGGACGTAAAGAATAGCACCATCCCATATCTTCCCGTGGGTGTCGTAAGAGGCGACTAAGGGACTTACCAGAGAATGGGCAGCAGCGTTCTCTGTGCTTTTGTAACAACTGTACTGCGATCGCCAACCCGCCTGCCAAGCGTGGCGATTATGGCAATGTGGCGACACTTGGGGGAGGCCTATGTCCAGCAGTGGACGTCTTTCGGCTGAAATGATGATAACATGGTGCGAATTGGGATGTTTATTAGAAACCAATTACATAATCATATTTGTGGACAGTAGTAGGACCTCGTGGCTAAATAATAACAGCCGCACGGGTCGATCTTTAAGGTTAAGCCGCGCTTGCCAAGGTTGGTCCGTGGATGTGTGACCACCCATTATATACCGAGTTTCCTCCGTGCCTCGGAAAGCACGTGAAGCCGTTGGTCCCAGCTGTAGATTGTAGATCTTTGACAGTCGTTACAGGTAGTCAGTGGCTCGAAAGTCTAACAACCAGTCTTACCAAGGGTTATCGTATTACCCAGTACTGGGTTGTGGACGTCAGATTGGCAGTCGCTCTATATAAAATAAAAACCGTCTTATAGCTAGACCCCTTTCGAGGAATACCGACGTTTTTCTTATTACCAATTTGCAAAATGACAGCCAATTAAATATTTTTCATAAAGCTCTTATGAATGCTGAACTATGTCGTCTGTCAGGCGAATACTATGAACCGTCGTGGCTCATATCGCAAGCCTTTAAGAGACTAATGCAGTATGCATGCGGTATTGCAGTTTTGTGGAAACACACGGGAATGGATGCGTTGGACGGGACCGCCGGCATAGATATAAAACGTTGAAGGAGATGACAAAGAAAATATAGTATTTCATCGGACGAACATACTAGCATTATCATCATTCTCTTGCCCTTATCCCATTTTTTTTTCGGCGCAGCATGTCTTCGTTTTCCATACTTCTCTATTACTTGTCATCTCATGAGACACCTCCTTTCTTGCCATATCATCCTTCACACAGTCCATCTTTCGTTTCTTTGGCCTTCCTCTACTCTTATCCATATTCATACTCAAAACTATAACAATATAGCATGGATGGGTTGGGTGGGACTAATAAGCAACAAGCATAATATTCGACGGCACGGTTGGCGCAGTGGCTAAGCGATTGACTGCTGCGCAGCGTGTCACGGGTTCTATTCCCGCACGGAGCAAATATTTGTTTAGCCTACAGATAGTCGTTCCGGGTCTGGCTGTTTGTGAGTTTAAATGTTTCTATCTATTACTTGTCATCTCATGAGACACCTCCTTTCTTGCCATATCATCCTTCACAGTCCTTTCTTTAGTCATCCTCTCAAAACGCACACGCACGACCCAATTGTTCGACCGTATATTTCCAACAAAAGAAATTCTCCATACATATTCTGGGGGTGAAGCTCGTATTACCATCAGATGGGGGTTGAATGAGTTATTATGTATTCACCACAAGGGGTGAAAAGGGGGGTAGTACTGAAATATATGCAGCCTGGCGAAAATGTAAAATTGTTAATGTATATTCTGCATCGTTTCGATTTTCGTATTTAAATGCTACATTTTAGTAAACGTCTGAAATAGCAGAACGTGCAAGGATATGTATGTCTCCAAATCATAATTTAAAAAAAAAATATCTAAACTAATATTATAAAGAGGAAAGATTTAATTGTTTGTTTGTTTGCATTGATTTTTTTGTTTTTTCCAAAACTACTGGTCCGATTTGAAAAATTCTTTCAGTGTTAGATAGCCCATTTATCGAGGAAGGCTATAGGCTACATATCATCACGCTACGACCAATAGAAGTGGAGCAGCAATGAAAAATGTAGCGAAAACGGGGAAAATGTGACGCAAACGAATTTGCGCCGGACAGCTAGTATAGAGTAAGCAGCTCAGCAACATGAGATGATGATTACCAGGCACAGATATCTAAAAACTACAGACATAAAACCTCAAAACTAAAGGCAAGGCAAAAAAAATAATTGAAAATCGGTCCGTAATTGGCGGAGATACCGGTGAAAATCCATAAAAAAACACATACAGTACATACAGTCGAATAGAAGACCTCCTCTTTTTGGAAGTCGGTTAAAAATTGATTCAATAAACAACAGCCCGATCGCTCGCTGCCAACAGAACCAGTTTGTTTATCGTCTGCATCATTGTCAATGGTTACGCTCTACTTGTCTTTGACTCACATCCGGCAGCCGTAATGTTGGTATTTATGACTTTTGTATCTTCAAGACATATCGTGTAGTGGGTAGGCTGGGTTACGATATATTGTTTCTTGGGATTTTAAGACTGCTATTAGCAGTTTCCGACAGAGAATAGATCAACCGTGACGTCGGCATCAACATCTGCCTAGCCTATTCCTAAATATGTTGGGGACGGCTTCTAGTCCAACCGGATGCAGATGAATACCAGTATTTTACATGGAGCGACTTATACCCATATCTTCCCGTGGGTGTCGTAAGAGGCGACTAAGGGACTTGCCAGAGAATGGGCAGCAGCGTTCTCTGTGCTTTTGTAACAACCGTACTGCAATCGGCAACCCGCCTGCCAAGCGTGGCGATTATGGCAAAACCCCCCAAAATGTCAATGTGGCGACACTTGGGGGAGGCCTATGTCCAGCAGTGGGCGTCTTTTGGGCTGAAATGATGATGATGACTGCCTATCTGACCTCCACTACCGGTTACTGGATAACATGATACCACGTAGTACGACTGGATTTAGAAACTGCGAATTTAAATACGAAAGCTGATCTCTGGCGAAATGTGAGTGTACTATTAGGGATACCTCTACCTAACCCTTCGGGGATTACTGGCGTGATGTTATCTATACTAATCTACTATATACTAATAATAAAGCTGAAGAGTTTGTTTGTTTGTTTGCTTGAACGCGCTAATCTCAGAAACTAAAGATCCGATTTGCAAAATTCTTTTAGTGTTGTATAGCCCATTTATCGAGGAAGGCTATAGGCTATATCATCACGCTATGACCAAAAGGAGCGGAGCAGCAATGTAAAATGTTGTGAAAACGGGGAAAATCTGACGCAGACCAAGTTGCGCGGGACAGCTATGTTAAATAAAATATTGACAGACATAATATCTTTTTTCCAGATGTACAGTATATTCATATTTCGACAGTTATGTTTAAGTCCCATTTAATAAGGAGCAAGCCTAACTTATGTTAAAGGCCCATGTAATAGGTAGCGAGCCTATTACCGTCAATTGTGCACAAAGCCAGACTCCAGGCTGGTACTGAGAAATAGGCATTGGAAAAACCCAAAAGCAATTAGTCCTGACCCTGGGGATTGAACTCAGCTACCGAAAATGGAAAACCCAAAAGACTCTTCGAGCCAACTGGAAATTTATCTCAAGACCTCTGATTACACAGCTAACAGCTATGTTTCTTACTACAGAGACAATGGGTATAAACATTGATCATCCTCTTATGTTAAGCCGAGGGTCCAGGCAGTCAAACCAACCTGGCTGGCTACCAAATGATTCTAAAAGAGTAACCATGGAGTTTCTTGCCGGTTCTTCTCCATAGGAAACGACCAACCCGAACCGAGCAATTTTTCGTCGACGTTTTATAAGTGCCATGTAGGCCTATGTGAAATCAAAATATTTTCATTATGTCATTTGTAGATCTTTGACAGTCGTTACAGATAGGCAGTGGCCCGAAAGACTTACAACCTCTCTTACCAAAGGGTATCGAATTATCCAGGACTAACTGGGTTGTGGAGGTCAGATAGGCAGTCGCTCCACGGAAAATACTGGTATTCCGCTGCATACGGTTAGACTGGAAGCCGACTCCAACATAGTTGGGAAAAGGTTAGGCAGATAATCAAATGATGAGCCTGTAATGTTCCCACTGCTG
Organism: Cerastis rubricosa; assembly: GCA_949152445.1. NCBI lineage: Eukaryota > Metazoa > Arthropoda > Insecta > Lepidoptera > Noctuidae > Cerastis > Cerastis rubricosa. The sequence continues at coordinate 1,752,234 of OX424552.1, forward strand.
AGTCACAGGCCTCCTGTTTATGAGAGGGAGTGGGCTGTAATCATTTATTAAATTAAGTTATAAGAATAATCGAACTCATCCAGCATTACATAGTAAGTTTCATTTGTATTTGTATGTATGTTGCATTTATGTAACAAATGTCTATATTTATGTAACTAAATAAGTAAAATCTGTTTTTCTATTTTTATACTCCTATGTTAAATAAATGCATGCCGTGGCAGCCTTTAATTAAGGCTACACTATAAATTGTAAAATAGTATGAGTAGTTTAGCATGTATTTTTGGTGTAAGCTTTGTTGGTTGTCCTTAAATAAATAAATAAATAAATAAATAAATAAATAAATCCACCACGCGGGCCCAGTGCGGGTTGGTAGAAGTCACATGTCTTCGAATTTTTAGTTCTAAGACATGCCGGTTTCCTCACGATGTTTTCCTTCACCGTTTTTGAGAGCAGTGGTGATAAATAATGAATTATAGTTAATAATGTTTATAGTACTTTCAAGTAGAAAGTAGTTCGAGAGTATGAAGTTATCAGTATGTGTGTCATTTGTAACCTCAAAAATTTCTGTTACTTTTTTAACTGGCGGTTTTTTTTATTAAGTAGTTATGTAGCTTTCACTGAATATTATCATTTCAACAATGAAAGAAAAGGCCACACAATATTGAGCTGTTTGGTAAGGCAATAAATTGATATCAGACGCTACCGTTTTCTTCAATTCTTGCCCTTCATTCGGCATCTTTCACTGAATCTAAAATGAAATGAATGAACAAAATCATAAGTAAACCAATCCAACAATTAGGCAACATACAGGGCAAGTACATCGGTAACCCAGGTACTCTCCGCGAGATCGTCAGCAGCACCAAGGAGCTGCTGGCCTTTCTCGGGGAGCTGGGGTGGTTGGAGTAATGTTCCCACCCGTACGCAAAATACGCGCTTTAGACGTGGAGTTGCGGAAACCAGCCCGCTATACAATACAATACATCAGGTGTATGGTACTTGAACAACTTTCGCTTTGAGACCAACATCTTATCACCATCATATCATCATCATCATCATCAGCCTATAATGTTCCCACTGCTGGAACACAGGCCTCCTCTCTATGAGAGGGAGTGGGCTCTAATCCACCACGCGGGCCCAGTGCGGGTTGGACCACCATCATACCGCATAATATAAAATTAAACAACTGCCCCATACTCTGGGTCGAATAGATATTGCATGTTTGTATGGAACAGCAGATTATATTTTTCATAACGAATTTTTTGGTCCCGTAGCGACAGTTGTTCTGTTTGTAAGTCTGTACCACACCCTGAAATATGATCTCACTTTTCTAGGTATATGCTGAACAATTTTAAGTTACGATTGAGACATGAAAGAAGTCAGACAGACCAATTTACGCTTGTAACCTTGTTTTGTACTTGAAGAAGAGTTTTTTTAACGTTTCCCCACACTAGGAATTTCTCCTGTATCGTGGGTGCGTTTGCAAATATTAAAACTCACATACACAAACAGACAGACCCGGAACAACTATCTGTAGGCCATACAAATATTTGTTCCGTGCGGTGATCGAATCCGCGACACGCAGAGCAGCAGTTAATCGTTTAGCGATTGCGCCAACCGTGCCCGCGTCGTGCCGTATTGTCATATTCGTATACTTTGTATCCTCTCCAAATACCATAATCCATTATCTGTTAGTGAGAGCAGCGGTGGCCCAGTGGTGGTAGCCCCGACTTACGAGTAGTAAGCTGTGGGTTCGAACCCAGGCAGACGCATGACTTTGTGTAATTTATTTCATCACCGCTGCTCTCAAAAACGGTAAAGGAAAACATCATGAAAGACGGCATGTCCTAGAACTAAAAATTCGAAGACATGTGACATCTACCAACCCGCACTGGGCCCGCGTGGTGGATAACAGCCTCTCGTAGAGAGAAGGCCTGTGTCCCAGCAGTGGGAACATTATAAGCTGATGATAATGATGATTATCCGTGTGAATAAAATTCAAAATACAATTTCCGCCAAAGAAATAGAACGTTTTCGTCTCTCCCAAATAGTCCAAGAGTTAGCTAAAGAGATGACGCGTAAATTAAGCCTATTAACATTGTCGCCTCATTCTGTAATTGATATCCAAGATTGGCCTCAATTGACGACAAGACTCTTGGGACTATTCACACGGAGTTTTTATATTGTGTCCAATTGATCCGGTGGCTCGACAGAACATGTGATTAGCTAGGCTTAGTGAAGTGTAAAGATCTGGTTGTATGGGCGCTTTTTTTTTGGCAATTACTGCCCGAGTAAATAAGTGCACTTATCTTATGTACTTATATGTTTTCAGTATGCCTTTTTAACCTTTTGAACGCCATTGTCACATATACGTGACAAGCAAGCGCGTGCCCTGTACGCCAATGACACAAATATGTGACAAAAAATGTGGTGCACTAAAACACGAAATAAGCTTAATAATAAAATCATTTTTTTTGTTTGTGATTATTTAAATATCTTTAAAATGTGATCTATATCTTAAATATTTAATGTCTTATCAAGAAATAAGTTAATAATACTATTGAAATCCCATTTTTTTATTTGTAAGTATTTGCGGTTAATTTGTGGCTTGGCGTGGAGGGCACGCGCGTGCGTTTATGCTCTGGCGTTAAAAAGGTTAAAGCGGATGAGAGGTACTCCTGCAGGACTGTTCGAAAACGATACCGTGGCCCTGGAATACAAAGGGCTAAGAAGAAACATGGATGGGTTTTAGTCAGTACAAGTCTGACACTCCCTTCCGCTCCGCCCAGAGCGGGAGGAGGTCATTTGATGATTTCCCATCCGTAAAAAAGGCACTCCACTAGAGTCAACTCTGGAGATAGTCATTTTTTTGTTTCATTTCATCTTCACACAATGAACAGACCTCAGGCTGCGGCTTCACATCAAAAACTATTTTAAAATTAAAATATCCAGACACCAGACCAAATTGTAGTGTATAAACTGGATAAACATTTTGGATACTTTTTATCCAGGTAGTAAGATGCCGTGGGACTATTACCAAACTCCACATGAGCGCAGCCGCAGGCATGAGCTTGCACTTTTTATTTATTTATGTATAATATTTATGTATTTATTTATACACTACTACACTATCTTTACAGGTTTACCCCAATACAATAGTGGTTTGCAAACACACGGCAAATAAATTGAAAAATAAACTTACGGCTGATTCTTAAAAATCTATCTAAGTGAATCGTCTTGAAAGTCCGTAACTTAGTACAGACAGAGATAGTTTTAGTGTCTTAATAAATACCTGACGTCAAAATATTCAGCAGTTGATCGAAAGATGACATCAGCAACGTTTCAAATAATGTTACGGGCGAAAAATCAATAAATTACCTGAAACAATACAGAAATAAATAATTAATAAAGTTTCAAGGTCAAAACATGTTAATATTCTATTTAGCGCTCATTGGCGAGTGTGTTTGACCAGATTTATGAACGTGGACGAAGGAAAGAGAGTGTGTAAGGATTGTCACAGGTGTCATGCTTTAGTCGGAGTTACTGCCTACCCCCCATGTTGAATAAGCGTGAGTTTACGTATGTGAGCTCTTATCCAATCCAAACGCTAAAAATAAAATGTATTGAATACTAGCTGACCCGCGCAACTTTATCTGCATCACATTTTTTCTGTTTTTAAAACATTTAACATTGCTGCTCCGCTCCTATTTGTTGTAGCGTGATGATATATAGCTTATAGCCTTCCTCGATAAATGGGCTATCCAACACTAAAATATTTTTTCAATTCGAACTAGTGGTTTCCGAGATTAGTGCGTTTAAACTAACTCTTTCATCATCATCATCAGCCTATAATTTTCCCACTGTTGGGACACAGGCCTCCTCTATATGAGAGACAGTGGGCTGTAATCCACCACGCGGGCCCAGTGCGAGTTGTTAGATGCCACATGTCTTCGAATTTTTAGTTCTAGGAAATGCCGGTTTCCTCACGATTTTATCCTTCACCGTTTTTGAGGGCAGCGGTGATGAAATAAATTACACAAAGTAATGCGCCTGCCTGGGTTCGAACTTACGGCTTACTGCTCGTAAGTCAGGGCTGCTATGGCTGGGCCACCGCTACTCTCAACAACAAACTCTTTAGCTTTATAATTATTATTATAGATAGATTTAGAAGTGTAAATGTCGAACAACACAGCTACCTTTAATCCGGTTATTCGATCAAACAGATAACATACAGGTAGACGATGCTGGCTCCGAAACAATGAAGATATCTGTCAGACTGAATACAGATTACCATCAGAAAGTCTTTCTTCTTGATTAATATGTATATCCTCCTGACTGGATTTCGGTCACGAGGAGATTTCGGACATTCTCAACATAGACTAGAAAAGTACCCGAGAGATATTATTTATTTATAGTGCACAAGCGTGTAAAATACCAAAAGAAACGATGGATGGATTGTGTGAAGTATGATTTGGCGAGAAAGGAGGAAATAGAGAAGTTTGGAAGAATAAGACATGCAGCGCCGACCCCAAATGAATTGGGATAAGAGCGAGAAAACACAAGTGCACTCTCTGTTCCTTTACTGTCATAGCCCGAAAGGACGGCAATCCGATACAACCAGGTCGAGATCAGGCGTAGGACCAACAGTTTAACGTGTTTCGTTTTCTGGAACCCTGGAGTATGATACCACCAGGTTCTGAACTCCTGGTAAAGATTCTCAGTAACACCTGAGAACTTCTTGACAGACGTTGGTCTAGCAACAATTTTTATTTTGAAGTGAAAACTTCTTTAGCGGCGTCGTGCAGTTTTGTGATGGGTAAAAAATGTTTGGTCTGAGACTTATAGATGAGGGATATATTATCTAATATTTTACTACTAATAATAAAGTTAAAGACTTTGTTTGTTTGTTGGCTTGAACGCGCTAATCTCAGGTCCGATTCGAAAAAATCTTTCAGTGTTAGATAGCCCATTTATTGAGGAAGGCTATATAGGCTAACTAAGACCAACAGGAGCGGGGCATCAATGAAAAAAATTGCAAAAACGGGTAAAATTTGACGTGACGCGTGTGTGTGATTAGCTAGTAAACCATAATCTGCAGCTGCTTTGCAAGGGAGTAGTCAGTGATTTATTACGATAACAATTTACTCGGAGAAACTTTGACGACTATTTCAACTAATTGTCAAACATAAATACCAAGACAACATATTCTTGTAAAACCACAGCGAAACACGACTAATGAGCCTGTGTAAAACAATGAACCCCAATACACAATACATAAAGTACTAGGATAATATCCAGAGAACTACCAGGCGCCCAGAAAACCCAAAAGGTCAGGTACATACAACGACCGAAAACGAACGCATTCAGACATGTTTCACGTACAGCCAGTGCAAGTGTACTCGCGACCGGCATTTGTTTGCGATTATAGGAGTACGAAGAACAGAATGTAAAGTTCCTCAATACTCCATAGAAAAGAGGGGATCTTCCGAACAGACGGGTGTTATGTCTGGTGGGCGACTGCCCGACAGTTGTTGTCGGGTTTTCTATACGCTTTAAAGCGACAGATAACTTTAAAATTTGCTAGTTCTTCATGTGTATCATAGATGGCGCTGTAGTATTTTTTGTACTACAGGGTATAAAAGCAGAGGAAGTCAAAAAAAAAAGATGGATGGACTTTGTGAAAGATGATATGGCAAGAAAGGACGTGTCGGATGAGATGACGAGTAATAGAGAAGTATGGAAGAAGAAGACATGCTGCGCCAACCCCAAACAGATTGGGATAAGGGCAAGAGAGAGATGATGATGATGATGTTGCTATTTTTTAATGCTGTTACAAGATAGCCGTACGTACGCGTATATCTGTGCGTGCGCATGTTTTCGCTGTGGACAGTCGTTACATAGTCGGAAGCCCGAAAGTCTGACAACAGTCTTACCAAAGAGTTTTGAATTACCCAGGATCTGGGTTGTGGAGGTCAGATAGGCAGTCGCTCCCTACAAAAATCTGGTATTCAGCTGCATCCAGTTAGACTGGTAGCCGTCACCAACATGGTAGAGAAAAGGCTTGCAGAAAATGATGATGACGAAGACGTTGATTAAAGGCGAGATGAGCAGACGACTAAGTTGCCTTCGGGGAAAAGCTGGGGATGAGGGTGGCGCAGGACAGTGGAGATTGGCACAAGAAAAAACAGGCCTATACCTAGCAGTGGAAGAATGCAGGCTGTAGATGATGATATATGTGGGAATGTGGGTTCAAAGAGAAACACACTAATATTATAAAGAGGAAAGATTTGATTGTTTGTTTGTTTGCATTGAATAGGCTCCGAAACGACTGGTCCGATTTGAAAAATTCTTTCAGTGTTGGATAGCATATTTATCGAGGAAGGCTATATATCACCACGCTACGACTAATAGGAGTGGAGCAGCAATGTTAAATGCTTTAAAAACAGGAAAAATGTGATGCAGATAAAGTTGCGCGGGTCAGCTAGTATTCAATACATTGTATTTTTAGCTTTTCAGTGTTTTTGAGTGGAGCAGCAATGAAAAATGTTGCGAAAACGGGGAAAATGTGACGCAAAAGAAGTTGCGCCGGACAGCTAGTTTAAAAATAAAGCGTCTTCGCACGTCTAATATCCATTTACGCCACCTTCTTTATATTCTCTTTCTTCCGACATATTCATCCCTTTCACTCACATTTACGTTCCATTTCCTACATACATATATTTTATTTTATTTGAGATGGGTTTGCTCTTGACTCTAGTCTAGGTCAGAGATCATCATCATCTGCCTAGCCTTTTCCCAAACTATCTTAGGGTCGGCTTCCAGTCTAACCGGATGCAGCTGAGTACTAGTATTTTACATGAAGCGACTGCCTATCTGACCTTCACAACCCAGTAACTGGGTTATACGATACCCCTTGGTAAGACTACATGTCAGACTTTTTGACTTCTGACTACTCGTAACGACTGTCAAAGATCTACAAATGCCAGCCGGGACCAACGGCGGCTGCAAAAGCGTCTAGGTCAGAGATGACGGAGACAAAGTCGACGATGGTACGAGCTTACCCAGAAGAAGCCTGTTCACTCTTACTTTGATGAGATTAAGGTGGTTGTTAATGGAGTTGATTTTCTGAAATACTATGTGAAATAAGACGGAGAGCTACAATACCCCTTCTGTATACTCGAGGGGTAGTTTCACAGCATACAACTGTATTTAATATTCATACATTTAATTAAACTTTTAGCATTATTTTCAGTGCAGCGTTTTTAAAAGAATATTCCACTGTAATGCGGTCCGTTCCGTGGGTTCTTCATTAGCAAGAAACGAATATATTTTTTCAGTGAAAATAAAGTTGGGATTTTTAGTGAAGATTTTTTTTTATTGTTAAGGTTTTAAAACTGACGAATTGTTTTGACTCGCAAAACAATTCGTCAGTTTTTGTCGTCGAGTTTTTTTTTTTGGGTATCTGTGTTTAATTAAAAGTACGGTATTTATTTGTCACAATATCCATAAAACATGTAGGTATTTAATATTATTAATATATAATATTTATGGCGACTCGCATGGGACCGGTCAATGTGGCGAGACTTGGGGGAGGCCCACATGTTATTGTCCTGCTGGTCCTGCTGTTTGCTCATTACAGGAGCTGATGGACGATACTGAAAGTGACAAACTCTTCGCCAAATTTTGGGCTCAGTTTAAATTGTCATCGACACGCTAAGAAGGAGGTGGGTACTCGGACCAAGTAGCCGTAGTGTTTCAAACAAAAACGGCTCAAACATAGCTACCTATAAAGCGAGTGTTGACGAAGTTGTTCGCGAAACTCAAGTTAATTCTATCCCACAGTTAATTCTCACACTCCTAAAAAAAACTAAAATAAAAAGCACTAAAACCCAGGGATCAAATAAACGTTATAAAACTTCGCGGAAAACCCTCATACGTACAGTCGCGTATAAAAGCGTTCCCGTGTACAACACACTCGTTAGAAAATTTAACGAGTGCCAGAGTTTCACAAGAGCGTTTTGTTCGTCGAACTCTCGAGCACTTTTGCTCGCAATAGTACTTTGTTTGTTCGAATTTCGAAATAAAAGGTTTGCAAAGGTGTCTGGTTGTGAGTGTACTTTTGTTCTGCGCTGGACAGTTTTGTTGATGATTGTACTTTGAAGGATTAAATGTTATCCTTTTTGTTTTTGTTGGAAGAAGATACTGACTGGCGAGTGCTTCGGTGGTCTACTGGCCGCAAGCGCAACTGCTGAGCATGAGGGCCCTGGGTTCGATTCCTAATGATAAAACCCTTTAACAGCAGGAATTTCTCAGTAGCAGCCACGGAGTATGGATTTGTGCCCGGTTGATGGCAATAGGCTCGCCTCTAACGAAATGCGGGGAATAACACCACCATTGTACACTTAGTTCGCACTAAAAAATTTGCCTTTGACTTTGTCCTATTAGATTTTCCTCGTTTTTTGCCAAGTGTTCAAGTAGCAAGTTATAGAAAGCTTGCTTTTCGAACCTAAACATAACTTAGCTTTCTACTACAATCTTAAAGTTACATATAAGTCGTACTAAGTTTTACTGGTAATAAATCTTAGTAAGGTTATCTATAATCTTGTTCAAAGGGACCGACGCGGGCGCAGACTCACGCGTACGGTAGAAAGTAAAGTAACTATTCGTTCTTAGGTTTAAAATGGACTCTTTGTTGGCAGATTGGTTGCAAGTACAACTGCTGAATTATGGGGTGGCCTACCATGACGTCTTAAAGTAACAATGTTTTAATCTTATTGCATAGTGGGAAAGAGATGGCTCTAGTCGTTCGCTATAGCTCCGTCTCTTTCAAACTCTGGAATAATATTAAAACAATACTACTTTAAAACGTCATGGTAGTCAGGGTAGTCTTGGGTTCGTATCCCACAACGGACAGTGTTTATGGTGTATAATCATCATCATCATTCTCCTGAAATATGGAAGAAGACAAGCTGCCCTAAACAAATTGAAATAAGGGGTCTTCTTCTTCCATATTTCTCTAATCAGATACCTGTTTTCTTGCCATATCATCCTTCACACAGTCCATCCATCGTTTCTTCCTCCACTCTTATATCCATCCACATTCATACTAAAAACTTTCCTTACGACATTTTCAGTGTTAATGGTGTTTACCAGTGCGAATTTCTCAGTAGCTTTTCAGTCTGGGTTTCAATCCAGTTGGTGTCAAAAGCTGCATTGCACCTGGATAAACTAAACACAACTGAACATTTTTGGAGGGACTCTTGGCTTCCTTGGAAAATGTGACAAAATTAGCATCAAACGCAAAACCTCCATTTTGAAACCGACTTCAAAGAATTAGGAGGAATTCATTGAGAGTGTTGTTTGGGCAAAATTAAGGCATACATCACGAAAATTAGGTCCCCTATTAAAATTCTAACTTTAACGACACCAACATTTAGCTTTATTAAACTAAATATATGAGCACTCAGTCAGGCTAAAAGCTTGGAATGTTACTGCTATTGCCATAAAATATATGCCGTGTGTTACTTGGACATATTCGGGTCACGAGGAGTGGCCTGTGTCCACAAACTATTACTATAGTGGGCCATGATGGCCCAATGGTAACGACCTCGATTTCGTAGGTTAGTTTGCATTTAAGTTCGAATCCAGCCAAACCGCGAGTGTGACTGAATTCGAACACAGGACCTTCGCAACTCTTTACTTGTCTAGCTAGATCTAGCCTTATTCTAACAGCGTTGACGATAATGGAAATAAGGAAATAATTTATGATTGATATTTAAGCTACAAAATGTCACAAATTCATCATCGACATCACGACGGGGTCGCCAATTTAGAAACATGAAGTTCCTCAATACTCCATAGAAAAAAGGAGGATCCTCCGACCAGACGGGTGTAATGTCTGCTGGGCTACAGCCCGACAGTTGTTGTCTGGTTTTTAACCGACTTCTAAAATAGGAGGAGGTTCTCAATTCGGATGTTTGTATTTTTTTTTTTTTATGTTTGTTCGCGCATAACTCTGCCGCTTACCAACCGATTTGCGTTTTTTGTTCGCGCATAACTCAGTCATGTACGAACCGATTTGGAAAATTATTTTTTTATTTCAAAGCCTATGCTTTCCATTTGGTCCCATAGTCACCAAGTCGGGATCTGATGATGGAATCTTGGCGAAATCGAGGGAACTCTTAAAATTTTATAGGAAAACGTACAGCGATTTTAGTATTTTCTACAACAAGTGAAATATTTGCGTTCAATGAGAACCATTCTACCATCAGATCTGATGATGAAGCCAAGAGACAGGCACCGTAACTCTTGTTGACTTGTTGGCTTGTTGGAATTGTAACGGTATGCATTTTCCAGGTGTACCACAGACTTGACTTTCCTTATTCAACCTACGTAACATGTAGGTCCTCTGCTTTGACAGTCTGTTTTCGCGATGATCAGGGTTCTAATTCAAAATGCGTTGATAATTTTTTTCCCTAATTTCTTTTAATCGTTGTCCTTTTTCCTTTTTCTCAGTTTCAGTTCGACGCCGTTTTCTCATACGCGAAGCATCTTTACTAGGCCTACCCATATTTTATTATTAGATTTAAAATATGTCACTAAAAATTAACAAATAAAAAATTTTTTTGCAAAAAAAAAACGACTTCAGAAAACCCTAAACGCACTAAAAAGTCAAAAATAATACTATAACCTACCTATATTAATAAACCTAACCTAACCGACGATTAACCTATAATAAAATTTAATAATTCTTTGGAGTCGGTGCCAAGCAATATACAATACCTGAATGACTATATAGACAGACTAAGGCCAGAAAAACAAAACATCTTACAGTTTCTAAATATTAATTCATTCATTAATTCTAATTATATTGCTTGGCACCGACTCAAAGAATTATTAAATTTTATTTATTTATTTATTTATTTGCTCTCATGCACATCACACATTTTACAATAATTAACTGTCGGTTTTTGTACATGAACCCTGTCAGGGCACTGCAAAGCACAATGTTGGTTTGCTGTTGAGATTATGAACAATACCTAATACTCGTAATTAACACAATACATTTCAGAAATAAATTTATTATTGGTTAATCGTCGGTTAGGTTAGCTTTATTAATATAGGTAGGTTATAGTATTATTTTTGACTTGTTAGTGCGTTTAGGGTTTTTTGAAGTCGGTTTTTTTTTTGCAAAAAAATATTTTCTATTTACTCTTAAGTCGAAAATAACTTTTCTTGCGAGATGTAGAACATGTAAGTTCTTCAGTTTTTATGCCATAGATGGCGCTGTAGTACTTTCAGTTGATTGTTGCAGTAGTACTTTTTGAAGTGTTGCTACCGTGCTTTGTAAGCTGCCGCTTGTCACGATCTTCTGGTGCAAGTAATTTCATCACCATTGCTCTTCAAATGGTCAAGAAGAATATCGTGAGGAATCTAGCATATTCTGGAAACTAAAACCGAGAATATATGACTTGCACACTTGCACTGGGGCCACTAAACGACTCGCTCTTTCTCAAAGAGAGGAGATGTCCCAGCAGTGGGAACATCAGTAGTTTAGTATTTTTCGCAACACCATAATACGCTCCAAGACAGGCATCACCAATGTTGGTGAGATTAAAATTGGGTGTCTGAAGACAGTCATCGTTACCGAGGTAGGCCCAAGAAACGCTGACGTGACGATTTGCGCTCCTCCCTGACTGATAGGCCAGAGAAGGCAAAACACAGAGAGTTGGAAAAGAAAAGGAAAGGATAAGAACAGAGGAGGCGTTTGCCCAGCAGTGAGACAGAACTCTAGTAAAAAAACCGGTCAAGTGCGAGTCGGACTTATTAACTTTTCTTGCGAGATGTAGAACATGTAAGTTCTTCAGTTTTTATGCCATAGATGGCGCTGTAGTACTCGGACTCGCGCACGAAGGGTTCCGTACCATTATTTACAAAAACGAGCAAAAAAAACACTTTTTTGTATGGGAATCCCCTTAAATATTTATTTTATTATTTATTATTTTTTTATTTTGTTAATTGACTTTTCGATTACCTACTTTATATTTTGTATGCCTTCTGGCGGGACATAGTATGGACCAACATTTATTTATAACATCTGTATATTTTTACCCTATGTTCACAAAATGATTAAATGAATTTGAATTTGAAGTCTCAGTAATAGGGTCCCGTTAGACCCTTTAAAAAAATACCTTTCTAGCTATATCATCTTTCACACAGTCCAGTTGTTTTACGATGTAAAGTGGAATAAACTAAGTGTCATGCTGAGCCTACATTTAGGTCATAGGCGCGGCCTCTGTCGGCACTTAGGGTGCGCCAAACAAAGTATGAAATGGTACACCGAATGCATTAAAGTGAAAGAAAGTACCAACCCTTTTATAGTTTCAAAAGGGGTACTTTAGCAAATTGAAAGAAACACTTTAAGTTACAATGTAGAGGCAAAAATTGCTGGCTTGGCACATAACATAACGCCTGTATTTTTAAAGGGTTTGGTAGAGTTGTCTTGGTAAGTAAGTAGATGAAGACTAAAGAAGCGACGGATAAACTGTGTGAAGGATGATATGGAAAGAAAGGAGGTGTCTGGTGAGATGACAAGTTATAGAGAAGTTTAGGGGTAGGAGGAACAGGGTGTAAAGTTCCTCATCCCCCGTAGTAAAGGTAGGATCCTCCGACCAGACGGGTGTTGTGTCTGGTGGGCAAGGGCCCGACAGTTTTTTTTTTTTTTTGGAATGGCGTCTCGCAGTTCAACCTAGGAGGTTGTCGTCTGCTTAACCGGACTATCCTGCGGGTGCCTTAAGAGTAAGGCCTCCAGCCAGGGCATAAAAACTTACAAATTAAGCGACTACACGCTAAGGGCACCCCCTGTGGGGTACGAGCCTCGGCCTAGGGCGTCGCTGGGGGAGGACTGCATGGGGGCAGGCTGGATCCGAATGATATCATTATTTAGGGGCTTATTTAAAACTACTGGCACAGCATCGCGGGCTGGCAAGTGCCCGACAGTTGTTGTCGGGTTTCTCTATACAAGTCTTACGTCGATGTAAACTCTGCTTGCGCGATTCAGACCATTTTAGTTCTGCTGTATATTCATAGATGGCGCTGTAGTACTTTTTGTTCTAAGTTGCTTTTTGTTGGTCGCCACAGAAGTATGGAAGAAGAAGACATGCTGCGCCACCCCAAATAAATTGGTATAAGTGCAAGAGAATGATGATACAGGGTAAAAAGGACACCGACGCACAAACGGCTTTCTAATAATTCTCCTATTGGGGTGGGCGTAGCATGTCGTCTTCTTCCATACTTCTCTATTACTTGTCATATCAGCAGACACCTCCTTTCTTGCCATATCATCCTTCACACAGTCCATCTATCGTGACTTTAGTCTTCCCCTACTCATCATCCACATTCATACTTGAACAGCTTTAAGAGCGTTTACACCGTACGGCATTTCATACAAGTTTCCAAGTCCTTATTTTCCAAAATGACTGAACCGATTTCAATGAAACTTAATACGCATATGCAGGATACATAGGTATAAAAATTTACCCTTCTTTTTCGAAATGTCTTGTTAAAAAAAGATTATTGTAAATTTCTGTTTCTATAGATAATAATCGGTCTAATTATTTAGCAGAAACACTATTGTTCGAAAATGTTATTAGTAACTTTTTAGACCTATGTATCCTGGTTAGGGGTATGAAGTTTTATAAAAATCGGTTCAGTCATTTCGAAAAATAAGGACTTGAAAGTTTGTTTTTATGAAATGTCGTAATGCATAAACACTCTTAAAATAAAATACGGATATTCAACTGATTTTTGCCCTAAACACGTAATTTTTGGAAATAAGGAAAAGGGTGTGTCAATTCGAAATTACACTACAGGGTGTAGCAAAAAAGAAAAACGGTAATTCAAAACCGAACACACCTTCCGCAAAGTAGGTTAATGACACACAAACTGTATTCGCCTATTAGCGGACATTCTAATTAAGTTAATTATCACTGTCACCTTTTTTCGCTATTAACGTGACATTTCTTGCGTGCGGTTGGCAAATAAAATGGTTTTTTTTGTAAGGTAAATAATTGTTTTTACACATGATAGAATAAATGGGCCTTGTGGAATAGGACAGTTTGACCGTGTTATTTGAGGTCGTGAGTGTTATAAAAGTTACAGTTTTAGTCATTTACAAAGTCTTCGTCCAAGGGTTTGGTCCACCTTACAGAATAGAACAGAGTGCATTTATCTAAACTAATATTATAAAGAGGAAAGATTTGATTGTTTGTTTGCATTGAATAGGCTCCGGAAACTACTGGTCCTGGTCTGATTTGAAAAATTCTTTCAGTGTTAGATAGCCCATTTATCGAGGAAGGCTATAGGCTATATATCATCACGCTACAACCAAAAGGAGTGGAGCAGCAATGAAAAATGTTGCGAAAACGGGGAAAATGTGACACAAACGAAGTTGCGCGGGACAGCTAGTTTGTCAGAATATTGTACAAAGCTGTTATGTGAATATGTATTACGATCATAATATTCTGCCGTTTCCGGCGTACAAATATGTTTTGTAAAATGATGGTTCATCATAACATTGAAATTAAGTTATTAATCAATAAAATTCGAGCTCGAATTTCGTATGTAATGTATTTGGAGGAGCTCGTGGCTAAATAATAACAGCCACCCAGGACGATCTTTAAGGTTAAGCCGTGCTTGCCGAGGTTGGTTGTGGATGGCTGACTATAATAACATACCGAGTTTCCTCCGTGCCTCGGACACCACGTTAAGCCGTTGGTCCCGGCTGTCACTTGTAGATCTTTGACAGTCGTCACAAGTAGTCAGAAGCTAAAAGTCTGACATTCAGTCTTACCAAGGGGTATCGTATTACCCAGTCCCTGGGTTGTGGAGGTCAGATAGGCAGTCGCTTCATGTAAAATACTGGTACTCAGATGCATCCGGTTAGACTGGAAGCCGACCCCAAGATACTTTGGAAAAAGGCTAGGCAGATGATGATGATGAATCAATAAAATTAGAATTACAAATAATTTAAATAAATTGAACAATAGTTGTATAAGAGATTAATTATATAAGTCAAAATTGAATTGATTGATTTGCAGAATCCGTGGCTGCTACTGAGAAATGCCTGATAGAAAAACCCAATAATACTTTTGGCCCGACCTGAAAATCAAACCTGGGACCTGATGCTCAACAACAAGCGTCGAAAAAGAACTATTTATAAGTATGGAAAGCGGTACCGAAACGTCACGTGGTTTTCGGTACGACACTCAATTTTTAAGCATCCTGCTTTCATAGCATTGAGATATACGCGCATATCATCAAAAAACATTAAAACCTTTCACCACAGCATGGCAATATTGGCACAGATCAAACATTTACAGCGTGCACCCCTGGTAACCCCTAGGGATTAACACCACAAAGATACCGAGTTAATCTACCCATGACACCGCAGACCTGCATTAACACGTACAAACAGAAATGCAACAGATTTTTCAGAAGGATCATCGGCCAAATATCTCTAATAGAATCATAATCTGCCTAGCCTTTTCCCTATGTTGGGGTCAGCTTCCAGTCTTAACGGAAGCAGCCGAGTACCATTATTACATGGAGATACTGCCTATCTGACCTCCACATCCCAGTTAGTACTGGGTAATACGATAAGTATACCATTGGTAAAACTGGTTGTCAGACTTTCGGGTCACTGACTATCTGTAACGACTGTCAATGATCTACAAATGACAGCCGGCATCAACGGCTTTCCGAGGCAAGGAGGGAACTCGGTATGTTGGGTGGTCACCCATCCACGGACCAACCAAGTTGAACCTAAGTTAGATCAACCCGAGCGGCATTTATTATTAGGCCACGAGTTGGAGTTTCCTCCGTGCCTCGGAAAGCACGTTAAGCCGTTGGTCCCGGCTGTCATTGGTAGATCTTTGACAGTCGTTACGAGTAGTTAGAAGCCAAAAGTCTGACATCCAGTCTTACCAAGGGGTATCGTATTACCCAGTTACTGGGATGTGGAGGTCAGATAGGCAATCGCTTCGTGTACTCAGCTGCATCCGGTTGGCACTGGAAGCCGACCCCAAGATAGTTTGGGAAAAGGCTAGGCAGATGATGAGCTCCAAAGCATAGCCTTGCACAAAAACTGTCAATTATGTGGACCTTCTGCATTACTTCCAACACTTCAAACATATGTCTGTATAACCGTATTTACCCGGTGTCGCGGTGGCTGCTAATTGGGCTCGTCGTAATGCGCCCATTCTGCCCCAACCAGATTTGTAAAAGAGTAATTATTTCTGTTTTTTTCGGTAATTGATGATTTTTGTGTTATATTCATGAAAGTGTGCCATGTTAGTCTAGTGGTCGTATCGCAAGCGCGACCGCTGAGCATGAGGTTTATCGGTTCGATTCCCGGGTCGGGCAAAGTGTTATAGGTTTAGGGGTATGAGGAACAGGGTGTAAAATTCCCTATAGAAAAGGGAGGATCCTCCGGCAGGGCGGGTGTTATGCCTGGTGGGCAACTGCCCGACAGTTGTTTTTTTTTTGTGATTGGCCTCTCGCAGCTCAACCCAGGAGGTTGTCGTCTGCTTAACTGGACTATCCTGTGGGTGCCTTAAGAGTAAGGCCCCTAGACAGGGCATAAAAACTTACAAACTATGCGACTACACGCTAAGGGCACCCCCTGTGGGGTACGAGCCTCGGCTTAGGGCGTCGCTGGGGGAGGACTGCATGGGGACAGGCTGGATCTGAATGATATCATTATTTAGGGGCTGATTTAAAACTACTGGCACAGCATCGCGGGCTGGCTCGAGCGAGGGTCGGGGAGGGCCCGACAGTTGTTTTCGGGTTTCTCTATATATTCGTAAGTCAACGTAAACTTTGCTTGCGAGATTCAGACCATATTAGTTCTTCAGTTTTATCATAGATGGCGCTGTAGTTATATGTTCCTTTTGCTTTTGTAGGTCGCTACACTGGGGTTGTCCACTAGGAATTTCTCAGTAGCTGCCACAAGTCGAGATTTGTGCCCGGTTGATGGCAATAGGCTCGGCCCTAATTACATGGGACTTAAACATAACTGTCGAAATGTGGGTGAACTATTAGGATCACCTCTGCCAAACCCTTCGGGAATTACACGCGCGATGATTATGTTATTTAAGTACACCCCGTAGGCCAAATGTTTAAATTGATAATTAAATCTAAACTATCTAAACTAATATTATAAAAAGGAAAAATTTGATTAATTGTTTGTTTGAATTGAATAGGCTCCGAAACTACTGATCCGATTTGAAAAATTCTTTCAGTGTTAGATAGCCCATTTATCGAGGAAGGCTATAGGGCTATATCATTACGCTACGACCAATAGGAGTGGAGCAGCAAAGAAAAATGTTTCGAAAACGGGGAAAATGTGACGCAAACGCAGTTGCGCCGGACAGCTAAGTAGTGTGGTTAGAAAATAGCTAAATCAATCTCAGTACAATTTTTCTACCAATAAAATTGCTATTGAGTAAAATAAAAGCTTTTTACCTCTACAGGTTTCCAAAGGGCCACAAATAGGGTTACCATCTCTATCCGGATTCGCACAAGATTTTTTGACCTTTTTCCGGCTTTATTCTGTCTTGTCATTTAGACTTTTCAAATTGGAGAAATTTCTTAGTAAGTTGAGTAACGAATGAAATGGTATGGCAAGAAAAGGAGCGACTCATGAGACTAGAATTTATATAGAAATATGGAAGAAGAGTTGAAAACCAGCGTCGGGCACTAGTTGTCATTTTGCTGAACTGGGCCTATTTGGTGCAGCCGTGAGTCACACAATATTTATTGTTTAGTTTTAAGTATTTTTTTTTATAATTCCGTTTTTTAGATTGTGTGTACTTGAGGCATGTACTAATAAACGGTTTTTCTTTCTTTCTTAAGACATGCTGCGAACTCCAAATAAATTAAGATAATAGCATGCATGACGAATTGATGGATGGATTTCTCGTCAATTGGCGAGAAGAGGCGCAACATCGAGAAAATTGGAAGGAATAGGGGGGAGACCTTTGCCTAGGAGTGGGACAGTCCAGGCTATCAAAAAAAAGAGCAAAACAGATAGGAGACAGGATATGGGCTGGAGGAATGATGATAAGATAGATGACTAACGAAAAAGCACAATGTCCGAACATTTTGCATTTTAACCAAATTTAAGAGCGTTTACGTCTTACGACATTTGATACAAACTTTCAAGTCCTTATTTTCCGAAATGACTGAACCGATTTTAATGAAACTTCATACGCATAAGCAGGATAAATAAGTCTAAAAAGTTACTAAAAACATTTTCGAAAAATTGTGTTACAGCTTATTAGACCGATTATAAATTATCTATAAAAAAAAATTTAAGTAACTTTTTAGACCTATTTATCCTGCTTTTGCGTATGAAGTTTCATTGAAATCGTTTCAGTCATTTCGGAAAATAAGGACTTGAAAGTTTGTATGAAATGCCGTAAGGTGTAAACGCTCTTATCAAGCATTCATTATGACAAACAGCAAGGCTATTTTTTTGCAAATGTACAAGTTTTTGTCAGAGCTTTTAAAACTTGTGTTGTTTTTGACAGGACTTTTCATATAAAAAAATGGTGACCCTACTCACGAAGGGGAGTTTCCAAGGCTCGGTCGGTCTGTCACACCTAACCTCATAAACAGGCCTTTAATAAAAACAGACACGCTACTTTTTACAAGTACATAAAATATTTTTTACTAGCATATTATGTTATGTTGGCGATGCCATTAGATGTGCGTGTATTAAGGTATTAGGTTGTGAGTGATTTAAATTAGATTAATTTGCTGTTTTATTAATGTGTGGAGAAAAAAACATTGTTTTCATTGTAACATACTACTGATACTAGGACAGAGGGTTTACTATGATGTCTTAAAACATTATTGTTTCACTATTATTCCAAAGTGGGAAAGAGATGGAGCTAGACGACCTGTATTGCTCCATCTCTTTCCCACTCTGGAATAAGAATTAAACAGTAATGTTTTAATACGTCATGATAGGCCTCCTGCGTCCGTACCATGACGTCTTAAAACATTTTTCCATTCCTGTTCCAGAGTGGGAAAGAGACGGAGCTATACAGGTCGTTTAGCTCCATCTCTTTCCCACACTGGAATAGGAATGGAACAATAATGTTTTAAGCGTCATGGTACGGACACAAGTCATATAATATAACATCACGTCACGTTTTTCCCGAAGGGTGAGGCAGAAGTGTACCACAGTACTCCCACATTTCGCCAGTTATGTTTTAAGTCCCATGTAATAGGGGGCGAGCCAATTACCATCAACCGGGCACTAATCCAGACTTCGTGGCTGCTACTGACAAAATTCCTGATGAAAAAACCCTATAAAAATTTGCTCTAACCGGGAATCGAACCCTGGATTCCACGCTCAGCAGTCGCGCTTGTGACCACTAGACTAGACTAATGCAGTCAAATACGGTTTAAGAAAACGGTAAAATGACAGTAGTTTTTAATTTTCTATAGGGTATGATAGAAGTAGTAGTATCTAGCATTTATAGAGTGGTAGTGAAAGCAGTCATCATCAGCCTATAATGTTCCCACTGCTGCGACACAGGCCTCCTTTTTAAGAGAGGGAGTGGGCTGTAATCCACCACGCAGGCCCAATGCGGTTTGGTAGATGTGACATGTCTTCAAATTTTTTGGTTCTAGGACATGCCGGTTTCCTCACGATGTTTTCCTTCACCGTTTTTGAGGGCAGAGGTGATGAAATAAATTACACAAAGTAATGCGCCTGCCTGGGTTCGAACCCACGGCTTACTGCTCGTAAGTCGGGGCTGCCACCACTGGGCCACCGCTGCTCTCAGTGAAAGCAGTGAACTGTGTCTATCGGCTTAAACCGGTCACTAGTGATGTGATTCACTATCGATATACACATTTATGTTTTGTAGGTAACATGTTAAGTTTAGAGAAAGACCAAAGAAACGATGGATGGACTGTGTGAAGGATGATATGGCAAGAAAGGAGGTATCTCATGAGATGACAAGTAATAGAGAAGTATGAAGGAAGAAGACATGCCCCGCCGACACCAAATAAATTGGGTTAAGGGAAGGAGAATGATCAAGTAAGATGTTCGAATAATTTTAAAACATTACTTCACGCTGTATTTCCAGAAGGGGTAGAGGAAGTACACCGAACCTGAATAAGCCAGGACTATGCTCCAAAGCCGTACTGCGATCGGATACCTTGAAGGCTTTTGCCCTTCTACCAAATATGTAGTGTGCTGGATAAAAAATTCATTAAAAATACATCCGATGTCGGATGGTTTAAATTGTGTAACAGTAAATAACTTTTTTATTTAATAAATCACGGAATTTATCTGCTCTTTAAAATTAATCTCGGGATTTGAGGCATATCAACTTTATTCTTTCGCTGTTTAAAATCAATGTAAGTACATAAATAACTCTACCTAATTCCGACCTCTGATAATAATGCTAATCCTTAATATTTTTTAGATATACACCTACCATTGTTAGTCTCTGCATCACCCAAAGGTTGACTGCTAGAAATGCCTATGGCATAAAGTCCGCCTCTTTACTATGTGCTTGAAGTGTGAAATAAATAAAAAAATACTAGTATTTTACATGCAGCGGATTTCTATCTGACCTCCACAACTCAACACGTTACCCCTTGGCAAGATTCCATCGACGAGACAGTTTACTTAATAAATAACTATCGACACTCGAAACCTCGTCCCTGCACTAGTCAGGTCACGGGGCGGGCTCTTCTCACGACCGCAAACGTACTCAATACACTAAACAAGTGATATGTTACATACACGCAATGTGTCTATACAGTATATACAAGTTGTAAAAAGACGCTTCACGAAACCGGCACCCAAGCATTCTGATTGATTATTGCAGACAATCTATGGTTAACGTTTCCTCATAATGTTGGCTTCACTAAAATTGCTTATTGTGTCTTAGATAAAAAGAAAACCGGCCAAGTGCGAGTCCCACTCGCGCACCGAGGGTTCCGTAAAAAATTATTGCAAATATTTTTATTATATCATGTTACTAAAAATGTACGGTTTTCGCAATTTATCATTTATCTGTGCTATAAGACGTTGCTTCGTACCAAATTTCAAGATTCTGAGTTCACGGGAAGTACCCTGTAGGTTCTGATTCCCTTGTGAGTGTCGAAAATTATCGGAAATTTGCGGCATAAACGGCTGTTTCTTTTGATAGCGTTGTTAGAAGTTTGATACTTTCACAGCTCCAGGGACAGTAGACCTGAGTATTTTATATAAATTCCAGCTTGATACCTCTACTCGTTCCTGAGAAAAAGGGTCTTGACAGACAGACAGACGGACAGACGGACGGACGGAAGGACAACAAAGTGATCCTATAAGGGTTCCGTTTTTTCCTTTCGAGGTACGGAACCCTAAAAAGGTCGATTAAAGAAAACTTGATCTGTAAGTTTTTCGTGCATCGTTCCTATTTCATACAAGCACGTAGTTGTCTGCGTGTATCAAACATAGCGTGTTTATTTCTATTAGTTAATTCGCTGCTACGTCTCAGACAATGGGGGAAGTTGTTTGGCGAGTGCAAAGTCATTGTCACAATTTGTAAATAGAGACCGTTAAAAAAACATCTGCTTGGATATTTTAAAAACTTGTTTCAGTGAGCGAAATGTCCAGAAAAAAGTTAAGTGGTAAGAAACGATGGATGGACTGTGTTAGAGATGATCACGGCTAGAAACGGGTTGACGAGTTGACCACTGAGATAACTGCACTGCACTGGTCTGTATGGTGTCAGACGTAAAGAATAGCACCATCCCATATCTTCCCGTGGGTATCGTAAGAGGCGACTAATGGACTTGCCAGAGAATGGGCAGCAGCGTTCTCTGTGCTTTTGTGACAACCGTACTGCGATCGCCAACCCGCCTGCCAATCGTGGCGATTAATGTCTAGCAGTGGACGTCTGTCGGCTGAAATGATGAATGATAATGATGACTGAGATAAGAGAGACTAGCCTATCCCCACGGTTACGCCCGCGATTTGTTCGGTAATTGTCCCACGTCG
Organism: Cerastis rubricosa; assembly: GCA_949152445.1. Classification (NCBI taxonomy): domain Eukaryota; kingdom Metazoa; phylum Arthropoda; class Insecta; order Lepidoptera; family Noctuidae; genus Cerastis; species Cerastis rubricosa. The sequence continues at coordinate 1,774,303 of OX424552.1, forward strand.
TACTACCGGGATAAAAAGTATCCTATGTGCTATTCCACACTATTATCTATCCCTGTTCCAAATTTTATCCAGATCCATTCGATAGTTTTTGCGTGAAACAAACATTCATGCAACCCCAGATACTCACAAACTTTCGTAGGATGGAGATTTGCTGCGCCGACTACTAATAATAATTTGGGATAACGGCAAGAAATAGATCAAGATGATGAATCGGCTAGATCATAAGTTGAGTTTAACTTATCTTCTCTAGAGGTGTTTAAATAGGCCATAAGTTTTATTTATTTGACCAGCAGTGGGGAGTCTTTCGGATTTATTATGATGATGAAATTTAATATTAAGGCCTTGACCGTCTACCAACGGTAACGATGAATGAAAGTTTCAAAAATATAGGATAATTTTCCACCATACACGAAAGTTGCAAACCACTAACAAAGAGAAAAGAGTATTATCTCCAAAAAGATCTTGAACATTTTAAAACAAACAAACTTTTATACGAGGACTTCAAAATTCCAAACTGCCCATAGACACCGTTACTCGTTCCATTTCACGACCGTAGTCATGGCAACATTATTATTTGAAATCGCGTGCAGCACGCAAGATGGCCGCCACGCGACCGAAATTTTGAGTACACCGTGCATACATCCGACTTTATCTAAGTAATCTGTTGTCTAGACTAGAAATATTTAGGTTAGATTCATTAAGAGGGGTCTGATGTGGCTAGATTAGACAATATTTCAGTGGTAACGACTTTTCGTAAGTGGGTTTAGGCATTCTATTTAGTGTTAATTTTGATTGTCATGTTATGATGTCATTTTTTATAACGGATATTTGCCATGGAAACGTATTGAATATAGCGTATGATACTCGGGGGAAATGTAGCTTCCCGTTAGTAAAAGAATTTTGAGAATCGGATAGGAAGTTCCGATGAATACCCCCACATACAAACTTTGAAACTGCCAGCGTCATGAAGAAGATTACAGGCATATGAAAAATGTCAAATTCTTCTTCAGGAATCGCAACGCAAGCATTTTCTCGAAGAAATCGAACTAAAAAAATCATTACAGTCACTTCTCCCCCTTTACGCTATCAATTCGTCGCCTCCCCCTAGACATTTCTTTTTTAAACGAAATACATTAACTACGGGGGGCTAATAAAGAGGGGAGTTAAAAATGTCTGTCATTAGTAACAGTTTAAATTTAACTGTCCAGTTAACAGGTTAACGACAAGTTTTATTGCGGTAATCAGTCTGTGTGAGGTGCAAGTTAATTAAAATAATGTGGTGAGTAAAACACGGTTTAAAATTTATTGCAGTGGGGTAAGTTTTACTACTTTCTACTTTCAAATATAGGACCTTTTTAGGGTTCCGTACCCGAAGGTTCATACGGGACCCTTTACTGAGACTTCGCTGTCCGTCCGTCCATCCGTCCGTCTGTCACCAGGCTGTATCTCATGAACCGAAATAGTTAGCCGGTTGAAATTTCAACAGATTATGTATTTCTGTTGCCGCTATAACAACAAATACTAAAAACAGAATAAAATAAATATTTAAGGGGGCTCCTATACGGCGCCACGGCGCCCTCACCTTCCGCCTGACGCAGGTCCTCACCGGACACGGTTGTTTCGGGAGGTTCCTGCACCGAATCGGGCGGGAGGAAACGCCCGGGTGTTACCACTGCGAGGATCGGCCGGAGGACACGGTGGAGCACACTGTGGAGCTGTGCCCTGCTTGGGCTGAGCACCGCCGTGTTCTCGTAGCGGCGATTGGCGGCGGCGACCTCTCGCGTCCGGCCCTGGTTCAATCCATGGTCCGGAGCGAGAGGGAATGGGAAGCCGTCGCCTCCTTCTGCGAAGCAGTCATGCTAGCGAAGGAGGTGGCGGAACGTGAGAGGGAGAGAACCTCACGTCCCAGCCGCCGCGGGAGACGCCCCGGGCGTCGGGGGGCAACCAGTGGCCCCCGGCCACCGTAGGCGCGGGCCTGTGGACGGTGAGTAATGGGCTAGCTCACCGTCCGTCCGTCTTATGACGACAGACCGTGCCGACGGCGCGTTCGTGTTCCACGCGCGCCTCAAGGAGATGTCAGCAAATCGGAAGGGGTCCGAGAGGGCCGATGCCTGCCAGGGCTGCGGTTTGTTCGAAAGAGATACCGTGCCCCTGGAACGCAAAGGGCTAAGAAGGAACATGGATGGGTTTTAGTCAGTCAAGTCTGACACTCCCTTCCGCTCCGCCCAGAGCGGAAGAAGTTATTTGATGATTTCCCATCCTAAACAAAAATAAAAAATGGGGCTCCTATACAAAAAAGAGATTTGTATAAATACGGAACACTGCGTGCTCGAGTCCGACTCGCACTCGGCCGGTTTAAATCACTGGAACTTCTTTTCTAATTCTAAAAACCTTGCGTTTGGCAGCAACTCGCCTAATATGAAGCGATGATGAGGCCTCGGGTGGAGGTGGAGCACGCGCGCCTAGAAGATACTGATTCACTCGAACTTGGAAGAGATCCAGATTATAATAATCGCGAAACAGAGCAGCCGTACAACCCCCCCTTATGTCAAAGTGGCGTTGGGGGAGGCCTATGTTCAGCAGTGGACGTCTTTCGGCTGAAATGATGAGAGCAGCCGTCAGTGATTTCCCCAGATTGGCGGTTCGCACAATAAATGAGGAAGCATAGCCCTGACCAGTAACTGTGCAGTGAAGTTCAGATAGGCAGTTGTTCCATGCATAATACTTGGTATTCAGCTGCTTGGTTAGACTGGAAGCCGACCACAATAAAGTTGGGAAAACGCAGGCATAAATGATGATGTTCTTAGAAAGGAGGTGTCTTGCGGAGATGACAAGTAAAACAGAAGTGTGGAAGAAGAAGAAGACACGCTGCGCCGACCTAGAATAAATTCAGCTACTGGCAGAAGAATGATTTTTTAGGTTTGCTTTGTACCAGTTGCGTTTGCAAGCTCTAAACAAACAAGAAATTCTTCAAACATGTCCTTACTCTAATCTAAACTAATTTATACATAACTACTACTAATAATAAAGCTGAAGAGTTCGTTTGTTTGCTTGAACGCGCTAATCTCAGGAACTACAGATCCGATTTGAAAAATTCTTTCAGTGTTAGATAGCCCATTTATCGAGGAAGGCTTTAGGCTATATTTCATAACGACCAATAGGAGTAGAGCAGCAATGAAAAATGTCGCGAAAACGGAGAAAATGTGACGCAGACGAAGTTGCGCGGGACAGCTAGTAAACACATAAAAAAACAAGAATCATACAGAGTACTTATACCGCTATTATCCCTTTCTCTTGAACTCGCGTCAAACTATCAATCACGCTAAACACAGGTATTTATAAAACATGTAGAAAGTCCGTAATCTGCAGACACGATGCCATTTTTACCGTTTTTAGGGTTCCGTAGCCAAATGGCAAAAAACGGAACCCTTATGTCTGTCTGTCTGTCCGTCCGTATGTCACAGCCACTTTTTTCCGAAACTATAAGAACTATATTGTTGAAACTTGGTAAGTAGATGTATTCTCTGAACCGCATTCAGATTTTCACACAAAAATAGAAAAAAATGGGTTCCCCATGCATAGAACTGAAAACCAAAAATTTTTTTTTAATCATTCCACTACGTGTGGGGTATCTGTGGATAGGTCTTCAAAAATGATATTGAGGTTCCTAAAATCATTTTTTTCTAAACTGAATAGTTTGCGCTAGAGCGACTTCCAAAGTGGTAAAATGTGTGTCCCCCCCCCTCTAATTTCTAAAGTAAGAGGAGGAAAATTCTGAAAATATTTAGGATTGTAGAACGTAAAAAAAACTATCAACTAAAATTGGTTTCAATAAGATCTGCAGCAGTAACTGTGTTTTTCATTAACATACTATGAAAAACCAATTGAGTTTTGCGGTTGAGTGGAAGTTTACCAACTAATACTACTAACTAATGAATGACAGTTTAAAATATTGTTTGGGGCTATGGAACCTTGTGTGCGAGTAAGACTCGCACTTGGCCGGTTTTTTCTCATGCTTGTTGTATGATGGCTTGTCGTCTTAATAATAACGTCTATCTTCAAGGTCCGTGGATGGGTGGCCATCCATCACGTTACCGAGTTCCGTTCATGATTCGGCCAATCCCGTTATGCTATTGGTCCCGGATGTCATTTGTAGATCTTTGACAGTCTTTACGGGTGTAGTTAAGAAGCCTGAAAGTCTGACACACAGTCTAGGACTGGGTAATATTATACCGCTTCGTAAGAACCAAGCGGTATCATCTTACTCAGTAGTTGGTTTGCGGAGGTCAGAAAAGGCAGTGCCACCACGCATCATCATTTCAGCCGAAAGACGTCCACTGCTGGACATAGGCCTCCCACAAGTGTCGCCAAATTGGCATAAAGTGGGTTTTGCCATAATCGCCACGCTTGGCAAGCGGGTTGGCGATCGCAGTACGTTTGTTACAAAAGCACAGAGAACGCTGCTGCCCATTCTCTGGCAAGTCCCTTAGTCGCCACTTGCGACACCCACGGGAAGATAAGGGGTGGTGCTATTCTTTACTTCCGACACCATACAGAGTGCCACCACGCAAAATACTGGTATTCAGCCGTATCCGGTTAGACTGGAAGTCGACCCCAACACACTTCGGAATAGACAGGCAGATGATGACAGGGAAAGGATTTATTTAGTTTTATTCATACCACACTTTGATGTTACATTGTATTGTTTCTTTTGATTAATTGTCTCACGTTTAAACTATAAACCATTCACGAGATCGTGCCCCCAATTATTCCGAAAATATCTGACAGGTGTGACCATAGCCAAAATAATTTTAATTCCCGATAAAAATTCAGAACGCGCCCAATTCACAAAAATATTCCCCCATAAAAGTGAAATGACGCGACAAAACGCGGGAACCGTGACAGCTGTCATGGTCGGCAAGATGGCGGACCGAGACTCATTAGCAGGGCAAAGGATTAAACCCATTATGCCTTTGGGACTGGCTTTGTGCACCATGAAGCTCGGACTGCGGAAAATCAACGATATTTCGGTTTATAAACCTTATTTTGCGTTATTCTGATAGGAATCCGGAGGGACGACTTGTAATTACCAACTGTATTGAGCAAATTATTGGCGTACAAAAAGTAATTGTATCCTTTGGGTCTTTGGGATGGCTGCTTTAATGGTTATGGAAAATCTGGGAAGTTTTCGGGTGATTTTTGTTAATTATGCTATAACCCCTTCGCGTTCATGTGGTAGTAACAAAATCGCGAGAGCTAAATGTGGAGTTAAATTCCTAGGCCGAATAATTTGATAATTGAACCACACCGTTTTTTTTCCAGTAGTAGCTCGAAGAATTTATTCTTGCCCAGTCAAGTATAAAGGTTTGCGTTACTTAACAGATGGTACAGAACAGAACAAATGGTACAATTTCATATGAAACTTCACTTTTCGTTAAGGGTAGACCACAAATATTTCTTTGCTCTGCGTTTCTTCATCGTGCTTGCTATCTGAACTGAAAAGATGGATGGATTGTATGAGGAACGACATGAAAGATAAATGAGTAAATGATGCCGTGACATATGACAGCGGAGAATGGAAGAAGAAAACGTGTTGTGCCGACCGAATGGGAGAAAGGCAGGAATATGATGATCGTGCTCTAACTGCTATCCTCTTTGGTGACATATCACCAAAGAGGATAGCAGTTAGAGCACGATCCTTTCTAGCCATAGATAGAAAGGACGCTGACTACTTGAATGACGACAACCAAATAAGTCATCATCATTTCAGCCCAAAAGACGTCCACTGCTGGACATAGGCCTGCCCCAAGTGTCGCCACATTGACATTTTGGGGGGTTTTGCCATAATCGCCACGCTTGGCAGGCGGGTTGGCGATCGCAGTTGGTTGTTACAAAAGCACAGAGAACGCTGCTGCCCATTCTCTGGCAAGTCCCTTAGTCGCCTCTTACGACACACACGGGAAGATATGGGATGGTGCTATTCTTTACGTCCGACACCATACAGAACAAACGCAACCAAGAAGTATAAGCAGATAAAACATGAAACGCCGCATCAAATTAATTGGCAAAGAAGAAAGATGATCGTGCTTGCTATTTTAGCTGAGCAGACCAGGCAATAATGCCATATTTGACCAAGTAACGAATGTTTGTCCATTTGGCTCTTCATTTACAAATCTGATTACGTCTTGTATCATCTCTGTACGTATATAGGAGCAAATAATATGAAGACATGACCTAATTCCTGATTCGGCTGATGTCAGTTTTTTTATGGGGAAATTTCTCGCGTTATGAACGTTCTCATCTGAATTCATTAAGACATAAATCATAACATCACGCCTGTAATCCCTCAAGGGTACGGCAGAGGTGTACGTTATAGTACTGATGACATGTTTGGTGCAGTGTCTGAGCGATCGACTGCTGCGCTGCGTTTCGCTGGTTCGATCCCCGCACGGAACAAATATTTATATGGCCTTAAGATAGTTGTTCCGGGTCTGGCTGTTTGTGTATGTGAGTTAAAATGTTTGTAAACGCACCCACGATACAGGAGAAATAACTAGTGTGGGACAAAACAAGCAAGCGCATAAAAACACACACGTTTTTTAAACTTTGTCCCACACTAGGAATTTCTCCTGTATCGTGGGTGCGTTTACAAACATTTTAGAGGGATTTTAGGAACATTTTGGGATTTTTGAGGTTAAGCCGTTGGTCCTGGCTGTCATTTGTAGTTCTTTGACAGTCGTTACGAGTAGTCAGAAGCCAAAAGTCTGACATCCAGTCTTACCAAAGGGTATCGTGTTACGCAGATACTGGGTTGTGGAGGACAGATAGGCAGTCGCTTCATGTAAAATATAGGTACTCAGCTGCATCCGGTGAGACTGGAAGCTGACAAGATAGTTTGGGAAAAGGCAGGCAGATGATAATCTATTAAACCAGCGACCTGTACATAAGTAATGTGAAGATGTCAAACAGGATCCACACCCCTCGCGAGTTCACTCATGGTATAAATTGCTTTCGTATACCTAGCGTTCATTTCTATACACTTGACTGACACTCAATAAAGGGGATTTTTATAAATAACAAAATTCTGTAGAATTTGGTTGCGCATTTTTCGAAGAGTCTGTAAGCTAGCTTTGCCCTCGATTTCGCCTGCATAATGTAAAACTACTCCGGAGAGCAGCGGTGGCCCGGTGGTGGCAGCTTCGATTTACGAGCAGTAAGCCGTGGGTTCGAACCCAGGCAGGCGCATTACTTTGTGTAATTTATTTCATCACCGCTGCCCTCAAAAAAGGTGAAGGAAAACATCGTGAGGAAACCGGCATGTCCTAGAACTAAAAATTCAAAGACATATGACATCTACCAACCCGCTCTGGGCCGCGTGGTGGATTACAGCCCACTCCCTCTCATAGAGAGGCGGCCTGTGTCCCAGCAGTGGAAACATTATATTTAGGCTGATGATGATGATGACTCCGTTCGTTGGTGGCAAGTGCGACTGCGGAATGTGGGATCCTGGGTTCGATTTCCAGATTGAGTTATTGAGTTTTTTAATAATGCTGACCGGATTGTGAAAATAAAAGATGAGAATGCACATGTTGTGTTTGCGCACACAATTGTACTGCAATTTCTTCTGCATAGTTCACAAAACTTCGAGGTAATTCGGTCACGACGGAAAGTTTTGAGTATGAATGTGGATGGGTATAAGGGTAGAGGAAGACCAAAGAAACGATGGATGGACTGTGTGAAGGATGATATGGCAAGAAAGGAGGTATCCCATGAGATGACAAGTAATAGAGAAGTATGGAAGAAGAAGACATGCGGCGCCGACCCCAAATAAATTGGGATAAAGGCAAGAGAATGATGATGGCCCGCTGCCCGCTGACCGAATTTAGGTCCCCATATTCAGTATGTCGCATTTGTAACTACTATACCAATGATGTCGTCTTTGCAAAACACCTACCTCGTATGAAGGATGTAACAAGAAGCTAAAAACTGCTGACATCAATACAGGAGACATCTTACATAATAGCTTCTCACATATTGTTGTATTGTCAGTTTATTTTGTTTAGTTTGTTTTGGAAACTTGTATTTGCAATCTAGTGGATTAGTGTACCATTTGGGGGATTTTTTTTGAGTATGTGCGGGTTTAAATATCACTACTTTTTGTTTTAGAAAGGCCGGGCACATATCTCCGTGGCTGCTACTGAGAAATTCCTATTGGAAAAACTGCCCGACCTAGGAATCGAACCAAGGTCCTCATGCTCAGCAGTCGCAATTGCGACCACTACGACGACGCAGTTTCATTTCTCTAACAGTTGTACTAAAAAAAGTTATTATAAAACCATTATGTGACCATGTGGTCCGTGTCTGTAGTAAGCGGATGGCTCAATAATATCAGCTCGTTTGGATCAATCTTCAGGTTAAGCCGAGTTTGCCTAGGTTGGTCCGTGCATTGGTGACCACTCATCACCTACCTACTCTCCTCCGTGCCTCAAAAAGCACGTAAAGCCGTTGGTCCCGGCTGTCATTTGTAGATCTTTGGCAGTCGTTACAGGTAGTCAGTAGCCGGAAATTCTGACAACCAGTCTTACTTATCGTACTACCAATTTACTGGGTTGTGGAGGTCAGATAGGCAGTCGCTCCATGTAAAATACTGGTATTCAGCTGCATCCGGTTAGACTGGAAGCCGACCCCAACTTTGTTGGGAAAAGGCTGGGCAGATTACTTTACCAACGAAGCTGTATTTTACATCCGCGTTTATTTTTACCATTTCTCTAACAGACTAAAAAAAAACTATAGTTATTATAAAACCATTATGTGACCAGTTTGTAGTAACCGGAAATACGTAGTGATTATAACGGACGGTACTTCCGGCCGACACGGTTCGGCTGCTGCGGTGGGAAGGGACTGGAACATCACGCTTTGTGTTTAGGGAGCATGGTAGATGTGTAGAGTCTGTTCATAATATTTTGACTGTTTTGTTTGAAGTCCCGTATTATAGAGAGCCTATTTACCACATTCTGTTATAAATTCATGATAATCAACATCAGCCTATAGTGTTCCCACAGCTGGGACACAGGCCTCTTCTCTATGAGAGTGAGAAGGCTGTAATCCACCACGCGGGCCCAGTGCGAGTTGGTAGATGTCACATGTCTTTAAATTTTTAGTTCTAGGACATGCCGGTTTTCTCAAGATGTTTTTCCTTCACCATTTTGGAGAGCAGCGGTGATGAAATAAATTACATTAGGTTATAAATTAATTATCTATATTTCTACATTTTCTACAACAACAACATCAGCACACAGGGGAATTTCTCCTGTATCGTGGGTGCGTTTACAAACATTTAAACTCACATACACAAACAGCCAGACCCGGAACAACTATCTGTAAGCCATACAAAAGTTCGGGCACTTTCGTTCTGACTGTGCGACATATCAAACTGCAGTAGCTTTTCGAGTAATATTTTATGACCGTTTTGCAATATGATTTAGGCAACAACATACGTTATTATTAAAGTTGCTGCATGTACAGACAGCTTCATTAAGTAGTTACCCCCCTGGCGTACTGGGCCAGACTGTAGAGGGGTTAGCACATACTGACGCTGGCTGTACTAAAGAAACCTCGATGTTTTGCCCAGTCGTAAAATCCCTGCAAAGTTGGTCGCTACTAAAACATAATTCTATAAACTGCTGCAATTCATCATGCGCATGCCTTTTCCCAACTATGTTGGGGTCGGCTTCCAGTCTTACCGTATGCAGCTGAATACCAGTATCATTCATGGAGCGAATGCCTATCTAACCTCCAGAACCTATTTAGTACCGAGTAATACAATACCTCTTGGTAAAACTGGTTGTCAGACTTTCAAGCCACTGACTATCTGTAACGACTGTCAAAGATCTACAAATGATAGCCGGGAACAACGGCTTAATGTGCTTTCTAAGGCACGGAGGAAACTCGGTATGTAATGGGTAGGCACGGATCCACGGACGAAACTAGTCAAGCACGGCTTAATCTGAAGAATAATCGGAACGGCTTAATACCATTTTGCCACGAGCTCCTCAATTATAAATCATTTTATCATCATACTAATTTCAAGGGTACTTTTGTACCCCACACCAAATAACAAGTCACAATAATCGAGTACTAATCACACCCCACTCAAATAATAAAACAAATGGCTTCACTCTAGGGTTGACCAATGTTTTTACTTTTTTTACGGTAAAAAATAAACCGTTATCTGTCCATCTCATTTCCCGCCCTGTTTCACGGTTCGGTGATGCCAGCTCACGCTTGACCGTTTTGGTAACCTTTTTGCAGGTTATTTTAGATAATTAATATAAAGGTCTGTCCGTTTGTCTTTCTGTTACAACGGGTGAGGGAATTTATTTCGGTTTTCGGGTTGGAGTCATTTAAATGGATTTTCAAATTGACTGACACAAGCTAATTGGTGGGTATTTTTTTTGCCTCACACTGCCGGAACAACTATCTGTAGGCCATACAAATATTTGTTCCGTGCGGGGATCGAACCCGCGACACGCAGCGCAGCAGCCGATCGCTCAACCACTGCGCCAACCGTGTTGTCGGCTTGCGTTTGGAGCACGCGCTTTATGGCCTACCACACGTGCGTGCGGTTGGTAAAACTGTTTCACGTTACCAACCGCACGCGCAGTGTTCAGTGTACAAACCGGTTTGCTCTGGCAAAACTGTGGTGAAGCTTGTGCGTGTGGTAGGCCCATTAGGGTGGAACACGCGCGCCTAGAATAAACCGATTCACTCGACGTCTGTTTGGGCTAGATTTTCCAGTTCCCTTGAAGCTATAATAGAAAAAAAAACCCTTATTACTAAGAACTATGAATGACTTGTCCGACTCGATTCACTTTAATCTAGGTAACTTCTTAGCTCCGAAAACACCATTATATGTAATTAAAAAAAAATGCTTTGGACCAAAATAGGGTATTTTTATTCCAATATTTTTAGAACCATCTACTTACTACCATTAATCCTCAAATGGCCTGGTCGAACAATAGGACCCACAGATGGTCCTCTCAGGACGAAAATAACAAAAAAATAAACTTGTATTGTTTTTCGGTCCCTAAGATTCCGGTGTACTACTGAGAAATTCCTGATGGATAAACCCAGTAACACTGCCCGAGTTGGGGATCGAACCTAAGACTCAGCAGTACATTTGCGACAACTACATAAATGTGCACCTGTATACCTTTTTTTAGGGTTCCGTAGCCGAATGGCAAAAAACGGAACCCTTATAGATTCGTCATGTCTGTCTGTCTGTCTGTCTGTCTGTCCGTCTGTATGTCACAGCCACTTATTTCCGAAACTATAAGAACTATACTGGTGAAACTTGGTAAGTAGATGTATTCTGTAAACCGCATTAAGATTTTCACACAAAAATAGAAAAAAAACAATAAATTAAAGGGGTCCCCATACTTAGAACTGAAAACCAAAAAAAAAATTTTCATCAAACCCATACGTGTGGGGTATCTATGGATAGGTCTTCAAAAATGATATTGATGTTTCTAGTTTTATTTTTTCTAAACTGAATAGTTTGCGCTAGAGCCACTTCCAAAGTGGTAAAATGTGTGCCCCCTCTAATTTCTAAAGTAAGAGGAGAAAAATTCTGAAAATATTTAGGATTGTAGAACGTAAAAAAAACTATCAACGAAAATTGGTTTCAATAAGATATGATGTTTAGTTTTTGAGATATGGGACTTTTTCATCAAACTGCAGCAGTAACTTTGTTTTTTATAAACATACTATGAAAAACAAATTTAGTTTTGCGGTTGTGTGGAAGTTTACTAACTAATACAACTAACTAATGAATGACAGTTCAAAATATTGTTATTATATTGTTTGGAGCTATGGAACCCTGTGTGCGAGTAAGACTCGCACTTGACCGGTTTTTTTTGTTGTTTTGTACCTATTAACGAAAATATGGATCGTAAATAGTTAAGAATGATTAGAAATAAAGTTCGTATGTCTTTCAAACAGTGCTTTAACTTCAAAAAAATAAAAATGCTACAGAATAATCATACATTTAAGAGCGTTTACGCCGTACGTCATTTCATACAAACTTTCAAATCCTTATTTTCCGAAATGACTGAACCGATTTTAATGAAACTTCATATAAATAACTTCATATACATAAGTCTAAAAAGTAACTAAAAACATCTACGAAATGCCATTTAAAAAAAAAATATAATTGCAAATTTCTGTTTCTATAGATAATTTTTGATCGGTCTAATGAATAGTTCGAATGTAGCACAATTTTTCGTAAAAAACAATTAGTAATTTTTAGACTGTGTGCTTAAGCATATGAAGTTTCATTAAAATCGATTCAGTAATTACGAAAAATAAGTACTTGAAAGTTTGTATGAAATGCCGTAAGGTGTAAACGCTCTTAATTCAAAAAGCCCTTTGTTTCCGTAACTGCATCGTTGTTCGTTATTTCGACATTCCTCACATAAAACCGTCGTTCCCTCCACACCCGCTGGACGAAACGTACCCAAATATACGAAGAAATAAAAAAAAGAACGAAAAAAAATTATCTTACAATAAAAGGAAGGGTCTTTTTGACCACCTGTCGCAGCATGTGGGTTAAAGGTTACTATACAAAGGAGATTCGACCCAATTTGAAAGAACGTAAGGTTGGGTTCAGAGAGGAGGTTGATTTGAATTTTAATACCTTACCTGCGTAATCTTTTTGTGAAAAAACGAATTTTAATATTGTGGCTGCCTTCTTTTGGGTTTAGTAGAACGTTCTTTGGTTTTTATATTGTTCAATATTGGTGGAGTAAAGTTTTGGTGCCTTGATGCTTAGTCGAATTGATTGAATTTTAATTTTAACTGATGAACGGGAAAAGAAAAGAAGGTAAATCATCATCTGCCTAGCCTTTTATCCCAACTATCTTGGGCGTGCCTCGGAAAGCACGTTAAGCCTTTGGTCCCGGCTGACTCTTGTAGATCTTTGACGGTTGTTACGAGTAGTCAGAAGCCAAAAGTCTGACATCCAGTCCAACAAAGGGGTATCGTATTACCCAGTAATAACTGGGTTGTGGAGGTCAGATGGGCAGTCACTTCATGTAAAATACTGGTATTCAGCTGCATCCGGTTAGACTGGAAGAGGACATAAATTAGTTGCGGAATTGCTGGGCAGATGATGATAATAGAGGTCGAGTTCAATGAAATTCTGAGAAATTCCAGGTTTTGTAAACCTAGGATTTGACCTCAATACCTCATGCTGAACAGAACCGCTTGCAAGCACTGAGGCGAGAAGCATTTTTAACAAAAAAAATATATATATAAAAATGGAGTAGCTTGACTGTACCAACTTAACAGATTAATTCCATTAGAATATTCATGGGAGCCAGCGGCTTGTCTTGGTGACTGCGCATAACTAGCTTAAGTTTAACTTGGGGGGTAAGTAGGACAGCAGCCAGACCAAGCGGGCTAAGTTTTACTAAGTTAGGGTAATAGGATTCTTTGTTAGAGCGAAAATATGAGGTGGTGATGTGATTTTAAGGGTCAAACGGGACCCTATTACTGAGACTTCGCTGTCCGTCCGTCCATCCGTATGTCACCAGTCTGTATCTCATGAACCGTGATAGTTAGCCAGTTGAAATTTCTACATGTATTTCTGTTGCCGCTATAACAACAAATACTAAAAACAGAATTAAATAAATATTTAAGGGGGCTCCCATACAAAAAAGTGATTTTTTGCTCGTTTTTATAAATAATGGTACGGAACCCTTCGTGCGCGAGTCCGACTCGCAGTTGGCCGGTATTTTTTAAAACTAGATGAGCCCTGTGTTTCGTACCTGACTACTCAAAGAAACAGTCGAAACAAACTCAGAGGTCATAGTCTCTTTTAAGCTCCAGACATAATCTTGCCAGGGAAGCTTTTCCCTTTTAATGGGATACAATAGGCTAATAAAAAAAATATAGTATCGACTTTCATAGCAAGAATCCCAAAAAACCGCTCCAGAAAAATATAACCTATTAGCTGTCCGGCGCAACTTCGTTTGCGTCACATTTTCCCCGTTTTCGCAACATTTTTCATTGCTGCTCCACTCCTATTGGTCGTAGCGTGATGATATATAGCCTATAGACTTCCTCGACAAATGGGCTATCTAACACTAAATGATTTTTTCTAATCGGACCAGTAGTTTCGGAGCCTATTCAATGCAAACAAACAAACAATCAAATCTTTCCTCTTTATAATATTAGTTTAGATTCCCGTGCAATGCAGTGTGCATAATTTTATTGTTACCCATAAATAATGATCTGGACTTTATAAACTATTACTCCTTTGAGAAAGAAACAATAATTTACAACCATAGAGAGCTCTAACGATGGGTTTCCAATTGCATCATAAAAGTTAAAACTTGATACTTGTATAATTAACAGCTTGTCTATAAATTCTGCTTAGTAATCTAATCCAAGTGCCTCAGTGGCGTAGAACTTCGAAGTACGACTGTTGATCGTTGTACAGTGGGTTCAAACTTGAAATCTTCAAGGCAGCAGAGTTCTTTCTGTCTTTATCTTGTAGTTAGTGGCTAACCTGAGGAGCTCGTGGCTAAATAATAACAGCCGCACGGGTCGATCTTTAAGGTTAAGTCGTGCCTGCCGAGGTTGGTCCGTGGATGGGTGACCATAATTACATACCGAGTTTCCTCCGTGCCTCGGAAAGCACGTTAACCCGTTGGTCCCGGCTGTCATTTGTAGATCTTTGACAGTCGTTACGAGTAGTCAGAAGCCAAAAGTCTGACACTGAGTCTTACCAAGGGGTATATACAAATAACAGCCGGGACCAACGGCTTAACGTGCTTTCCGAGAACCGGAGGAAACTCGGTATGTAATGGGTGGTCACCCATCCACGGACCAACCTCGGCAAGCACGGCTTGACCTTAAAGATTGACCCGTGCGGCTGTTATTATTTAGCCACGAGCTCCTCGAGATTATATTATATTACGCACATGAATCCGAAAAATCAGAAGTGCGTCTCTTGGGTTCGAACTCGAGCCCTATGACAGCCGAATCGGGCGGGAGGAAACGCCCGGGTGTTACCACTGCGAGGATCGGCCGGAGGACACTGTGGAGCTGTGCCCCGCTTGGGCTGAGCACCGCCGTGTCCTCGTAGCGGCGATTGGCGGCGGCGACCTCTCGCGTCCAGCCCTGGTTCAATCCATGATCCGGAGCGAGAGGGAATGGGAAGCCGTCGCCTCCTTCTGCGAAGCAGTCATGCTAGCGAAGGAGGTGGCGGAACGTGAGAGGGAGAGAACCTCACGTCCCAGCCGCCGCGGGAGACGCCCCGGGCGTCGGGGGGCAACCAGTGGCCCCCGGCCACCGTAGGCGCGGGCCTGTGGACGGTGAGTAATGGGCTAGCTCACCGTCCGTCCGTCTTATGACGACAGACCGTGCCGACGGCGCGTTCGTGTTCCACGCGCGCCTCAAGGAGATGTCAGCAAATCGGAAGGGGTCCGAGAGGGCCGATGCCTGCCAGGGCTGCGGGTTGTTCGAAAGAGATACCGTGGCCCTGGAACGCAAAGGGCTAAGAAGGAACATGGATGGGTTTTAGTCAGTCAAGTCTGACACTCCCTTCCGCTCCGCCCAGAGCGGAAGATTTCCCATCCTAAAAAAAAAAAAAAAAAAAGCCCTATGACACTGCTTACGACCAGAGGTTACAACAAGACTTAATCAAATCCTCGTGAAAAACTGATTAAAATAAAGAAGAAGAATATTGTCTGTCTTTTAGTCTTACCAAATGATTTCGTTTTCAATGATGTAAAGATTAAGTACCTGAAAACAAAAAAATAAAATTATAAATACATGAAAAATCTTTTAGTATTGGTTAACCCATTTATCGAGGAAGTCTATAAGCTGTATAACATCACGCTACGACCAAACGGAGTGGAGCATTAATGAAAAATATCGCATGAAAGGGGAAAATGTGGTGCGGGTCAACTAGTGGCTGTTAAGTCAACTGATCCCGCACATGCGGGACCCGCGGGATCAGTCGACCTAATGCATTAAGCCAAGGATACACTAGGGGACAAATGTCGTGCGACACGTGTGGCCAGCGACGTTGGGTGCAGTAGCACGACGTTGCCGGACTTTGGTCGACATGTCTGGCAACATCGCGCGACACGGGTCGCCAGCGACGTCAGATGAGGTAGCGCGCCGTTGCCGGACTTCGCTCGACATGTCTGGCAACATCACGCGACATCGTACTTTACCTAGTACTTTCTAACCCACCATATTCTCGTCTTTTTTCTTTGACTTTTAATGATAATTATGTACGCCGCAGCCAACAACACTACCTCGGTGGGTGTCATGATATCGACTGCCTTGTGAAACATAACTTCGTGATGTCGCCAGATATGTCAGGCGAAGTTGCGCGAAGTCGCACGACTTCGTCTGATGTCGCTGCGGACATAAGTCACCCGTAAGTCCATATTTGTCGCCGATACATGTCGTGGCACATTTGTCTCCTAGTGTATCCTTGCCTTAAGAGTATAAATTTTCAGTATCTAAATAAAATACCATAAGGACCAATGACACTTATACGTCCTTCCCCACATTCGCGCAGACAACAGAGATATGTACTTTAAGACAATGGCGCACGTTTTTAGAAACGGCGAGCTATTCTTATGCAAAGCGGTGGTCAGTGTGGGGCTAGGAAATCAGCGAGGGGAGAAGCGGAGCGGAGAGCGATTAAAGCGATGAAAGAGATGAACGAATTGCATATTGAAATCAGTGATTGGCTAATTTGTTACTAAGTATTCTTGTCGTCTTCACTATATGTATAAAATTGTAGAGAAAATTAAGCGCCATCTAACACTTATTTGGTTTGAAGTTAAGACACACTAATTGATTCGAGCCTATATGATGTTTTTGTTATATCTCGCATTTTGTAAAATCTACCGAGAAGTATAGGTTTTGTGAAATAAATAATTTGTTGCAATTATGTAATTTTCTAGCGGATATTTAAAATACCTTGCCTGTTGCGAACTTCATGATAAGTTGATAAAAATAAGACGAATAGCTAAATTCAAGCCAAACTTTCTTTCTCAATTATATCAACTGGCCAAAATGGCAAATTATCATCATCATCTATTCCCAAATATGTTGGGGTTGGCTTCTGGTCTAATCGGATGCAGCTGAAAAGCAGAATTTTACATGCGAGCGACTGCCTAACTGACCTCCACAATTTATTTATTAAATTTATTTTTTTCCTTTACTGGGTAATACAATCCTCTTGGTAAGACTGGTGGTCAGACTTGCGGGCCACAATAAGAAATCAACCATCACAAAATTCCTAAGTTTTCAGTCATAATTCCTGTCAAATTTACTTTTAAAACTAAATTAATTACTATTCATAAAACAATTAAAACTAGATAATTAAACCAAAATTAACAAGTTTTAAAAGAGCGTCAAAAACCTCCTCCTCAACGCTGTCAGCTGGTAACGTACCCAAGAGACTCGCGGCGTTGCCACGTTGTATGGCAATATTTAGCCTCTGGCCAAGGTAAAACCCAGCCCTTGGGTCACGGGAAGCATCAACTAGGCGTTTGGAAATTTCCTTAAAAAGGCTGTGAGCACTCGGACCCTACCCCAAATTTCTAAAGGGTACAATAAATGACATGCAAATAAGCTAAGGTGTCACTCACCCACAACGCTACAAGCCACAAATTCGCAAACATTCATACATTATAATTAATACATTCTTCATTAACATTCTATCAACGTGAACATAACTTTGACGTTTGTCACCAACTGAACCGCAACGCATTGTTTTATGTGTTGGGCCACGAGAGCCGCGGTTTTATAGCAGTACATCTATACAAATAAATAAAATTGAAGTGTCTGTTTGTAATATTAAAATAACCCCTTTTTGCTACATGCATAAGTATGAATGTATGTACGGTACATGAAAAAATAAAAAAAAAAAACAAATGAAAAAATAAAAAACAAAAAAAAAAATATTTTGGTATCAAAATAACATTTTTTTACAAGTTTTGTTTGTCCGTCTGTCTGTCTGTTTGTTCCGGCTAATCTCAGGCCAGGCCAAACTAGTTTGTCCTAGGCCAAACCGATTTACTGGTTTATCGTGTCAGGTTATATCTAACCCAAACACAACAACCCAAACACAATGCGCCCAACTTGGATGTGGCATCGCTCGCTACGCTCACTCAGCTCGCGTGTTTATGGTCACAGTTCTAACTTAACCTAACCCATTTAGATGGGGTGCAGAGTCCTTTTGATAGAGTTTGGCCTAGAACAAACTAGTTTAGCCGGAAATCGGGTTTGGCCGGTAACAAAACCATATAATTCGACTAGAATTTGTTAAAAAAAAATGACTTTATGTATGTGTTTGTTTATGTTTTCTAGCGTATTGGCACTCGTGGGCTGCAGCTGAAAATCAGCGTGCGGAGGTACACCTTGTGTTGCCATCTGGCATTATGCTGAGCTGAGGGCCTTTTGTTATTATTAGTCTTGTTTGTTTATTTATTTTGTTTAATTTTTAAGGTGTTATGAGATTTAAAAAAAACATAGTAACCTTTGTGGTAACTATATTTTCGAGCCGTTTGGGGTTGAAACTCTGGGGCTGTGTGGGGTCCGAGTGCTCACAGCCTTTTTAAGGAAATCTCCAAGCGCTTAGTGGACACTTCCCGTGACCCAAGGGCTGGCTTTTACTTTGGCCAGAGGCTAAGTATTGCCATACAACGTGGCAATGCTGCCAGTCTCTCGGGCACATTACCAGCTAACAGCGTTGAGGAGGAATTTTTTGACGCCCTTTTATAGTTTATTCTTATTTTAGTTATTTATTTTTTTAGTTTCTCAATCCTTGTAATGTATATAGGTGTTATTAATGCTAAATAAAACAATTTTCTTTCTTTCTTTCTATTTTACTTAATATCACGTTAGACAAGAATATCACCTGCTATTTCATAGCATAAAACCTATACGAGATACAGCCCCATGAAAACGACATAAACAGTGTAGAAGCCATCAAATGTCGTTTTTCCATTACGGTAATAACTTCGGATATCTATAGAAAGAAGCTTTTATTTTTATTTACTTTCGAGGTAAGATACGTATGATATTCATATTTGCTTGTGAAAGTTCCTAGGTACACTGGTACACGTAAATCTTTCATCATCATCATCAGCCTATAATGTTTCCACTGTTGGGACACAGGCCTCCTCTCAATGAGAGGGAGTGGGCTGTAATCCACCATGCGGACCCATTGCGGGTTGGAAGATGTCACATGTCTTCGAATTTTTAATTCTAGGACATGCCGGTTTCCTCACGATGTTTTCCTTCACGTTTTTGAGGGCAGCGCTGATGAAATAAACTACACAAGGTAATGCGCCGTAAGTCGTGGCTGCCACCACTGGGCCAGCGCTGCTCTCTATTTGAATGCATCCCACAGAAACTTAGCAATATCCTAACATAAAAAACCACAATGAGTATAAAAACCGATGAAATGACATCGTAAAAGCTATTAGTTTTATTTTAATAGGTCAGCCATGATGGTTCGCCGTTACATTATCTTGAACGATGTACCTTTTAACTTTTAATAACGTGATTATGGATTCTGGCCTATTTAAAATGATTGGAGTTTTGGGCTATTGTCATTGTTTTTTTATAAATGGGCCAGTGGCTATATAATAACAGCCGCAAGGGTCGATTTCAAGGTTAGGCATCGCGTGGGTAAACCGTCGATGGGTGACCAATAACCTACAGTTTCCTCTGTGCGTCGGAAACCACGTTGAGTCGTTAGTCCCGGCTGTCATTCGTAGATCTTTGACAATCGTTACAGGTAGTCCAGTGGCCAGAAAGTTTGACAATCAGTCTTAAGGTGGAAGTTTAATCGCGCTTTCCCATACATTGTTTTTTTCTCAAATTCTCGATACTTATATGCTTTTTGTAGAAGTAATGAAACAACATGATGTTATTACGAATTAGTGTTGTCGCAAATCCCTTCAAACATAAAGAAATAACAAGGTTTGTAGGATTTCCAGGGCCGAAAAAAAAAGAAAAATCTTTGCATGTGTGCGTGCTTGGAGTCACACCATCTACCGGATATCTAAAGAACAATCAAGCCTCTTGCATAAAAAACCTCGAAATAATTATCTGCTAGGACTAGATGGCGTGACGTTGTCATTGTAAGGTGGTGACAGTAAGTCTTAGTGTGTGCGTGACTTTTGATTTCATTCTTCAAACAAGTAGGTAGGTAGGTAGATAAATCTAATTTGGGTAAATTAGATTTATAATTTCATAAGAATGAAGTTAAATATTCTTAAACTATGTCAAGTTGTTCACCCAAACCAATGTTTGAAAGTACCTATTAGGGATGAAATGTGTAATTCGGAGTTGGTTAATGGTTGGCTAATTTTATTGCGTGATAGCTAAAACTTATTAGTTATTAACAAGTAGGTATTCAGACATACCAAACATTCGTTATGAAGCCACAGCTTTTTGTACGTGGACTTTTCGCGGTTTATTTAATAAACTAATAATGTACTTACATTATATAACATTACATTCATTCATCACACTATTTACATTCATGAATGTAGGTAAGTACTACCTGCTTACCTACTAAAACATACCGACGCAGTCAAGGTTATGTTGGGAGAAAATTAAGCGTCGTAACTGTTTCTAATAATAATGATCACAGTGAAAAACACAAACCTAACTGTCGTTTTTGCTTTTAATTTCATTCTTATGTCTACGGAATAGAAGTCAAAGTCGGTTGACCGGACTGTAAAAAAGGCGAAGTGGTAACTGAACTAGAGCTATTCACTGTTATTGTGCGATTTTCCATCATGCTTTAATCTAGGCTTAGGACTAGCAGAAAAGTTTCCAAATATGCATTAGTATTTAATTTGGTTGAAACTACGTAAACTTACAAACATTAGGTAAATACATTCTTTCTATTTCCAAGAAACATTGAAGCATAAAACAAAATACATCAACGTTTAATCTCGAAAATGTAGTCTTTAAATGCTTGACAGTAAAGATTATATTGATCGCATTATAATGTCTGTTAGATTTCCGAGAACCGAAATCTAAATCACAAAATTCGCGCTATCCTTTTTACTCCGCTATGTTACCCTTAGTTAGAAAGAGAGAAAGCGGATTTCTAACTACGTTTGGATTTCATTTGGTGATGGATTTAATTGTCGATTCGGTTGGTGGTACATCGTTAGCGTTTGGTTCGGATAGGTAGATTATTAGAATCAGATCTTCAAGTTTGAGAAATCTATACGAATCGATTTTCTAAATTAAACTGCATATAAGCGCAGACAAAATTAGCGTTAAATAAATAAAACAAAGATTTTTTTCCAGTCTCTGTGTCAATTTGATTTATATTTGATTAGGTATACAAAATTATACATTATGATTGCAGACGAAAATATTAGGTAAAAAAAAAATAAGCAGCCGTCGACCTCCTATGTTAAAAATTGCTCAGAGTAACAGGCTTTCCAAATGATCTAAAAACAAAAAGTTTGTTTCATTACCTACAGTCAATGACGTATCACTACATAGTATAAAACAAAGTCGCTTCCCGCTGTCTGTCCCTATGTATGCTTAGATCTTTAAAACTACGCAACGGATTTTGATGCGGTTTTTTTTAATAGATAGAGTGATTCAAGAGTAAGGTTTATAAGTATAATATATGCATAATATAGTAGAGAAACACTGATAATGTTAGAGGTTTCCAATGTGATGTCGACAGACATTCTGTAGTATATTTAGTATCTGCATTGCACCCGCGCGAAGCCGGGGCGGGTCGCTAGTTATAAATAAAGCGATGTTGGCGGGCACGGGCTGTACCGCCGTACGGGAGAGGAATCAATGTCAAGAAATGATTATGTAGGTATTAAATTTATAATTTTGAAATTGTTGTGTTATACCTGTGCGAAGCCGGGGCGGCCTGCTAGTTCGATAATAAAAATAAGTAAAGCCAAGGATACACTAGGGGACAAATGTGCCACGACATGTATCGGCGACATGTCAAGCGAAGCCGGCCGATTTCGCCTGACAAATATGGCGACAACGCGCGACTTATGTCCGCAGCGACGTCAGACGAAATCGTGCGACTTCGCGAAACTTCGCCTGACATATCTAGCGACATCACGAAGTTTCGTTTCACAAGGCAGGCGATATCCAGCCACCGAGGTAGTGTTGTTGGCTGCAGCGTACACAATTATTATTAAAAGTCAAAGAAAAAAGACGAGAAGATGGTGGGTTAGAAAGTACTATGTAAAGTATGAATTCGCGCAATGTTACGACTCGGACAAAATAGGTAAGTTTATGTGGAATTATCATGTATGTTCACACGGCGACACATCAAGCTTTACACTTCCAGTATAACGTGGCCTCGCTTTGTCTATATATTCTATACAGTGACAAATTTGCATAAACTGGTTTTTTCATACCTTGATCAGCGGTCGTGCGTAGGTACCTACTGTTATAATTACATATGTACCTACAATACAACGAAAATGTCACAAACCGTCGCAGCGTCGTGGACACTAAAAAGTAACATTACTCAAGAATGCATGTATTGTGGTAATTATTTTGACAACCTTGTTCGAGCAAAGTCGACCTTGCCGTCAACTCAAACTAACTAAATCGCAAACTATTAGTAACTAGCACCCCGCCCCGGCTTCGCACGGGTATTTAACAATACACAAACATAAATAAACCCTTCTATTTGCGTCAGGTAACTAAAAAAAGTCTCTGTGGTGTGAAAATCTGTATGGACACCATACAGAATTTCACACCACAGATAATTTTTTTGGTTCTGTATGGTGTCGGACGTAAAGAATAGCACCATTCCATATCTTCCCGTGGGTGTCGTAAGAGGCGACTAAGGGACTTGCCAGAGAATGGGCAGCAGGGTTCTGTGGGCTTTTGTAACAACTGTTCTGCGATCGCCAACCCGCCTGCCAAGCGTGGCGATTATGTCAAAACCCCCCTTACTTATGTCAATGGCGACACTTGGGGGAGGTCTATGTCCTGCAGTGGATGTCTTTTGGCTGAAATGATGAATGATGATGAACTAAAAAATAATAATTATAAACAAAGTTTGAATATTCCCCTCCCGTACGGCCCGTACCCCAGTGACGCCTACATCGTATTAGGTGATGCCTAGCCAGCTGAGCAGGGTGAGCGGCGACCACGCAACTTTTTTCTAATACTTACATTTTTAAACTCGTGATATCTTTCGAATGGAATGTTCGAATTGAATAATTCAAACAGTTCTATAAAGGTATTGAAACAGTCTTGAATATGAAGTAATTTATTTCGATAAGGATTAATACCAAGATACAAATACAGAGCCTTTTCTAACGGCGGCATTAAAATATATTTTTTTTAAATAAAAGAACACTTATTGTGGCATAAATATAATAGTTAGACATATGCTGTCGCGACACTTTTTGTAAATAATGATGTGTTCTGCAAAGTCGTAATACATTATTTTATTCTATCATCAATAGTTTTCGCAGCGCACGCGATGTAAAGAATATTTTAGGTAATTTTTATACACCTTGGGTTACATAATTGCAGTTTTAGTAAGGATCCCTAATTTTTTTGAAAATATAATATAGCTTATGTCACCCGCGGATAGTGTAGCTTCCCAACAGTGAAAGAATTTTTCAAATCGGTTCAGTACTTTCGGAGCCTATTCAATGCAAACAAACAAACAAACAAACAATCAAATCTTTCCTCTTTATAATATTAGTGTAGATTTAGACACAGATTAGGACAGATACTTTACTCAGTAGAAAACATCCAATACCTATTACGATAATTGCCTACTCCCTCGCGTCAACAACCACTGTATGCTAAAATGCGCCTAAATGCTCAAGCGTACAGCAGTGATTGCTTCGCACCGCGCGATTCCACAGTAATCGCAGGGCTGCCTCTTCGATAAAATTAAATTAACATAACTTTTTATCTATGTTATTGAGAACTGTGAATATGTTCTGACTTTTATGTGGCAGGTAAAAAATGTATCATTTATAAAATATTTAACCAACTTAAAAAAAGGAGGTGATCAGACATACAGGCCAAACTGAGAAGTTTGACTTGTATGGTTTGTAGGTATGTATGTTTGTGCGCGATAATCTCGCGTTTGGCTAAACCGATATCGATGCGGTTTTCAGAAAAGGATTTGTTACATTTATGAGAACGTTTTAAAATAAGTATAATAAATACTTCTTAGTTTGATGATGATCTTCGGAGATGTTCACTAGAAATGAAAAAAAAAGCCTTAAAAAAAGAGAACCGACTTCAAATAAAGCACTAAGCCGTAAGAAATAATTTTTTTTTATGGTAGTGCTAACAGCTGGTAATTACGAATCGAAAAAGCACCGACATCAAAGAAAAAATTATTTCTTACGGTTTAGTGTTTTGAAGTCGGTACTCTTTTTTAAAGTTTGTTTTATTATATTTGTAAGTTTGTTTTGTTTTATATATTGGTGCTGACTGTGGAAGAAACCTAGATAAAACATAATTATAGGCACCACACGGCATCGTAATACGCGTACGAACGAACAGCACTATTAAAATTGAACGGCGTGCGCGCGCTTCGCTTGCGAGGCGAAAACCGCACTGAATTTGATAAGCCGGCGGCGGACCGAGACCGCTCGGCTGGGCGGTAGGCACTTATAGCGCGCAAGTACATGGAGTGACGGAGGCCTGATTTAGATATCAAACCCGGAAAGACGGTGTTGAATTTTAGTAACTGTACTGTTGTCATTTTAACAAAAAATTCTAGTTTATTAATATATTTTTTATTTAAATTACTTGCTGGTTTTATTAGGATTAGGTACTTGAATTTTTGAGTAAAGCACTATACAAACCTTGGCCCACAATGACTGCTTCGCTGGTCACGCTATGATTGCCTCGAGCTAGCCTAGCTACGCTCTAGGCCTTTCAGCTTGGCCATCATTGCAGCCCTTGCTGTCGCTGTGCGCTGTCGGTCATAATCAGCGCGACCAGCAAAGTAGTCATTATAAACCACGGCAGTAATGTAGGTACTATTAGGTACGTACGTAGTAAGGTAATAAGAAAACAAACTTGTATTGATAGTACCATTATTACCTCAAAAATTTAAGAAAACAGGTAGGTAAGTAATTTAGAAGAAATAAATATGTTGGTAGAACTAATTAAAATTTTTATATTTGGTATCCACTCGGACATAAGACTAACCCGCACTGGGCCCGCGTGGTGGATTACAGGCCTGTGTCCTAGCAGTGCGAACATTATAGGCTGATTACGCTGCTGCGGAATATAATTAATCGGACATAAACTGCGATGAATTTTCAAGTAAGCATGCGACGGCACAGCGGCGTGAAGTCTGAAGACTCTCTTGAGCGATCGCTGCATAACCACCCGGGGAAAACTAAACATACTTATTTAATAAAATAAGCAATCCATATTAGGTATCTACAGAGCCCTTCAGCTGACCAGGTCATGACCTCCGACCCATATACCTATCAGCTGGCCAGGTCATAACCCCTGATCTTAGTACGAACCAGCTGATCCATGGTTACCAATATTAATTCTTCGATCGGAATTCGATTGTTTTTATTATTCAACAGATAAATAATAAATTAATTTAGTTTTGATACCTTCCTTTAAATTTTGAATTGAGTAGTAATATATCACTACCAACATTAACAATATTTAATTGAGTCTGGAAATACCGGAATTACTTTCCGGAAAAATGGCTTATCCATGTTATTCTTTCTGTGTGCATTTATGATACAAGTACCAAAAATCATTCTACCTACTCCGATCTATGGTGATAAGCATATTACCATCATTATGTATTGTTAACAATGTATTTACATTCATAGCAAATAATTTATTAGGATATTACAACTAAATATGGATTAAAAAAAAAATAGAAAAAAAAGTGAAAAATAACTTTAGTTTCAGAGAAGTTGGTGGCAAAAAAACTGAAAACAAACATGTCACCGACTTCTGAAGCTAAAGTTATTTTTCACTTTTTTGCTTTTTGAAGACAGTTTTTTTTTGCAAATAGTTTTAGTTTTTTCTTAGGTGACACTAACGAGCATGGCAGTTGAGAATTTGTCATGGTATGGGTCGCTAATGTTGGCACGTGTGTTGCACTTGCATCATACAGCTTCTTTACAACTGTTTGAGCAGAATGGCCGCCGTTATTCGAGACTGGTCATCTCTTAACTGCTAGGTCACCTAGTTAATCTTTGTAGGTATTAAATTGTTATACATTGTTCTCGCATGTAGAAGCAAAAAAAATAATGTAACCAGGATTTTGTAACAACTTGTTTTTAAAAAGAGTGTCCATGGAGTTTCTTGCACCCCTAAGACGACCCACTGACCGTACGTTCTTCTCCATAGAGAGACTGAGTCTTTGACAATTCAAAACTGCCTGTAAATGGTATTTAAATAAATGCTTTGAGTTTGTATCAATTGTATTTTTTTGCCTTATAAGTGCTTATATGATTTGACTTTGATTGTTTTTATAAACAATTTATTGTATTATGTACCTAGTTGAAAAGGGGGGCAGTGACAGCCTAGTGGAAATGGCCTTGACTAATGAATTGTAGGTTGTATGTTCGAACCCTGACAGGCTCTTTACTTTGGGTTAACGAATACTAATACTACTTGAATAAAAAGCATTACTTACAATAGTTATATAATTTGTGTAAACACAACATAACCACATTCATATTTTGTTTGAACAGAACTTCATTGCGGCATTGAAAACGGACACAATGCTTTTATTAAATGGTACACTTACACAACACATTTATGACAACTAATTTGAGATTCCAGAACCAGAACATAAGATTCTCTTGTTGATGTGTAGAAGCTGATGTATAAAATATAATCTCCCTGTGATGTTTACATACCGTACCTAGAAGTTTAGTCCCTACAACCATGTCTGCTAACTTTCGGTAGATTCGAGTAGAGAAAATACAAAAGATTTTCGCACATTGAATGTTTATTGTTCCCAACAGAGAAAACGTCAATCAAACGAGAGACATTCCGTTTCAAGTTAGGTAGGTACTTTAAAATGGTAATTATTGTAAAAAAAATAGTAACTAAAATAAAAACGTTGCAGTGGCCCTTCTTGTATGTTTTTTTTTTAACATTTTTGTCACAAAATATTGATAAATATGATATCGGCATGTTTCCTAATTAAACGTTTTTGATGACAATGCCATCTAGCGGTTCAGAAATTAACCATTTACGTGTGCATGTGTGTGTGTGCATGGTGTGTACAGATATGAAGTTGAGACGGCTGGTGGAAATTTCGAAAATCTCCGTTTGAGAAGAGTTAACAAGTAAGCTGTATATGTGGAAAAATCAAGACAAAAGGCTAGTTTACGCAAATAGAATATTGTCCATCAAATATATTTTAGTTATGCGTAATCATAAATAATACCCAAATGCAAGACTACAGCGCCATCTATTGAAAAAACGGCGGCGGGATGATCAACGGGACCACCTTAAACCTTCGGGGGTTACAGGCGCCCCTAAATACAAAGTTGGAATTTGCACGTAGCACAATGTTTTTCGCGAATACTGTCACCACAGGGGAGGGTAGTTACGAAAGCTTCTACGCCATTGAGTAGAGTGACGCACGGCGAGAGCTTTTAGTGGCGCCCAACCGTTTTGTGACGGGATGACATCAGACGTGGGATTTATTTGTTTGACTGGGATATGTACCTACTACCGAGTTCGACGGTTTGCCACTTTTCACACTAATTATCTTTACATAGTATATAACTTAGTCGTTTTCCGACGCCTGTACACTTAGATCTTTTAAACTGCGCGACAGATTTTGATGCGGTTTTCATCAATAAACAGTATGATTCAAGAGTAAGGTTTATATGTACAATTTATCCCTAAAATACTCAATAATAAATAAATTATTATAATATGTGTGATTGACTGTAAGTAAAATGATCAAATTCTCTTACAACCATCCACATTCATACCCAAAACTTTTGTCATTGCTCCCTGAATATATTTAAAAAAATATACTGAAAAAGTAGTCCTGTCTGCCGAACCCAGCTGCAACGAACGCGTCACAATGAGGGCTTTTAATTAAAATCCGGATATGTTATGATACGCCTCAGACTCAACGAGCATTGAGCCAGTCTGGCACTATGCCAGATGAAATATCCGAAATAATCATGTATTTGCAGCACTGATGAAAAATGAGGCTGTGTTTGATTGGTTGCAATAATCTGTTTCGTTTTTTGCCGTTGTAATAAATAATTTAGTATGCACCAGTTAATTATGGAACGGTCAGCGTCTGAGTTAGTTCCCTTCTTCCAATACAGAAGTGTAGCAGTGATAGCCTAGTAGTGTGAACGTCGGACTGCCAAGTCATAGGTCTCGAGTTCGAACCCAAGACAAACACTCGATTTTTAGGTTCCGTACCCAAAGGGTCAAACGGGACCCTATTACTAAGACTTCGCTGTCCGTCCGTTCGTCTGTCACCAGGCTGTATCCTATGAACCGTGATAGTTAGCCAATTAAAATTTCTACAGATTATGTATTTCTGTTGCCGCTACAACAACAAATACTAAAAACAGAATAAAATAAATATTTAAGAGGGCTCCCATTCAAAAGTGTTTTTATAAATAATGGTACGGAACCCCTAGTGCGCGAGTACGACTCGCATTTGGCTGGTTTCTTGAATTCATGTGCTTATTGTTTATATAATTATCACTTGCTTCGGTGAACACAAACCCCATGTATTTCGGCTTTAAGACTGGCTTACAAACCATTAGGATCATTGGATTACATTGTCAAAATGATTTAGTTCACGAGTGTATTACGCAATTAGGGTGCGGAAGTCTGGACTAATTTAATTTAATTAGGCACGGAAGGTCAGTAATATTATAAAGGTTTCTTGTCCTTGAACCCTCTTACTTGTATTAAGAATTAAATATATAGAGAGCTAGCTAAGTTTTGAGTATGAATGTGGATTGCTATTAGAGTGCGAATTCCTAATGTTGCCCCACACTAGGAATTTCTCCTGTATCGTGGGTGCGTTTAGAAACATTCATACACAAATAGGCAGACCCGGAACAACTATCTTAGAAATATTTATTCCGTGCGAGGCTCGAACCCGCGACACGCAGCGCAACAGTCACTAGCTCAGCCACTGCGCCAAACGTGTCGCTAAAACTTCATCTGCCCTGCCAATAATCATGACTCCAGCTTGGACTGAGTGTTTACTCCACAAATCAATCAGTAGGCCCGAGCCATTCACTCAAGGGCCCTTCAAAAGCATCAAATAAGTTCAAAACACTCGTTCATCGTTCACTCAATGCAGTTGCAAGCTTTTGGCAAGCATCCAGCTTTGTATTAAACACTTGAACTTTAAATTTAAATATAGATGATAATAAACAATGTACTTAAAAATATATATATACAACGGAATAAAATTGACGTGTCTGTTTGTAATTTTATATTAACGGGTTTTTACTGAATGCACGTAAATGTTTATACGGTACTTATAGAAAAAAACCACTTTTCTTTCAATTTAGTCTGTCTATCTGTTTGTTTGTTCCGGCTAATCTCCGAAACGGCTGGACAGATTTTCGTGCAAAAAAATTTAAACCGTTGAAATTGCAAACAAAAATCGATTCAAATAGGGAAGAAATCTAATCTAATATTACAAAGCTGAAGAGTTTGTTTGTTTGTTTGCTTGA
Organism: Cerastis rubricosa; assembly: GCA_949152445.1. Lineage (NCBI taxonomy): Eukaryota > Metazoa > Arthropoda > Insecta > Lepidoptera > Noctuidae > Cerastis > Cerastis rubricosa. Next base: position 1,804,056 of record OX424552.1, read on the forward strand.
ACGCACTAATCTCAGTAACTCCTTGTCCGATTTGAAAAATTCTTCCAGTGTTAGGTAGCCCATCTATCGAGGAAGGCTATATATCATCACGCTACGACCAATAGAAGCGAAACAGCAATAAAAAATGTTGAGAGAACGGGGAAAATGTGACGTAGACGAAGTTGCCCGGGACAACTAGTGATCTGATATACCGAAAGCTGCAAGACTCAATAATACGCTTAGGTCGCAAACGCAATTCCTGAATTTGAGGTATATGGGGTTCGAATCTCAGGTTTGACGATAAGTTTTTTGGGTTTATCCATAAAGAATTAGTTGTTTAGTAGCAGTCGGAAATATTTTTAGATTTGTAATAAAAGGTTCTGTAATACAAAGTTTGTTGTTGATCTTCAGTTTTATACATTCAGAAATTCAGGCGCGCCCCCAGGGAAATTTCGGAGTAATCAATTTATTTCAGAAAAAGTTACGGAAAGTATTTCTTTTTACGTAATTTGACTTATGATTACTACCCTACGGATATATTACTCAAGCTGATTTAAAAAAAACCGGCCAAGTGCGAGTCGGACTCGCGGATGAAGGGTTCCGTACCAACTAAGATACAAATACTTGGTCCGCGCGGGGATCGAACCTGCGACACGCAGCACCGTAGCAGCCAATCCGCCAAACCGTCCATAACGGCGGTTGGACGTAAATCCACACACAATTTACAAAGCTACCGAAATAAAAAAAACTTCTGCCCATTCTTATTTGAAACCCAGCGTAATATTACATATCCATCTATATTGCTTAAGTAAGAACGTTTCAATCAAAGAAAATTTCATCTCATCATCATCAGGCTAAAATGTTCCCACTTTTGGGACACAGGCCTTCTCTCAATAAGAGGGGCTGCAATCCACCACGCGGGCCCAGTTGGTAGATGTCACATGTCTTCGAATTTTCAGTTCTAGGACATGCCGGTTTACTCACGATGTTTTCCATCACCGTTTTTGAGGGCAGCGGTGATAAGAATAAATTATAAAAAGTAATGCGCCTGCCTGGGTTCGAACCCACGGCTTAAGAACGAACGAAAAGAAAATTCTATCTACCGTAACACAAATTAATTAGAACAAACCTCACCATCTCGGAAAGTGAAACCATTTACTTCGCAAACTCGTTTTCTTGTCTTTTATTGAATCTCCCAGACGTTGTATATACTGATGTAAGTACATAATGTAGTACATAAGACTCGTCTGCAACTGAAGGTGAATGTACTGACAGTCAATGCACTCAGACTGAGCATGTTTTACTACTAAACAATTGTTTAGAAAAGACAATATTATGTTGTAGTAAGAAAAAGCTCAAGACACTCCGAAGGTTCTTCGTAGAAGTGCATCATCATCTGCCTGCCTTGTCCCAAACTATCTTGGGATCGGCTTCCAGTCTAACCAGATGCAGCTGAGTACCAGTATTTTACATGAAGCGACTGCCTATCTGACTTTCACAAGCCAGTTACTGGGTTATATACGATACCCCTTAGTAAGACTGGATGTCAGATTTTTGGCTTCTGACTACTCGTAACGGTCTCGGCTGGCATTTGTAGATCTTTGTCAGTCGTTACAGGTAGTTAGTAGCCCGACATTCTGACAACTGGTCTTACTAAGGGTTATCGTATTTCCCAAACTAACTGAACTTTCACAAGTTATTATGTCTTGGGACTGTAGCTTCGCCTTTTTTTTTTTGTTTTTTTGACTTTCAAAAGTGCCTGTTATGGTCTAATTGAAATAAATGCTTTGAGTTTTTAAACTGATGAAATATGTGTGTAATCTTGATACCCATCTGTTTCTCTTTCAGATGTTAAAGGCGTGATGTTTTTATTCACATTGCGCACATATTTTCAGACCACACCCTGGCAGAGAACTTGACAATAAAGAAAAGCTTTTTGTAACGAAATAGGTACGAGGTATTTAATAAAAATACCGACTGCGGTAACAGGGTGACTCACCGGGAATCCGAACCCACGCCCCTTGCGTAGACTATACGTTATACCTTTACGTGTGTAGGAATATGAATAATTTAGACTGTTTCTATACTGAGGTATATTTTTATTAGAAAAAGGCCTATGTTTTGTATACCTGAATGGCTTGAAAAGCAAAATATCTGAAGGGTATAAGTCCTATTTTTTATCTAGACCCACTCAGTTATTTAACATAACATCACGGCTGTAATCCCCGAAGGATTAGGCAGAGCTGTGCCCATTAGTACACTCACATTAGTACACTCACATTTCGCCAGTTATATTTAACACTAGAAGCGCCATCGTTCCACTTTTGTCCCACCCGCAAGTTTCATCGTCTCTAACTTTTTATTTTTTCTACTCAAGACTGTGAAACTTTTTGACTTTTTACAATTTATTGTATTTATTTAATTCAATATGTTTTCTATTTAATAAAATAAAAATTCAATAAAATAATTTGCGATTTACCTAGAATTGCCGCCGGGTCGTTTTTGTCCCGCCAAAATTCTAAGCAATAATTCGACGTAAAGTCATTGCTCCTGGCTAGTTGCGGGGCAACTAAACAGTTGAGCTTTGTTTTCTATTCACTTTTTCGTCGCTTCGCATAAAGAGTGTACGTTTTTGTTTTACAAGCGTTTTTTTTTTTTTTTTATGAATGGCATCTCGCAGTTCAACCTAGGAGGTTGTCGTCTGCTTAACCGGACTATCCTGTGGATGCCTTAAGAGTAAGGCCTCCAGCCAGGGCATTAAACTTACAAACTAAGCGACTACACGCTAAGGGTACCCCCTGTGGGGTACGAGCCTCGGCTCAGGGCGTCGCTGGGGGAGGACTGCATGGGGACAGGCTGGATCTGAATGATATCATTATTAAGGGGCTGATTTAAAACTACTGGCACAGCATCGCGGGCTGGCTCGAGCGAGGGTCGGGGAGGGCATGGACCGGGACGTCGCGACGGACCTCGACGGCGAGGTCGGAAAGACGGCGGTTTGTGTCTGAACTTTTTAAGAGTGCTAGTCTCTTTGCTACTCTCCTGGAGGAGGGTGATAGCATCATCGGGAGTGACGAGGGTATGCCGAGGACGGCGTACTGTACTAATGCGCGAGGGTTCGTAACGGGCGGCCGCTGCGATCAGGGGATTACAGTGTTTAATGGCGTTATCCAAGAAACGCTTCGAAAGACGTTTCATAAACTGAAGGATGGTGGGCATTCTAAGGTCTACGTGTAGACGGTCATTACGGACATAAAAAGGGGCTCCCGTGACTCTACGTAAGAACCGGTTCTGCAAGGTTTGCATCCTATGAATGTACTTAGGCTTGGTGTGAGCGTACACGACGCAAGCGTACGTCATAATGGGGCGGATCACCGCGGTGTAAAGGCGCAACTTGCACTTGAGTGACAACTTGCTTTTTGTCGAAATCATAAAATGAAGCCTACCCATAGCAAAGGCAGCTCGGTCGCGAGCTGCTTTGATGTGCGCCGCGAAAGACAGGTGGTTGTCAAGTAAGACTCCTAAGTACTTGGCTTGCTTCTCCCAAGGGATAGGCTTACCGTACATAGTGATCGGGCTGAGGTTTTACAAGCGCATACCTCATTTACTTTTATAGTTATGTCTAGTCAAGTCGCAGAATATTGAAACCGCACTAAATTGTGTCCAGTTTGAATGATATTTTAGAGGCCGAATCAGATGGTGAGCCTTTGGAAGATATTTATGGCCAAAAGTTTTGTATGGTTGTTGACAAAGACGCAACTTATATAATAAATGCGTTCCCTTACCTTGGGAAAGATGATCACCAACCTAATGACGAGTGTTTAGGTGACAGGGTGGTAAAGAAATTGATGGAACCTTACATCAACGAAGCTAGGAATGTTACTTGTGACAACTTTTTTACTTCACTTTTACAAGCGGGATATTTGAAGTCTAAAAACACTAGTATCGTAGGCACTGTAAATAGAGTTCGAAGAGAAATAAATACATATTGCCGTAAAAACCGCTAAAGAAGAATTATACAAGACATCTGCCCTAAAAACTGATGACACAACTTTGACTGTTTATCAGACATAAAAATGTTCTAATGCTCAGCACTATGCATCAAGATAATAATATAACAATAAGTTCTAGTTCGAAGAGGAAACCGGAAACAGTACTATTCTCCAACAGCACGAAGTATGGAGTAGATGTTGTCGATTCGATGAGAAGGAAATATACAGTAAAGGCGGCTTCTAGACGTTGACCAGTTCTCACATTTTATAATCTGTTAGATTTGGCGGCTATAAACGAATGGGTATTGTATAAAATTATCAACAACAGCAAAATGAAACGTAGAGACTTTTTATTGCAACTGGGAGAAGAATTGGGATCACAGTACACCAATAATAGAAAAACAGCCATTCCTAAAGAAATTCCAGAAATCTTACCAGTAAGACAAGAAAAACGTACAAGGTGTCAGGTCAAGTCAAAATGTACAAGTAATAAGTCATCTGTGAATTGTCACTTGTGTAAAAAAAACTGTCGTAATAAATGCACTGGTAAAAAATATTATTCATGTAATATTTGCTATCCTTATAATAAATAGTTTGGAGATTTTTGGTATTTATTACATTTAGAATTACTAAGTTAGTTGTTGTTGACTATGACAAGAAAAGAAAAAAAAATATTATTAATAATTTGATTTAAATAAATAAATAAACAATGTTTCAAACAACTAACATATTGTTTTAAATATAATTTCATACTTTGTGCGTGTGTAAAAAATATAATGGGACAAAATTGTCACGGCGGCGGTTCGAGGGGGGTCATGAGTTTCGGCACTTCTAGTGTTAAGTACCATGGAATAGGGAACAAGCCTATTGCGATCAAGAGGGCACCAATCCAGACTCCGTGGCTGTTACTGAATAATTCTTGATGGAGAAACCCAATGTCTATTTGCCCGAACCGGAAATCCAACCCGGGACCTCATGCTCAGCGGTCGCACTTGCGTCCACTAGACAAACGAGGCATTCACACATATTTCGCCTATCCTATTTGGCATCAACCATTTCGGATTGGCGGAGCGGGAGAGAGTGTCAGACTTGACTGACTAAGACCCATCCATGTTCCTTCTTAGCCCTTTGTGTTCCAGGGCCACGGTATCTCTTTCGAACAGTCCCGCAGCCCTGGCAGGCATCACCCTCTCGGACCCCTTCCGATTTGCTGACATGTCCTTGAGACTTTCAGAACGAGCCTTGAGTCAGGACATGGTTAGACCATGTCCAGGTCCAGTCCATGCAGGGCTCCTACTGAAAATTTCCAGACGGAAAAAAACTAATGACAATTAGCCCGAGATCTAGATTAAATAAGGACCTCAAGCGCACTCTTAAATGCCTGCCTACATTAAGTAAACTTTTCACCATTGCAAGAGTTATCCTCCCAAAGCTCAAGAAACCACCGAAACTCAATCTCAAGCTGAAGATAAGCGAGTCAGCAAGTAATTCAGACGTCAGAGCGGCGATAAATCTCTATAATGCAGTACGTAAGGTGCTACGTCGTATATAAACCAAATTACGGGTGTTTGTGGATTACGAAATACATACGGTTGGGAAGAATGGTGAACGAAGACTTGGTTGGCTTTTATTTTCATCCAAGCGAGACCAAGGGGGGAAATGTTAGTCAGTAACTGGGTTGTGGAGGTCTGATAGGCAGTCGCTCCATATCATCATCATTATCCTAATTAATTTGGGGTCGACGCAGCATGTCTTCTTCTTCCATATGTCTCTATTTCTCGTCATAAACATAATTATCTTGCCCTTATCCCAATTAATTTGGGCTCGGCGCAGCATGTCTCCTTCTTCCTTACACCTACATTCTTGCCATATCATCTTTCACACAGTCCATCCATCGTTTCTTTGGTCTTCCTCTACTCTTATACCCATACAGACAAGGGAGAATGGAAGAAGAAATTGTGTTGCGTCATCCTTAACTTAATGTGAAAATGAGAAATGAGTTCTTGATCGACTCTAACAAGTTTGCTAGTTCTTTCTGCCCAATAATACTCACAAAGATGAAGATGCATAAAAAACATGGCTGCCATCTAGGATTTCATCCTCCATATTGGCCGTTCTATCTAACCGTATGTGATGCGGTCACAAACGTGGTAACAAATGCAATCCCTTTGTAATGTTACCTTCGCTTTGTATGATACGCTTTGGTGAGGGGGTGAGCAGAATAGGAGGTACTAGGTAGGAGCTGTCTAAATGACTTCATAGATGCAAATGCTTTAAATTATGTCTGGATAGCATTGAATCTTAAAATAAGCAAAGAGTTTTGTGTTTACTTGATGTCTTGTCGAAGATTGATCATCATCTGTCTAGCCTTTTCCCAACTTTGTTGGGGTCGGCTTCCAGTATAACCGGATGCAGCTGAATACCAGTATTTTACATGGAGCGACTGCCTATCTGACCTCCACAACCCTTTTAGTACTGGGTAATAACGATACTCCTTGATAAGACTGGTTGTCAGACTTTCGGGGCACTGACTACCTGTAACGACTGTCATAGATCTACAAATGACAGCCGGGACCAACGGCTTAACGTGCTGTAGGAGTATGAAGAACAGTGTAAAGTTCCTCAACATTCCATAGGAAAGGGAAGACCCTCGGCCGTTGTTGTGTCTCGTGAGCTAAGCCAGCCAGCTTTACTATCAAATCAAACTTACCTAACCGAACAGGTGTACAGAAACAAGAAACTCCACAAATAATATCCTGAAACCGAAGTCCACCATAATCTGTAAATAATATCCCTCTCTCTTGTAAAAGTATTTCAATAACGGGTAGCAAGGCGTTTGGCGACCGTCCAGAGAAATGTTTCCAGCTATAGAGTGCACTCGAAATTGATACTAAATACAGCATGTTTCAAGAGCTCGTGGTTAAACAATAACAGCCGCACGGGTCAAGCTTCAGGTTAAGTCAAGCTTGGTTTAATGAGACAAGCCTGCCACAATGTTCAAAAACTACTGCAACTCTTGTTAGCCAGTATCAATGGGGATGGAAACTGTGGAACTAATGGCGCTACCATAGCTGGTTCCAAGCATCGTCATTGGTTGAAAATCTTGTAATGTCATTTTATATTTCATAATAGCTCGACCTCATTGGTCAGATTGAGAACCAGCTATAGTCGTGCCATCTACAATTAGCTTTCGGAGACGGAAAACATCGTGAGGAAACCAGCATGCTGAAAGATATTGGCGACACGGTTGGCGCAGTGGCTGAGAGATCGACTGCTGCGCTGCGTGTCACGGGTTCGATCCCGCACGGAACAAATATTTATATGGCCTACAGATAGTTGTTCCGGGTCTGGCTGTTTGTGTATGTGAGTTTAAATGTTTGCAAGCGCACCCATACGGGAGAAATTCATAGTGCGGGGCAACGATTAAAAAAAAAAAGATCTCCACGGCATGTTAAGCCAAGTCAGAGGCCCATGGGCGGCACTAACCACAAGAAAAGAAGGCATCGTCCTAATAGAACGCGAATGCGCGATCATCGTAGGTTACCTACGACGATCGCGCATTCGCACGAACATCTCGTACGAACGCGCGATTAAACATATTGAACTCGAATAGGTGTCCTAACTGACAATCGCACGACGCGGTCGCGCGACTCAAATGTTTGTAAATCTATTCGCACGAATTAGTTCGTACGAACGCGCGATCAAACATATTGAATTCGAATAGGCGTCCTAATTGAAATTCGCGCGATAATTGAGTCGGCGGGCCGCTGTGCCCGCGCCCCTCGCTCGCTCGCGTCGCCAATTCGCGCGATTGTAGGACACCCAGTTTTTGCCATCGCGCGAACACGCGATGGTCGCATCGCTTACTCGCTCGATGATCGCGCATTCGCGTTCTATTAGGACGATTTCGAAGAATATAGGATAAAGGAAAAAAGGCAAATTTCTAGGGGGGTTCCGTATGATGTACTGAACACGTAGTAACCGTTTGTGCGCCGATGTCCGTTCACCCTGTATACATATAGGTATCGGGACGATCGCAGTTTAATTATTACGTATCGAACTGGATTGTATTGTAAATAGTTTGCTGTATTGGGGTAGGGTTTAAATTCGGGTAAAAGTTTTGGTCCGCATAAGGAATTAAGTCATATTTACATAATCAGTTTTTAGGGTTCCGTACCCAAAGGGTCAAACGGGACCCTATTACTGAGACTTCACTGTCCGTCCGTGTCCGTCCGTCTGTCATCAGACTGTATCTCATGAACCGTGATAGTTAGCCAGTTGAAATTTCTACAGATTATGTATTTCTGTTGATGCTATAACAACAAATACTAAAAACAGAATAAAATAAATATTTAAGGGGGGCTTCCATACAAAAAAGTGAATTGCGTTTTTATAAATAATGGTACGGAACCCTTCATGCGCGAGTCCGACTCGCACTTGGCCGGTTTTTAATGTTTCCTATGTTGCGGTTTCACAGAACATACTTATACGAAGACGTTTCCACGTACATACATCTGGTCGTACACGACATTGATGGAATCAACTTTATCAAGGAATATTAACAGTCCCATAACCAACTAACACCCAAAATGACTGTTTCAAATCAGATGAAACTGTGAACTAGTAACAACAGTTAGCTCATTGTTTCGCGTTGAACCGGGAACTGAACATGCGTGTAATCGGTCAGACTATTGACGATTAGTTACTGTTCTAAACAATAGTTTTATTTCAATGTCAATAGAAGGATGTTTTGTGCTTTTGTTGGTTAGAGAAGGTCATTGCGTTTAAACCTAGCTAGGGTTTTTTTGGTGTCCATAGAAAAAAAAAAACATCAATAAAGACTTAATCATTGACAGTTTTCGAAACAGGTTAAGTTATAAACAGAGGTTCCGACCTCACCGACTCTCGATAAGTAAGAAGAAAGAAAGAAAACATATTTATTTGGCACATGCCACAAATGCACACAATAAAAAATAAAACATAAAACTTAGAACTAAAACTGAAAAAGATAATATTGTGTGTCTCACGGCTGCGCCAAATAGGCCCAGTTCAGCAAACTGCCGAGCAGCTAGTGCCCGACGCTGGTTTTCAACTGGACCCGAGATAAATGACGTGACGGACAAAAACAGTTTAGTAGGTATGTAATTTGTGTTATGAACTATGTGAATGAATAGGTTTATACTTATATACAATAAATATCAGTGCAATAATAACAAATAAAATAAATAAAACTGCATATTTATAAAAAACAAGAAAAAGTGCAAAACAAAACAAAAATCGATAGGTACCAAAGTAAATGGGACGGACGAACGTAAACATAAACATAAAACCTGTTTCGCACGTATCGTTCCTAAACTACTAGACGCACAATATTTAATTAATCCGTGCACTTCATCAATCAATACGCTGCAAGCAGCCGAGCGCGATGGACTAAAAGTAAAATTTTAAGAAATAACGGAAAAAAGTAGAGGTATTTTTGTACTTGCATCGAAATTATGGATCATCCCTTCCCTTGCGTGTGCGCATTGGAATTTTGCAACTTCAGACATCCGATGTCGGATGGTTTAAATTGTGTAAATGTAAATAACTTTTTTATTTAATAAATCACGAGATTCTTCTGTACTTTAAAATTAATCTCGGGATTTTAGGAAGGTTTCGCTTTATGAAATCAGTGTACCTAAGTATATAAATAACTCTACCTAATTCCGACCTCTGGTTATAACCTTCTATACAATTATAATTGAGTGGGTTCGATTCCTAGATCAGGCAGTGCTATAGAGTTTTTCATTAGCATTTAGTACCATCTTGAAGCCTGGACCTAGGCCCGGATGATGGCAATAGGCTCCACCACTATAAAAAGGGACTTCATCATACCGATATTTAGGTGCCTCACTGTGACTACACCATCACAGATAACAGGCACAATATTCCGCAGTAAAAGCACACATCCCTGATTTTAAATTCCAATCATAATGGTAACTGTCACTACAATCTCTGCCAGCCCCATATTAACTCGGCGACATGATACGACGCTCCTTTCATGTACTCACTGAATTGCTTTACATCATGCCAGGGTTGACAACTGTAAAGTGTGATTTATGCGGGGTGTTAGGGAAACCAACACGATATGATTAAAAAAAAACCAGCTGTTTCCTACAAAAGTGCAATATCTACACGGGAGTGCACGTCATAGTCGCGGAGTTCATCTATATGTATAAATTACGTGTCACGTTGTTTGTCGGGGATGGACTCCTAAACTACTTAACTGATTTTAATCAAATTTGCACACCGTGTGTGGTTCGATCCAACTTGAAAGATAGGACAGCTTACATCTCAATTTATAGTCTCAATATTATGTTATTGCAAATTAAGTCACAATTATCTGTTAGCTCCAAAACGATTCTAACAGATGGCGGTATCTGTTGACTGGATTGAGTAAGTTTTCAATAGATGGCGCTATAAAGGAGCGCAGCAGCAATGAAAAAGTATTGCGAAAACGGGGAAAATGTGACGCAGACGAAGTTGCGCGGGACAGCTAGTAGTGTTATAATTGTAACCGAATCATATTTATAGTAGTATCGATCAGCATCGGTTCTAGAGAAACGCTTCAACTGTCTTGAATCATGCAATTAATCAGAAAAGAACAGCGGGACATAGAAAAAGACTTGTCATTGCCAGTTCAACACTTTCGGTGCAAACAGCATATGGGCCGAACCAGGGACTGTAACTGTAACCGTAATACACGTGTGTTTTTAACACTGTTTTTTTAAAACAGTTTTAACAGAAAAACACTTTTAAATGTAACAAATACAATAATGTTACCGAATCAAACTGTAACCTTTTATGTGTGTTAATATGTGTAACTGAAATAATCATTTATAACTTTAGTACGCTGCGTTTACCTGTTACACTTATTAACACTTTTATATCTGTTACAGATATGTTACGGTTGAAAACACATTTAAAAGTGTTACCTATTTTATTCTGTTATCAATTCAAAATGTAACACTTATAATTCTGTAACCTTTATAAAGGTGTTTTTAAGTCCCTGGGCCGAAGAATAATTCGTTCATGTGCGCACAACCCGCCTCCCTAATCGTCGCTATACGGGGCAATAGATGACTTGCATTGCATACTAATAAAAAAGCACCATTTGAACATAACCGCGAAACTGTTAATCCCTTTTGCCTTCAGTCAGCTGGACTGTCGGTTTGGCATCCGAAAACAAAAGAACAACAGCTCTTTTGCGACAGCCCTGCCCACATGTCTGTGGCATGTCGTCTCGCTCCAGATGTTCAGAACCAACATCGAGCCGTCACGTGTACTCCACCGCCGAATTTATTCTTCATAACACTGCGAGTGCGCCCGGAAATGGAATGCCTTGTCTGTGCCAGGATACGTGATTGTCTACGACATTTTTGTGAAAGCCTCGGTTATATTTTAACACTATGTTTACTACTTATGGCTAGAAAGGTTTCTGATGAGATAACGAGTACTTAATAGAGAAGTATGGCTCTGTATGGTGTCGGACGTAAAGAATAGCACCATCCCCTATCTTCCCGTGGGTGTCGTAAGAGGCGACTAAGGGTTTTGCCAGAGAATGGGCAGCAGCGTTCTCTGTGCTTTTGTAACAACTGTACTGCGATCGCCAACCCGCCTGCCAAGCGTGGCCATTATGGCAAAAATCCCCAAAATGTCAATGTGGCGACACTTGGGGGAGGCCTATGTCCAGCAGTGGACCTCTTTTGGGCTGAAATGATGATGATGAATAGAGACATGTGACAAGTAAAGTGCCCCGCTTTACCTGACCATTTTTCGTCATTTTTGTTTTGTATAATGGGTCAGGTATTGCAGGGCACTGACCGTACCAACCCTCACTGGGCAGGCGAGGCGGATTACGTCCAGCACCCTCCTAAAGAGAGGAGAATTAGTTCCTAGCAATGGAAACGTTATAGGCAGGCAAAATATGGTAGGAACCACTATCAGGTGACACCATCGCATAATTCCTTCCTTCCTCCTAAATTTGGTCTATTGACCAGCTATTAAAGTGCACGCGGACCCCCCCTGAACTGTAAACAGTCGACAAAACAATACACCTCTACCAGTCCCCCAAAAGCATCAGCGTGACGTGTTGTCACGGTGTGTTGGGCACCATGTGTAGTGGCAAATGGTCGTCGACCGACACCACTCAGTGAGACCATTGACTGTGAAACTACCTACAATTGAAAGTATTACAGTTTTCACTGAAGTTTTTTAGGGTTCCGTACGGAACCCTAAAAAACTTCAGTGAAAACTGTCAAAGAATCAAACGGGACCTAAGAACCTAGTAATAGTAATCTAAACCTAGTTAGGCGCGGTGGCGGCAGATGCAAAGCTGTGACTGAGTGGCGTCCAAGGACTCCAAGGACTGGAAAGAGAAGTGTTGGTCTTCCGGCAGCGAGATGGGCAGACGACACTGCTATCATCGTGGGAATATCCTGTATGAGGCAAAAAATCGTGGAGCTTGGCACAAGCAAAGAGGGGCCTATACCCGTGGATAAATCCAGACAACAGGCTGTTACTCAGTTCCTAAACAAAGTGAATTTTTACAACGATGGCAATTATGAAATCTATCAGATTGTCAAGAACTGAAAAGCGTACGCCAATCCTATTGTAATATATAATAATACATATATTGTAAAATATAATATATTGTGCTTGGTTTTAGTCAGTCAAGTCTGACACTCCCTTCCGCTCCGCTCAGAGTTGGAGGAGTCATTTGATGATATCCAAACCGAAAAAAAAATCCTATTGTAATTCACTGTGAAGTAGTACATTCACAAAAACTTTACTAATAGCTTTTGAGAAGAAAATAATGCCAAACAAAAACTTATGCGTTTCATGTTTTCACCACTTGTTGCAACCCTGGACTTCTGCCAAGCCGCGAACGGCGAAGAGAATGTAATATAATACAAAACAGCGCAAAACTTCCGGCTCACTTAATAAAGCATTCTATTAGATATTAATTATAGAACTTGAGAAGAAAGTATGAACTAGTTGCTGAGTTAGGAATTGTGGGAATCAAGTTAGCGTTGTGCGAGGAATTGTTTAGGGATGGGATAAGTCGAAGTGGCGGTTATCGATGTAAGTTTTGTGTAAGTGACAGGTTTTCAAATTGTAAATCGAGCAGACCTGTGGAAACTGTTTATATCTCTTCATCAACTAGAAAAGAGGTGATGATCTTCAAACGGTTGAGCAATTTTCTTGAAACACAGCTAAGAACACGATTGATGTCTCAATCGTGTTTAAACTTTCAAACGAAACCAACTTTATTAAAATCAGTCCATCTGTTCAGGAGCTATGATGCTACAGAGAGACACAGATACACACTACAAACTTATAACACCCTTGTTTTTAGGGTTCCGTACCTCAAATGGAAGAAACGTAACCTTTATAGGATCACTTTGTTGTCTGTACGTATGTCTGTCAAGACCCTTTATCTCGGGAACGCGTGGAGGTATCGAGTTGAAAATAAAACCATATACTAAGGTCTACGGTCCCTTGAAGTTGAAGAATCAAATTTCTAAACATGCTATTAGATATTCATTATATGTAGAAATTGAGAAGAAAGTATGAACTAGTTGTTGAGTAAGGAATTGTGGGAGTCAAGTTAGCGTTGTCAAGTGATGGGGTGAGTCGATGTGGCGGTTATCGATTTAAGTTTTTGGTAGGAACAGTGACGAGTCGGGCATAACTCGTATAAACCTACAACGGGAATGTAGATTTATGCGAGAGACCATAAGATTTGTCAGTGCGAGATGCTATATTTCATATTTTCAAAATTATATTCATTAGTACACACAGAAAATGCATGACAGTAATAAGGGAACTAATTTTTGTGTGAAGAGGTATTTGTCCAGCAGCGAGACATTTATTTCCTAAAATATTTAAGTATAACGCACAAAGTCGCTTTTCGTATGTATTTATAACTGTGTTGTCCATTATTGACAAGACAACGGATTTCGATGCGGTGTTCCAATCATCACTTTGGAATTTATTCCGGAAAGTTTCCTGTATGAGATATTAAAATTAGACTTACAAATGGTTAAGAAACCTTTGTTCTCAATTATTATTTGATGTTATTTCCTGTATTGTCTACTGTGTGTACATTTATCTATATACTATACTAATATACATACTTACAAATATAATAATAAAGCTAAAGAGATTGTTTGTTTGTTTCCTTGAACGGGCTAATCTAAAGAACTACTAGTTCGATTTAAAAAATTCTTTCAGTGTTATATAGCCCATTTATCGAGGAAGGCTATAAGCTATATATCATCACGCTACGGCCAATAGAGAGCGGAGCAGCAATGAAAATGATGCGAAAACGGGGAAAATCTGACGAAGACGAAGTTGCGCGGGACAGCTAGTAGTTATAATAAATAAATAGGAAATCTCGATGCCTTGTTAGTTTATTACTAATTCCACAATTATCCAAACTACTTAAATAAACAACAAAATCCTAACCACCATCTTCCGCATTATTAACATCATTCTTAGTAGGACATGTAATCGATTCTGTTCGTCTAACAATAGTGGCAAAGAGTTTCGCATAATTCGTATAATTTGGCGATTTACCGTAACGGATAAGAGTTACGGTTTTGAGGAGTGACGTAATGGCTTAAAAAAATAACTGGTGTTTTTTAATGAAGATTTTTATAATGTAACTGGCGAAATATGGATGTTTTTATCTAAACTAATATTATAAACAGGAAAGATTTGATTGTTTGTTTGTTTGTTTGCATTGAATAGGCTCCGAAACTACTGGTTTGATTCGAAAAATTCTTTCAGTGTTAGATAGCCCATTTATCGAGGAAGGCTATAGGCTATATATCATCACGCTACGACCAATAGGAGTGGAGCAGCAACGAAAAATGTTGCTAAAACGGGGAAAATGTGACGCAAACGAAGTTGCGCCGGACAGCTAGTGATCTCATAATTTAATCATCCTAAAGATGAATTTAATTAGCTTAGCTGTAAGTGAAGTTCGACAATAATTATGCTTGTTGCTGAATTGGCCGAAGATGCTTAGTCCAACCCAACTCAGACTTTCCTTGCTATTATATTGTTATATGGAGTTTTGAGAATGAATATGGATGGGTAAAAGAGTTCAGGAAGACCAAAGAAACAATGGATGGACTGTGTGAAGGATGATATGGCAAGATAGGAGGTACCCCATGAGATGACAAGTAATAGAGAAGTATGGACGAAGAAGACATGCTTCGTCGACCCCAAATAAATTAGGATAAAGGCAAGAGAATGATGATGATGATAGTTTTATGAGCCCTATGTTGAAAAACCAATAAATCGCCATGAACTTCATGAAGATAGTTTACAGAGGTAGCAAGATGATTTTGCGTTCGGAAATAAACTTTAATGTCTAAACTTATGTGTGATGCGCGAGGCTTAAGCCAAGAACTACATGTTTACTTTACCTTTTACCGCTTTTTAGGGTTCCGTACCCAAAGGGTCAAACGGGACCCTATCACTGAGACTTCGCTGTCCGTCCGTTCGTCCGTCTGTCACCAGGCTGTATCTCATGAACCGTGATAGTTAGCGAGTTGAAGTTTCTACAGATTATGTATTTCTGTTGACGCTATAACAACAAATAATAAAAACAGAAAAAAAAAATATTTAAGGGGGGTGCCCATACAAAAAAGTTTTTTTTTTTTCGTTTTTAGAAATAATGGTACGGAACCCTTCGTGCGCGAGTCCGGCTCGCACTTGGCCGGTTTTTATTTCAAATCATTTCTAACGCAACAGCTCACCGATTACTGCTCCCAATAAAAATCAATCGATATAAAATCACATCACTAAACGTGCAACAATAGCGCTGATGAAAATTCTCTTAGCTGAGGTTTATCGTGGCCGCAAATTGTGCCAATTTACCCGTTTGTCACGCTCAAGTCAAACGATAACAGGTTCCGTTGAACTGATGGTAGATTTTATAACATACTAACTTGTGCCCTCAGCTTCGCTCGCGTTAATTTAGAATTTGACAATAACCGGCTCGGAGACTTGGCGCTATCTATTTACATAAGAATATGTTGGCACGGTTGGCACCGTGGTCGAGCGATCGACTTCTGTGCTGCGTGTCGCGGGTTCGATCCTCGCACGGAACAAATATTTTTAAGGCCTACAGATAGTTGTTCCGGGTCTGGCTGTTTGTGTATGTGAGTTTAAGTTTAAATGTTTGTTAACGAACCCGCGATACAGGAGAAATTACTAGAGTCATGTGGGGCAAAGTTAAAAAAAAAATATTATTGTTTTCCTGATGACTATAAAAACCGGGTCAGATGAACATCACGCCTGTAATCCTTTAAGGGTTAGATAGAGGTGTACTCTAATAATACACGTCATCGTCGTCGAGCCCGACACATCACTATTAAGTTTGAAGTACAACTATGTTATGTAGTTTGTGATTGTCACTATAACAAATTGGATTTCCACTCTGCGATTACATTAGCAGTATAGCAAACATTGTGGGGATACGCTACAGAAGGTTTACTGGAAATTTATTTAGAACAGGCGTATTAAAAACGTCACATGACAAATTTCACATCAAACTTAAGAACCAGTTCTACCAAGGAGTCGATAACCCTTGGTAAGACACGTTCTTAATCATCATTTCAGCCCAAAAGAATTCCACTGCTGGACATACGCCTCCCCCAAGTGTCGCCACATTGACTTTTTGGAGGGTTTTGCCATCGCCACGCTTGGCAGGTGGGTTGGCGATCGCAGTACGGTTGGTACAAAAGCACAGAGAACGCTGCTGTCCTTTCTCTGGCAAGTCCCTGAGTCGCCTCTTACGACACCCACGGGAAGATATAGGATGGTGCTATTCTTTCCGTCCGACACCATAAAGAGTAGGTACAAGGACAGGTTCTTAGGTAACAGTATTTTACATGGAGCGACTGCCTATCTGACTTCCACAACCCAGTTAGTACTGGGTAATACGAATCCCCTTGGTAAAACTAGTTATCAGACTTTCGGGCCACTGACTACCTGTAACGACTGTCAAAGATCTACGAATGACAGCCAGACCCAACGACATAACGTGAGTTTCCGACGTACGCAGGAAACTCGGTGGTTTTTGGGTGGTCAAACATCCACAGACCGACCTAGGCAAGCGCGGCTGTTACCATTTAGCCACGAGCCCCTCCTACCGGCCTTGTCCGAGCTTCTGACTACCAGTAACGACTGTAAGAGATCAGGCCGATAGTTGATTATTCATCCTTTTAGGCTCGATAAAATGAATGTACCTGAATTCAGCTAGTTTAGTTTTAGCGCGCATGGGAATAACCCGTTGTATTAAGCTAGTTTAGTTTTAGCGCGCATGGGAATAACCCGTTATATTAAGGTAGTTTAGTTTTAGCGCGCATGGGAATAACCCGTTGTATTAAGGTAGTTTAGTTTTAGCGCGCATGGGAATAACCCGTTGTATTAAGGTAGTTTAGTTTTAGCGCGCATGGGAATAACCCGTTATATTAAGGTAGTTTAGTTTTAGCGCGCATGGGAATAACCCGTTGTATTAAGGTAGTTTAGTTTTAGCGCGCATGGGAATAACCCGTTGTATTAAGGTAGTTTAGTTTTAGCGCGCATGGGAATAACCCGTTGTATTAAGGTAGTTTAGTTTTAGCGCGCATGGGAATAACCCGTTATATTAAGGTAGTTTAGTTTTAGCGCGCATGGGAATAACCCGTTGTATTAAGGTAGTTTAGTTTTAGCGCGCATGGGAATAACCCGTTGTATTAAGGTAGTTTAGTTTTAGCGCGCATGGGAATAACCCGTTGTATTAAGAGGGAACTCTAGAGGGCCTTTCTCCATACAAACGTATTCCGGTGTTATCTTCGTGGATAATGCGTCTAGAGCAATGATTTTTTTTCAAAAAATCTAGGTCTTATTAATGCATGCCCCTATCATTTCCTTTTTTTTTTCAAATAAATACATGCACCTATCAATTCCTATTAGTGATTTTCACTAAAATAATTATGACAATCCAAAAACCCGAAAAAAAAAGCCCGTTTTTACGGTCATGTTCAGACGACTAAATTAGATAAGTTTTTAAGAAAAAAGATAATAGAAGCATAGATCAGATATACTTTTCCTCTAAATTTTGATATAAGAATTATTTAGATCAGTTTAGTTTTGAAGAAAAAAACAGCGGAATACAAAACGTCTTTTGGTCAAGCTTTATATAAAGTAAAATCAGCTTGAGCTACAGTTGTCCCTTTCGCACTTTACGCTCCTTGGTCGGGCGCAGCGCGACGGCAATAGTTTCTTCAAATACCTATTCTTTAAATTCCTCGGGCTTAGAGTCCCCTCTTAACCGTATGGAAAAAGAAGACATGCTGAGCGGACCCCAAACAAATTGGGCTAGGGGCAGGAGAATGACGGTATCAAGTAATTCTTCTGCCTCACCTGTTCTATGTACAAAGTCCAATTTACATAGCTAAACGGTCCAATATGTCGTCATAACTTTGGCAAAGCATTCGGTCGTGTTGACTAACATGCTCACAAGGAAATGAGATAAGATCCTTTGAGAACACGTGCGGTGTTATCAAATATGGATCCGTTGTCTAGTGGTCGCATGGCGAGAGGTCCTGGATGCGATTACCAGGTTGAGCAGTGTTTTTAAGGTTTTTCTATCAGTAATTTCTTGGTAGAAGCCCATTGTCTCTTGTAATTTTGACGTTCAAAAAGTGCTGATTATCAGCCTAATTTGAATAAATGACTTTTGATTTTGATTGGTCCTCGGTTGTTGGTAAAAAGGTCTTCCCCTATTAAATGGGACATTAAGGAAAGAAAGAAAAATAATATTAAAATTTGTCGCAGGGACATGACATCATTATAGACATGATGTTATGTTTTGTTATGGAGAGTGTGATTAAGAAAACCTATGTTAATTAGTGAAGTACTATAGGTAGGTAGGACTACCTCGTTTGTCTAATCGTCCCAATCGCAACTGCTGAGCATGAAGTCCTTGGTTCGATTCCCGGAACGGGCAAATTGTTATTGGGTATTTCTATCAGGAACTTCTCAGTAACAACCACGGAGTCGACACATCTTGCACAAAAATCTACCTAAAAGCTATTATTCAGAGTTACATATAGTCAAATAGCAACGGAACCCTGGTCACCCAAATACTGATCCAACTACGGAACAGTTCACAGTCCATCCACAACGCCCTTGGCCAGTTACTTTTCCCTCATTAAGTCAAATATTCTACGTTGTATTTAGTGGGGTGTGCATGAACAAGTGGCGCCCTCTGTAATGACGACGAGACTGCACGTAGTTGGCCGGCTCCATTGTTTGTACGGTACGGGATTTTTTTGACGAATTAGAACGAATTAAAACAAAAACTTTTGAAGTTTCGGTGCATATGGTTTGAGCAACAATTCGTTCGTGTGCCCACCACCCGCCTCCCGCGTCGTTGTTATACTTAGCTATAGATGGCTTGTGCGCATGCCCAGGACCCGTCTAGCGAGACCAATCTAAGTAGGCTTTAAAGGTTGTCGAAACTGTGTGCCAATTATGACCACATTTCACCAGTTATATTTTAAGTCCCATATAATAGGGGGCGAGCCTATGCCATCAACCGGGCACGAATCCAGCCTCCGTGGCTGCTTCTGAGAAATTCCTAATGGAAAAATCCGCCCGAAAAAAATTTACCCGAACCGGAAATCGAACCCCGGACCTCTCACTCAGCATTCGCTATTGCTACCAGTAGACCAGCGAAGCAATCACAAAACAAAATAAACGAACAAAGAATAAACTCGTCGTACCCGACAATGGAAAAAAACACGAATACATTAAAGTTTACGGAAAACGTAGCGTCTTCGCCTTTTACAGGCAATAAGTCTAAAATTTCCATTTGTTTCGCCTTCAGAAAAACTTCTCGACGCTTCTACGCTAATTTTAGGATAAAAAGTAACAAACAAATGCCTGTTTTCAGTCGCCTTGTCTTGTCTTGAGCCACGACCTCGGGCGACGCGACCTAGGAGACTAGACAAAGTGGAATCATGACAGTGACAACGATTAAACTTTTGGAATGTGTAACTATAGAGTTTTCACAGTATTATACCTTGTGGCAAGACTGTGGCTCTTAATTTTCCTATTTTAGAGAATTCAAAAGTATATTTACTTATTATTTGAAAGAAATGCTTTGATTTTGCCTCGGAAAGCGCGCGAAAACATTAGTCCCGCTGTCAAAACAATAAGTCATTTTAGTTCTATGTTTTCCCGCCTGCACAAGTTGATTAATGAGGAGCTCGTGGCTAAATAATAACGGCCACTTGGATTAATCTTCAGGTTAAGCCGTGCGTGCCTAGGTTGGTCTGTGAATGGGTGACCACCCATTACATACCATGTCTCGGAAAGCACGATAAGCCGATAAGATTAGATCTTCGACAGTCGTTACAGGTAGTCAGTAGCCCGAAAGTCTGACAACCAGTCTTACCAAGGGGTAACGTATTACCCGGTACTAACTGGGTTGTGGAGATTAGGTAGGTAGTCGCTCCATGTGAAATACTGGTATTCAGCTGCATCCGGTCATACTGGAAGGTGACATTAATATATTTGGGAAAGGTCAGGGAGATGATGAGTTAGAAACAAAACAGTTTGAAAGCAATCGTCGCTTGTTTCCTTCGCTTCGCAGGACGCATCGCGTCACTCGAGGCATGCTCTTACTAAGCAACCTCTTTTATTTTTTGTCGTTTCCGCAGTCAAAGTCGCAAGTCGCGAGTTATTTAAACGTTTATGTCGTGGCCAAGACTTAACCGAATAAGAAACCTGATCTCTGAAGGTTTCGCTAAGAGAATAACGCTTTTTGGGCCATTCGGTTCCCTCGTTTGCCTCTGGAGAGTTTTTTTGGGATACACGGGTACATTAACGACTGTATTCCCTGATGAGATAGACAGAGGTAATAGACAGACTCATATTTCGTCAGTCATTTGTAAAATGTTATGTAATATAATAGGTATCATCATCATCAGCCTATAATGTTTCCACTGCTGGGACACAAGCCTCCTCTCACTAAGAGAGTGGGCTATAATCCACCACGCGGGTTGGTAGATGTAACAATGTCTTCGAATCTTTAGTTCTAGGACATGCCGGTTTCCTCACGATGTTTTCCTTCACCGTTTTTGAGGGCAGCGGTGATGAAATAAATTACACAAAGTAGGCGCATGCCTGCCTGGGTTGGCTTACTGCTCGTAAGTCGGGGCTGCCACCACTGGGCCACCGCTACTCTCAAAATAGATATAATAGGCTAATTTTAATCGTATGGTACCAGTTATCACATAATAGTTTCCCCTGTTGGAAGACATACCAGATAGAATGTCACATTTTTGATTTTAAGACGAATCTTCTCGTTTTTTAACCGATACAAATAGAGGAGGTTATGAGAGCTGTGATGACGAAATAAATTATACAAGTTTAATGTGTACCCCGTCTGAGTTCGAACCCGTAACCCACTCGTAAATAGGAGTTAGGGGTACCACTAAGTCACCATTGCTTGCAGAGGTATACCTAATAGTACACCCACAAATTGCCAGTTATGTTTAAGCCCCATGTAAAGCGAGGGAGCCTATTACCACCAACCGAGCACAAATACAAACTCCATGGCTGCTACTGAGAAATGCCTTATGAATAACCCAATAACACTTTGCCCGACCCGGGAATCTAACAAAGGACCTTCGGCTCAGCAATCGCGTTCGCGTCAACAAGCCAGAAAAACTATCAAATCAATACACAAGTAGAAATAAAGTGCCAAAAGTCCCCATCGATCTCATGAGAGCTAAAAAGTTATTCAAAGGTCAACATTTTCGGTTATTCGGATTTTTCTCGAAAGCGGTAAGTTTCAACAAAAAAAAATAGCCCAGAGAAAAATTTAAAATCATTAAAATGAATTACAAAAATGATCCCTATGTTTTTTCCTAAGAATCACCATATCTAAGACTAGCTGTCCCGCGCAACTTCGTCTACGTCACATTTTCCCCGTTTTCGCAACATTTTTCACTGCTGCTCCGCTCCTATTGGTCGTAGCGGGGTTGATTTGAAGCCTATAGCCTTCATCGAGAAATGAGCTATCTAACACTGAAAGTATTTTTCAAATCGGACCAGCAGTTTCTGAGATTAGCCCGTTCAAGCAAACAAACAAACTCTTCAGCTTTATTATTAGTATTGCTATAGATTATATAAGATTATATATCGCGATTCTACAAGTTGAATTACACCTCACATCCAACAAACAACGGTTAGCTGCACCAAACAAAAAGTAGAAAAGATATAAATAATATCACCCATATATGAATCGTGATATTTTTTTATGTTTTCTGTAACATATCACGTTCATACGTCACGACCGTTCGCAGATGGGAAATGACGTCACTTATAGGGGATCGAATAAAACGGTGTGATCTATGAAGGATATTGGTTCGAATTCGAGAATTTCACGCTTTTTTTGCGAGGTTCAATGTTTTATGGGGAAGAGAACAATGCTGGTTATAAATGGGGAGGGGGTGAAGGTTTTTTGAAGGTCTGAGATTATTGTTTTCGGTCGATCAAAGGTGTATCGATAAATCATAAGATTTCTGTAAATTCAAGCACAAAGCATTCATTTCAAGAAGACCATTATAGGCACTTTTGAAAGTCAAAACACAAGGCATAATAACTTGTGAAATCACTGTAGTTGCCAACTGTATTGTAGTTGTTGGTATTTTGTAAAAAGCTCTAAGAATATACTTAAATGCTCTGCTAATATTGCTGATTGGCAATTTATTTTACCCCGCCAATACAGGTATTTATTTAGTACTAGCTGTCCGGCGCAACTTCGTTTGCGTCACATTTTTCCCGTTTTCGCAACATTTCTCATTGCTGCTCCACTCCTATTGGTCGTAGCGTGATGATATATAGCCTTCCTCGATAAATGTAATATTTAACACTGAAAAAAAATTTCAAATCGGACCAGTAGTTTCGGAGCCTATTCAATGTAAACAAACAAACAAACAATCAAATCTTTCCTCTTTATAATATTAGTTTAGACATACCGAGTTTCCTCCATGCCTCGGAAAGCACGTTGAGCCGTTGGACCTGGCTGTCATTTGTAGATCTTTGACAGTCGTTACGAGTAGTCAGAAGCCAAAAGTCTGACATCCAGTCTTACCAAGGGGTATCGTATTACCTAGTTACTGGGTTGTGGAGGTCAGATAGGTAGTCGCATCAAGTAAAATACTGGTATTCAGCTGCATCCGGTTAGACTGGAAGCCGATCCCAAGATAGTTTGGGAAAAGGCTAGGCAGATGATGTAAAAGTGAGCGACCCTATTACCATCAACCGACCACAAATCCAGACTCCGTCGCTGCTACTGAAAAATTCCAGTATCACTTTGGCCCACCTGGGAATCGAAGCCAGGAGAGCTCATTAATTCCCAAAGCCACTTTTTATTCGCATTGCCGCAAACAATTTAACGACCGCTGTCGTAATACAATTGCAACCAAACAAGTAATGTCTGACCTACGTAATTGTCCCCAGTGAGTCAATTCCGTGACTCGATAGCATTGCATCAGGCTGCAGCGCTGACTCATCAGCTTGCACCTTTGTTTCGACCGTACTGTACAGCCAAACTGGATTTAAATAGTATGATACGTTTTGTTTTTAGGGTTCCGTACCCAAAGGGTCAAACGGGACCCTATTACTGAGACTTCGCTGTCCGTCCGTCCGTCTGTTACCAGGCTGTATCTCATGAACCGTGATAGTTAGCCAGTTGAAATTTTCACAGTTTATGCATTTCTGTTGATGCTATAACAACAAATACTAAAAACAGAATAAAATAAATATTTAAGGGGGGCTCCCATACCAAAAAGTGACTTTTTTGCTCGTTTTTTATAAAAAATGGTACGGAACCC
Source organism: Cerastis rubricosa (assembly GCA_949152445.1). Lineage (NCBI taxonomy): Eukaryota > Metazoa > Arthropoda > Insecta > Lepidoptera > Noctuidae > Cerastis > Cerastis rubricosa. The sequence goes on from OX424552.1 coordinate 1,827,976, forward strand.
TTCTTGCGCGAGTCCGACTCGCACTTGGCCGGTTTTTTTTAATCGGATTTTGTGAAACGTAAGCTTAAAGTCCTCTCGTCAAAGCGGTCCAGGTGTTTCAGAGATTATCCGGAACAAACAGACAGATAAAAAACCGTTATAATGAAATTACAAACAGACACTTACATTTTAATCGAACGATTTGAACACAGGCCCTCATGCTCAGCACTCGTGCTAGCAACCACTGAACTAACAAGGCAGTTGCTAAACACTATCGTTATAAATCGGGCTTTAGATTAACGAAGCAGTTCTTTGTTTCAAATGGGTCATAGCATATCAGAAAAGCGATTTAAACGCCGTGTAGCAATAAAACCTCGTTGATGGAACAGTTTTATCGGCACCGGTCAATAGGACTTGTTATTATGTACTATAAACTCCATGTGAATCAACTGTGACTCATTAAGCTAGCTTCCTTTGAGATGAGACATGATTTAATCTTCTATTATAGACGTATGTGTTATTTGATCACCGCTGCTCTAAAAACGGTGAAGGAAAACATCGTGAGGAAACCGGAAACCATGTCCGACTAAAAATTCGACGACATGTGACATCTACCATCCCGCACTGGGCCCACGTGGTGGATTAAAGCCCACTCGCTCTCATTGAGAGGAGGTCTGTGTCCCAGCTGTGGGAACATTATAGGCGCATAAATGATGTGTTATTTGTATTCAACGTACACCTAACTTCCTAACTAATATTATAAATACAAAAGTAAGTTTGTTTATTTGTAACCCACTGAACCGATCATCCTGAAATTTTGCATATACGTTGTCAGGTGTACAGAAACGGGCACAGGGTACCTTTCATCCCGAAAAAAAGTACGGTTTCCGAAAAAAACATCGTTCTTATGATAATAGATGGCGCCACGTGTCCGAGCCAGTTGTCAAATTCTAAGCGAAGGCGGAGCCGCGGCAAAAGCTAGTCGTAAATATTTCCGGTATCTGTACTTGTAGTACTTATTACAAAGCTGAGGAGTTTGTTTTAACGCGTTAATCTTAGGAACTACTGGTCCGATTTGATAAATTCTTTCAGTGTTAGATAGCCCATTTATCGAGAACGGCTATAGGCTTTAAAACATCACGCTACGACCAATAGGAACGGAGCATCAATGGAAAATGTTGCAAAAACGGGGAACAGGTGACGCAGACAAAATTGCGCGGGTCAGCTAGTCTGCTATACATGTGTTATTTATATTAATTCTTAACAATATTTCCGGTATTGAGGATGTGTTTATAGACAGAAATATCGCTTACAAGCACCCAAGGTCATCTAATAATTAAAGGACAAATTGCGTGTTTTCCTTCAGCGTTTAGAGATCAGTAGTTTTGAAGTAATTCACACACAGAAAAGTGTATCATCTCTTCTTATCTCCTATGCTTATATTCTATCCCATCTGCATAGTCTTTTACTCAAACTCAAATCATTTCAATTAGACCATTACAGGCACAATTAAATAAAATAAAAAAAAAAAACAAAAAAACGCGAGGCTACAGTCCCTGAAAGTACTGTATTTGCTAATTCCAAAGCGTAGAACTCTATGGAGAAGAATGAGTACACAAGTATGCTATTGTCGCCTACCAATATATTCGGATGCAGCTAAATACCAGAATCTTATATAGAGCGACTGCCTATCTGGCACCAAAGAAAACCGTATACGTTTTTGTTACAAAAAACCTTATAAAAACGAAGGGTTCCGTACCAATATTTATAAAAAACCAGCAAAAAATAACTTTTTTGTATAGGAGCCCCCTTAAATATTAACGGTTCATGAGGTACAGCCTGGTGACAGACGGACGGACGGACAGCTAAGTGTCAGTAATAGGGTCCAGTTTGACCCTTTGGGTACGGAACCCTAAAAAACCAACTACGTATAACAACCCAACCTCATCTACTAGACTAAAACTTCTTACACCCAGAAAATTAGTCTCCAACAAAAAGGACCCTAATTACAAATTGCCCGGATAATTAACTTGGATCTCTGTCCTCGTTATCACTGAGTCACCGCTAAGTCACGTACGAGATGACTGGATATTGTGACTCATCAGACTCATGTACCAATTACGAGCAATCGATTTGTTAGGTAATACGGTTGTTGTATGGGTCAATTATTTATAATACCTGACTGTGGAGTGGGTCAAAGGTCTGACGGGCAAACAACTTATATTCCATTAGGAATTCCTCAGTAGGCTTACAGACCTAGCTTCTGAATGCTGCATTCAGAGGCTAGGTCTGTGCCCATTTTATGGCAATAGGCTCACATATTACATCACCATCATTATCAATGCACAATGGGCAAAAATAACCACTAAATGGATACCAAATAGTCTGTAACGACACCGTGGCAGGCCTAGATGGAGATAGCGCGATGAGTTGGACTCGTTCTCAAAGTATTGGTCTACAATTGCACTAGATTGCGAAAAGTGGAAGAAGGGAAGGCCTTTGTCCTGCAGCGGCATATACATTGCTCTGTATGGTGTCGGACTTCAAGAATAGCACCATCCCATATATTCCCGTGGGTGTCGTAAGAGCCGACTAAGGGACTTGCCAGAGAATAGGCAGCAGCGTTCTCTGTGCTTTTTTTGTAACAACCGTACTGCGATCGCCAACCCACCTGCCAAGCGTGGCGATTATGGCAAAGCCCCCCAAAATGTCAATGCGGCAACACTTGGGGGAGGCCTATGTCCTATGTGATGATGATGATGGAATATATATAGACTTATAATAAGAATAATAAATCATCATATCAGCCTGGAATCACCTACTGCTGTGTATAGGCCTCAACTTCTTTCGGCCACACGTTCCGGTTCTGTGCGTCCCCTATCCAGGTGTTTTCTGCGATTTGGACGATATCGTCGACCCAACGAGCTTTAGTATGGCCCTGGTTTCTTTGGCTTAACCTAAGCCATCAGACTATTACTTGGGACTTGAACATAGCTAGAGAAATTTTGATGCACTTCCGTCATCAATCAAATACGTCGCACGTCCAAGGTAATATTTTGACCGTGGTCTATTGTATATTATGGAATATTGCTTGTCTGCGTTGATCCGTGGAATGTGACCACCGATTACATACCGAGTTTCCTCAGTGCATCGGACACGATAAGTTGGTCTCAGATGTCATTTGTAGATCTTTGACAGTCGTTACAGGTAGTCAGTGGCCCGAAAGACTGACAACTAGTCTTACTAAGATGTATCGTATTACCCAGTACTAACTGGGTTGTGGAGCTCAGACAGGTAATCGCTCCATGTAAAATACTGGTATTCAGCTGCATCCTGATAGACTGGAAGCCGACCCCAAAAATTGGGGAAAAACTAGGCAGATGATGAACACACAAAGACGACATTTGATGCTTTACAAACCTGAACTTTTTGTAAAACCCGGTGTGCCATTTAAACGGTCGTTTGCCTCGAAAAAGGAAACAGACTAGGTATAACTATGGTATGATATCTGTTTAGTCTCACGTCGTGTTTACGCCGTGACCTGCCCCACTGCCACGGTCAAGCGCACATGTCTGGGAAGTAACACCGTCATATACAGGGTGTTGGTTTTAACACTGAAGTACGCTTTGCTGAGGTAGGGGCCTTTTCGCCTCGTACAGGACCAGTTTAATTAGTCTTATTTATTTTTTTTTTTTGTTAAAGATAAAGAGAAGAGAAAGAATGAGAAGAAAAAAGAATGAAAAAAAAAGAAAGAAAGAAAAAAAAAAAAAAATGAGATGAAGAGACGTTTTCGTAAATTTGAACCATTTATTTGTTGTGTGCGAGATTAATAAATATTTTTTCTTTCTTTCTTTGACTTTCTTAAAATACAGATTTGTAATTTTTGGTTTCCCTTATTGACTGGTATTGTCGAGTGTCACCTATACACAATTTGACTTCGATACTTATCATCTTCAATTCGTGTTATTGGGTAACTTTTCAAGTCCACCGTTGCATTTACATTTTTGGGCATCACCATTTGCTTAGTCTTTTCCCAAATTTATTGGGGTCGGCTTCCGTATGGAAAGGAGTTGGCTAAATGAAAACGAGACGGATGACATGATGACGAGAATTGAAGACAAAGAGAGAATGGACACAGTATTTTAAATGGAGCGACTGCCTATCTGACTTCTATTACCCAGTTAGTACTGGGTAATGCGATACCCTACGTAAAACTGGTTGTCAGACTTTCGGGCCACTGACTACTTCTAACGACTGTAGGGAAAGAGCATGAGTTTGGGATGCTTACCATGTTATACTGGAAATGTATAGCCACAGAAGTTGTTTTAGCCACCAAGTATTCTTGCTATGTTTTGGTTTGTTGTTGTTTGAAGCACAATTTCAATTTGAGAGGCTACTGAAGCTTTAATAGCAACTCATCATCATCAACATTATTTCAGCCGAAAGACGTCCACTGCTGGACATAGGCCTCCCCTAAGTGGCGACATTTTGCATTGCGCTCATAAGGGGGGTTTTGCAATAGCAACTCAACGAGACTTTAATTAATCTGCTTCTTTAATGCGATACAAATCCTTCAGAAACTAAACTTAAAATAAAAGTTGGTTAAAACGAACTAAGGCAACCAACAAAAAAAAAAGCAAACAACCTGTAACTGACTCCGTAAATGTTTACCTAACAAGTTTAAATCTGACTTTGTAAACACACCAACCGACAGAGTTGTCTGTGGACGTTTACCGATAAAAATAGGGCTGTCACCTAGCAAAAACCGTAAAACACAAAAAAAAGGTTTTTTCGAATCATTTTGAAAATGTAGAACTAAAAGTAAAAAAAAAACTTCTTCAATTTTATGTTGAATATTTGTCATTTATGCTGCAAATGTTGAGCAAATAAATAGTATAACGCATAATTTGCTTGCATAATTCGACGATATTATGTTCCATATAATGCGGTCTTTAATATCAATTAATCAGCCTCAAACTTTCCCACTCCTGGGAAACAGGTCTCGTCTCTTTGAGAGGGACTGGGCTGCTATCGAGTACGAGGACCCAACGCAGGAAATGAGTATGCACTACTGTCGTCACAAATAGCTCTGCAGCTACAAGTCTTGTCTCGGTGGCAAGAAAGCTCAAATCTATACTAATCTTCTATACTAATATTTAAAGCTGAAGTGTTTGTTTGTTTGCTTGAACGCGCTAATCTCAGGAACTATTTATCCGATTTAAAAAAATCTTTCAGTGTTAGATAGCCCATTTATTGAGGAAGGCTATAGGCTATATATCATCACGCTACGACAAATAGGAGCGGAACAGCAATGAAAAATGTTGCGAAAACGGAGAAAATGTGACGCAGACGAAGTTGCGCGGTTCAGCTAGTATGACATAACATAACATCACGCCTGTAATCCCCGAAGGGTGAGGCAGAGGTGTACCTAATAGTACACCCACATTTTGCCAGTCTCATGTATTAGGAGGCGAGCCTATTGCCATTTAACCCGTCCCAAATCCAGACTACGTGGATGGAAAGACCGAATAATAATTTGCCCGACCGATAATGCTTTGCTGGGAATCGCATCCAGGACCTCAAGCTCAGCAGTCACGCTAGAGCAACGAGCCAATCAAATAAGAATAGCCCAAAAGCTTCATCTTTTATTTCTAACATCCATAACTCATCATCTGCCTAGCCTTTTCCCAAATTATCTTGGGGTCGGCTTCCGGTCTAACCGGATGCAGAGTACCAGTATTTTACCTGAAGCAACGGCCTATCTGACCTCGACAGCCCAGTAACTGGTTAATACGATAACCCTTGGTAATACTGGATGTCAGACTTTTGGCTTCTGACTACGCGTAACGACTATCAAAGATCTACAAATGACAACCGGGACCAACGGCTTAACGTACGGAAACTCGGTACTTATGTAATTATGGTCACCCATCCACGGACCTACTTAGGCAAGCACGGCTTAACCTTAAAAATCGACCCGTACGGCTGTTATTATTTAGACACGAGCTCCTCCTAACATCCATAACTATCCTACCCAAAACCCAAACGTATTCACTATGGACAGTTACCCTTTCACATGACTACGTCATAATCCGCCTGTCAAACGAAACGTCAAACGGATTAGTCAACTGTCAAGCTTTCGACCCGTCTGAAGATATCTTATTTCATGAGATATTCATCACTCGGAGGGATAATTTGTACTGGAACGACCCGAGGCCTACTGATCCTGAAATAGTCAATATACAGGGTTATTGGTAAAACACCAACAACCTCTTAAGAGGTCGTTGTACTCATCATTATGAACAACATTTACTATGGGACCAAAGATGAAATCGTGGAAAAAAGAATCAGCTGTTCCCTACATTTTGACGAGTTATGTGAACATAAAGTACGGAACCCAGTACTTTTCATGGAGCATCAGCCTATCTGATCTTCAAAACCCACAGCACGAACCCAGTCCAAAAGAGTTATTAACAAAACTTGACCTGCGTATTGGGTCTTTGAAAATTATTAACTCAAATGTAGCAAAAAAATGTTTAACTTTGTGCTTTCAGTCAGATCATCATTGAATTTTTTTCACAGTAAAACTATTTATTACGATAATATCACCGCTGAACGACCCGAGGTATCATCATCAGACTACAACAGTCCACTGATGGACATAGTCCTCTCCAATCGCACACCACTTAACTCGATTCTCGGTAATTCTCATCCAGTAGCTACCGGCCACTCCACGAAGATCGTCGCTCCAATGAGCCTGAGGGCGTTCTTACGCTTGCCGATTCGCGGTCTCCACTCAAGGACTCTGGAGGTTAGACATCAGTAAACAAAACACCTGCATTTATCCCATGCACTCCTGCTAACACTTTCATTCATCATCATCATCAGCCTATAATGTTCCTACTGCTGGGACACAGGTCTCCTCTCAATGAGAGGGAGTGGGCTGTAATCCAGCACGCGGGCCCAGTGCGGGTTGGTAGATGTCACAAGTCTTCGAATTTTTAGTTCTAGGTCATGCCGGTTTCCTCATGATGTTTTCCTTCACTGTTTTTGAGGGCAGCGGTGATGACAAAAAATCACTCAAAGTAATGCGCCTGCATGGGTTCGAACCCACAGCTCGGAAGTCGGGGCTTCAACCACTGGGCCACCGCTACTCTCCACCGACATAACAACTGTCATAATATTCAAATTAACGAGTGCACTATTAACTGCACTTCTACCTAACCCCTCGGGGATTAAAGTCGTAATATTACACAAGATAATTCTAGGTCTTTGCCCCACAACAGAGCCATCAAGCAACACTGACACATCATACATTATGCATTTCTGACGCACCGGCAATCAGAACGTATCAGTCAAGTATGTCAGCCGGTCCCTATGGATGGACGATGCATAAATGATGTTCTGATAGACTTTTATGTCTATGACTAATTATGTCGTTAAGATCTATGATAACGAACTGTTTGTGTTTGGAAGAGAAAGGAGTAAGTAATGCCGTGACGTCTGACTGAGAAGAATGGAAGAAGAAAACGTGTTGTGCCGACCCCGAGTAGAATGGAACAAGATCAGAAAGATGATGATGATAATGAACTGTTTCGTTGATCTGGTGGTTGCAAAAACAATTGCTATACGCTTGGCGATACGAACAAGTGCAGAATAGTTACAGTACTGATGACAACATTTGTGTCAATTGCTTAATTAATTGTTCTTAGTTTTATTTTTACTTTTGTATAGATTCTTTTTCATTCATATTTTTCGTGAATGTGTGGACATTGTAATTTTATTTTTTATTTTTTCACCATCATCTTTTTCTACTTTTTGTCGTAAGCGATGACTTATTGTCGGGCCTACGCTGTCCTCTCATACTTAGGTACTAACGCTGTAACATCCAAATATTGTAGAACCAAATGATTTTAAAAGAGTAACCATGGAGTTTCTTGCCGGTTCTTCTCCATAGGAAACGACCAACCCGAACTGTGCCTCTTCTGTCGACCTTTTATAAGTGTCCATGTAGGCCTATGTAAAATAAAATATTTTGATTTTGATTTTGAACCCTTACTTAAGAAGCTGGCAGATTCATCTCATAATTAAATTGTTGTTAGTAGTTTACGTATGTATTTATTGTTATATTATTTAGCGTTATATTTTATTTTTATTACCATTTGTTTTGCTGCACCTACTATGTTTTCTCTCTGCATCACCCTAAGGTAGACTGGTAGAAATTGCCCAAGGCATTAAGTCCGCCTTTGTATAGTGTTTTTTATACATAAATAATACACGGGACTTAACCAAAAAGAAAGCGAAAGAAGACAAATGTCATATTTTTTTAAATTGTGGTCTATGGCAACCGGGCTATTGTAAAGAATCAGTTGGAACCTCACACATTCAAATCGTGTCACAGTAGTTTAGGGTCTACTGTGGAACTTAGAAACGTTACAAACATTAAATGTAGACTGCTAAAATCATAACCGTAAAAATAGTATTTTATTTTTGTGGTGCACCGATAGTCAAAATTCAAATTCAATAAGCGATGTTTCGCAAACGAATTAAAAAAACAACCCTGTATATCTTCGACAGCCCTACCCTAGAAAAAAAAAACTATAAAAAAGTTGTCGATGGTACACGGCGGAAGAGATTGTTTGTGTCTGCGCGCGTCGATGACAGAAATTATAGTTTTAAGGATAACAGAGAGCCGGCTAGTACAATAAACTTGTGCTAGGTAATTTAATTGATGCTTTTACAAGTGGTGTGGTCTTTCAACTTGCAGAGAGTGGTAGAAAGCTGTCAAAAAAATTTTTGGTGTAAATTTTTTTTCAAAGGAGAGTGGGTAAACATCTATGGGTTGGCCCCAAGGCTCTTTCCGATAATCATAAGACATACGTACCATTGGAAAGAGCTTTTAAAGGACAATCGAGTTTTTGAAGGTCGAAAGTGGAAAACAGCCCGGAAAACGTCCGCCTTTCAATATGTACTTTCATGCGTTTCTGCTTGTGTACTTCCTAAAATCCAACTGCAAGGCACTTCATTCGTTTTTTTTTTGTCTAATCACTTCCCATCTTACTTTCTTCAGAATACTTCCTGAACTTTTTACTTCATCTTTATGGAGTCTAGCTTCCCGCCATCTTCATCAGAGCCAAAAGCAAATACCAATACTTTAGTAAACCTTCAAAAAGTCAGCATTAGGCTAATTCCCTTTCCCAAACACAACATAACACTTACTTATTAACCCCATCCGAATCCTTTGGTCCCGTTTGAGGGCCCCTTTTGGGCATCGCGCATTACGTGACGCTGACGACATTGATCCCTACTTCACGTACGATTAGAGTTTAAGTTTGCCGGTATGAGTGTAACCCATTTGGGTTCCTCGGGGTCTTAACGGCGGATGATGTAACTAACCCATATGGGTTCCACGGTGCCGTGCAGGAATAACCTTTACAAAAGAAGTCAGTATCTCCAAACATTGTCCATTACGTGTTTAGCCTTCCAAAATAAAAAAGCGGCTTACCCAAAACTCACTAAATTACCCCGAAAATATTCCACAAGCTCGCGAAATTTCAAGAAAACATACACCTCCTACAATTGTGGAGAAATTACAATAGTCTGAGTCAGTTTATGACTTTGCTCGCGGAATACGAAATGGGAAAATAATAAATATTCCAATACCATTTTCCTTTAGGTTTTGGTATAATGTTTTGTTGGCTTTTTTTCGCTGACTGGTAATAATTTTTCGCTTTTTTTTGCTATTATTTCTAAAACTAAACTAATATTATAAAAAAGAAAGATTTGATTGTTTGTTTGTTTGTTTGCATTCATTATTTCAGTGTTAGATAGCCCATTTATCGAAGAAGACTATAGGCTATATATTTTCACGCTACGACCAATAGGAGTGGAGCAGCAATGAAAAATGTTACGAAAACGGGGAAAATGTGACGCAAACGAAGTTGCGCCGGACAACTAGTTTTTAATAATTTCGTAGTGTTAGTCTCCACATATACAGAAAGAACGAGCATTTACAACTACAATTAAATTATCTGTGCAAGCGGGCAAACGCAGAACTATGATAATGTATATACAACGTTTAATATCATCTGATCTTTCTACCCTCGTCCCATTCTACTTGGGGTCGGCGCAACCCCTTTAGTTCTCTAATCTGCCTCTGCCAGACGCCGAGATATCATTTACTCCTTTCTATTTCATATCATTTCTCACACAAGCCACCCGTCTTTTGTTTGACCTTCCTCTCCCTCTCTATCTTTCATATCCATCACTCTTTAAGTCACTTGTGACATTTTTCTTGACAAGCAGCGTCACCCTGAGCTGCACACTTAAAGTGGTTATACTATACTTGGTTGTAGCCTTTAAGTGTCTCAAGTCATCTCAACTTCTGTTTACCTATGGTCCTGATTTCTGATTTTACTTCGACTAAAATCTATTTCTATTTCTGCGCGACAGTCTGACAAACACTCTTTCCAAGGGGCATCGTCCCTTAGAAGGAGTGACTTTCTGACTATTCTAGACTACCCGTTAGAGAAAATCACCCACTGTCTTTGGGGAGGACGACGACTTCAGAAGATTCTATGTTCGACTGTATGTATTTGTTTTTTATTATCTTTAGTTCTTAAAATAATTATAAATGTTATTCTATTTCGCTTATGTAATTACCACCAAAGAAAGGTATTATTTCAGTGTGTTAAATGTTTAGTGTAGCTTTCTTTTATATTTGTTTGTCTAGACAACGATAATTATATATTCAATTTTCAGGAAAGAAATATGGAATGGAAAATTTGCGGGACTGAATTTGCGACTACCTCGTTGGTCTAGTGGTCGCAAGGGCAACTGCTGAAAATGATGTCCAGTGTTTGATTCCCAGCCAGGTCTTATTGGGTTTTTCCATCAAGAATTTCTGAATAGCAGCTACGGAATCAACCCTTAAAGGCTAGATATACGAGATGAGCTACCAACCCACATCAAGGCGACGAGGAGTCCTCGTGATTTTTATTAAGGCGTGGATATACGTGAATTGGGCTTCATATGAGATACATTGGAACCTTTTTTTTTCGTAACCCTTACAAGATTTTTTTTCAAAATAATATATATTAATCTACACAATATAGAGCATGTCCTCTTGGCTTCAAAAAAAATAAAAATATAATTGAAATATCATAAATAAATATGCAAAGTGGCCTCTGTTTTTGTAACTTACTACCATTTTTCTCCTAAACTATCAGTCACAGGATCTTTTAATTGCCCCCAATATATTATATTTAGTAATACCGAGGGGACCTTTAGCTTATTTTTACCAATAACTTTCTTAATTATTTTTAGGGATTTTTTTACGTAATCGCTACTCGCAATTCGTACAGCCACCCCTCCGGCGTCCAGTAAATCAGTGCGGGACGAGACGCTGTGCTGAACGGACCTGTGACACTTTTCTCCGCAAACAAAATTATTGTCGGTAGCCCAACCAATTATATTTTTTTTGGGTTTAAATATAGTGTGTGTAAATATTAGGTTATTTTATTACGTAATTTACACCTCTGCATTAGAGACAGCTACTGGAAGCGATAAGTAGATAGCATGCGGCGCACAGTGTGCGATTTGACCAATCTAGCAGAATAATAGGTATTTAAATGAAATGTTTAAAACTACGTTTTTTTAATCTTGTTACACTTTCGAATAGGTACCTACATCTTCTAACTGATAGCAAAAGGCAAATAATCCCTTGTTCCTTGGTGTATTGAGTGCTTGTAAGTGTTTTTAGGGTTCCGTAGCCGAATGGCAAAAAAGGAACCCTTATAGATTGGTATGTGATCACGTCTGTCTGTCTGTCCGTCCGTCCGTATGTCACAGCCACTTTATTCCGAAATTATTCTGAAAAAATATTGGCATGTAGAACGTAAAAAAACTTTTAACGAAAATTGGTTTGAATAAGATTTGATATTTAGTTTTTGAGATATGGGACTTTTTCACCAAACTGCAGTATAACTTTGTTTTTCATAACAAATTTAGTTTTGCGGTCGAGTGGAAGTTTACTATTCAATGACTGCTACATTGATTGAAGAATTATGTAATTATCTACAGCCTCGCCAAACCGAGCCACCACATATAAGACAGCTCGAAGAATTATTAATACTGGTAAAGAACAAAGACCTTATACTCCTGACGAAGCTTTGGCCTTTTTCTTATCAAATAATTTCACTGTCCAGAAATACAAAAATGTTCAAAAAGAAGCCATAGAAAGGGGATTCAATGTATACCCTTGCTATGATCACGTGGCACAGGTGAGGAAGCAGTGCTATCCTCAAGTTGAAAATATAACAGTAACCGAAATATCGGCTGAAGTAAGACTGGCTATACAAGCAACCATTAAAGATACCGATAGCACAGAAGAATATATGTTTATCATATCTTTAGTTCCAATAAGACTTGTAAACAATGCACAGAAGTTCATATGGGAAAATCCTCGGCCATCATCACCAAGATTCTGTAGAATTATCAAATAACGCATCAAAGAAGAATGCCAAGGCATTGAAAATCAAATACCGATGTTAACGCCGATTCTCGTGGAAGTCAGAGGTGTGTCCATTTCGATCACGCACCAGATGATTATTTCAATGATTGATGGTAAAGTTTGTAACGTTTTAGCTGAAAATAAGTCGGCTCAAAGATGTTTTATCTGTAAGGCAACATCAACGGAAATGAATTCGGCATCAATGGTTAGAGACCCTGATGAAAATATGTACCAATTTGGAATCTCTAGTTTTCATGCGTACATTCGTACAATGGTATGTCTTTTAAATATTATTATCGCATGAATATTTGAGAGTGGCAAGTCATAGGAGGCTCTGTGTGGTATCGGACGTAAATAATAGCACCATCCCATATCTTCCCGTGGGTGTCGTAAGAGGCGACTAAGGGATTTGCCGGAGAATGGGCAGCAGCATTCTCTGTGTTTTTGTAACAACCGTACTGCGATCGCCAACCCGCCTGCCAAGCGTGGCGATTATGGCAAAACCCCCCAAAATATCAATGTGACACTTGGGGGAGGCCTATGTCCAGCAGTGGATGTCTTTTGGGCTGAAATGATGATGATGATGAAGTCATAGGAGACAAATATAAAGACACATTAAAAAAAAAACTAAAGAAGAAATAAAGATAAAGTTTCAAGAAATTGGTCTTATAATCGACAAAGTTAAACAAGGATTTGGTACAAGCAATGACGGAAATACCGTACAAGCATTTTTTTATAATTATGACACAACAGCGCGGACTACTGGTCTCAACGAAAACCTTATTCATCGTTTTGGGACAATTCTTGCAGCCATAGCTTCAGGCTATGAAATCAATACCGACAAATTTCATGACTACTGTGTGGAGACCAGGGAGATACCTAAGTATATTTAAGTTTATACCCATGATATAACATGCATACAATTTTTATGCAACAGTGCATAAAATTTTGGTACTTACATGGAGCAAATTTAATAAAAAATTCGGTGATACCTACCGATAGGAAAAATGTCTGAGGTGGCTTCAGAGGCTAAAAATAAATAAATCAGAAAAGCCAGATTGGGACATACATTGAAGACATCAAGACACAGAACTTATTATGATTTAATTAAACATTTGTTAATATCTTTAGACCCTTATATATCATTATTAAGAAAACTTCCTCGAAAACAAATATCTAAGCGAGCCATAGATATAAGAATTTTATTAAAAGATTTAAAAAAATATGTTACACATTTAGTTTTGAGTTTTATTTACTACAACATTCATATATACTCGTATACAATAAATATAATACTTTTACATTTAATATAATAATTAGGTTCCCGAGTTTTGTCCCCCTAGATTAGTCAAATCGTCCACTGTGCGGCGGGCGGCGAGGGCCGGGCGCCGGGCGCTGCGATGCAATATAATTATAGTTCGCGTTGCACGAAATTATTGTTAGGGGTGGGAGGCGCACGCGGGGGGCTTTCTCGTCGTAACGTCCACATGACCAAGGTCACTGGCGTATATCCCGCCCTTAAGTTGCGAAACGCACAGACAAAGTAGCGGATAAACTGCTAGTGGTTTATGAAACAAGTCATAAGCTTCACAGCAATATAGCTTCGGGCAAACTCGGGGGTCTTCGGCTAATTCCGTCCAATGGACTCGTAAAAGTTGATGTTTTAATAGATAATATTGTACTTCAAGGCTTCCAGAAATTAATTTTGTTTAACGTCTGGAATTCTAACCTAAGAAAACGCGTTTTGGAATTGCAATAAGATAAAATAATAGATAGTCATAGGCCTTTAGATATACAAGATATTCTAGAGAGACTATCAGAAGTAATACCAAAGAAAAAATGGCTACCCATGTCTCAGTGACACCCTGAAGCAAAATTTCATACACTTCCACCAACGTCCTTTCAGGCGGGAAAACACATACTTAACTAAAATAAATGTACCGAGTTTGACATTTCGATGCAAATTTTTTGGACAACCAGCGTCATCTTGAACTGCACACTTATAGTGGTCATACTATAACAGTTAAGTTTGACATCTTACACTAGAACTAGACGAGCGAGCATCGGCCGGTTTGGCTTTTGCAAGCAAATTACGAATTTATTCTTTTTGTTTTATTGCATCTGGCCGGTCAACCAAATAGGTTGTCGGCTGCTTATCCGGGCTATCCTGTGGATACCTTGAGTGTAACGCCTCTAATCGTAGCAAAAAACTTAAAACTAAGCGACTTCACGCTAAAGACACCCGATGATAAGGTACGAGCGTCATAGGGCACGTTTGGGAAGGACAGTAAGGGACAGGCTAGATCGGATCAAATTATTCACGCTTGTCCCTTTTATCAGAAATATACGAACGTTTAAATGTCTTTGGTCATAAATAACTCATCTACAATAGCTTTTAAACGTATAAAAAAAACTCAAAACCTTACCTGAAACAACCACGGCCAAAAGAAGTCCAAAAAGCGCGGGAACAACAGCCATCTTGAATTCACTTTCTCAATTGAACCAATCACAAAACACTTAGAGCACTCCAAATTCGAACTAGCATACTAGGCGTTCGAAACGGACACTGGCTAACCGGTTTGATTTAAAACTTCTCTCTTGCTCGCACTCGTGTTTAGAGTATCGCTGTCTCCTTCACTCTGTAACAAAAAAGGTAAGGTTGATTTTCTTTTCTTTTTATTAGACAAGGTGTAGGATTTTGTGTAACGAACGTTGGTAATTTAAGGCAGCGGACAAGGGTGGTTTTGGAAGGTATTAAACGCTTTAGGTGTACGGTCAATCGCAGTTCAGTAATAAAAGTTGATATGCGAAAACCGATCTTGTTCACCTGAAATAAGGCGCTGTCAAAATCATGGCTGCAGGTTTATTTGTTTTTATGACCGCGTTGGTTTTTCTATTACAAAAGGGGACTGGACATGTTCCGTCATTTTGTTATTTGATGGTTTCTTAGAGAAGGTAAATTATCATCTGCTTGCTATCTTGGGGTCGGCATCCAGTCTAACCGGATGCAGCTGAATACCAGTATGTTACATGGAGCGACTGCCTATCTGACCTCCACAACCCAGTTAGTACTGGGTAATACGATACCCCTTACTAAGACTGGTTGTCAGACTTTCAGGCCACTGACTACCTGTAACGACTGTCAAAGATTTACAAATGACAGCCGGGAAAATCTTGCTTAAATATCTCCTGAATTAAGTGCATGAGTGTGAGGTCCTGGTTTCGAATCTCAGATCGAGAAACTGTTATTAAGTTTTTCCATCAGGAATTTCTCAGTAGCAGTCTCGAGTGCGGATGTGTGCCCGGTTGATGACAATAGAATGGCATGGGACATAAATATAATCGGCGGAAATGTGTGTACTACGGGTACACCTCTGCCTAGCGTTTGGAGGATAAAGGCGTGATGTTTAAGATCGTCCGCGTGAAATTTAACAATAAAGTTATTTCGTTTATTTTTCGTTTTTGCATTTTTTTTATTCGTATATATTTTAGTATTTTTTCATATAGAAATAGCCTTAGTTACTGCTTATTACATCAGTTATCTGCCGGTCAAAGTCCCGTCAAAATCGGTCCAGCCGTTCCAGAGATTAGCCGGAACAAGCAGACAGACAGACGAAAATTGCAAAAAATAATAATTGGTATTTGTACCGTACCATACATTCATAATATTCATGTAGTAAAAAGCGGTTATTTTAATTTAACAAACAGACACTTCAATTTTATTTATTTTTATGTATAGATGTATAGATTTTGCTTTTTCGGTTTTTCAACATAGCGTTGTGCGTAATACGCTACACAGGTTTCAAAACTTTGTGAAGATGGCTTTTACAAAGATTTCGAAAAGACGATTTAATTTCTTATTCTGAAAACGTAGAAACGAAATACTTCTATTCGGATGAAACTTTTTAATTACGTCGTTAAGTCAGAAAACTTATTAAATAGTTTCAAGTTATCCTTTATGTTTATTCTAATCCCTGTTTTTACTGCCAGTTATATGAATATCAAAACTATGAGTACGTTTCTAGTATAACATGGCCTCGTTATTATAGATTTCCAATACAATGAGAGATTGACATAAACTGGTTATGTATAGCTTGATCGGTCGCACTACCACTATGGGCACAAAAAACAAATAATTGTAAAAATAAAATAACAATCTGCCATGTCAAAAACAGAACTAAAAAAACCGTCCAAGTACGAGTCTTACTCGCACACAAGGTTCCATAGCCCCAAACAATATTTTGAACTGTCATTCATTAGTTAGTAAACATCCACTCAACTGCAATACTAAATTGGTTTTTCATAGTATATTAATAAATAAATAAATAAATTACTATCTAAGAATATAGACAGCTACAGTACAGCAGCCAGCAGCACAGCCAGCAGACAGCAGACAGACAGCTATAGTATATTAATGAAAAACAAAGTTACTGCTGCAGTTTGATGAAAAAGTCCCATATCTCAAAAACTAAACATCATATCTTGTTGAAATTTCGTTGATAGTTTTTTTTTACATCCTACAATCCCAAATATTTTCAGAATTTTCCTGATCTTACTTTAGAAATTAGAGGGGGGGGGCACACATTTTACCACTTTGGAAGTGGCTCTAGCACAAACTATTCCGTTTAGAAAAAAAAAATATTAGAAACCTCTATATCATTTTTGAAGACCTATCCATAGATACCCCACACGTATGGGTTTGATGAAAATTTTCAGTTCTAAGTATGGGGAACCCCCAAAATTTATTGTTTTTTTTCTATTTTTGTGTGAAAATCTTAATGCGGTTCACAAAATACATCTACTTACCAAGTTTCAACAGTATAGTTCTTATAGTTTAGAAAAAAAGTGGCTGTGACATACGGACGGACAGACAGACAGACAGACATGACGAATCTATAAGGGTTCCGTTTTTTGCCATTCGGCTACGGAACCCTAAAAATGAAAAACAAGTTGAACTAATTAAGCGTGAATTTAGGTTAATGATATGTGCGTCATCATCATCATTATCATTTCAGCCCAAAAGACGTCCACTGCTGGACATAGGCCTCCCCCAACTGTCGCCACATTGACATTTTTGGTGGGTTTTGCCATAATCGCCACGCTTGACAGGCGGGTTGGCGATCGCAGTACGGTTGTTACAAAAGCACAGAGAACGCTGCTGCCCAATCTCTGGCAAGTCCCTTAGTCGCCTCATACGACAGCCACGGGAAGATATGGGATGGTGCTATTCTTTACGTCCGACACCGACACCATAAGGATCATGTGCGTATGAAACAGTAAACAGGAAAAGTTTTGGGTTATTCATTTACCTTGTATTTCATTGTAGGTTAACATTAAATAGGCAAACCGCGAAATAGCGCTAGCTTTTACATTTTAACTATTTAGGCATAATATTTCACTTTTTTTTTCATTAGCAAATACATCTATGTAACTCTGCTTTCTATATAGCGTTATTTAACTATCGTAGGTACCTATGTGCTACATAACCTTGATTGAAATATCGAAATAAATAAAAAATATTAAAAAAGGAGTTTTACAAAATAATGTTTATCTATCAAAACTGAACGCGTATTCAAATTTTCGTGTCTGTGCAATTAACCTTTGAGCAGTTCTCTCGTGAGGAGACCCTGGCTGCAGGATGGAGTCATGTCGGTCATAAAATGTATTGTCACCAGAATCAAAGGTCTGTGCAAAATTTCAGCTCAATCATCTGGGGTCAACTGGTTTAAAATTCAGTTGCAAAATTTGACCCTGCTAGTAAATTATTACAGTTGAACACTACTTTTTACTTATTTCCCGGGCGAAATGTGGGTGTACAATTATGTACACCTCTGCCGAACTCTGCGAGGATTAAGTACAAAAAGTTTGAAAAAAAAAATACATCCTAGATTCCTACCCAACCCTAACCTTAACAAATTAACTAAAAAAAAAACTCGAGAAAGTCAGTCATAAAAATCGTAAATTACCAAAAACTGTAATTCTAAGGTAAAGCGTACAACCCTAGTATAAAGACGAGGTCAATCCCTACCTGCCCGTTTCTCTATGAAAATTGAAAGATGGCGGATCAAATTGGCGGGAAACATTTTTGAGGTTATATTTTTTATTAAAAGGTCAGCCATAGGCTTATGGGTTCGTTATTTCATCTTCTTGCTTCTAGTTATGGCGAGTTTCCTTTGGGTTAAGGGAAACATAGTAGATTAAGGTTTTCGTGAAAATATAGAGTAATTTCTGGAAATAAATTAATACTTCTTTTTATCTTCTACAATATGTTGTACAGACCAGATATTAGAGTGTGCAGTAGGTAACAATTCAAAACCAGAGAACCTAGACAATTGAAAAACGCTTTTATATCGTTACAACTTTAACCAACTTATCTGTCTCTTCATCTGCCTAGCTTTTTTACCAACTTTGTTGGGGTCGGCTTCCAGTCTAACCGGATGTAGCTGAGTACCAGTATTTTATATAGAGCGACTGCCTATCTGACCTCCGAACCCAGTTAGTACTAGGTCATACGATACTCCTGGTAAGACTTGTCAGACTTTCGGGTCACTGACTATCTGTAACGACCGTCAAAGATCTACAAATGACAGCCGGGACCAACGGCTTAACGTGCTTTCCGAGGCACGGAAGAAACTCGGTTTGTAATGGGTGGTCACCGATTCACAGACCAACCTAGGCAAGTACGGCTTAACCTGAAGATTAATCCAAGTGGCTGTTATGCCACGAGCTTCTCATTAAACAACTTGTGCAGGCGGGAAATCTAAGAACTAAAAAGAAAATACTAATTTTGACATAACGATAAATTATTTTTTGACAAGCAGCGTTGCCTGGAACTGCAAACATAAAGTGAAAAACTGTGGGTTTTATAAGTAAACCAGCATGTTTGTCTGTTAGTGTCATCGTAGCTCCGAAACGGATGAACCGATTTTGGTTTAGCTATTTTCGGTGTAAAAGGCGACTTGATCGAGTGTTTTTAGCTATGAGTCAAGAAATTGTTCAGCCGTTTGAAAATCGTAACTTAATTTTCTGAAACGTCACGTTGCCGTAGTCCGTTTCATTATAATTTAGATTGTAAAGATTAACAATTCTGTTTGAAAGTTTCAAGATGGCGACAAGTGTCTGTTATACTTCGCTAATTGAATTCTGTTGCTGTCCTGTAATGGTTAGAATGAAAGGAAAACTTTTGAACGAATACATTAATTCTAAAGGAACGGACGCGGTTGACACTTAAGAGAGAGAATAAACAAAGAAGGTGAGTAGAAATTATCACAAAAACACAAAATACAAAGCAAAAACCTATGGAGTAGCTATCATTGCCTGATTTTGGTGTTATTTGCATGTGAAGTTAGAAGAGCTCGTGGCTAAATAATAACAGCCGCACGGGTTGATCTTTAAGGTTAAGCCGTGCTTGCCGAGGTTGGTCCGTGGATGGGTAACCATAATTACATACCGAGTTTCCTCCGTGCCTCGGAAACCACGTTAAGCCGTTGGTCCCGGCTGTAATTTGTTGACAGTCGTTACGAGTAGTCAGTCTGACATCCAGTCTTACCAGGGGGTATCGTATTAATAACCTAGTTACTGGCTTGTGGAGGTCAGATAGGCAGTCGCTTCATGTAAAATACCGGTACTCAGCTGCATCCGATTAGACTAGAAGCCGACCCCAAGATAGTTTGGGAAAAGGCTAGGTAGATGATGATGATGTATGTGAACTTAGACTTATCATCATCTGCGTGCCTTTTCCCAACTATATTAGGGTCGGCTTCCAGTCTAACATACATCCCACACCATCATCATTCTCTTGCCCTTATCCAAATTCATTCGTGGTCGGCGCAGCATGTCTTCTTCTTCCATACTTCTCTATTACTTGTCATCTCATGAGACACCTTCTTTCTTGCCATATCATCCTTCACACAGTCCATCCACCGTTTCTTTGGTCTTCCTCTACTCTTATACCCATTCACGTTCATACTCAAAACCAGTATTGTACATGGAGCGACTGCCTATCTGACCTCCACAACCCGGCCTTCTTAACATCTGCTAACACAAAAACTGAACACTGTTTGTAGTGAAATCGATCTAAAATAAAATACATAAACATTATGCCTCGATTTCCCAATGGGCAAAGGGTGGGCTGAGGTGAATACTCCAACCTTTCCTGAGTTATTTATTTATTTAAATCAAAATTATAGCACCTTTACAGCCTCACCCAAGGCTATATCTTCTATAATATCTATCTATATGTACACTAATAATAAAACTGAAGAGTTTGTTTGTTTGTTTGCTTGAAGGCGCTAATCTACTACTGGGTCCGATTTGAAAATTTCTCCCTTCCGCTCTGCCCAGAGCGGGAGAAGTCATTTGATGATTTCCCATCCTAAAAAAACGCCTCTCCCATACACATACACACATAAGGAGGGTTTTGCCATAATCGCCACGCTTGGCAGGCGGGTTGGCGATCGCAGTACGGTTGTTACAAAAGCACAGAGCACGCTGCTGCCCATTCTCTGGCAAGTCCCTTAGTCGCCTCTTATGACACCCACGGGAAGATATGGGATGGTGCTTTTCTTTATGCTATTCTCTATTGCCATCAACCGGGCACAACTTCAAACTTCAGTCTAGTTAGAAATTCGTGATGGTAAATCCCAATAACACTTTGCCCCACCTGGGAATCGAACTCACTACCTCACGCTAAACAGTCAAGAATGTAATATAACCTTCATTTAATCTCCAGCTACCTCTGAAGCCATTCACATCAGATCATTGACTCTGAAACGTATCTGTTTATTTGTATGTCCCAGGCATCGTTCTCACGAACATGTGGCGTACCGATAGCAAAATAAATTCGAGAGCGCAACGTTGATTGAAATCCAACTGTTTGTTTTGCTGACGGTACAGCGAGTTTTTAAAGTTGACCTGGTATTTTGGGATTTGATTTTATTTAAGTAAGAGTATTTTCAGGAGTTTTCGTTTGTAGGTAAATGTCAAAGGTGGGCGTTAGATTAATTAATTTAGTATTTAACTTACCTAGTTAAAATATGCTAAGGTTAATAGAGAACATCCGTTTTTGAAGTCAGATGAAAAACAGCTGTTAAATTACTAGTCGTGTGTAAGACAATATGCCTAAATAATAACAGCCGCACGGGTCGCGTGCTTGCCGAGTTTGATCCGCGGATGGGTGACCATAATTACATACCGAGTTACCTCCGTGCCTCGGAAAGCACGTTAAGCTGTTGGTCCCGGCTGCATACGATTAAACTGGAAGCTGACCCCAAGATAGTTTGGGAAAAGGCTAGGCAGATGATGTGTAAGATAACATTGCATTCTAATTTAACTATTTTAAACATTCGATTCATAATCATCATCTGCCTGGCCTTTTCCCAACAATGTTGGGGTCGGCTTCCAGTCTTACTGGGTGCAGCTGAATACCAGTATTTTACATGGAGCGACTGCCCATGACTTCTCTCTATGGTGTCGGACGTAAAGAATAGCACCATCCCATATCTTCCCGTGGGTGTCGTAAGAGGCGACTAAGGGACTTGCCAGAGAATGGGCAGCAGTGTACTCTGTGCTTTTGTAACAACCGTACTGCGATCGCCAACCCGCCTGCCAAGCGTGGAATTATGGCAAAACCCCCCCTTATGTCAATGTGGCGACACTAGGGGGAGGCCTATGTCCAGCAGTGGACGTCTTTTAGGGCTAAAATGAAAATAATTATGATTTTATTATGTTACTAAAAGCGTTTCACTTTTCTTTTTAAGTGTACTCGACCAACCTCGAGGACAAGCGTAAACTTTTTAAAACAAATGTAATTTGTTTCACGAATCGACGTAGGGCATGATTCCATTCGAATCCCCCAGGAAATTAAAAAAGAACCGGCCAAGTGCGAATCGGACTAGCGCACGAAGGGTTCCGTACAATGGTACGGAACCCTTCGTGCGCGAGTCTGATGAAGAGATTTATAAAAACGAAAAAAAAAACTTTTTTGTATGGGAGCCCCCCTTTAATATTTATTTTTTTCTGTTTTTATTATTTGTTGTTATAGCGTCAACAGAAATACATAATCTGTAGAAATTTCAACTGGCTATCTATCACGGTTCATGAGATACAGCCCGGTGACGGACGGACGGACAGCGAAGTCTCAGTAATAGGGTCCCGTTTGACCCTTTGGGTACGGAACCCTAAAAAATGCTGATCCATTCATTATGTGGTGACCGTGTAGTATTGCAATTTAGTAGGAAACAGCTGATTTTATTAATTTACTAGACGTCCCGCGCAACTTGTCTGCGTCACATTTTTCCCGTTTTCGCAATATTTTTCATTGCTGCTGCGCCCCTATACAGCGCCATCTATTGAATACTTACTCAATCCAGTCAACAGATACCGCCATCTGTTAGAATCGTTTGGATCTAACAGATAATTGTGACTTAATTTGCAATAAATTAATATTGCGACTATAAATTGAGATGTAAGCTATCCTATCTTTCAAGTTGGATCAAACTGCACACGGTTTGCTAATTTGATTACAATCGGTTAAGTAGTTTAAGAGTCCATCCCCGACAAACAACGCGACACGCAAAAAATTAAAAAATATCCGTGTGGTGGCGTTTAGATGATGTACTGAATTCGTGATAACCGTTTTAGCGTCGGGTGTCCCTTCGACCCTGTATTTATTTATTTAACACTTCAAGCACATAGTACAGAGGCGGACTTTATGCCATAGGTATATCTATACTTCTATTCCCTACTCTACACTGTCAAAGCCATGTCCATCAAACTAATTGAAACTTAACCACACTGTTTTATTTTTTTATTTTATTTTATTTTATTTTATTTGGGAAAATAAACGGTTACACATTACAGTATGGTTGAGAACTTAAAACTAAAATGGTATTATAAATGTATAACCAACAACATTTTCCACATAATACAAAAAAAAATTAAACTAACATGAACATCGTGCGATGTAAGGTAGACTTTAAGGTATGAATAAATGTTAAAATAAAACTAAACTGAAAGTTATACATGCAAAAGAAAAAAAAAAAAAAAACAGAGAAAGAATTGAACTATGATTTTAAATTATTATGTACTTAAGTCTGCTATGGTTTTAAGAGCAATACTTCTAAATTTCCCAGCCGAGACAGCAAAGAACTCAATATCCTGGAAAATTTTATTGAACTGAGTGGTAAGACGACGTAGGGGTGCTCGCGAGCCCGCGTTTGATCGACAAGAGGTTACAGCAAACAGTGGTCGCGCGCGCACACCCCGACATATAGTTTTTCTGGGTACTACATAACTAATTCTATTGTTCATATCTATACAATCAAATTTATTGTTACATAAATCAAACAAAAACATCGATTCCAACATTATACGTCTAGATTTAAGATCTTGAAGTTTAAATTTATTTAGCAAGTCGCTATAAGATGCATACTTGCGAAAACAACGGTAATGCATGGCCTTTAAAAATTTACGTTGTACTCTTTCTATCATGTTAGAATATTTTTCATAGAAGGGATTCCACACCGGGACCCCGTATTCCAACTGAGACCTGACCAGAGTTTTATATAGGTATAAATAAGTACTAGGACGCCTAAATTCCAGAGCCGATCTCATTACAAACCCGTACATACGAAAAGCATTGTTCACAATTTTAGTAACGTGAGCATCTAGATGGAGTTTGTCATCCAGCAAAACACCAAGGTCACGAACCACTGTTTCTCTTGCTAGATCTGTATTGTGCAAGGTATATGCATGCTTTATTAAGTTTTTATTTTTAGTAAAACTAATGCAATGGCATTTGGATATGCTCAATTTTAGCTTGTTTTTTACACAATATGCAGAGAATCTATCTAAGTCTTCCTGCAGCAATAAACAGTCGCGTAAATTAGTTATTGGTCTAAAAATTTTTAAATCGTCTGCATATAGTAATAATTTAGAATTTAGAAAACACGTACCTATATCATTAACAAACATAACAAACAAAAGAGGACCCAGTATAGAGCCCTGAGGAACACCGGAAGTAACATTTAGGGTCGCAGAATTAAAACCGTTTATCACAACTCTCTGAGATCTGTTAAAAACGTAAGAAGAGAACCATCTCAGTAGGTCGCCACGTATGCCATTAAAGGCAATTTTACTCAAAAGCAGTTGATGGTCCACTTTGTCAAACGCCTTTTGGAAGTCCGTGTATACACCGTGGCATTTTAGTCGTCTTACAACGGCAGCCCACTTCATGTATCCAATGATTAGTAAACATTCATAATAAAAAAAAACATATTTATGAACATTTGAATAATTAAAAAAATGAAAATATTATTTATTATTATGACGCATGACGTAGTTTGAAACACCCTGTTATGAGCGCGGTCCGAGCATTGCGTTCCAAAGGCGGCACGGACTGAAGCGGCGGCATCTTTAACAGAGTTCATTCCCCCTATTGCAAAAATGTGTTATTTATTTTTCTTAGTACCTATTATGTTAATTAATGGTAAAAAAAAAAAATCGTGTCTGGAGGTATTTTATGTCGGATACATTGAGTGGACCACCTTTGTAAGACGATTAAAATGCCACGGTGTATAGTGTCAACTTGAATACGAGAGTCCATACTATTAAATAAATAGTCAACAAAAGATATCAGGTTAGTGATAGTTGATCTTTTTTTGACAAATCCATGTTGTTGCGGAATTATGCTATTATGCAGTAAAGGATAAACTTTATCATGAACAAGTCTCTCAAATAACTTGGAAAAAACCGATAATATCGAAATAGGTCGATAATTTTCGATGTCCTGTTTAGGTCCCGACTTGTGAACAGGAGTTATATTTGCGAGTTTCCAAGCTTGGGGAAAGACTCCTTTTGAAATGGATAGATTAAAAATAATTTGTAATGGCACACACAGATTAACAGCGGTCTTTTTAATGAACACGACTGGTAAGCCATCTGGTCCCGGACCTTTTGACGGATCTAATGCTTCTAGCGCACTTAATATTTCATCGGCAGTAAACTGAATGCTACTAAGGAGAGAACAGGTTTCCGAGTAATCTCCGTACTGCGACGAAGCACTGTGACTTGAAGTGGATGGCTCATATACCGAATTGAAAAAGCTTGAGAACAAATTACAGATGTCTTCAGGGTTGTTGGCTGAATGATTACTATAGTGCATGATAGAGGGGAAGCTTGTAGAGGATTTGCGGGAAGAAATGAACGTCCAAAAATGCTTAACATTAATTCGGATGCCGTCTTCTACAGAGGCAATGTACTTTCTGTAACAATTTTTGCTCTCAACTTGGAATCTGGAGCGGTAAATGGAAAACTGTTCGTAGTCTGAGATATTTTGATACATCTTCCATTTTACCCAAGCTTTGGCTTTATTTTTGTATGTTGTTGACTAACATCAATGACAATTTACTATAACGGTCAGTAATAGTAACCGTCAACAAAAACAAGGTTAATTAAATTAACCAATCAACCGTTGCTGACGGTACTTGAGCATCCGGCAACCCGAAAATAAATAACGTGTAGTTGACGTCGTAATTGGCTTGGCATTTTTGAGTCCGCGTGGTTGATTTGTTCTGTACGGTGTCGGACGTAAAGAATAGCACCATCCCATATCTTCCCGTGGGTGTCGTAAGAGGCGACTAAGGAACATGACAGAGAATGGGCAGCAGCGTTCTCTGTGCTTTTGTAACAACCGTACTGCGATCGCCAACCCGCCTGCCAAGCGTGGCGATTATGGCAAAACCCCCCCTTCTTGGGGGCGGCCTATGTCCAGCAGTGAACGTCTTTCGGCTGAAATGATGATGATGATAATGTGGTGGATTACAGCCCACTGTCTCTCATAGAGAGGAGGCCTGTGTCCCAGCAGTGGGAACGATGGCTGATTATGTATTTATGTTATGTATTTTCATGTTTTTTGTTATGTAATTTACATTGTAAACAGAGCTGGCTCAATTTAAATTGTAATCAACACACCGTGAAGAAGATTCTAAACAGCTGTTTTTGAACGTGTACTCGCTTAGCAATATTAAACACATGTATAACAAATGATATTAGCCACAGTATTATATAGCATGCAGTATTACATTATATGTAACGAAATACATTATTTTCATGTTACTTTGTTATGTCGAACAATTAAATAATGTTGTATAATTTTAGCCGAACACATAAACAGAAAAATGGCAGTATTTTTTTTCAGACTTATTTCATTAAATGAATTAAGTTTATAAAAAACCGGCCAAGTGCGAGTCGGACTCGCGCACGAAGGGTCCCGTACCATTACTAAAAATCATTTCGTTGTATGGGAGCCCCCCAACTATTTATTTTATTCTGTTTTTAGTATTTGTTGTTATAGCAGCAACAGTAATACATAATCTGTAGAAATTTCAACTGCCTAGCTATCACGGTTCATGAGATACAGCCTGGTGACAGACGGACGGACGGACGGACGGACAGCGAAGTCTCAGTAATAGGGTCCCGTTTGACCCTTTGAGTATGGAACCCTAAAAATAAATTATATTTTTAGGTATACCATCATTTGGCCGAAGCACGGATCTCAATTAAAATTGTCATCGACACGCTAAAAGGAAGATAATTATCATAATAATCAGTCAGCCTTTTTCCAACTATGTTGGGGTCGGCTTCCAGTCTAACAGGATGCAGCTGAATACCAGTATTTTATATGAAGCGACTCCCTACCTGAGAGTAGCGGTGGCCCAGTAGTAGTAGCTCCGACTTACGAGCAGTAAGCCGTGGGTTCAAACCCAGGCAGGCGCATTACTTTGTGTAATTTATTTCATCGCTGCTCTCAAAAACGGTGAAGGAAAACATCGTGAGGAAACCGCCATGTTCTAGAACTGAAAATTCGAAGACATGTGACATCTACCATCCCGCACTGGGCCCGCGTGGTGGATTACAGCCTACTCCCTCTCATAGAGAGGAGACCTGTGTCCCAGCAGTGGGAACATTATAGGCTGATGATGATGATCTGTCAGTAAGTCGATTCTTCCGGAGACAAAACTCGTTTTCTACAGTGATCGTGCTACGCGTGCTGGTGGGCTAGTGCCCGATTATTCTATAACTCGCAAATAATTGAATAGCGAGATTCAGAACTTTGGTGTTAGTCATAGATGGCGCTGTAGTACATTTTGTGACATGTTACTATAGTTTGCTTTTTTAATACCGTAACGCGCAACAAAACCAGAATTATTGTCATTCTAACTGTCTCCAAGAAAGGAGATTCCCTATGTCCCCAGATAAATAACAGATATCATGAATCCCGTCTATTCCAAGCATGGGCACGGCATCCGTCTGCCCCAGAAATAACCCTCTTTGTCCCAAACCGCGGCCAACAGCAGCTAAAATAACTGACGGGAGCACAGACATCATGTGAATACGGTTGAAAGTAATTCAGGGTTATTTATAGAGGTTTCTTGCTGAATTTGGTTGAGGACTTCAGTTGGATTGCAATGATAAAGCTTATAATCCAACTGAAATTCTCAACCAAATATCACTGAGATTGAATTGTTCAGTATTGTTATTGAGAGCATTCCATAAACCGTACTTTCAAGCTTTTTTCATACGTTGATGAAAAATGATTGGCATCCATTTTCTCCAGACATTCCTATCAATATTTGATTGCCTCACAAAACTTTCAAAACGTTTCATAAAATTGTCACTGTCAAAAAAACTGACAGTTAAAAAGACAGGTTTTTATACTAAAAGAATGATAGTTAAATAAGAGACATGACCAAGGTACGTGTAACGGTAAACGCCTGGCCACAAACTACGCGATCAAGCGGCACGCGTGTGCGGCTGAGACAAAAACTTTGCAATAAAAACTCGACTCCAAAAAAAAACATTAAAAAAGACGAAAATAACTTTACGGAAGTCGGTGACTTTGTTTGTTTCATTGACTTTTATTTAAAATTGTACTTAACTAGAAAACTTTACTTTTAGCACATTATTCACATAGACGAAGAAGACTAAATGCATATTATAGAGCATAACACAAAGTACCTAATCAAACTAAATACGCGCGCGTTTCGCTTCATCCGAGGACGTGAACAGGGCCTAAATTCTGGCAAATACGAGACATGATCAAAGTACGCGTAACGGTGAGGAATGGCAATGTTTGTTCATACAAAACTATTTGTAATAAAACGTGCCGATTTTGATTGAAAACATACGGGTGTTTGGTTGGGACGCGCGCGGTGTCGCGACGATTATCGGAATATACATCGCCTTGTTGGGACGTTATTAATGTCATCATCTACCTAGTCTTTTCCGAACTACGTTGGAGTCGGCTTCCAGTCTTACCGGATGCAGCTGAATACCAGTATTTTACATGGGGCGACTGCTTATCTGAACTCTATTACACTCGTTCTTGGAACGTTATAATGATGAAAAAGTATTTGCGATCGTACCTAGTGGTAAAATGATTCCTGAACAATTATTTTTTTTTCCTAAAATTTAAATCGAGATTTTTTCCGTAAATTACATCATTAATTCATCTTTCTACCTCTTACTTTAATAAAGAAACAATACGTTACAACGACATAATGATGTATTATAAGTAAACACACTGTTTATTGTATAATGTGTATTAGTATGGACGTGTGCGTCCGTTATCTAAATGTTTCTCGGGACTTGGACTATATCGTCGGCCCAACAAGCTTTAGGATGGCTCTGGTTTGTTTTTAACCTAACCTAAGTCACCATCATTGTCACAGTCACATGCCAACATAACATAAGTCAAATGGCCTAATTGAAAGAAATCATTTGTCTTTGACACCGCCGTATCCATTCGGACTAGGAGAAAGACCCTGCCTTTAGCAGACACAATTTCGTACACAAAACCAACAATACGGGTGGGGGCCGTTCAAAATCCCCCGCCGTATATTTCAAACCTGGCTGATTTCAATACAGCTACGTAGTCCACAGTGGCTACGCTCCGTCGCGCACAAATTGCAACAGACTTTTACTGTAGCAAGACGTGTCACTGCGGAGATAGATTGAACAGCTTGGCAGGAAATTAAACGGTAGGATAATGACGTGGTGTAGGTATCTTACATAAATCCAGCGGTGGATCGGGCGATGATTCCCGATGTCCACCAGTGGTGGACAGCGAAACATTTTTTAGGGTACCGTACCCAAAGGGTCAAACGGGACCCTATTATTGAGACTTCGCTGCCTGTCCGTCCGTCCTTCTGTCACCAGGCTGTATCTCATGAACCGAGATAGTAAGCCTGTTCCTATTTCTACAGATTATGTATTTCTGTAGCTGCTATAACAACAAATACTAAAAACAGAATAAAATAAATATTTAAGGGGGGCTCCCATACAAAAAAGTGTTTTTTTTTGCTCGTTTTATAAATAATGGTACGGAACCCTTCGTGCGCGAATCTGACTCGCACTTGGCCAGTTTTTAAATTTAAATTCTTGCAATTTCCTCTTATGTACCTACTCTTTTCTTACTTTATCCATTCGCGTAACACCAATCATTTTCTTTTTTTGGAAATTCTTTCACCATCCTCCACTGGTGGACAAGCCAGTTGGCGGACATCGGGAATCACCTTAGATCGGGGAGTCTATCGTCGTCGCATTGCATGGACCTCATGAGTGGTGGCGATGTCTAAGGTGAACCCGTACATCGCCAAAGGAGTTAGGTGCCTGGAGACTGGTTGTCAGACTTTCGACTTCTAACTCCCCGCACTGCCTCGTTGGACAGTCGAAATCGCTTGACTGTGACTGTTGAGGTCCTGGGTTCGATTCCCGGGTCGGGTGGGTTTTTCTATCAGGAATTTCTCAGTATCAGCCACGGGTTTGGAATTGTGCCCGGTTGATGGCAATAGGCTCGCCCCCTATTACATGGGACTTAGACATAACTGGCGATATGTGGGTGTACTTATGTACACCTCTGTATGTGTTAGAAGAATAGTAGTAAATAGTAAGAGTATAGTGCAATTAAGCTAAGATGTTGGATATTTTCATTTCTTGATCAAGTAGGTACACAAATGTCAAACGTCAGAAATAGCAATATTTATCGGCTTTTCAATTACTTATTTCAAATTCTTATCGTTTAATCAAATTAATTTCATCACTAACATAGCACTCGAGTTCATGGAAATTACGATAATTTTCTTAATAGAGGTGAAAAATGACTTTCACATTATTATAATATTTTTAAGTGAAGAAACATTTAAATTATTACAATATTACCAATATTAATACATAATTAATTCTATGAGATTTTTATAGTTGACGACATGCTTACGTAAGATAATTATAGATTATTCTGACGGCCAAACTTTTATAAGAAATTGCTGACAATGAGAGCAGCGGTGGCCCAGTGGTAGCAGCCCCGACTTACGCAGTAATGCCGTGGGATCGAACCCAGGCAGGCGCTAATGCGCCTGCCTGGGTTCTGTCATTAGAGCAGCGGTGGCCCAGTGGTAGCACACCCGACTTACGAGCAGTAAGCCGAGGGTTCGAACCCAGACAGGCGCATTACTTTGTGTAATTTATTTCATCACCGCTGCCCTCAAAAACGGTGAAGGAAAACATCGTGAGGAAACCGGCATGTCCTAGAACTAAAAATTCTAAGACATGTGAAATCTAGTAACCCGCACTGGGCCCGCGTGGTGGATTACTGCCCACTCCCTCTCATACAGAGGAGACCTGTGTCCCAGCAGTGGGAACATTATAGGATGATGATGATGATGACAATGAACAAACTGCCTCGTACATCTAGGAAAAAAGAAAATATTGAAGGTACACCATAAATGAAAAATCTACTACGTGTTTTGCGGCATATATAGTGTTTTTATATGTATATACATACGCGTTTTTTGTTTAAGTAATAAAAATAATAAAATAATTTTAAGAGATATTTTTCCGAGGCACACCAACTAATGACCACGATACACCAGTGTGCCGCAGCACACACTGCGGAACACTGGTCTAGTGGACGCAAGGGCTACTGCCTAGCATGAAATCCTGGATTCGATTCTCGATGGTCGAGCAAAGTTATGTTTGGGATTTTCTGTCAGGAATTACCCATAAGCAGCCCTGTTGATGGCAATAAGCTCGCCCCCTATTGCTTTGGACATAGCAGGTAATCTCACAGACACAGACAGACATAGATGATATTTTTTAGAAGCTTAAGAATCTGCGAACAGAAGAATTTAAATGATCAATTTTAGGGTTCCGTACCCAAAGGGTCAAACGGGACCCTATTACTGAGACTTTTCTGTCCGTGTCTCACCAGGCTGTATCTCATGAACCGTGATAGTAAGCGACTTGAAATTTCTACAGATTATGTATTACTGTTGCCGCTATAACAACAAATACTAAACATACAATAAAATAAATATTTAAGGGGGCACCCGAACAAAAAAGTGATTTTGTTGTTCGTTTTTATAAATAATGGTACGGAACCCTTCGTGCGCAAAGCCGACTCGCACTTGGCCGATTTTTTTTCAATTTGCAGGTCAATGTTAGGTTGTATATTGCATAAAATGTGACTAGCGACCGTAACACGTATATTTACATGATTATTAATCATTTAAATCATCATTACAGCCCTCATTCAATCCTATTAAACGACAATTTCATGAAGAAGTCGTCCAAATTACGCAGAAAACCACAATCAATGGAACATTTTGAAAACTTCAAAAATAACGAACAAAAATTATGCAACAATTTAAAAAAAGAAACTAGTTCAGCCAGCTACATAATTATTGCAAAAACGCAAAAATACCTTTTCACAAAAAACCTGTTACTTCTAACAAGTATTTATGATTGGGTATCAAGAAATACTAGTTATATTATTATGTTATTACGTTTTTATTATAAGCGTTGCGGGTAAATGACCCCGATCAATGGCTGCCTAGCAACAGAGTGACAACAATGACGTCAGAGAATAAAAATGGCCGCCGAAGGGTGGTTGTAGGGCAGTATTTTTCCGTAGTTATTAATAAACTGGGTTTTGAATTAATAGAACACGATTCCATGGGGTATGGAGATGTGATGCAGACGATGAGAACAATGCCGTCAGGAAAGTTTTGAGTATGAATGTGGGTACGTTTGAGAGTATAGGAAGACCAAAGAATGGATGGACTGCGTGAAGGATGATATGGCAAGAAAGAAGGTGTCTGATGACATGACGAGTAATAGAGAAGTATGGAAGAAGCCATGCTGCGCCGACCCCAAATAAGTTGGGTTTACGTTGGACAAAAAAAAAATGCGAATAAAATCGTAATGTTCTTGCAATAACCAACTGGTTGCTGTCGGTACGCTTGGTGACTTATTAAGCTATACAAAACCAGTTTATGCGGATCCCTAATTGTCCGGGAAATTTATACAAAGTTTGAACCATGTTATACTGGACTTATATAGGTTGCCGTGTGTACAAGTGTAACATGTCCAACTTTGAAACTATCTGTGTTTCCGAACGCTTACAACCCTAATCTCTTCAAAGTTAGAGTGAACAGGCTTCTCCTGGGTAAGCTCGTACCATCGTCGACTTTGTCTCTGTCATCTCTGACCTAGACTAGAGTCAAGAGCAAACCCATCGCAAATATATTTTTTCTTTCAAGCGTCTCTGAGACATGGGACGACATCTTTCTATGATAGTTCTTCCATGATCATTTGGTCTGGCGTTTTTCTTTTCTATGTCGGGGTCGGCTTCTAGTCTATCCGAATGCAGCTGAATACCTCCAAACCCAGTTAGTACAGGGTAACAACCCTTGGTAAGACTGGTCTGATACCCTCTCCAAGTTTCATAAAATCTTTTTGGTTGAAACGAACGAATAAAATATTAAGTTGGGACAATCTTAGAAAAATACGGGGTTTTTAATAATAACTGGTTTTACCAACATTTTCAAATAAGGATAATCGTGTGAGCGGAAAGGCAAAAATAATTCAATTAAATAAATCGTAATTTATAATTAACTGAGCGATGAATCAGCTTTTACGTGAACGTCAAAAAGGTTGACAGTAATTTAGATTGTTTTTATTTTCATTTTTACTCGTAAATGCGGCTGCGGCGAGCAAACTGTAAGCTACCATTTAAGTTCATAAATTATTGACCACTATTGAAATATTTCGTCAGAAACTACAATCTGGATCTAGATCTCGAATGAATGCACTTACCATCTATGTCTCCATTACCCTTGATTGAATAGAGATTGCCTCTCGTATCTTCACCATTGGGCAAAAGTATTGAGCACGAAATTTCGCTCGTTCGCGGTACAGTACGAGAAAAAAAAACTATGGAATAAGGATTCTTTTGTCGGTCACTAAAAAGGTTTAAAAATGACTCACGCCGCAGTTAGCAATAAAACACCCGGCTGCATCAAAATTTGTCTTTTAACATTTTTTGTTTTTATTTATGAGTACGCTACTATCGCTCGTTGTGGACACATCCAGTGATCTAATGCGCTTTTGGTGTTTTATTTTAGACTAGCTGTGCCCGCGAGTTCGTCCGCTTGGAATTTAACAAAAAAGTTTATTTTTATTTTTATATCATATTTTATTTTTCTTAAATAGAAGTAGCCTAAGTTACTCCTAATCTCATCAGCTACCTGCCAGTGAAAGTCCCGTCAAAATTTGTCCAGCCGTTCCAGAGATTAGTTCCCGGAACAATACTTACAGACAAAAATTGTAAAAAATATATTTTGGTTATATGTACCGTATAAGTATACATATAGTATACTTATATATATAGTCATACGCATGTAGTAAATAGCGGCTATTTTAATATTACAAACAGACACTTCTATTTTATTTATTTGTATGTAAAGATGTATAGAAGATTTAAGTGATATCGTTGTAGTAGCCAAAACGTAACTTACTTTCGTTTGAAAAAAAATTCACTTTCACCTATTTTATGACACTTTTTAACCGAATTAAAAAAAGGACGTTATTAATACAGAGGTCGGAATTAGGTAGAGTTATTTGTGTACTTACCCTGATTTCATACAGCGAAAGAATAAAGTGGATATGCCTCAAATCCCGAGATTAATTTTAAAGAGCAGAAAATTCCGTGATTTACTAAATAAAAAAGTTATTTGCTTTTACACAATTTAAACCATCCGACATCGGATGTCTTAAGTTGCAAAATTCCAATGCCCGCACGCAAGGGAAGATCCATATTAATATCAACATTTCGAATCGATGCAAGTACAAAAATAACTCTTCCTAATTCTGACTCATTAGTACTTAGAAAATAAATATGGTGATACCATGGAAACAGTTAGAGCGTCAATATTCTTTACATCGTTTGGGAATTATTTTCAAAATTTCCAAAGGACTACTGAAGTTTTTTTTAAGTTTCAAAAGTTACTCACATAGATGACGATAGATTTTTCCACGTCTTCACTAAGACACTGTTTTCCACAAATGACCCATCTATCAATTATTTCAGCGCCGAAGACTTAAATGATAAATGGGCAAGAGCGAGAGCAAACTATTTCAAGTGAGTTCCGTATCTTATGAGTGAGACTCTGCCACCTAATGATACTTTCGACGACAATTTTCCGAACGAAAATGTCGTTTTGAAACTTTGTGAGTCCATTTTCTAATAATTAAAAAGCTATTACAGGAAGAAATGTTATTTCCTTTTTCTTCTTTTTTTTATCAATTCAATAATTTCAGACGATAATCGAAAGTAAGTCACCATGACAGGAGTTGGTGAAGATCACAGAAACACCATCTGCCAACCTTTTTCCAACTATGTACTGGAAGCGACCCCGCTTCCAGTCTAACCGGATGCAGCTGAATACCCGTATTTTACATGTAGCAACTGCCTATCTGACCTCCACAACCCAGTTAGTACTGGGTAATACGATACCCCTGGCTAAGACTGGTTGTCAGACTTTCGGGCAACTGACTACACAGGACTGTCAACGATCTACAAATGACAGCCGGGACCAACGGCTGAACGTGCTTCCTGAGGCACAGAGGAAAGTCGGTATGTATAGGTACCCATCCACAGACCAACCTAGGCAAACGCGGCTTAATCCTTAAGATTGATCCGAGGGGCTGTTATTATTTAGCCTCGAGCTCACAGAAACAATGGGAAGATAATGTTAGAGATGACTTGGCTAGAAAGGGGCTGACTGCTGAGATGACGACTGATAGACATGTAGGGAGGAAGAAGAAGACAAAGAAGAAGAAGAATGCGAAAATAAGCATTACCTTTGTACCTATTTTCTGTTCCTTTCTTCTTCTCTGTATTAAGTGTGTACATAAATTGTTAAATAAATAAATAAATGCTGATAATGTAAATAATCCCTTAAGAATCTCCTTAAATTTTTGTTACATCATAGAGCAGAGAGCAGCGGTGGCCCAGAAGTGGCAAGCCCCGACTTACGAGCAGTAAGCCGTGAGGTCGAACCCAGGCAGGCGCATTACTTTGTGTAATTCATTTCATCATCGCTGCCCTCAAAAACGGTGAAGGAAAACATCGTGAGGAAACCGGCATGTCCTAGAACTAAAAATTCGAAGACATGTGATATCTACCAACCCGCACTGGGCCCGCGTGGTGGATTACAGCCCACTCCCTCTCATAGAGAGGAGGCCTGTGTCCCAGCAGTGGGAACAACATAGGCTGATGATGATGAGGATGTATGCTTCGAGACTAATCGCATGCATTTGAATACCAGTATCTTACAAGAAGGAATGGCTTCCTCGTGAATTGGCGAGAAGAAGTACATGATCCTGAAAAGTGGAAGTAATGGAGGAGGCCTTTGCCTAGGAGTGCGTCAATGCTAACTAAAAAATATATCTGACGCGGAACCCTAAAAAAACGAAAGCCTCACATTTGTAATTAAATACGTTAATTATAAATTGAAATGAGCACGGAAATAGGTTGGGTGAAACAATACGGTATTATAAAACTCGTTATTTACTAAGAAATGTATGAAAAGTTACTAATCAAGGTACAACTAGGAATTCAGATAAAGTTTATGGGTTGTACGGTAACGGTAAGATTGACTTATCGTTCGGGTTTGTGCTAGTTACTTAGTTTCCTCATCCGGGAGTTTTATTGGAAATTATGTTTGTTTGTAGGTATAAAACTCTGTATACATTTTTGCGAAAACTTGTTAATAGCAAGTGTATTTTTGTGTATGTTTGTCATTAATGTAGATATTAATCCTGTAAAGTTCAAAATTTAAAAACAACTTTTTTTGATTGTGTATGAAAATAAATGAAGTAGAATAAAATAATAAATAAAAAAAGCAGAATAAAACACGGATCAGTTCCAGAATACCACGGTTGAGCTCAACGTCGCCATCCGCGGCGGATCATAATCGACGCGGATCATCCGCGCGGTACTGTTGTACCGATCTCTCTCCTGGTAAAGTCTAAAATGTTGCTCATTTCACCTAGTTTTTCACCCTGAAAAAGTCATTCCAACTTTCCAACGCACTGTTTGCACACCCACCATACAATAATTGCTGTAAGTATCGAATTATTCAATAATTTACCCTCCCACCGAGGTGCCATTAAAATTAACCTGTTTTACAAACACAGTATTACCCTCCCCTTTCTCCTCTCTATTACCCTTCCCCCCTGTGACGTCACAACCGTTTCCGCGACACATGTCATCTCGTTCTCAGGGAAGACAAGCAACTTATTGTAAACACGTGTCTGCTGTCGCGTTGGAGACATTTTGTACATGTTGTGCTTGTTACTTATACACCGATGTATAATTAAATGTAATGTTAACTAATAAACTTAACTTTAAGTAATATAATTTTGTCACCTTTTGCTGTATAAAACTTGCCCAATTGTGACCTAAAGGGAAGAAGGCACTGGCTGCTGAAATACAGGTACTTTAACCTAGCTCTTGAGCCATGGCCTCACACAACTGGAACCTGTTTTTATGGCAATAAAGAAAATTATTAAAATCAAAAAACAAAAGTATTTTTTTTTCAAACTAGGCTGACAATCAGCACTTTTTGTAGTAAAAAAAAAACATCGCCACTTCCTAGTGTTTTATCTGGGAAGAAGAAATGGCGGAACAAATTCCCAGCAACTATTATTTATTATTATCGATTTAAATACAGGGTTAAAGAGACACCCACGCATAAACGGCTATTACGTATTTAGTATGTCATTCTAAACATATATGAAAAAAATATTACATAGCAAACGGGATGTAGTTGATTTCACAGGTAATTTAAAAAAAAAAAACGAGCAAAAATAAACACTTTTTTATATGGGATTTATTGTATTGTGTTTTAGTATTTGTTGTTATAGCGGCAACAGAAATACATAATCTGTAAAAATTTCAACTGGCTAACTAACACCGTTCATGAGATACAGCCTGGTGACAGACAGACGGACGGACAGCGAAGTCTCAGTAATAGGGTCCCGTTTGACCCTTTGGGTACGGCACCTAAAAATATGTTGTTTCTTACAAAAGCGCAATACCTACACGGTCGAAATGAAGTTGTTTTTTTTTTTTGGGTTTTCGGAATGTTCTCAAAACACAAACTCAAAGCATTTATTTCAGGGCATTACAGGCAATTTTAAAAGTAGTTGAATTTGTGTCAAAATTTGTGTTCAAATTCAACTAGATCACACTGAAAGATAACTAAACCAACTCTAAAATATCCGTAAAAGATGGAAAGTCTGATGAAAAGAAGGAAGTCTTTCTTTACATTCATAAAAGTATACAGCGAGAGCACCGTTATAGGAAGTTAATGCATAGTAAATGACATGACAACAGTACTATAGAAATTGTTTGGTCTGGCACCGTTACTGGGGACATTATTATGATTGTTGCCATGGGAAAAGTATCAAGGCCACATGTATGTAGCCGAGTTTGTCTCTCAAATACTCTCCGTGTATGTACACTGAGAGTATTTTAGAGATCAATCTGACCATTCGGTGAGTTATCTTCTAAATAAATAAAGAACTTCAACGACGCTATGTCAGAGGAGGTCGTGGCTTAATAAGAACAGCCGCACGGCTCGGTCTTTAAGGTGAAGCCGTGCTTGCCAAGGTAGGTCTGTTGATGGATGACCATAATTACATACCGAGTTTCCTCCGTGCCTCGGAAAGCACGTTAAGGCGTTGGTCCTGGCTGTCATTTATAGATCTTTGATCAGTTACAAGCCAAAAGTCTGACATCCAGTCTTACTAAGGGGAATCGTATGATCCAGTTACTGGGTTGTGGAGGTCGGATAGGCAGTCGCTTCATGTAAAATACTGGTACTCAGCTGCATCCGGTTAGAATGGAAACCGACCCCAAGATAGTTTGGGAAAAGGCTAGGCAAATGATGAACGATGCTATGCCAGAAGTAGTAAAATTAAAACATCATCAGCAAAAGAAAGACCAAAGCAAACCCGCGACACAAACACTAGTCGTCCTGACCCACATCAATAAGTGCAGGCAAAGCAAAACAATGTACCACATAATAACTACATAACATATTATATACTAATACTAGGTCAGTTACTCAGGTCATAACACGAACATGTACTCTTTGTTTATATTTACGATCTTTTACTTCGATTATAATGAAATAAGTGGTGGCTAACAACTTATTTATCGAATGGTTAGTGCCACACCAGCCTCCGTACTCATAAATGCTCGGTTTCGATTTCGATTCGGAAAGTCGTATTCGTCTATCTCGCTCGCTTTCGTTATGCCAAAACAAGATAGACATACGACTTATCGAATCGAAATCGAATCCGAGCGTTTGTGAATAGAAGCATGGCCCCTTATTCAAAAACACTCGGTTTCGATTTCGATTCGGAAAGTCGTATGTCAATCTCGCTCGCTTTCGTTATGCCAAAACAAGATAGACATACGACTTATCGAATCGAAATCGAATCCGAGCGTTTATGAATACGGGAACTGATCCCGTATTCACAAACGCTCGGTTTCGATTCGGAAAGTCGTATGTCTATTTCGCTCGCTATCGTAATGCCAAAACAAGATAGACATACGACTTATCGAATCGAAATCGAATCCGAGCGTTTGTGAATACGGCGGCTGGTGTTAGAGTTTTTATATCACCCACCGGCCTCTGACTTATCTTTACATGCCGTCGAGAAATATCTCTCAGGCATGCTGGTTTCCTCACGATGTTTTTCTTCACTGAAGCAAGTGATAATTATACAATACGCACATGGATATGAAAAATTAGAGGTGCGTGTCTTGGGTTCGAACTCGAGACCTATGACTTGGCAGTCGACGGTTATACTACTAGGCTATCACTGCTTGGCTAACAACTGGTAGCTAAATAATAAGCCACGCAGGTCGGTTTTTAAGGTAAAGCAGAGTTTGCTGAGGTTGGTCCATGGATGAATCCATTAAATACCTAAATCCCTACGTGTTGCGTATAGCAAGTTTCGTTATGCAGTTGGTATGAGCAGTCATTCGTTTGACAGTCGTTGCGAGGAGTTAAAAGCCCAAAAGTCTGATAAACAGTCTGGCTGGGGGGTATTTTGTTATCAAGCAACTGGATTGTGGAGGTTAGATAGGAAGTCGCTCCATGAAAAGTATAGATTGAAAGCCAACCCCAACAAGGAAAAAGCGAAAGAAAGAAGAAAAGAAGAAAGAAGAAAGAAGCGAAAAAGGCTAACCAGATCATCATCATTCTCTTGCCCTTATCCCAATTTATTTGTGGTCGGCGCAGCATGTCCTCTTCTTCCATACTTCTCTATTACTTGTCATCTCATCAGACACCTCCTTTCTTGCCATATCATCCTTCACACAGTCCATCCATCGTTTCTTTGGTCTTCCTCTACCCTTATACCCATCCACATTCGTACTCAAAACTTTCCTCACGACATTTTCCTCATTACAGCGCATCACATGCCCATACCACGACAACCGATAACCACACATCTTTAAAGTCATCGGCGCCATTTGTAAAAAGGCTAATCAGATGAGTTTAGGTTATAAGTTGGTATTTTATCCGCTTAGTAACATATTCATATATCTATACTTCCAGTAGCTAGATGCAGTTAAATTTAACAGTATTCAAACTAGCCTCTACACACGAGGTCAGCGGCCTATAATGTGAGGTTATATATTTTTTGTGGCAACATTCTTGAACCAAGATGGCGACTGCCCCTAATTGCGCGGGAGTGATGAACAGGATGCAGTAAGAAACTAGTCTGTTGTGATTCACATTGTTGTGATTTAGAAAACATCACGCGTGTGTTCTCCGATGATGTAGGCAGAGGTTTGCGGTACATCTTGACAATATTGGCTTTTTTTCTTTATCGTGTGGTTAAAGACGGTTGTGCCTAACCCGGCGTCAGAGATTTTATACCGCCCATGGGCGTCTGACTTGGCTTTACATGCCGTCGAGAAATATCACTCAGGCATGCTGGTTTCCTCAAGATGTTTCCCTTCACCGAAGCAAGTGATAATCATTCAATACGCACATGTATCCGAAAAATCAGAGGTGCGTGTCTTGGGTTCGAACTTAAGACCAATGATTTGGCAGTCAGACCACTAGGTCACACCACTAGGCTATAGAATTTTGAGAAGGACTAGCTTGTTCCTATCATCATCATCATCATCATTTCAGCCCCAAAGACGTCCACTGCTGGACATAGGCCTCCCCCAAGTGTCGCCACATTGACATTTTGGGGGGTTTTGCCATAATCGCCACGCTTGGCAGGCGGGTTGTTCCTATCAACCGTGCTCAAATACACCGTTCCTCGAAAGGAAGAGTTGATAACACTTTCACTGGTATTCTAATTTCATTTGGAGGATCTTCCTCGACTCATACTGGACTCGCCATGAAAACGACCGTAAAAACGTCCACCAAACGGTATTCTTAGCCACAAGTTTGAATATTCCTGAAATAAGCTACTCCAATACAAAAAACTCTGTATGGTGTCGGACGTAAATAATAGCACCATCCCATGAGAATGGGCAGCAGCGTTCTCTGTGCTTTTGTGACAACCGTACTGCGATCGCCAACCCGCCTGCCAAGCGTGGCGATTACGGCAAAACCCCCTTATGTCAATGTTGCGAAACTTGGGGGAGGCCTATGTCCAGCAGTGGATGTCTTTCGACTGAAATGATGTTGATGATGAATACAAAAAGGACCGGCCTAGAAATCAAACGCGCTTACGAGCAAGAAACCTGTGAGGCAACAAGTCTACTTACCTCCCAAGGGGAATTCTTAGACGCTAGCCCATGATCTAAGCAACGATGCGCGTACGCTGGCCGCCTTTCACTAGCGAAGGGCACTCGAATTGCAATACTTTGTCCCACTGACGGACCAACGGTCTACCGGTTTGTTTATTGTATGAGGATTTTTTGTAGTTTTGTGGTAAATAAGTACTAGCGTTTGCAGGTAGCCGACTTGATAGTAAAACTTGCATCGCACAAGGTTCAAAATAGTTTGTGCGCTTTACTTTTTGGCAAATATGTTTATTTTTAGTTTTTTAAACTAATATTATAAAGAGGAAAGATTTGATTGTTTGTTTGCATTGAATAGGCTCCGACACTACTAGTCCGATTTGAAAAAATATTTCAGTGGTATATAGCCCATTTATCGAGGAAGGTTATAGGCTATATATCATCACGCTACGACCAATAGGAGTGGGGCAGCAATGAAAAATGTTGCGAAAACGGGGAAAAAGTGACGCAAACGAAGTTGCGCCGGACAGCTAGTATGTTATAATAGTCCTTCGGACCGAATTTCGGCTTATAAAATTCTGTAAAAATGTAGGTTTGTGGAAATAAATAAAAACTTATAGCGAAAATTGATTTGAATAAGATTTGATATTTAGGTTTTGAGATATGGGACTTTTCATAAAACTGCAGAACATGAAAAGTAAATTTAGTTTTGCTGTTGAATGTAATACAATACAACATATGAATGAGCGTTCAAAATAATATTATTAATTGTTACTACGGAACCCTGTGAGTGCGAGTACGACTCGCACTTGGCCGGTTTTTTTGCCAACCTGTTTTTTTACCAAAAGGTAAATCTATTTCATAGAATAAAAACGCGGTCACACATACAAACATGAAAATC
Organism: Cerastis rubricosa; assembly: GCA_949152445.1. Taxonomy (NCBI): domain Eukaryota; kingdom Metazoa; phylum Arthropoda; class Insecta; order Lepidoptera; family Noctuidae; genus Cerastis; species Cerastis rubricosa. The sequence continues at coordinate 1,870,489 of OX424552.1, forward strand.
GACTTCAAATTACACTTTGTACATAGATAATAGGTAAATGCGAACAATCAGCACATTGTTCGTAAAATTACCATCCACATGAAATCGGTCAGTAAGACACTGGTCAGAACTTTCGTTGGAATTACACAAATTCTAAGAAACTACCGTGGCTTGGGAAAGTACGGCGTTAGTCATCATGATTGAGAAACCAATCTCAGAGCTGGACACAGGTGGAATGTTTGTGGGGAGAAAACTGACCAAGAGATGAATAGTACTAATAAGGTCATATTGAATTATTGAGTGAAACTTCGTCGACGTTATGGGTGTTATTTCTTATTTATTTATTATCTATGGAAGACTTACAGCTTGGAAAAAAACAGATAAACAAACTAGTATGTGAGACAGACAGCCAATTAACCACTATGCCCGACAAGATTTTGACACATGACACATCAGCTGAATCGGCGGGGTGTTGCGAATTGTCATGAATTTCACGAAATTTTTATCAACTTTCAGCGTTTGATTTTATTGTGAAAAATATGTCACGGGATCTGTTACATACGTTTATTTGAGGTTAATATCTTCAGTATCGTGTTGAGGTCGGTAAAACGGAGTCAGTCTATTGCCAAATATGTGTAAAATACATATTACTACACCCTTCCATAAAGTAGGTACCTTAGATGCGCTGGAAATAATGTACATAGGCATGCTTACCGTTTGCTCAAACAGTTGGAAAGGGCAAAATAAAAACAGTAACATTCTATCTGCGTTCTTATTTTTGCCATTATTCTCACATAATTTCATATAAAAACCCAAACAAAGTCTAGACAAATATTACTGAAAACTATGTTGAAACATAACACTTCTTAGTGCTGACCGAAAACCCAAGTTTCTTATTTACGATTAATTAGTTGCATTCAGCCTAATCGATAATCGCGATTAAATCGAGTTTGAAAAAAAAGAGTTGAGACTGAATAAAAACTCATAAGTATAATTTTAAAGAATTATTAAATTTTGTAATTGATCTTATTAACCTATCTTTTTTAATAATTTCATTAAGTAAGTAATTATTAGATCAAAAGCATCTTTTAATTAATTAATGAACGTTGACTTCATGGGAAGGATATTTATTAAGTACTAAGTAATAAGAACGACAGAAGACAGTAATCCCAAAAAAAATCAAATCAACATTCTAATGATAATTATTCCCGCCGATTTTTTTTCGATTTCAAAATTTGAATAAAGAATGCACTCGCTGTTCTCATTATTTAAAATAAGTATTTTAATTTTACTAGATAACATTTTAAGAATTTTGTTGTGTAATATCTGAAGGTTGGTTAAAGAATGTCCAGAATCTTGGAAGGCATAGTAAATAATTTTTATGATCCAACAATATAAATTATATTTATTCTTCCAAGATTGTGTATTGTATGATGGGGTCATTGTTATGTTACAGCTAGTCAGTGGCCCGAAAGTATGACAGCCAGTCTTACCAAGGGGTATCGTACTACCCGATACTAACTGATTAGAGGAGGTCAAATAGGAAGTCGCAGGTCGCTCCATTTAAAATACGGTTATGCAGCTGTATCTGGGTAGACTGGAAGCCGACCCCAACAGTTGCAGATGATGGTTGACAATCGGCAATTCATAAGCCGTTTCAAGGAACATTAGTTTATTGTTTCAAAGCGGTTCACTGGCCCGTGTAAAGACGTTTTTGAAGTGATAACTTCTTATGGCAGGGTAAACCGCTTCGTAACGTAACGCGTTACGGAACCACTCTGTGTGGCTTCCCTTTCTCTCACGCATACGACAGCAGGCTCAGATTAGTTTAAGTTATCACTTCTGTCGAGCGTCCCGACACACGTTTTTTTTGTTAATCAGCCATTTTCAGGTTATCCATTAAAGGCCGAGGGCCGAGTCATTTGAATGAAGCCATGAACAGCAATTGATATGAACCAGAACCATCAAGAGTCTACAAAATATACGAGTAAGACTCTTACTCGAGAGTCTTACCGTATACTTTGGATAGTTTTGTTTAAAATGGTTTATTTTTCTTTTTTGGGGTAGCTATCCCTAAACCTAGCCTATCTAAGTAGGTATAAAAAATATTGTCGATTAAAAGTATTGGACGGTAAAGGCAAAAGATAAACTAAATTGGAAAGACATGCGCAGGCAGGCCTTTACCCGCAGTGGGACAGAACAGGCTGATAAATAAAGTAAAGAGTAAATTATAACCAACCCAACCTCCTAATCAAACTACATAATTCTTTTTTACCATTCCTACCCAGATCCTGTGCATTCCACCAATCTTTAGATAGTTCAAAAAATCAAAACAAAATTCACAATAAATTATCTAAAAGAGTAAATTTTAATGCCTACAATATAAATTGGAACAGCGAACGAATTCCAAATTTAAATTTTGAGATGGATAAAAAAATTGGCGCGAATTTAGTCATAATATCAGTCCGTACTGTTTATTGTTGGGTCGGAATGTACGAAAAACAATTAAGATTACCATTATAAAACCCTGAAAAACATTATAATAAATATTTACTGTATTTTACGCTGAATAAATTTATTTCAATTTTCATCAATCGATTTCTTAAATTTTTCAATTTAATTACTCGAGTTGATCGAAGATTACTAAAAAAAATAATCGATTGGAATAATCGCTTTCACACATCACAATAATTTAAAAAAAAAAATGGTCGTCTATTTCAAAATACAAATTGAGTGGTGGTAATGAATATTATGTGTTATTGGTCCCGTATTAGTAAATAACGCTAAGATCTGGGCATTTTCATGCGGTTTATAATATTTGGAATGATTTTGTCATATTTGTTACAGAACCTATACGCGTGTGTGTGCTAAATGTGAAAAATAAAAATGTAAACACGCACGATTGGCGCGAAAATTCGACTTTAGATTTCAAAACTCATCATTACCACTGCTTATTTAAATTGAACTATGGGTGAATTCGCCGCATAATTAAATGACGAGTTGATTATTGTCCATATAGTGGAGCTCGAATGTTCGAAAACCACATTTTTTATGATTTTTAGCCTCGACCAGCACAGCCGTCAAAATGGCGATGACCGTATTATTGCACATGCATTTTATAAGGGTAAATTAAGATACTTGCGCTCTATTTACAGAAGTTTTAATGGCGTTGATATATGAGATTTTTATCCAAATTTCTTAATTAACGCACACTCATAGTATTTGATAATCAGAAAATTAAATATTTGCATAAATTATGAGGATGACGAATGCCTTAATTGCTAGCCCCTTTCGGGGCCGATACCAACCCAGCGGAGGTTTGTTCGTCGAGCCCCTTTGGGGGCCCGTACCGAACTATATGGTTAAAAGTCCTCACTTCTAAAAACAAAATATAAAGATAGGGTGTGAACAACACAAAAACACAGCTACAAAAAAAAGGTATACAGTTTAACCTCCAAGGTTACGCTAGATTCACATTTCAGATGCAACATTCAATACAAGAATAAAAACTTGAAGAACCAAAATCTTAATTAAAAAAGCTACGGCTTAGGCACTTTCTGGCCGAGGACACACTCGTTATGAACGCATCAAAATCATGGGAGGGTAAACCGCTTCGTAACGTAACGCGTTACGGCGCCACTCTGTCCGGCTTCCCTTTCTCTCACGCATACGGCAGCAGTAGGCAGGCTGTTTCAATATTAAATAGTTCAACTTAGATTCGTTTAAGTTATCACCTTTGTCGAGCATCCCGAGACGCACAAGCTTCTTTTTTTGCCTTTTATGATCCCCATTGATACCCTCCATCTGGGGCGAACGGAGAGTTATGTCGGGCTCTAACCGACTGAAAACCCACTGTTCCTACTACTACCATGTGCCGGGGGCCCGGGATACACGAGTACATTCACGAGCACCCCTGGCTGGTATCACTGCCCCATCACCAAGTACAGCCTATCTAGCGACCGCACATTCTCCAAAAAGTCGCCGTCAAAGTCAAATTGTTGCTACACACAAGATCTGAAGTTGTCAATCTCTACTCAAGATTACATTCCATACTACCGACCCAGCAATGGCCACGTAGGCGTACACCATGGCCCATGCGTCACTAAAAAAGTAATCATCGTTAATCTGCAACTGACCTGGATACTGGAGCAAAATGATCGCAGAGTTCAGTCGGAGTCAGAGATATGAATCAACACGGATATTGTACAGTAAACAAAAAAGATTGTTGTTTTATGAATCAATGGACGGCAGTGGCGAAGGGTGAAAATATTGAAAGGGGAAGCCGAAGAAACAAATGTGAATTTTAATTTTGTTTTTCTTCATCGCATTTTAAATTTTCGTTTTGATTATCAGCCAACCCGAAAACCCCGAAAATGACACCCATGACGAAAAAAACAAATTTAGGTCGCGCGTTGTCGCTATTTTTAATTTTGGTGTCTTTATCAGCGACCTCGAAAACCACGAAAATGTCACCCATGCTAAAAGTACCAAAAATTTTCGAAGGATCCAATTTTATCTTTTTTTCATAACTTATGTAATGGAACGATTAAATGCACAAGAACAACATAAAATACTGTATAAAAAATATATAATAAAAAAACTTTTTTGAAACAAGCTTTTATGAATATGAACTGAAAAGAAGAAAATAAATCTTTGAAAAAATTAAATGTAGGATAATTTTTACAAAAGCTTGTCGCGTTTAGTTTTTATAGCATTTACCATTCACGCGACAAGCTTCAGGTATTATGTTTATTCATAAAAAGTGAACGCGTAAATTTACAAAGTTTCATATCCGTGCTATTAACCGCTGAGGAGTTCCCTCGTGAGGAGACGATCCTGGTGGTAGGATGAGTTCATGATACAAATCGTGATTATCCATCAAATATGAACTAGTATGCAACGTTACGTGTCTGTGCTATTAAATGTTGAGGAGTTCCTTCATGAGCAGACGATCCTGGCTGCAGGATGAGATCATGATAGAATTCATGTTTATCCATCAAATATGAACGTGCATACAAATTTTCTTGTCTGTGCTATTAACCGTTGAGGAGTTCCCTTGTGACAAGACAATCCTGGCTGCAGGATGAGTTCATGATACAAATCGTGATTATCCATCAAACATGAACTCGTATGCAAATTTTCATGTCTGTGCTATTAAACGTTGAGGAGTTCCCTCGTGAGGAGACGATCCTGGCGCTAGGATGAGTTCATGATACAAATTGTGATTATCCACCAAATATAAACTTGTATGCAAAGTTTCGTATCTGTGCTATTAAACGTTGAGGAGTTCCCTCGTGAGGAGACGGTCCTGACTTCAAGATTAAGTTATGTTTGTCATAAGAATGTATTGTTCTTAGAAACAAAGGTGTGTCGAAAATTTCAGCTCAATCGGACATCAGGAAGTGGTTCTAATTTAACTTTCTATACATACAAACATGGTCGTAACTCGATAAACTTCGGCTTACCTAGTCCCTACAAAACGCTGCTGATATCCGCGAAGTCACGTGTCCGCGTCCATACGACACTAGACACTACGTACGTAGTGTCTAGTGTCTACTGTAGTACATTGCCTTGTTCCCAAAGGTAAGCCGGCAGGAATCGGCTTCTTAGGTGCCTTCGGGCCTGATGGACGGCTCTTCAGCTCACTGATAAATGCTGAGAGGTTTTCGGTGTGACTCTTCGAGGATTATAGGAATTGTAGAATAGGTTAAAAGTCGACCTACAAGATAACTGACAAATGCTTGCACTAGCAGGACGGGTCCACTCAAATCCGTGTGGTTCTTTATTCAAAAGACCATCTCGGACACTTATACAAAGTGTTGTTTTGCATCCTCGTCAAATTCAATGAGGTAACTATGCTAATGATTCCCGTCCTGAAACAACAATAAAATGGGTAGGTAATTTTTTATTTTTTTTTTCATAGCTACGGAAATCCGCAAGTGTGACCCACCCGTGTTTTAAACGTGGCCCTTCTGATTCTCGCGCTATAACCGCGCTTCCACACATACAAACAATCTGAAACGTTAATTCGATAATTTCTTATTCTCTAAACCACGTTAAGGAGGTTATTTTGAAATACTGACTAACTTAAACAGCCAAAAAATCTGCGTTAATTAATAATCTATTAGGTACCGTAATTTTAATTGATTATTTAAGCAACACCTTGTAGATACCGTGGCACTGGATCACAAAGGGCTAAGAAGGAACATGGATGGGTTTTAGTCAGTACAAGTCTGACACTCCCTTCCGCTCCGCCCAGTGCGGGGGGAGTCATTTGTTGACTTCCCATCCGAAAAAAAAAAGACATTTTTATTCATGCCCTGTCACCTGCTCACTTGAGGATCTTATGACTGCATCAGCGAGCGGAGTTCGCTTGGCTGAGTTTTGGGCCAAACGTATTTAGCGATTTGCCGTCGACACGCTGAGAAGATCTACGTGGTCTTCAAGTGAGTGAACCAAGATTATATCTAGACCTTACAAGAGACTATTACCTCTGAGTTTCGGCTGTCACTTCTTGAAGAAGTCAGGTACGAAACACACGCCTCATCAGTCAAGGGAATTCATTGTTAGGCAGCAAGAAACAGTAGATTAATCCGACATTATTGATATATGAACAAGAAAGATGGTAGACCGATTTGTCTGCTTATAAACACCCACCCGCAATAATTTCCGTGATCATGGCGTTTGCAACAGCGCCGAAATATCGGGAACTCAAAATAAATAATGAACATGGTAAATATCCCGTTACAAGTGTTATTGATAGTATTTTTAAAACAGTCAAAAACTTTTTTATCTCCTGAATGATGGTCCATTTTCTCGAGTATGAAGACACCATGCTTTCTTTATTTTCACCGTCTTCATATTTTGGTAATTACCTGTAACAAACAATAAGAAAATTAGTATAATTATTCAATTGTATTCAGTGAATCGACTGTCTTGGTATGGGCATGCGATGAAGAGGGACGAATCGCATGTGACTAAAATATTTCGGTCACTACGGGCCTGTAACTACTGTCAAAGATCTACAAATGACAGCCGGGAACAACGGGTTAATTTGCTCATTGAGGCACGGAGGAAACCTAATAAGTATTGGTAAATAAAAGAGTGTCCATGGAGTTTCTAGCCCATTCTTCTCTTGAGATCTACGCTTTGGAATGGGCAACTACAGTACTTTCACAGTTATTATGTCTTGTGACTGGGACTGTAGCTTCGCTTTTATTGTTGTTCGACGATTCAAAAGTGCCTGTAACTAGCCTACTTGAAATAAATGATTTTGATTTGATTTGATGGTCACCCATCCACAGACCGACCTTGGCAAGCGCGCCTTAATCTTGCAGATTGACCCGTGCGGCTGTTATTGTTTAACCACAAGCCCAAATAAGTGTGAGATATATTACCGACTGGGTACTGTTCACTGATATTATTAAGTGGACATCCAATGATAAAACATGACGTATTAAGTTCTGTGGGTCACTGATAACAAGTTAATACTCCTGATAAGCTGATAACATTATCGACAATAGATAAGGACACTATTGTCAGTGAAAGTGAGTTTTTAATATTGTTAGATCAGCTGTTTTACTCTTCCGTAGTGAAGGTCAGATAGGCAGTCGCTCGATACTGGTATTCAGCTGCATCCGGTTAGACTGGAAGCCGACCCCAACATAACTGGGAAAAGGCTAGGCAGATGATGATTATACTGGGGCATCATACAGAAAGACTCTCTGTCTCTGTGAGCTAATCCAACAGCTCACAGAGCAAAGCTTGCACAGTTCGGGTTGATATTAATTTTTAGAACCATTAGATTTATCAAACTCCAGTCATTTATTTCAATTAAATAGAGAACTGTCAAACTGTTGGTCAGTTCGTCTAAAAGTTTGAGCTAGTTGTCAGTTTAAAAGCGAATTTTCTGTAGAGAAGAACGTGCAAGAATCGTTAGGGTTAAGTATTCTTTTTAATCAATAAGTTACTTTAAAACAAAGTTTCGAATATATAAATAAACTTTGTATGTAGGGAATTATCTTCGGAACTTCAGGCCCCCCGATTCACAAACGCTTCGATTCGATTTCGATTCGGAAAGTGGTATGTCTATCTCGCTCGCTTTCGTAATGCCAAAGCAAGTTAGACATACGTCTTGTCGATTCGGAATCGAAGCGTTTGTGAATACGGGTGCTGATCTGATTTCCAAAATTCTTGCACTAAGGGGAAGCTACATTATCATCAAATGCCATAGGCTACTTTTAAAACGTTCTCGTGGGCTAATGTACGTGTACGCACATAACGAGAGCGAAGCCGCGAGCATAAACTAGTTTTTAATAAAATCAAAATTCGAAAATCTGTGATTTTTTTATTGGGTACAGTCGAATGCACGTTGGTGGTACAAATTAGGCGTAGTATGGAGTTCCAATAACAGGTTGATACTAATTTGTTACCACTGACATGGAATCATCTTCACGATAAATAAAAAAATGAGGCATCAATGAAAGAATTTTATAACATAAGATAACTAATAAAGATAATAAATGATAACGATTAATAATGGGTGTATCCTCTCCTTAGTCTAATATAATATTTATTTATTGATAAGTTCGATTATAGTATGATGAATCAATAATATAAATACAATGAAACATGGCTGTAACTAAATAAACGTTCTTGCCGCCACTTCTTCTTCCCAGGAACTACACTACCTCACTACTTCACTAGAAAGTGGCGAAGGGCGGGCGTTTTGAGGGACTGTCTCTTGTAATTTTGACGTTCAAAAAGTGCCGATTATCAGCTTAATTTGAATAAATAACTTATTTTTTTTTATTTACACAAGGAATTCTCTACCAGTCAACCCTTAAATATTGCCCTGAATGTCAATTTTCATTCAGGACATCTAACAAACAGTAAGTATCTGGGTAACGGAATTGACATTTAATAACTAATCAAAATCATAGAAGCCATAAAAACACACCATCCCGCATTCCAAACTTGTAACAAAGGATAACCCATTAAAATCCAATCTATCTGTACCATCAACCGCACGTATTAGTAACAATTTATTTATAGTACCTTTATTTCGTAGCAGTATAGACTATAGACGTGTCTTGAATGCAGGTCACTTAGAAATAAAAATACTACTCCGCGTTCTGGACTAATACGAAAAAAAAATCTTATGTTAGCTGGAAACTTGTCATGGTATGGGCATGTGATGTGAATAGTTTTGAGTATCGATGTGGATCGCTATAAAATTAGACGAAGACTAAAGAAATGATAGATGTACTGTATAAAAGAAGATGTGTCTAGAAGGGAATTACACTGAGATTAAGAAGTAAGCAAGAAGAAAATATACTGGCGACATTTAATTGGGATAAGGGCAGAGGAATGATAATGAAAACTGTATGCTGGTTCAAGACTGTTTCCTTTTCAAATGTGTTACTTTGTCCTACGGCAAATAAAAACGTTGTCTCTATTCCATCGTCAATAACGTTTTGTAGTTCAATAAATTGTAACTTCAGACGTGCGCTTAACTGTACAAGTTAAATCATAATCTCGCTTCACGACTATTTTATTGTGACTAATGTACTTGTTAGATGTAGGTCGGGTTTGTAACTATGACGTCACAAATGGGGTTACCTATTTAGTAGCCCATCATTTATAATCTGTGTAAGACAAAGTTAGGGGTCAGTTTAGCTTTGGTTGTGTTACTAGCAGTGGGTCATGGGTTTAATTCCCGAGAGTATCAAATATACGTTATAGTGGTTTCATGTCTGGCTTTTTGTACAATCAAGAAATGTAAAGGATGAGCATATTAAGTTATATTGTATTTCTCTAGGTCGTGTTTAGGGTTCCGTACCCAAAGGGTCAAACGGGACCCTATTACTGAGACTGCGCTGTCCGCCCGTCCGTCCGTCCGTCTGTCAAAAGGCTGTATCTCATGAACCGTGATAGCTAGGCAGTTGAATTTCTACAGATTATGTATTACTGTTGCTGCTATAACAACAAATACTAAAAACTGAATAAAATAAATATTTAAGGGGGGGGCTCGCATACAACGAAGTGATTTTTTTTCTCGTTTTTATAAATAATGGTACGGAACCCTTTGTGCGCGAGTCCGACTCGCACTTGGCCTGTTTTTTTTTACATAGTATAATGTTATATTGCTCAAAGAATTAGGCAGAGGTTTGTCCGATTGTAAATGGAAGGGAGCTATTGATATCAACTGGGTTCTGGGAGTGTGCTACTGAGAAAGTACACAGGCAAAATACTCCTTAGCCTTCTGGTTATCGAATCAACCTCAGAACACCAAGCTCAGCAGACGTGCTCATAACTACTACTAGACCAACGGAACAATGCATTTAAAATCCCAAATAGCTTTTACAGAAAAATAACGCATGAATAAAACGTTGTTCGGAGCACATCGGCTTATTCCGCCAGCGATCGGTTATCGGATTATTTCCTTAATAGCTTTTTAATGGATCTCTTCCAATGTATTTTTTACCTTAAACCTTTGAATTACAGAATATTAAAGTTTCTCATAATAATGGAAGGTGGCGGATGATTATTTTATGCAAATGATGAAAAAGCACGACTTAGTTTTTTCTGCCGCGTACTTAAAGCGCCAGGGAAAAAGCGCAATATTTCTATCACTATTTTTGTAACTCATTTCTCAGTGAAAGCCCTTTTCTAAGGACGGTTTTTAATCAAAAAGGTGATGTGCGGAAATCAACCAATCAAATCGCATGAAATCCACAGCGCGTCTTTCGTCTCACCTGTGATTGGCCAAATCTTGCATGTCTCCTTTCTGCTTTGTTGGAAACCGGGATTAGAAAAATTCTGTGACAAAGATAGTGACACTACAAAGCCGAACTTTTTTTTGAGAGTGAGTGAGAGAGAACCAAATTACAATTACAATTACAACAGTTTCCATCTGACAATAGAAACATGACAAGAAATTTGTCAAAAATATTATAAAACAACTACCTATGACCTAACCTTTTTAAAATACAGACTAGCAACCCCCGTTACATTTTACAGTATGGCAACACCCACAAGGCCGTCTTTACAAATGATTCATTCGCCGCTCACCTAAATGAGAAGTCATTGCCAGAAACAAAAACTCAGAAGGTCGTGCAACAGTTATTTTAATTATCTTTTGAATTTCGAATCTGCGTGAGCGCGGTTTGGTAAACTTTTTAAATACCTAATGAAAGAGGTAGCTGATGAAAGTATTGCAATGTTGGTTATGTTTTTTTATTGTTTTTGAAGTGGTAACGATTGCCCTAATTGAAGATTAGAAGTGTTCTTATTTTTGTATTGGTAGCACTGATGGCAGATTTTTTTGCTTGTTGTCGTGTTGTTTCTTTTATTTCTGTGGTTGTAATTTTACAGTTAAGAAGAAAATGTATGCTGAGGATTATCTGTAATTTACGCTGTTTTAAAGATCAAATAAGTTTTCTAAATGAATAGCAAATGTGTAGAAATTGTGAAGGTAAATTTTTCAGTCGTATTTTATTCGAAAAGAACAATTATATTGACATTTTCATCGAGAATACAATAAGAAAAAGTACTGTGAACCGTTTAACTCTAATAAAAGATGGTGTAAAATATTTTTTATCCGTGAAATTGCCTGTGGATGGCGAATTTACGCTGTCACGTACGGGAATCGCAAAAAATACATGATTCAATTAAGGCTCACGACTGACGATTCACTCTAAGATCAAAAACCAATTCAATTATGTCAAAAGCTAAAGATTTCGTCGTTTCAAGCTGATTTCAATGCACAATGTCTACGATTACAGTTTTTTATTTATTTACGTTTTAAGTAACTGCGCTAAACTTTGTGAACATATCAGCTTCACAAAGCAAAATATAAATAAAAGCTTATAAACAAATACACAACCCAATTAAATTCTCGTAAAAAAACTTCACATTATCACAAAACAGTATTCAGAACACATTTTTTAAACATAACCTACAAACTTACAAAGCGAATTTCGCAAACAAAAGGTTAACAAAATTAAAGTTGTTACAACAGCCAAAATTGAACCCTGTACAGATTGTTTTAGAGGTTATGAATGATGCAAATACAAATTGGCGGGCGAGGTCTTTAACCTATGTTAACGGAGAACACCGTTAGTTTCCCGCGCAAACAATATGGCGGCGGAGGCAAAGGCTCGTGGCGTAAGTCCTCTTTTTTATTGTGAAATCAAATTCTACAAATAAAATGAGGTGCAATACGGCTACTTAATGTTTTATTTAGTTGGCTTAGTAATTAAAATTGTGGCTGGCGTTCTGTGCCCTAAGAACTAGGAAAACATTTTTCTTCGAATGAAAGTCATAGGTTTACAAATTCATCCTCTAAATAAAATGAAATAAGGTATGTAATAGAACAACATAGGGGAAACCTTTGCCCAGCAGTAGGACAATATAGGTTAATAAAAATATGGGAAACAGAAAGTTGGCAATAAATTTTCGGTATTCCACTTTTAAAAATAGACCCAGATCAATCTTTTGACACATCAAAAGAAAATGGCCTCGAAATCATGAAATTAATTTGCCAATACCAATAAATTAGTTTAAATCTAGTTAATTAGCAATTTATGCGAATTTGTCAAGCACGAAATATCAAGTGTTGTGAACTTGTGAAATTCGTTGAGCCGTTGAGCGTTTAGTCGTCCGTTAGCTCTGATTAGGGTTCCCACCCGGATTTGTCGGGACATATCCACGTTTTTGGGCTCTTAGTCCGAAGTGCGAAATAAAGGCGATGTTTGAAAGTGGTCGAGGCAAAAGTAATATGTCATCTTTCTCCTGCACTTATCCCAATTATTTAGGCTCAGCGCAGCATGTCTTCTTCTATACTTCTAACTTGTCATCTCATCAGACACTTCCTTTTTTGCCATATCATTCTTCACACAGTCCATCCATCGTTTCTTAGGCAAAAGTAGTATGTAAGGATCATAAATTGGTAGTTTCTGCTTATCCTCATACACGTACGTATATGAGGATAAGCGTATCCTTGAGGATATATGTAAGAAACATTCATTTAAATAAAATGCACAACAAATGAATACCGAAGAAATAAAACTAAAATGTCCATTTTCGTTAGGACTATTAAAATTTTGTAATGGTAACCCTCGCTCCGTTACCATAGCAACGTCTACGAAATAATTAGATTAATAGAAGGAATAAAATATTTTAGTCGATGAAACGTAAATTGAGAAAAAATTGGGTATTGATAAAGAAATAAACGTCTTTTCTTTCAACTTCGTCCCAATTTCGTGAAACTGTAATAATTTTGAAAGGAAATACGTTTAACAGTAGTAAAAAAAACCTAATGTACAGTCAAGAGGAAGAAAAAGTAATCAGGCAGATTGACACACTGTGTAAATTTTCCCGCGTAAATAGACAGAGTGGCTTTAAAATAATACGTCTTATAAAGTATTAAAGTGTGTTGATAGCAAACTTGAAAAGCAATCAATTTCTATAACTCTGCAATTGATTTAGTTATAGAAATTAATTGCTTTGCAAATTGACTATCAACACATTCAATAGTGGACTGCAATAGACATGATGACGTGAGAAAGCTACTTTACAAATCACATACGGCCTTATATACAGCCATAAACACATTCAAACGATTTCAAACTTTATCACAATGGGGTAAACTTGCTTTTGTGTTGGCATACGTAAAGTATATAATGTAGTAATCTATTACAGTATAACATATCCGGGCTACAATGGCTGCTAGTGAATTAAAAGGCTTGATTCACACTGTTAGTACTATTGTTGGATAACAATGGGTTAAGCGTAGGTCAGCCGTGAGTGACGACCCGGCCTAGTTTGTGTGTGCTGAATGATTTTTATGTTGTTGCTCTTTTTGGTTTACGCTTAATTCGAGTATAAATTACGCATTACCACCATTTTTTTAATGTCAAAAATAACATGTGACAGAAACTGTCAAATGTGACAGAAGTTGTCACATGTCACTTTTGACATTCAAAAAGTGATGATTTAGTTACGTTTACTACAACTCTTAGCGTTCTAGCTGGAGAGAAGTATACTGCTTTATTAGTCTAGTGGTCGCAAGGAATCATAGCGCTAATGCTGAGCTACGGACGATTGTCTGGATTCTGGATTTGTGCCCGGTTGATGGATGGCAATAGGGTCGTCCCCTATACATGGGACTTAAATATAACTGGCGAAATGTGACTGCACTATTATCCAAGCTTTACAGGAAGCAAGTTATGTACGTTTAGGTTATATTGCACACCTTTTTTAAGAACTATACAAAAGAAAATAAGAATAGTAAGATCAACTGCACATCAGTAGTAACACTTTGAAGTCCGGAAACCTATATTACCCACTGTTACGAAATAACGTTGTCGAAGCTAAAATTGTTGGTTTATTCCGTTCAAAAGCAAAAACGAATAAGTACTAGTGGTATTTGTTTCTACTACCAATGTTTGAAACATATCAGTGGTATTAGTTTTGGTATTAGAATGGAATATACCAAATTGATACATGTCCATGGGTCTGACTGTACTCTTTAAACCACCGTGGTATTTTCTTTTTTCAAATTTGGAACGATTTGTTTGTTCTTATGCCAGGTACAAATGGTAGTGGTGTCCCATAATCGATTAGAAGTTCGGTTCAGTAATGCTAGGGTTGCATGTCTAACGGCCATAGTGTTGCCAGCTTATCGCCTAATAGCATCTAAGTAACCCATTTCTTACCCGATCGCTGACGTATGCACGGAGGTTTAGTAGGAAACATTATTTTACATCACCAATGCTCTTATAACGGTTATGGAACATACTGAAGGACGTGGCACGGCATAGAACCAAAAATTCGTAGACATGGTTGACGTATGTGGTATGTACCAACACGGAGTGTGCCCGCGTGGTGGATTACAGCATAATCAGCCTGAAGGGTTCCCACTGCTGGGGTACAGGCATCCTCTCTATGAGAGAGAGTAGGCTTTAATCTACCACGTGGGCCTAGTGAGATTGTTCACCGTCACATCATCATCATTCTCCTGCCCTTATCCCAAATCATTTGGGGTGCGCAGCATGTTTTTTTCTTCCATACTTCTCTATTACTCGTCATCAGATACCTCTTTTCTATAGTCATATCATCCTTCACACAGTCCACCCATCGTATTTTTGGTTTTCCTCTACTCTTGTACCCATCACATATCTTTGATTTAGTAGTTTTAAAACCCGCCATTTTGTTTCCTTACGAGACCAAACGAAAAAAGTCGTCTCACAACCTAAAATATCTTCTAAACACGCAAACTTACGTAATATTACAACAAAAAATAAAAAAGACAATAATTTCAACTCGACGTCAGAAAGTATCGTATTCCCTTCAACCTTTCCCCTTAAAATGATTAATTAAAACTAAGATATAACCTCAAAAAGAACAACTTTTTTGTCTTTTAATCCATTTGGCGGGAAAATGTAGCGTCTCTTTAATTTATGGATCTTTAATACTTCGGAAAGGATCCCTTAGTTCGTAATTAGGAACGATAGATTCATTTTTAATGATAAAATGTCGGATATTAAATAAATATTAAGCTTTGCTACCCTTGTCTGTGGGTTGCAAGCGTTACTGTTGAACTTGATAACTTTGGTACGATTTGAAAAGTGTTATTGGGTTTTTCTATTTTGTGGTCGCCAAGCAGTAAGAAAAAAAAAGTGATATGGGTAGCAGTATGATGAAAACATATACAATCTCCTTTATTTGAAACTGGCGACTGTTACAGAAAAGATAGAAGGGAGTCGTCTGTCTTGGTATGAACATGTGATGAGGAGGGATTGAACACATGTGAAAAAACTAGTGATGAATATAAATGTTGACGGATGGAGAGGGAGAGGAAGACCAAAGAAAAGATGGATGGATTGTGTGAGAAATGGCAAGGGTTAATGGAGGAAAAAGACGTGTTGCGCCGACGCCAACGAACATGGGGCAAAGGCAGCAAGATGATGATACGATCCACTTTGTCAAATGTTATCAAAATCTATGTCAAGTAAAGATGATGGTGAAGTTGGGAAGAAATGTACTAGATAAATTTAAACTAATATTATAATAAAGAGGAAAGATTTGATTGTTTGTTTGCATTGAATAGGCTCCGAAACTACTGGTCCGATTTGAAAAATTCTTTCAGTGGTATATAGCCCATTTATCGAGAAAGGCTATAGGCTATACAAGGTGTTGTTTTGCATCCTCGTCAAAATTCAGGATGTTGTCACAAAAGACATAAATATTCAATATAAATTACGGTACCTAGTAAATTATTAAACAAACACTGCATTTTTTTGTTGTTTAAATTTGTCAATATTTCAGAATAACCCCCATGGCGTGGTTTAGGGATTATAAAATTATCGAAAAAACGTTTGAGGTTTTTTGTTTGTGTGTAAGCGACGTTATAAGGCAGGGATCAGACGGCCCGTGATTAAAACACGGGTGGTTCACAGTTACCGATTTCAGAAAATAAATAAAAAAAAGAAAATTACCTACTCATTTTATTATTGATTCGGGTCGAGAATCATTAGCATAGTTACCTCCTAGAATTTGACGAGGTTGCAAAACAACACCTTGTATATCATCACGCTACGACCAATAGGAGTGGAGCAGGAATGCAAAATGTTGCGAAAACGGGGCAAATGTGACGCAAACGAAGTTGCGCGCGACAGCTAGTCTTTATTTATTCGTACAAAATAATATTAAAAACTGTTATAATAAGTAAATGAAAAAAAAATGTACCTTATATAATAAGGCTTGCTTGTAAAAACGTTCGTGTGAAGCCATTTACAGAAATAAATATCATTTTCCATAACAACACATTTTAATTTTTCTTTTTTTTTTTTAAACATACAAAATAAGACCAAAACGTGATACGGGAAAAGAGATACATACGAGTTAAATATTACCATCCATGCAAACCACAGAACGGTTGTCAACATCAGAAACATTCTCATTAAAATGCTAATTAATAAATTAACATGATTTTACGCATTCGTGCTAATTAACTTGGTATGAGGGGGCGCCCCCCTCCCCGCTATATGAAGTAATTGACAATCGATAGTATCGAATCTGAGGGTATTGATGGGTTATAGAGCGCTCATCAGTATTGGTACACACGGTGACACAAGCTATACATTTCCAGTATAACATGGTCTCGCTTTGTCATGATTTCAGGTACATTGATAAATTCGCATAAACTGGTTTTGTATAGCGTACACCTCCCGACTTTACCCACTGCTGGGAATAGGATGCTGTATACTCGCGTTCAGACCTGTAGAGTTGTTGGTTAGGCATATAGGTTCTAAACTTACAATTGGTTGACAATTTTAGATTTCCCTGCCTGTTAGTCTAGTGGTCGCCAGCGCAACTGATGAGCGTGGGGTCCTGTGTTCCGATTTCCAGGTCACACAGGATCGGGTAAACGCTAGGCAGATGACTCCTCCCACGCTTTAGGTAGCCACGACAACGACTTTGGTCAAAGCCCTCAAAGCTACAGCAACCAACGTTATACTTTATTATTTGTAACCGTAAAAAAATACTTTGACTTAAAACGCGGTACTGATCGTAGCATGCGCGGTAGCCCGCTTACAGAACTTACAGAGAGAGCGTCTATTACTTATTCATACCCTAATGCACAACATTTCATTTGGGATAAGCCATATTAGCGGAAATTAAGAAGGTTCCTTGAGTGCTTTCCTGAAGAAAGATGAGACTAATATAATAAACTGCATTTAATTGGGAATAGGCTCCGTTTCATCAGATAGGGACCAAATATCAGTAACTTTGATTAAGAAAGTATCAATTAATCTTTATTAGTTGGGGAAATAAGCTGTATTTCATAAACCAATAATTTATATTGTCTCGTTAAGAGCGTTTACGCCTTACAGAATTTCATACAAACTTACAACGCCTTGTTTCCCGAAATGACTGCAGAACCGATTTTAATGAAACTTCGTAGGCATAAGCAAGATAGATAGGTCTAAAAAGTTACTAGAGAACATTTTCGAAAAATAGTGTTACAGCTAAATTAGACCGATTATAAATTATCCATAGACACAGAAATTTCACATTTTCTTTTTTTTTAAAGATATTTCGTAAATGTTCGCAAGTAACTTTAAGACCTATGTATCCGGCTTATGCGTATGAAGTTTCATTAAAATCGGTTCAGTCATTTCGGAAAATGAGGACTTAAAGGTTTCTGTGAAATGCACCAGTTTCACCGGTTTTTTTGAACAACCCGGTTTTTGCATGCCCTAGTGTCAATCTCATTATAAATTCTGAGATTACTCTGAGCATTGACAAAGAAAGCTTGTCGCTGAATCTTACATGGGAAAGATTAGTTCCAATTTTATATCTAAACATAAATTAACGTCCTTTACCCAAGAGGGTAGACAAAAACTAATAAACGGCAACTACTACGAACCTTATATGTATACTCCATAGTTCCATTTTAAACTTTAGAAGCTCCAATAAAGATAGAATATCCAATATCAGATCATACAGTTCCAGCAAAGATTAAAAACACTTCTATTTTTCTTCAAAATTCTCAGCCTTTCACGTCCGCGCAGCTGACGTCACCGCCTCAACGAACAGGAAGGAATTTTAAAAAAGGAACCCTAAGTTTCCCGCGTGTCATTGACAGATGCGTCCAAAATGGCCGCTGGTGGTGTTGCTAGTAATAAATATTCAACGATTTATTGCGTGTTGTGTGTTTTAACAAATGGTGGGTGTGTATTGTGTTTTTAGTATTGAAATTAATTAACTTGTAAGGGTTATGTATGGGTGCGTTGAGGAGAATGGGTAATGCGGAAAATAGGTCAGTTCCGGTTCTCATGGGGGCCGTAAAACATGAACGAAGGTTTTCTGACAGGTAAATAGATATTAGAAAGTATACACTTTGGTAATCCATCATTTTATACTCCAATGCAAGTATGTTACATGTGAGAACCGTGTTTTGGCAATTGTATTCCCAGGTTTTACAGGTCGTGCCTCAGAAAGCACGTGAAGCCGTTAGTCCCGGCTGTCAGTGGTAGATTTTTGACAGTCGTTACAGGTAGTCAGTGGCCTGAAAGTCTGACAACTAGCTCACCAAGGGGTATCGTATTACCTAGTGCTAACTGGGTTATGGAGGTTAGACAGGCAGTAACTCCTTGTAAAATACTGGTTTTTAGCTGCATCCGGTTAGACTGGAAGCCGACACCAACATAGTAAGGGAAAAGGCGATGCAGATGATATAATTCCTAGGCTTTATTCATAGTCTCTTTGGGGTCGAAACCCGTGAATTCATTTTCGCTGCTATTCTTAAAGATCAGCAGACTATCATCACAATTCATTTGGGGTCGGCGCAGCATATCTTCTACCATACTTGTCTATTACTCGTCATCTATTTTGAATTGGGCGTTGATAGCTGTTTAGGGGTATGAGGAACAGGGTGTAAAGTTCCTCGATACTCCTAAGAAAAGGGAGGATCCTCCGGCCAGACAGGTGTTGTGTCTGGCGGGCAACTGCCCGACTGTTGACGGGTTTTTCTATATACTCTTAAGTCGATGTAAACTTTGCATGTGAGATGTAGGAAATTGATGTTAGTTCTTCCGTCTTGTCATAGATGGCGCTGTAGTACTTTTTGTAGTAAGTTGCTTTTTGTTGGTCGCTACAGCTGCGCCGCAGTACTATACTTTTGTAGCTATCTTCGTTTTTTCCTGTGTAATCCGTAAACTTGAGTTGTTTCAAATAAACTTTATTATTTTATTATCTCAGCAGATGCATGATTGCTAGACTTTTCATCCTTCACACAGAGCCCTAAGTTCAATACGACTCATTGAATAGATGAATGGGCTTTCACAATCTCTCAAAACAGTTGACTGCAGTGAAAGATTCTTTCTTTCTTTGTAAATAAATAACAAACATGGGACACTAAGCCCGACTTATCAACTGTACCCAGCCACACTGAATAAAATTCACACCTCTCCTCATTATTTTTAACCCTGGCAACTCTATTCAAATTTCATTTTTAGGGTTCCGTACGAACGGTACCCCTTATTAACGGAGAACGAACTGCGTGAAGGATGATATGGCTTGAAAGGAGGTGTCTGATGAGATGACAAGTAATAGAGAAGTATGGAAGAAGAAGACATGCTGCGCCGACACCACAGGCAATGGGAGAAGGGCAAGAGTATGATTATGATGACCACCAGTAGGTACTCTTATTGCTTAGGAAGTCTCCGCTTTCTGTCTCTCACAGGATGCCTGTATCTTTTAGAAGGCTAATATAGTAGCACTTTAAAATTTCCACAAGATTGTTTTTTACTATGATCGCTGCAATAGCGAATAACTAAAACAATCGGTTGAGGAGATATGCTAAAAATTCTAATAAAAGATTTGACCAATTCATAAACAAACTTAATAAGGAAAGATAAATAAAATATAAATTAAAGTAATCAATGAAAATTGATTACTATAAAATTCAAATAAATAATAAGTTGAGGATAATTAAACAATTTATTGATAACATTTAAATTAATTAACTAATTTAATAATATTAAATTAAATAATTAATTGATAACATTACAGTGATTTATTTTCATGTAATTAGTAATCTATACGGTGGTGCGGAACCCTGCCTTTACTCGACCGACTCACACATGCGCGTTTTATAATTTTTAAATCGACCAACAAATGCGACCACGCCGGCTCTTGTTTTCTTTTTTAGTCGATTTTTATACAAACAAGATGGCGCTTCGTCGAGTGCTGCCATTCAGTTGCTCTTAATTAATGTTTGTAGAGTAATTAATCCTGCCTCGTTGGACTGCTGAGCACTTCGGCAAAACGGGTTATTGGGCTTTCCTATAAACAAATTCATAATAGCAGCGAGGAAGTCTAGATTAACGCACGGCTGATGCCAATAGGCTCGTGGCTAAACAATAACAGCTGTTCGGGCTATCTTCAGATTAAGCCGCGCTTGGCTAGGTTGGTTCGTGGATGGGTGACCACCCATTACATACCGAGTTTCCTTCGTGCCTCGGAAATCACGTTAACCCGTTAGTCCCGTCTGTCATTTGTAGATTTTTGACAGTCGTTACAGATAGTCAGTGGCCCGAAAGTCAGACAAGCAGTCTCACCAAGGGGTCTCGTACTACCCAGTACTAACTGGGTTGTGGTCGTTGTAGAGGTCAATTAGGCGATCGCCCCATGTAAGATACTGGTATTCATCTGCATCCGGTTAGACTGGAAGCCGACCCCGACATAGTTGTAAAAAGGGCAGGAAGATGATGATGTATGTAATGGACTCGCCCTTATTAAATTGGATTTGAACATTGGCCTCATAATGGGCCTCATCAGAAGGCTTAAAGTCACCCAAAGGGCAATGGAGAGGGCTATGCTCGGAGTTTCCTTGCGTGATCAAATCAGAAATGAGGACATCCGCAAGAGAACCAAAATTACCGACGTAGCCCGAAGAATTGCCAAACTTAAGTGGCAGTGGGCAGGGCTTTGCTCGCAGAACGGATAGAACGAAAAGTTCTGGAATGGCGACCGCGAACCGGAAGACGATGCGTTGGAAGGCCTCCCACTAGGTGGACCGATGACCTGGTGAAGGTTGCGGGGATCCGCTGGATGCGAGTCGCACGGGACCAGTCAATGTGGCGACACTTGGGGGAGGCCTATGTCCAGCAGTGGACGTCTTTCGGCTGAAATGATGATGATGATGATGAACATTGGCCAAATGTGGGTGAGTGACAGCTCTGCCTTGTCCTTCGAATAACAGCCGTGATGTTATAGTTATTTTTATAAAAAGGCTGGCGCGTCGTTAGCGCTGACTCTATTCAGTTGCTCTTAATTAATATTTGAAGAGTAATTAATTCGTTATGACGTCATTTCTCGTGTGTGAGGGTATTCTGTTAGCTGTTGTGATGTACACACGGACACACGTCCTGTCATACATTTCCAGTATAACATGACCTCGCTTTGTTAAGTTTCCCGTACACTGAGAGATCAGCATAAACTGGATTTGTATAGTCCAGGGGCTGTTGTGATGTACAGCTGAAGTTGTAATCTTGTTTGGAGTTGAATGGTGGAAGATATTATGTGTCATACGTTAGGAGGGCTACATGCTTGTTCCGGTGATGTTCTATTCGGTAAATATGCCGAACGATACAGCCGACCCGAACTTTGGTAGGTAGGTATTTATGACATGTTTTTGAATAGTGTTTTCGAAACATGTTTAACTTAGAAGTAGTCCTCAAGTCTGCCATACAGGGGCAAGGGACACCGACGCGAAAACTGTTACCAAGTATTCAGTACATCATTCTACACCCCTTCTTTCTTTTTTACGGATTGGAAGTCATCAAATGACCCCTCCTGCTCTGGGTGGAACGGACCGGAGAGTCAGACTTGTGCTGACTAAAACCCATCCATGTTCCTTCTAAGCCCTTTGTGTTTCAGGACCGTGGTATCTTTTTCTAACAGTCCCGCAGCCCTGGCAAGGCATCGACCCTCTCGGACCCCTTCCGATTTGCTGACATCTCCTTGAGGCGCGCGTGGAACACGAACGCGCCGTCGGCACGGTCTGTCGTCATAAGACGGTCAGACGGTGAGCTAGCCCATTACTCACCGTCCACAGGCATTCTAGACCCCCCCCCCTCACATCGAAATTTTTCACCGGTAATTTAAGAAATAAAGAGCCTTTCCATAAATTTTGGCCGTGTAGGTATTGCACTTTTGAGGGAAACAACTGTTTTTTTTGCTATATGTTGGGGTGCAGAATGATTTAAGAGTACGTGGTACTCGTTTTCGCGTCGGTATCCCTCTTATCTTGTATATTCACCACAAAGTGAATGCTGCAGTAATATTAAAACGATAGCCAGTAAATTTTCACATTTTCGGCTCCTGCTAATCGGCAAATTTCATTCAGGTTCTAATGTTGCTGAATTACGTTCGGGTCGTTTCGGCCAAAGCGGAGAGGCTTTTACCCGAACCCTTATCTCTGTATAAATGTTCGCAAGAATATTTACTTTGTTTTCCCGCAAATATGAATTCTGGCATAATATTATATCGTCAAGGATAAATACGCTCACAGTAATACCTAATTTAACACTTTCGTTGCCAAGCACCTAGCACTCTAGCTTATGGGTCGAACAATAATTCGTTCCTGCGCCCACAAACCGCGTCCCGAGTCGTCTTTAAACGTCGCTATAGATGACTTGCATAGGTACTAATAAAAAACCGGCTTAGTGCGAGTCGGGCTCGCGCAAGAAGGTTTCCGTACCAATAAATTATAAAAAAAATTTTTTTTGCAAAAAAAGAAACCGACTTCAAAAAACCCTAAACGCACTAAAAAGTTAAAAATAATACTATAACCTACCTATATTTATAAACCTAACCTAACCGACGATTAACCTATAATAAAATTTAATAATTCTTTGGAGTCGGTGCCAAGCAATATAATTTGAATTAATTAAAGAATTAATATTTAGAAACTGTAAGATGTTTTGTTTTTCTGGCCTTAGTCTGTCTATATAGTCATTCAGGTATCGTATATTGCTTGGCACCGACTCCAAAGAATTATTAAATTTTATTTTTTTAAACTGAAATTGAGAAAAAGGAAAAAGGACAACGATTAAAAGAAATTAGGGAAAGAAATGATCAACGCATTTTGAATAAGAACCCTGATCATCGCGAAAACAGACTGTCAAAGCAGAGGACCTACATATTACGTAGGTTGAATAAGGAAAGTCAAGTCTGTGGTACACCTGGAAAATTCATACCGTTCCAATTCCAACAAGCCCAAACACAGCTAATATACATTGTCTTATTATGGAGTTACGGTGCCTGTCTCATGGCTTCATCATCAGATCTGATGGTAGAATGGCTCTTATTGAACACAAATGCTTCACTTGTTGTGGAAAAAACTAAAATCGCTGTACGTTTTCCTATAAAATTTGAAGAGTTCCCTCAATTTCGCCAAGATTCCATCATCAGATCCCAACTTGGTGACTATGGGACCAAATGGAAAGCATAGGCTTCGGAATAAAAAAATAATTTTCCAAATCGGTTCGTACATGACTGAGTTATGCGCGAACAAAAAACTCAATGCAGAGTAAACGAAAAGTTAGAAAAATTAGATTTTTGTTGATTTTTTCAAAACCGCTTGTCTGATTTCGATAAAATTTTCATGGGACCATTTGGGAAGTATACGCTTTCCAACAAAAAAAGAATTTTTCAAATCGGTTGGTAAGCGACAGAGCTATGCCCGAACAAACATAAAAAAAAAAAAAAATACAAACATCCGAATTGAGAACCTCCTCCTTTTTTAGAAGTCGGTTAAAAAAAAGAAAAAAACACTTTTTTTTATATGGGAGCCCCCTTAAACATTTATTTTAATATTGTTTTTAGTGTTTGTTGTTATTGCGGCAACAGACATACATAATCTGTAGAAATTTTAACTGGCTAACTATCACGGTCCATGAGATACAGCCTGGTGACAGACGGACGAGCAGCGAAGTCTCAGTAATAGGGTCCCGTTTGACCCATTGGGTACGGAACCCTAAAAATAGATTATTTGAACTTGGCAGCGAAAGTGTAAATAACATAATATCCGATTTTGCCGCCCGGTTGTATCAAATCAAACCGAACCGAACATGTGTAAGCACCTCTTACATTATCAACGCGTAACAGAATATTGTTACATATTTTGCTAAATTTAAGCGCGGAGAAACAAGAGAAGGATGATATGGCTAATCATATTTCATTATCGAAGAAGTATGGCAGCAGTCTTGGTGTGAACAAGAAGATGGTGATGGCCAGATGGTTAGATTGGTAAGAGTGAATTCGACTCTTCATCTGCCTGTCTTCTCCCAACAATGTTGGAGTCGGCTTCCAGTCTAACCGTATGCAGCTGAAGACCAGTTTTTTACATGGAGCGACTGCCTATCTGATTAAGACAACCCAGTTAGTACTGGGTAATACGATATCCCTGGCTAAGACTGGTTGTCAGACTTTCGAGCCACTGACTTCTCCTAACGACTGTCAAAGATCTACAAATGACAGCCGGGACCAACGGCTTAATGTGCTTTCCGAGGTTAGGAGGATTATCGACGCTTGGCAGCAGACATGGAAGTGGGTGAGGCCAAGAAGATGTTGATGACCAGGTGGTTAGATTAAAGGTGTATTAGACTGAACTTTTAAATTTGTTGAGTATAGGCTTGTCCTGCAAAAAGAACAATACTTTTGGCAGTTATTCCTTAGTAGTTGTCCCGCGCAACTTCGTCTGCGTCACAATTTCCCCGTTTTCGCAACATTTTTCATTGCTGCTCCGCTCCTATTTGCCGTAGCGTAATGAAATATAGCATTTAGCCGTCCTCGATATATGGGCCATGGGCTATCTAAAACTGAAACAATTTTTCAAATCGGACCAGTGTTCCTGAGATTAGCGCGTTCAAGCAAACAAACAAACAAACTCTTCAGCTTTATTATTAGTAGTATAGTAGTTTATATACGAACTTGGGAAGTCGTTTTAATTCCATGGATAATATCTGACTTGCGTAAAATGCGCCGTAAGTTATTTCTCCAACTATTAGCAAACTTATAAAGAAATCAAAACCAGAATATTAATTAAAATTAATTAATTCCAACCCCTGACTAAGTAAATAAAACAGACTTATTTAATTGAGATCGTAATTACAAGTTAATTGCGACTTTTACTTTGTAAATATTAATGTAACTTGTCGCTTAATAAATAAACCAATTAATTTCTTACTTTAAGAACTAATTATAAACATGTGGGATAATTTAAACGACAAAATGATGACTGCTTCGTCTGCTAAGTGGTTGCAAGCATTACTGCTGACTTGCTGAGCTTGGAGTTCTGGGTTAGATTTCTAGGTGGCGCAGTTTTGTTGGGATTTTTTATAAGTACGCACAACGACTAACTTACAACTGTAATTATCGCTTCCTAATACATGGGACTTCAGCACCGTTATAGTATTATCAGCAATTAAAACCTTCTTCAAAAAGGAATACAGAAATCGCTTGTTTACGACAACAATGACATATCCCAAAAAATCTATATATACATATATAAATTACGCGTCTGGTTCTGTATGGTGTCGGACGTAAAGAATAGCACCATCCCATATCTACCCGTGGGTGTCGTAAGAGGCGACTAAGGGACTTGCCAGAGAATGGGCAGCAGCGTTCTCTGTGCTTTTGTAACAACCGTACTGCGATCGCCAACCCGCCTGCCAAGCGTGGCGATTATGGCAAAACCCCCCATGTTATGTCAATGTGGCGAAACTTGGGGGAGGCCTATGTCCAGCAGTGGACGTTAAAAGGGCTGAAATGATGATGAATTACGCGTCAAGTTGTTTGTCGGGGATGGACTCCTAAACTACTTAGCCGATTTTAATCAAATTTGCACACCGTGTGCAGTTTCATCCAGCTTGAAAGATAGGATAGCATAGATCTCAATTTATAGTCGCAATATAATTTTATTGCAAATTAAGTCACAATTATCTGTTAGTTCCAAACGATTCTGTTGACTGGATTGAGTAAGTATTCAATAGATGGCGCTGTATAGGAGCGCAGCAGCAATGAAAAATATGGCGAAAACGGGGAAAATGTGACGCAGACGAAGTTGCGCGGGACAGCTAGTTAGAAATAAATTACACACATTACAACATCGGCTATATTAAACTAAAAATATTTTCATTATTTTGCCAATACTATTTTTGCATCGAAACCTTTTATCAAAATGTGAAAGGTTTATTTTACGTATTTCCTAACTTTTTTTTAATACTTACTTTAGTTAATTTTAAATTCAACTACAAGCAACATCGGAATATCTAAATTCTTGAGTTATGTCACATACGAGTGAAATGGTTCTTCTGTCCATTCATTGGTGTTTTTCCTCTGATTTTGCAGTACAAGTGACCTTATTCTCATCGACATTAAGTTTATGTCAGAGATCAAAGAACTGGAGAAATGGTTCCAACCTTTATCCCTGAAGCTTTCACAAGGAGCTTTACTTCTTACCTACTATAGAAGAAATTAATTGATACCAATAAGGTCTAAATTTTTATTAAAACCTTTTTACACCGACCGCTGCTTTTGAAGAAAAGTAAAAAATACTCAAACGAAAGGAAACGATACTTGAAGTAACAAGATTCTAATTAATTCTAATGAAATTCTATTCAGTTTACAAAAATAAGGTTAAATAGCCGACCCTGTAATAAGACGGAAACTTTTGATCCTACCTGAATTTGAATTAGAAAACAAACTGGAGAAACACACACAATAAATTACTTTTACACTGAGCTACAACAGTTGTTAGTAGAGATTTTTTTTCAGCCTCTTTGATTCCAGCGTTTCCTCGGCCTGCCTATCTTTTTGACATGACAACTTCAAAAAAATCGATGAACGCCGGCTGCACGCACGAAAAAGAATGACTCATTGTTACGTTACGATCGGACCGAGAGCGCTGCATGAGCGAGCGAAAGGCACGATCGGTTTGAGCGTTCGGCTTGCTATTCATAAAAGTACCTATGGGTCAAAGGCTTAAAATATGCTTTCTTCATGGCATGCGGCATGGAGGAGTCTCCATATGTAATTGATGATAACCCATCCACGGACCGACCTTACCAAACCTTGCTTAACCTATGTAGAAGAACAACCACTTGTTATTAATTAGCCACAAGCACATTTAAAAATAACATGACTGTGTAGAACAATCAGCCTTTTCAGCTAGAGATAATCATTAAAATGTTGCCAGGAAAAAAACCGCGCAACAAAAAAATCGCTCACTGCGCAAACCTCCTAAATTCCTGACACTGCTTCAATTAACTTAATTACTGCTTTTTTTTCTTTTCTATTACAACGTTTCTTTCTTTTTATGAAAGTTCTCCTTTGTTTCACAATTATCTGCCAGTTGTTAATGGAATTAGAGACTTTTAGCTACCAGCTTGTGTGGTGGTCTTGGAATGTTAGAAAGGAGATCGTTCTGGCATTGTTTTTTAAGCTCACATAAAATAATGAGGAAAATGTCGTGAGGGAGGTTTTAGTATGAATATGGATGGGTATAAGGGTAGAGGAAGACCAAAGAAACGATGGATGGACTGTGTGAAGGATGAATTGGCAAGAAAGGAGGTATCCCATGAGATGACAAGTAATAGAGAAGTATGGAAGAAGAAGACATGCTGCGCCGAGCCCAAATAAATTGGGATAAGGGCAAGAGAATGATGATAAAATAAAACTGCCTGGTAGTATAATTGGTAGCAAGGGTTGTAAGCCGTGGATTCGAACCCAGGCAGGCGCATTACTTTGTGTAATTTATTTCATCACCGCTGCTCTCAAAAATGGTAAAGGAAAATATCGTGAGGAAACCGGCATGTCCTAGAACTAAAATTTCGAAGACGTGACGTTTACCAAACCGCACTAGGCCCGCGTGGTATCCACCACGCCGTCTCCCTCTCATCGAGGGGAGGCCTGTGTCCCAGCAGTGGGAACGTTATAGGCTGATGATGATGATGATGAAGGGTTATTCTGCTGAGCATGACGTCTTAAGTTCGAATCCAAGTCGGATAAAGTGCTTTTGGTTTTTTTTTTGTATTAGCCAGGAGTTTTGAATTTTGACCCGGTTGATGACAGTGGGCCCTTTCACATGGGACTTAAAGATACATGGGTACTCTGCTTATTCCTTCTAGAATTATAGGCGAGGTCTTGTTATATTCGAAATAATGATCTGAAGGAGGAGCTCGTGACTTCATGCATGCTCGTGATCGATCTTCAGGTTAAGCCGCTATGCCTAGGGTTGGTTTGTGATCTCCCAATAATCCCGTTAGGACCTAGGCAAGCCACCCGAGCGGCTGTTATCATTTCGCCACCGAGCTCGTCATAAAACAACATGACAGTTTAAAATAACCTTTTACCTTACCTCCGGCTCTATGACATATGACAAAGGGACAAACAACACAATGACCACCCCTTTCACCCTGTGACGTCACCAGTATAACACAAAAACCTTTGTTTCTATGCCCTTTAGTCAAAAGGACATTAGTCATATCATATCGTAGTTACCCAAAAATTTTAACTACCAGAAAGATAACATAATGGAACGTTTTTATTTTATTCATTTAAATATTTTGTCACAGTTTATTCGACTTTGTACACCATAAAATTAGTAGTCTCAAAACATTATTGAAAATAATCAAAACCATCAATTTATTTCATTAGACAATTTATATGTATGTATGATATAAAAAACTTATCGCGAGATTCACCCGTGTTTATCACTGAAATCAAGTTCACAAGTAAAAAAAAAGGCTAGGTGGAGCGACTGCCTATCTGATCTCCACAACCCAGTTAGTACTGGGTAATACGATACCCCTTAGTAATACTGGTTGTCAGACTTTCGGGCCACTGACTACCTGTAACGACTGTCAAAGATCTACAAATGACAGCCGGGACCAATGGCTTAACGTGCTTTCTCAGGGTAAGTATATATATTCTGTGTTTCTCAGACACGGAGGAAACGTGGTCTCTAATGATGAGCGGTCACCCATCCATGGACCAACCTAGACAAGCGCGGTGTAACCTGAAAATCGGCCCTAGCGGCTTTTATTTATTACTAGCTGTCCCGCGCAACTTCGTCTGCGTCACATTTTCCCCGTTTTCGCAACATTTTTCATTGCTGCTCCGCTCCTATTTGTTGTAGCGTGATGATATTTATATATATATATATATATACACCGTGGCATTTTAATCGTCTTACAACGGCAGCCCACTTCATGTATCCAATGATTAGTAAACATTCATAATAAAAAAAAACATATTTATGAACATTTGAATAATTAAAAAAATGAAAATATTATTTATTATTATGACGCATGACGTAGTTTGAAACACCCTGTTATGAGCGCGGTCCGAGCATTGCGTTCCAAAGGCGGCACGGACTGAAGCGGCGGCATCTTTAACAGAGTTCATTCCCCCTATTGCAAAAATGTGTTTCTTACTATTGCAATAATAAGAAATTACTATTGCAAATAAAAAAAAAAAAATCGTGTCTGGAGGTATTTTATGTCGGATACATTGAGTGGACCACCTTTGTAAGACGATTAAAATGCCACGGTGTATAGCCTTCCTCGATAAATGGGCTATCTAGCACTGAAAGAATTTTTCAAATCGGAACAGTAGTTCCTGAAATTAGCGCGTTCAAGCAAACAAGCAAACAAACTCTTCAGCTTTATAATATTAAAATATAATACATTATATATAGTATAGTATAGATTTAGCCACCAGCTTCTCTACACTAAGTAATCTAGGCTTCCAAATAGTTAATCCCTACAAACACAAATAGCTCTCTACACAGAAATACTCATCAACATAAATACTAAAACCGCTGATTGACAATCAAAACGTTTGTCCAACATTAATCATTATCGGTTTTCATAATTAGTCGATTTTCGACTGCCTCGTTAGTTTAGTGACCGCAATGCGACTGCTAAGCATGAGGTTCGATACCCAGGTCGGGTAGTGTTATTAGGGTTTTGCCATCAGGAATTTATAATTTGCAGCCATGTTTATTTTGGTTAAAATCGGCTGATCGGACATTATTTAGGCATGTTTCCTGTAACTGTTTTGTATGGGAGCCCCCTTAAATATTTATTTTATTCTGTTTTTAGTATTTGTCGTTATAGTGGCAACAAGAATACATAATCTGTAGAAATTTCAACTGGCTATCTATCACGGTTCATAAGGTACAGCCTGGTGACAGAAGGATGGACGGACGGACGGACAGCGAAGAATCAGTAATATGGTCCCGTTTGACCTTTTGTGTACGGAATCCTAACAAAATATTATTTGGTAGTCCTTATTATATTTTTATGTTGCTTTCGTAGTTTTGACGATTTTAACTGTCATATAAACTGGTCTCTAGTTATGTGTAATCATTTTCAGTTTTCATAATTAGTCGATTTTCTGCAAATCATTGACCCGCGCCCCTCACTAGCGCACCAGAGAGTGTAGAGTTCAAAATAAAACGCGAGAAATGTATTTTCTAGTTTCTAACCGTCATTTATCATATTGCACGTGTTCACCAGGGTTGCCACTTGAGAAATTGCGAAATAGGATGGAAAAAATATTGAGATTAGATTTCACATTGGTGGTCTGTATTTTATCTTTGTTTTTCTTTACATATTTGTATCAGTTTTAAGGGTGATTGATTGGTTGTGTTTTTGTTTTCAGTAGATTCCCTGTGCGTCGTCTGTCAGTCGAGAATCAATCATGTTAGTGTGTTCTATCCTAATATTCCTAATATAATATTACTAGCTACCGCCCGCGACTTCAATCGCGTCCATTTTTTTTTTTCGGTGATGAAATATAGATGTTGGCCGATTCTCAGACCTACCCGATATGCACACAAAATTTCATACAAACAACATTGTGACACGAGAATTTTATATATAAGATAAAGAGGTAAAGTTTGTAATCTTGTATGTAGAGGTAATTTTTTTTTTATACTAAATATGCTTGTGTTTGGTCGAAACTCGCCTGATGTGAAGTGATGATGCACCCTAGGATGGAACACTCACAAGGTCAATCTTCGCAGTTACTGATCTGATTCCGAAAATTCTTTCACTAACAAGAAGCCACATTATCTCAGAGTGTCATAGGCTATAAACGTTTTCGTAAGATACATTACGACCACAACTGAAGCGTAAACGATGGCATGGCTTTACATGCCATAGAGAAATATCTCTCAGGCATGTTAGTACTCACGATCTTTTCCTTCACCGAAGCAAGTGATAATTAAACATACCTCTAGCTAAAGGCAAGGTATAGAAAATAACTACACCAAAGACACGAACGACAAAAATCGACCCCATAATTTATTACATTTTAATCATTTTTCTACGTGGCAACCCTACAATTCCTTCAAACGGTCAGAGTCTGTCCCGTTCCTAATTACTTGAGAACTTTGTTCTTACTCAGTTTATATCGTACCTTCCGCTTTACAGGACAAGTCGGGTGTAAACCGTAGCTTGGGCTTGTTTAATAGCTGTTCAATGGCGGTATTACTCGACGTTTTAGTTCTCTTTTGCTGACGTTAAAAAAAAAAAGCGTTGGCTCAGCACGCGTAGCATGACCACTGTAGAAACGAGTTTTGTCTACGGAAGAATTGACACAATGACATAGATAATAACAATGTGTCAGTTTGTCGATTCTTCCATCGACATAGCCCTTTCTACGGCGGTCATGATACGCGTGCTGGATCGAAAGTACTCTTCTTCTTAGCGCGTCGATGACAATTCAAATTTGAATCAGACCAACATTTGGCGATCCCTCGTTCTAACAGGTACTTATTTGTAAGGAAAAACATTAAGCTTGCATTGTTTTACCAAAATACAAAGACGTAAAACCGCTATATTGATGTGTGCACGCTTCACTCGCGCGCCCGCAATCTTCTACCTATCGGTACAAATCTATCTAGCTAGATTACAGCGTTTAGCCAAATTTCGGGTTACAGTGAAGTGTAATATTGAGTTGTTTTGTTAATGGAAACCGTCATTGAACTGCAGATCGAACCCGGACAAAGCTAACATCGTGTAGATTATTTTAAGTTGTATTCCCACAAAACGATGTAACCCGGGTTGCAGCATTTTTTCCTGACAGGGTCGAGCGTCCATCAGCTCCTCTGAAGTGCCAGCAACAGGACAGGCACGATAACAAGTGTCCCATCGTTTGTAGTATAGGAGGATATTGGCAGAGACGTTTGCCTCAGCAGTTCACACACTCCTATGATGCAGGCTATCATCATCATCATTTCAGCTCGGAGTCATCTACTGCTGGGTATAGGCCTCCCCTTTGTTCTGCCACACGTCCCCGGTTCAGTGCTTTCCTTATCCAGCTTTTTCCCGCGATTTTGACGATATCGTCGACCCAACGAGCTTTAGGACGACGCTGGTTTTATTGACCAAACCTAGGCCCTCTGTCAAAGCGTTGCTGCATCGGCCATCTTCGTGTCTAGCCAGATATCCAGACTAACACCATCGTGATTTTTTTCTGAGACTCTTTAGACCTCCCTAAGTCCGTAAGAGAAGAGAGTAAATCTATCATTAATTTGACACTAACAAATCCAGACAAATTGGGGTCGATCTTTAAGTTTAAGCCGTGCTTGACGAGTTTGGTCCGTGGATGGGTGACCGTAATTACATACCGAGTTTCCTCCGTTGCCTCGGAAAGCACGTTAACCCGTTGGTCCCGGCTGTCATTTGTAGATCTTTGACAGTCGTTACGAGTAGTCAGAAGCCAAAAGTCTGACATCCAGTCATACTAAGGGGTATCGTATTACCGAGTTACTGGGTTGTGCAGGTCAGATAGGCAGTCGCTTCATGTAAAATACTGGTACTCAGCTGCATCCGGTTAGACTGGAAGCCGATCCCAAGATAGTTTGGGAAAAGGCTAGGCAGATGATGATTATGAGATCCAGTCTTATTTCTAATGGAAACAGTCACTAGTTGATACTAGCCGGTACCAAATTTTCAATCTTCAACCAGTCTCTCAGAATCAGAGAGAGCCTCTATCCTAAAAGCTATGTTTAAATTGAGCTTTACATTAGGCTAATTTTGTAAAGAAAATTCTCAGAATTTCTAGAGGGTATTTCGCAACTTTCCAGAATATGTAAGCTTTTCACTGGCTTATAAAAATACTTTTAAACTTTGTTGAACATAGAATTCTCTGGTGTCTAGAATCTATTCAACGCCTTGTTTCTAATTGTTTTTTTTTTCTACTTAATTGAATATCAACTGTATATTGGTGTAAATTAGGTTGACTTTAAAAGGACTACTACGCACGATGACATTTCAAGCTATACGTTTCCAGAATAACATGGCCTTGCTTTGTATAGATTTCACGTGCAATAAGATATCAGTATAAACTGGTTTTAAACAGACTTCTTATAAAGGAGGTGGTTATGTATAGCTTGATCGGTCGCCTTGATTACGTCATAAAGATGTTTGAATTTGTAGCACAAAATGAACTTTAAGTCAACAATTCTCCAGCCCATACCAATTGATTTGTGGGCGTCACAGCATGTCTTCTTTTTAAAATAATACTTCTACACTGCAAACTGAACCTAAAGTCTAAGTGTTAAAGTAATTTTTCCAATAACATATATTTGTTTACATTTTCGGAAACAAACTCACGAATGGAGTTTAGTTAGGTTCAGTTCTCCAAAATTAACATTGTATTAATTAGTCTTTGTCCGTTCAGGCTATTAGTACGTAATTACTGAATTCTGTGCTATTCCGAAATTGTGGTTGTAATAACAATATACTAGCGACGCTCGTGATGTATCATTGCGACTGTTACTGCTGAGGGAATGGGCAGAGATAAATTGTATGGCCTCAATTGAGGTGGAGGTGTTCGTGGCTAAATAATAACAGCGGCACGGGTCGATCTTCAGTTTTTTTTTCCGCCAGAAACATTGTAAAATTGCGTGAAAACTAGGTTTAAGTAAACATGCTGTTCCACTAAAATATGGCTTAGTCCTACACAATAATATTTAATATTCGATGAAAATAATAACAGGTTATGTTTTTTAATTCAATCCAACGCTAACAAGCGCAGATTAACGTATTTACACTTAACTCTACATTTGATTAAATCTCACGTCAGATTAGGCTGATGGGGTCAAGTCAAATCTCAGAATATCTCACTAACGGGGGAGGGGGGAGGGGTCGCACGCAAATTGCCGCACGTAATTAATGGACGCTCCCTAAGAAACCCAATCCCAAGACCGCCATAACAAAACATAAACCTACATATTACATAAGAAACAAACACATAATACTTCCCTAATCTTGAGTAAGTAAAAGGTTGAATAAATTATTCCCTCCTAACCACTTAGCAAGGGTCAGTTCCATACATTATGCAAAACCCGGGAAACCAAAACTAACCTAAAAAGCGAGTAGTAATTAGCCTGTTATTTTGGCACTGCTGGAACACAGGTCTCCTCTACTTTTATGTTGGCAACGCTGAGACACAGGTCTCCTCTACTTTTATGTTGGCACTGCTGGGACACAGGTTTCCTCTCTATGAGAGACAGTGGGCTGTTATCCAAAATGCGGGCCCAGTGCGGGTTGGTAGATGTCACATGTCTTGGTTTCTATTCTAGGACAGGCCGTAGTAGAGGAGCTCGTGGCTAAATAATAACAGGCGCCCGGGAAGATCTTTAAGTTAAGCCGTGCTTGCCGCGTGGATGGGTGACCACCAATTACATGCAGAGTTTTCTCCGCCATGATAAGCCGTTGGTCCCAGCTGTCATTTGTTTTCTTTGGCTGTCGTTACAGGTAAAAAGTGGCCCAAAAGTCTGACAACTAGTTTTACCGAGGGTATTACCCAGTACTAACTGGATTTTGAAGGTCAGAGCAGTCGCTCCATGTAAAATACAGGTATTAAGCTGTATCCGGTTAAGCTGGAAGCCGACCCAACATAGTAAAAACAACACACCACAACTAATTGTAAACACATGCATGCAATAAAGAATTTGAGTTTGAGTTTAGTTGGGAAAAAGCTAGACAGATCATGATTACTCGACTATTACTTATTACTGACACATTTAAAAAGCCTACCTCAACACAAATTCACACAATAAATTAAAAACCTCAACTTAATACCAACATAACAATTTCCATTCCCGCCACTAAACAGTGTTGCCAACACAATAAAATTTCCCACGTTCGCGGATAAAGTAAAAAGTGACGCGACATGGAAAGTGATTGTCTATGCTATGTAAGGTTGCTAGACGGGTGGCGTTCCGCACTATTGTCTTGTGTGTAACAAGCTTATGTAATTACACCTCGTTTTTCACGTAAGGTTTGATAGTTATCTCTATGGTCGTCGGTTTTTGAGGTTAAGCTAGTTTTCGTTGGATAGCAGTGGTAAACTGGTAACTGCCGAAACTTAAGAGTGAATTTAAACCCATACAAACGCGATACTTTGTGATTTTTTCTTTTCTTCATCATCATTGCTCTCAAAACGGTGAAGAAACTGTCATGTCATAAAACCAAAATGCTTTTGTCACACATACTGGTCCTCAACTTTTCAGTGAGAAATTCCTGATGGATGATACACTTTGCTCAATCTCAGAATCAGACTCAAAGCAGGACCTAAGTAATATAGGTACTGTACTACTGTCATAAGCACATAAAAAGCTTTTGTGAAATATTCAAAGGTCATCGCACCCATTCCTCAAAAGTACAAAAAGACATTAGACTAGCAAAATTAACTACCAACACATTTCATTCCATTCAAATCTTAAAAAAGAAACTCCCGCTACCAACATCCAAATGCAAACTTTTTTTCACCAACATATATTTTTTTGTACAAAAAGAAAAAACAATAATTTAACCTGTTGCTCTCGAGTAGGCCTTTTAATGTACAAACTTTTAAGGGTCCCGTACGGCTCTCGGGGGAGAAGAATTCCAGTTGTCGGCATGATTTATTAGATAAGTTTTTTTCAGTGTTGCCAAGATAAACATAGTATAAAGTTGTAAAAACGTCAACAGGGGTTAGTATTCGTGTTTTGCGTGGGATCGCACGTGAAATATGTATGTATGAATAGCTAAGTAGATTTTGCCAGCGGTTTCACCAACGCGGCAGTCTGAAAATTTTCCCACACAAACATACTAGCAGGATAAAAAGTATCCTATGTTCACACACAGGTCATGACATGATGCATCTGTGCGCAAAATTTAATCGAATTCAGCAGCGAAATGGTAGCAAAGAGGCACAGTTTTACTACTGCAGTATAAGAAATGATTTTACACCGGAGTCTCTTCCATAATCATTGTTAGGCAGTTGATGTGCAGGACACGTCAAGGTGACAGCAAAAAAACGGTCGCACCGCACATGCTACAACATCGCATGACCACCTGTCATGATATAATTTTGACCTCTGTTCGCCCAATGCAAAGTGAGAACTGTATTAAACTGGTATTATTAATTTTGTCGAGAATAATAATATGTGGAGGGACGAATCGCATGTGACTAGAAGAGTTAGAGGAAAATCAAGGAAACGATGGATAGATTGTTAGAGAAATGGTAGGAAAGAGAAGGATTAAATGATAGCGTGACGCTGACGAAGGAGAATGGAAGGAAAAAAACCGTGTTGCGCCAACCCCAAGTATCATGGGACTCGAAGGCAAGAAGGTGATGATTTTCAGTTTAGTCGAGGTCACTTTATTCATTCTGGTGTCTAGAGTAATGGATCTACAACGCTATAACTGCTGGGACACAGCCATAATCTACCACGCAGGCTGGTGGATGTAACATCATATATCTTCAATTTATACGTTCTTTGACATGCCAGTTGAGTCTTGGTTTTGGTAACTATTTAATCTATTTTACATTACATTGGACTATAACTGCCATAATCTCCCACGACTTCTCCAGGTGAATTTCTTCAGCTGCCGCAAATGGCCTCAACCATTTCATCATCATCATTTCAGCCATAAGACTTCCACTGCTGGACACAGGCGTCCCGCAAGTGTCGCCACATTAACCTGCCCCATGCGACTCGCTTCGAGCGGATCACCAGAACCTACACCAGGTCATCGGTCCACTATTTGCATAGCCAAAACTCCAGTTAAACGTTATATTGCCTCTCAGAAGATTACCTGTGAATACATAAGCTCGTTCAAAGACTCAGTTTAATCGATTTGCTTTAATCAAAACCCGTAGAAGCATAACCGTCCGATGTTTCACGCCACCATTCAAATCACGTTGTGATTTTGTGATATTTGTCAATTTGCACTGAGCGGCAACAACGCGTAATGCGACATGCATGTTAAATGGAATTATTTTTGGGTTGTATTCCCAAAAATCATTTGCATATACTTACTTTTTTATGTACAACATAAACAGTACAAATACGTAATAGTCGGTTCATGTGAAATACTGGTCCGGTGGATCCGGTTAGACTGGAAGCCAAACCCAACCTAGTTGGCTAACGCTAAGCGGATGATTGGTGAATTTGGTGATGTATAACAAAAACTTAACATCACGCATTAAGACCCATCTCATGGGGACGAGCCTATTCCCACCAATCGGGCACTATTACAGACACCGGGTTGCTACTGTGAGGAATACCTGATGGCAAAACCTAATAGCACAAGCAGATATATTTAGAGTCGGGCATGAATAAGCCCTTGTAATCGCAATCCACGCGGATAAGTAACGAGCGAAACCCAAATGATAAAATAAAGACTCTTTATTAAAAGACACATACAATTAAAGACATAGGTCGACCATTATAATTAAATTAACGGGTCTAAGCCTATAGCAACAAATTAATTAATTACTCAAGCATATAAGTTAACAGACATTTTATAACGTTAAAATTCTAAACCAAACCTACAGACCCAATTAAAAACTCGAAACCCGCGCTTGCTGCCATTTTTTATTCTTTTTTCAAACGTTCCTTTTTTTACGGACGCCCGGTAGCTATAGATAAGGAGCGAGAAGAAAAATATACTTTTTTCTTTACTAATGTGGTTGCGGGAAAGGCTTTTTTGTTATTATAAGTGTAAATGTCTGCGTTATGTCATTTAGAGGTCTCTGGATTTGTCTGTGGCTCAGGGACGAATTGTGGGGAATTAGAGAAGTTTTTAAAGTATTTTAAAGAAGAACTGAATCTATTTCAGTAAGTGTCTCTCGTTTATCTTTTTTTTTTTAAATTTAGGCTTATGTTATCTTTGCGCGCGAAAACAGGCGTGTGGATGGCATGAATTTGTATAAGCTGCCAGTATCGGGCCTACTATCCTTTTGCATGTACTTTACCTCTTGCTATTAAGTTGGCAAACCTGATATTTGAATGATTCTTCTCTAAATCTCCGTAGTTTTTTTTTTAATGACAACCCTTTTATTTAACTTGCAAGGTTTGGGACAACTTGTTTTTTAAACAGTTATCCCCAACCGATTGAGCTGAAATTTTGTATCCACGTTTAGTTTGGATGACAATTTATATGGTTAGTTTGACGTCATACTAATCATTTTTTTTTTCTAATTATTTTGTTTGCACCTTCATGTTATGGGCTGAGTATCAATTAAAAGGGTTTGCTGAGAAGAATAGGATACATCACAATCACATCGACAATTAAAAGCTTGTTTTTTTTACTATAAGCTTGTTTTTACTCAAACCTAAGGGTTGCCAACTTAAAGATAGAAATAAAGGTAAAATACTTTATTTAGTCAGTCTATGGAGTACAAAAGGTCAAGGTGCCATCTGGGCATTGTCCCTTCATTTTGGGTCCAAATATCTCTCAAAGATTCTGGCCTCGATTTTTTCTACAATAAAATATTTACAATAGAGTAAGAGCCAATGTTTTGAAAAGGGTAAAAACTACAGACCAAATATTTTCTATATATATTTCTTAGTTCTCTCGCTGGATATTGAAGAGGCATTTTAACGTTTAAACGATTTCTATATGACATGTTATCTATATCTATACTAATTTATACTAATAATAAAGGTGAACAGTTCGTTTGTTTGCTTGAACGCGCTAATCTCAGGAACTACTGGTCCGATTCGAAAAATTTTTTCAGTGTTAGATAACCCATTTACCGAGGAAGGCTAAAGTCTAAAGGAAGGCTAGGCTATAGTCTAGCATCATCAATGGGAGCGGAGCAGCAATGAAAAATTTCTCGGTAACAGCCACGGAGTTTCACATCATCATCATTCTCTTGCCCTTATCCCAATTTATTTGGGGTCGGCACAGCATGTCTTCTTCTTCCATACTTCTCTATCACTCGTCATCTCATGAGACACCCCCTTTCTTGCCATATCATCCTTCACACAGTCCATCCATCGTTTGTTTGGTCTTACTCTACTCTTATAACCATCCACATTCATACTCAAACTAACTAGGATAATCTAAACTAATATTATAAAGAGGAAAGATTTGTTTTTTTGCATTGAATATGCTCCGAAACTACTGGTCCGATTAGAAAAATTATTTCAGTGTTAGATAGCCCATTTATCGAGGAAGGCTATGGGCTATATATCATCACGAAATGACAAATACGAGCGGAGCAGCAAAGAAAAATGTTGCAAAAACGGGGAAAAAGTGACGCAAACGAAGTTGTGCGGGACAGCTAGTCTATTTATTACATGCGGATTTAAAAAAACATTATTGGCGAAATGTGGGTGCACTATTAGCTACACCTCTGCCGAACTCTTCTGGGATTACAGTCTTGATGTTATGTTATGTGACCTCAGCGATTCCAACGCTAATACATCTCTTTCTGTAGTTTTTCGATTAAGGAATTCGTGTGGGCAGAACGTCTGTACATTTCTTTCGTACATTTATAATTTAAGAATCCAAAGAGAAACCTTTTCGGGGTCGCGAAGGTCAGAAGAAACCTGCTCATGAAAAAAAAAACCTAATAGACATTACTCTATAGTAGTATATTAAATATTCTGTTTGAAAAGTTCCTTTTTACGTAGGTTCAAAGAAATTAATGTCATTTTCTTCTTTTCTTTGTGATGAATATTGACTTAATTTAATCTAAGTTTAAAAAGTTGTCTATAAAATATGTTCCTTACTTTTTCTTAATTTTATTTACACACAAGCTGTTGCGTTAATTTAGATTTGATAATAACCGGCTCACGTTAATTTACGTAGATTTGACAATAACCGGACACGTGGCGCCATCTATTATCAGAACAACGTTACTATTGTTTCCCTCGGAAACAGTACTTTTTTCAGGATGAAAGGTACCCTATGTCCGTTTCTGTACACCTGACAGTTCAGTGTTTTGGCGTGAAAAGATAACAAACAGAGTTACTTCCGCATTTATAATATTACTAGCTCCTGCCCGCGACTCCGTTCGCGGGTTATTTTCTTTTTATGTATTAAAAAAATATATGTTGGCCGATTCTCACGACTTACCCGATATGCACACAAAATTTCATACAAATCTGTTCAGCCGTTTCGGAGGAGTATGGTAACTAACATTGTGACGCGAGAATTTTATATATAAGATTGAGTATTAAGTATGGATAAAGTTAGGATTTTGTAAAGGCTTGAACAAGGCAAGCGTGCTCAACCCTATGCCACATCATCGTTTCAAATCAGGCGATTTGCGGCCAAACGCAAGCCGATTTAGTATGAAAAACCGGCCAAGTGCGAGTCTTACTCGCACACAGGGTTCCAAAGACCCAAACAATATTTTGAACTGTCATTCATTAGTTAGTAGTATTAGTTGTAACTTCCACTAAACCGCAAAACTAAATTGGTTTTTCATAGTATGTTAATGAAAAACAAAGTTACTGCTGCAGTTTGATGAAAAAGTCCCATATCTCAAAAACTAAACATCATATCTTATTGAAACCAATTTTCGTTGATAGTTTTTTTTACGTTCTACAAACTTAAATATTTTCAGAATTTTCCTCCTCTTACTTTAGAAATTAGAGGGGGGGGGACACACATTTTACCACTTTGGAAGTGGCTCTAGCGCAAACTATTCAGTTTAGAAAAAAATGATATTAGAAACCTCAATATCATTTTTGAAGACCTATCCATAGATACCCTACACGAATGGGCTAGATGAAAAAAAAAACATTGGTTTTCAGTTCTATGTATGGGGAACCCCAAAATTAATAGTTTTTTTTCTATTTTTGTGTGAAAATCTTAATGCGGTTAACAGAATACATGTAATTACCAGGTTTCAAAAGTATAGCTCTTATAGTTTCGGAAAAAAGTGGCTGTGACATACGGACGGACGGACAGACAGACAGACAGACAGACAGACAGACATGACGAATCTATAAGGGTTCCGTTTTTTGCCATTCGGCTACGGAACCCTAAAAAGTCACCCCCTTTCTAGCCATTAACTGCCTTATGGCATTAAGTCTGCCTATGTATCACTATTGTAGTACATGAAGTTTAAATAAATACCATCTTTCATACAATCCATCCAGCGTTTCTTTAGTCTTTCCTTAATTTTACAACCCAATCCACATTCAAAAACGTTCCACAAATCTTAGATACCAAAACCTGGCAACTAAGAAAAAAAAAAACAAAATAGAACACTGCCTGACGGTTGAATTCGAAATTTAAATCACGGTCGAAAGCCACGCGCTTATTACCGCCCATAATCATCTAGCATCTTGTCCGGACAACATCCCAAACAGGTTTCCCGTCCGTATTATTTTTATTTTTAAATCTTCCTAGGACATCGGATGTCTCGCTCAGAGTATCCCTGTCTCGCTCTAGCAAACTATTCGTTGCTTAGAGACCGTTTTAAGTAGTTTATTGGCTTAATAGTCCAATGGATGGAAATGGTTGTTAAGTGATCTTTCTTTATATCTATTAATATCGTTGTTGGATTGTTAGTTTGCTTTGTGCTGTAGACTTATTACTTGCTTTGCTACCTCCGGAAGCAAATTCAACTTTTTACTTTCATACAAATTTTGCTCCATTTTCAGGTCTTATAACTACTTGACTGCAACCAAAACCGATTTTATTACCAACTAGCTGTCCGGCGTAACTTCGTTTGCGTCACAATTTCCCCGTTCGCAATATTTTTCATTGCTGCTCCACTCCTATTGGTAGTAGCGTGATGATATATAGCCTATAGCCTTCCTTGATAAATGGGCTATATAACACTGAAAGAATTTTTCAAATCGAACCAGTAGTACGGAGCCTATTCAATGCAAACAAACAAATCTTTCCTCTTTATAATATTAGTTTAGACTAGCTCAGCTTCGCGGTTTACCTCGCCGTTTTTCTTTTAATTCATTTTTTTTTTACAAATCCGATTAGTAGTACAAATTCTTTAGCTTTATTATGTTTTATAGCTAGATTTGCACTTTTTAAGGTTAACAAAGAAACACGTCAGCTTAGACTTATTTTGATACGAATTGCAGTGTTTTCTTTTCTTCACAGAAGCTGCGGCGAGTCTACTTTTGTTTAAATTGTCTTTGGTTGCCTATTTGTGGCCATAGATAAACCGGATATACAGTTTCGGCGTGAGTGTTTTTGAATTGAATGTGAATTTCCGGTGAGTTAAATTAGAAGCGTTACCGTAGAAACAAAAACGAATGAAACCAAAAAGAAAACACTGGATGTCAGACTTTAAGCTTCTGGACTACTCGTAACGACTGTCAAAGATCAACAAATGACAGCCGCGTCCAACAGCTTTATGTGCTTTCCAAGGCACGGAGGAAACTCGGAATGTAATTATTGTCACCCATCCACGGATCAACCTCGGCATAACCTTAAAGAACGACCCGTGCGGCTGTTATTATTTAGCCACGAGCTCCTCCGATCAGTAATTACGAATGCATATTGGCATTTGATGGCATTTGACGTCCATCCTACTTCCATAAAAGTCTGCACCGGTGAAAGGTTATCCATCTTCGGAGAAAATTATGTAGAAATCGGATTCGTGGAAGTTCCGTGCCTTGTTTGGAGTGCTAAGGACATGATCGAGCCCTAGAGCGGTCTTCAGAGTTCATTGCTTGTTTTGGAAAGTACTCAAACGGTAGACTCCAGGTAGTTGGTAACAGGGTAACAGTTTGACTTGGAGCTGACCTGGCGTTGTACGGCTTTTCTGTAGAATACTAGGCCAGCTTATACTGCACACATAATATGCCATCCCGCCTGTAATCAGAGAAGGTTTAGGCAGTGAGGTACTTAATCGTACACCCACATTTCGCCACCAAAATGATTGACTGCCGGCTCGGGCAAAACGTTATTGAGTTTTTCAATCAGGAGTTTCGCAGTAGCAGCCACGTAGTCTGGATTTGCGGCTGCTTGATGGCAATAAGCTGGCCCCCTTCTACATGAGACTTAAAAATAACTGGCGA
Source organism: Cerastis rubricosa (assembly GCA_949152445.1). Classification (NCBI taxonomy): domain Eukaryota; kingdom Metazoa; phylum Arthropoda; class Insecta; order Lepidoptera; family Noctuidae; genus Cerastis; species Cerastis rubricosa. The sequence goes on from OX424552.1 coordinate 1,914,341, forward strand.
AATGTAGGTATACTATTAGATACACCTTCGTGGACCCTTCAGAGATTACACCCGTGATTATGTTATTAAATAACTAACAGTAAAAGTGTTGTTTTCTCGCTGACAATAATCTGCCTCGGAAAGCACGTAAACCCGTTGGTCCCGGCTGTCATTTGTACATCTTTGACAGTCGTTACGAGTAGTCAGCAGCCAAAAGTCTGACATCCAGTCTTACCAAGGGGTATCGTATTACCCAGTTACTGGGTTATGGAGTTCAGATAGGACGCAGTCGCTTCATGTAAAATACTGGTACTCAGCTGCATCCGGTTGGACTGAAGGTCGACCCCAAGATAGTTTGGGAAAAGGCTGGGCAGATGATGTGAATAATCTGTCTGATGAGGTCTTCGAACTTCCTTCAAAATGAGTTCTGCTAGATTGATCGAATTTCGTGATACAATAAATTGTGTTAAAAACTAAGTATTTTAATGGTATTTAATCTGAAGTAACGGAAACAAGAACAACGGTTTTTCTATCTAATGCAGTCGCCATTTTTTGTTCGGATGTGGATCAGTAACAGTTTTTAATATCTGTTTTATGACTGACTGTGTGAAACTTAGTTCTTAAAATGGTCTTTATTTTGATTTACTTTTACCTATCAACTCGCGTTGGATCCGCGTGGTGGATATTAGCGCATCAAGGACATACCAGCTTCCTCACTATGATTTCCTTCACCGCTTTTTTTAGCGTCAATTTTTTTTTCCAAGTTGGTGGCTATATAATAACAGCCGCTCCGATCAATTCTCTGGTTAAGCTGCGCTTACCTAACGTGGTCTGAAGATGGGTGACTACCCATTATATACCGAGTTACCTCCGTGCCTCGGAAAACACGTAAGCCGTTGGTCCCGGCTGTCATTTTTAGATGTTCAGTGGCCCGAAAGTCTAACAACCAGTCTTACCAAGGGGTATCGTATTACCAAGTACTAACTGGGTTGTGGAGGTCAGATAGGCAGTCGCTCTATGTAAAATACTGCTATCGAGCTGCAGCGCAACTGTTAATTTGATTCTGAACTCATTTCGACGAGATTTGCAAATGATTATGATATAAAATGCTGTGTTGGGTAACATGTTACCCCTCGGTAAGTTTGTTGGTCAGACCAGACATAGTAACTTAACTCTTTAACAGCTAACTTTTATGGAGCAAAAATTGAATTGTTGCAATTTTGTAGCATATTATGCGGTGCAACTGTTCCCTTGACCCCAACATCATTAATTATTATGGTATCGCCCTGAATGACAGTAAGCATGGATTTTTAAAGAATTCAGTCCCTAACAATATCCATCCCGAAATAAACTTAACCCGAATCACTCCCCTAACGAACGCTGTCCGGGATAATACGACAGTCCCAATTATCAGACAAATATAACATGCACATCTCGTCTTTAATCCTCAAAAATTTTGGTCACAACAAATAATCAAATTCTTAAACTTGACAACAGTAGACAGACCAATTTTTAATTAAGAATCTACTAGAGGTGTTTTTAAAGCTTATTGCCATCAAACGGGAACTACTCCTTTATCTAGGCCTGAGAAATTCCTCATAGAAAAATACAAAGCGCTCACCGCAATCGGCGCAAATCATCATCATCATCAGCAGCATATAAATGTTCCCACTGCTGAGACACAGGCCTCCTCTCTATGAAAGGGAGTGGGCTGTAATATCCACCACGCGGGCCCAGTGCGGGTTGGTAGATGTCACAGTCATGTCTTCGAATTTTTAGTTCTAGAACATGCCGGTTTCCTCACGATGTTTTCCTTCACCGTTTTTGAGAGCAGCGGTGATGAAATAAATTACACAAAGTAATGCGCCTGCCTGGGTTCGACCCACGGCTTACTACTTGTAAGTCGGGGCTGCCACCACTGTGCCACCGCTGCTCTCCCGGCGCAAATACAATAACTTAATTGGTAGTTATATGTTTGGAGCCGTTTGAGGTTGAAACACTAGGGCCATTGGGTCCGAATTCCATTCATTTACCTTGAATTTCGGGATATTGCACAACGGTTAGTCGATTCTTCACGTGACCAGGCTGATTTTTTTTTGCCAAAGAATTAGCATTTTCATCCAAACGTGGCTATGCACTATGCAGCCAGCATTCTGGGCGCTTTTCCTATTGGCAACGATGTGGACGAATTCTTTGATGCCCTGTAATTCGTTTCCCTTTTTGATACTTGTGCATATTTTTATTATTATTTTAGTTCTATTTGTAGTAAATAATGCATTTTGCCCGTCCCGTCCTTAGAACTGAAATCTCATGCTCAACAGTAACCGCATGTGACCACTAGACGAACGAGCCAGTCAAATAGAGGAATCGGAACTCCATAATGTTACCTCTTTTAAAAACATCAAAAGCAGTGACCACTTCAAAAAAAGAGGCCATCTTTAATGCAAGCGCATCCGAGTGTTACCATCTTCAAACGCGGTTTTTGTAATGTGTTTTTGGTTACATCATTGAAGTATGTATATAAGTATCAGTTGTAACATAAGTAACACAACTTCAGTGGGTTACATAGTTTTTTTTCAAGCATTTCTACACATACACTGAGTCATCGTTGGCATAATTAGAACACGACGCCACATTGTTTTTTTTTTTCAAAACAATTACCAATGACAATTTCACAAATAGCGCCCTCCTGTCAATGTCATTCAAGTGTCAAATGACCCATGACGCACTTAAGTCCATTTTGACAGCAGTTTTATGTCAAAGGAATAAGGGCGGTTTTTGAAGAGCAAGAGTTTCAGCTGTGGTTGACCGCGCTCGCATAAGTGTAGTTACGTTCTACATCAAGTAAGTTTTATACAAGGATTTATTGTTTTACTTAGAAACCGAGTTTTACTTAGGTACCTAGCTAGTGGGCTTTAGTTATTTACTTACCTACATTAGCTTTTATTTTACGCGTGTAAACTTTTATTTCCGTACATGACATATAAGTCCTTTTACCAGCAGGAAAGCCTGTTTTTTTTTTAATGGTAAAAAGTTTATGGCAATTTTTCAAAAAATATAAGACGTAACATTAACCTTAAAAGACTTGAGAGAACTCTCTCTTTGACCAAAAATTAAAAATCGTGTAAGCTCACACTTGTCATAATGATCAGACTGTAATGTTCGCACTAATGGTTTATTTTTACCAGACTTAAAAAAAAAGATGAGGTGATGTATTTCACCACAATCTTTTTTTCTTGTATGTTCACCGATTCTCTGTGATAACCATAGATCGGAGTAGGTAGATTGAATTGGGGTCATTGATCCGAAACGTTTATATTAATGTGGACATTCCTCCGGAATTGGTTTGATTTGATTGAAATTTAAGTGCAACAATTTATAAGAAGTTGTGGCCATAAAAAGGCTACAAATTAAAAAGAATATTAATGCTTCGATCGGAATTCGATTGTTTTTATTATTCAACAGTTAAATAATGAATTAATTTAGTTTTGATACCTTCCTTTTAATTCTTGAATTGAGTAGTAATAATATCACTAACAACATTAACAATATACATTATACACATATATATATATTACATTATATTATAATTGAATCCGGAAATACCGGAATGACTTTCCGGAAAAATGGCTTATCCATGTTATTCTTTCTGTGTGCATTTATGATACAAGTACCAAAAATCAATCTGCCTACTCCGATCTATGATGATTACGGATCACAAACAAAAGTCACCGACATCCGAAAGTAAAGTAATTTTCCACTTTGGAGCGTATTTTTTTTGGAAGTCTGTTTTTTTTTTAATTTTTTGCCGTAAAGGTTTTTTTGGCTTAATCCACTACGTAGGCCTATTTTTACAACACAATTAAGAAGTACATAGGTAACAAAGCCCTTGAATTATTTTGTAACAGCAAATAAATAATATGGCCCAAAAAATCCAACTCAATTTTACGAAATTCCCTAACCGGTAAAATAACCATGATAAAAATATCTTTACCTCCAAAAAACCTCTCATTCTTCGCGAATATTCAAGGAGGTACGAAGGTAAGTTTAGGAAAATATTGGCAAAAAAGGTTCCGTACCTTTTCCCTTGTTTCTCAGTAATCATGAATATCTACTGTGTGGGCAAGTAATTTGTACATTTTGTACGACCAACCAATTTGTACCTTTTGTTATTTTTAGGGTTCCGTACCCAAAGGGTCAAACGACAGAACGACACCCTATTACTGAAACTTCGCTGTCTGTCCGTCCGTCTGAAATTTCTACAGATTATGTATTTTTGTCGCCGCTATAAGAACAAATACTAAAAACAGAATAAAATAAATATTTAAGAGCGTTTATACCCTACGGCATTTCATACAAACTTTCAAGTCGTTATTTTCCGATATGACTGAACAGATTTTAATGTGAACTTCCTACGCATAAGCAGTATACATAGGTATCTAAAATTAATAAAAAACATTTTCGAAATGTCTTTTAAAAATGAAGATAATTGGAAATTTCTGTTTCTATATGTAGATAGTTAAAAATCGGTCTAATTTAGCTGTAACATTATTTTTCGAAAATGTTTTTTAGTAACTTTTTAGATCTATGTATACTGCTTATGCGTAGAAAGTTTTATTAATATTTGTTCAGTTATTTCGGAAAATAACGACTCGAAAGTTTGTTTGAAATGCCGTAGGGTATAAACGCTCTTAAGGGGGCTCCCAAACAAAAAAGTGTTTTTTTTGCTCGTTTTTATAAATAATGGTACGGAACCCTTCGTGCCGAGTCCGACTCGCCCTTGGCCGGTTCTTTGGTTTAGCACATTTTTGTTTTGGAGGGTACAATGTAAAATGATTAGGTAGGGACCTACTCAATAATTTTTAGATTTTTTTATATATTAATAATACTACCTTGTTGGTCTAGTAGCCGCAAGCGCGACTGCTGAGCATGAATTCCTGGGATCGATTCCCGGGTCGGGTAAAGTGTTATTGGGTTTTTCCATCAGGAATTTCTCAGTAGCAGCCACGGAATCTGGATTTGTGCCCCGTTGACGGCGTTAAGCTCGAAATATGGGTGTACTATTAGGTACACCTTTGCTTAACCCTCCGAGAATTACAGGCGTGATGTTTTGTGATTAATAATTTAAAGGTACTCGTGAAAGCCGAGAAAGATCAGCAAATATATCTTTACAAGGCTCGCGATGTTGTCGACTTGAGCGGGACGTGGACTTAGCGATCATTTGTGCCGATAGTCGTATCAGCCAATGATTTAATTGCCAAGAGTCTCGACCAACACCTGAGGAGGCTCTCGCTAGGCAGCTGGATCAAGGGCTTAATTCAGTGCGCGGAACTGCTGGAAACGGCTCGTATTGTTAGGAGGTTCCTTCCTTTCTCTGGAACCCTTACCGATGGTAGCTTGGACCGTGTTCCCGTATTCACAAACACTTCGATTCGATTTTGATTCGGAAAGTCCTGTCTATCCTTTTTTGCCATAACGAAAGCGAGCGAAACATACTTACGACTTTCCGAATCGAAATCCAATCTATGCGTTTGTGAATACGAGGGCTGGTGGGGTACACTTTCTTAATTGTATTTTTTTTATGTTTAAATACATAAAGGGACTAATACGTAGGTACTAAAGTATGTGTTAATAAATAAGTTGACGTAGTTGTATGTGGTTATGAATAATCCAAAAAGGCGTAGGTTCTTACGCAATTATTATGTTTATCATATAAGTTCATAAACCATATTGAATCACACTTATTTACTCAGGTCATTAGTAACTCCCAATAAGTATCAAAAGGGAACATAACATTAACAAAACATCACGCCTGTAATCCCCTAAGATTTAGGCAGATGAGTACTTAATAGTACACCAACATTTTGCCAATTTTTAGCACTATGTAAAATGGGACGAGCCCAATGCCATCTATCGGAGACAGATCTAGACTGCGTCGTCCTCTGAGAAATTTCTGATGGAAACAACCAATACAAACTTTACCCGACCCGGGCACTAAGGGCCATTACAATAACAAAACATCACGCTTGTAAGCCAAGGAGGGTAAAGCAGAGGTGTCATTAGTATTAAACACCCACATAACGCCAGTTATAATTAAGGCTGTGTCCCCAGTAGGGAAACTGTTAGCAGCCGACTGAGTCTTAAAACGACTTAGTCTACTAGTGTCGTCTGAGTCTTAAAACTAGCAAACTGTGGACGCTCCATTTCAAATATATGGAAGGGCGTACTAAACCGATACGCCGCAAACTCAGTCGGCTGCTAACAGTTTGCCTACTGTTGTTCCCCAGTAGGCAATAAGACGACTAGACGCCACTTAGTAGACTAAGTCGTTTTAAGGATACACAAGTCGGTCTTTCTTCCATACAAACGTAGTATGGTGATTACTCGTCTGTTTGATGGTGTACGTTCAAAACTAAAAATTTTATCAACTGATCTTGTCATTATCTAGCCCTGTATGGAAGCAGAATTGGAAAAAACAATATTGGTTTGGAAGTTATGAGCGTCGAAACTTCCGTATTTAAACACAAATTTTTACTCATCTTTGGGCGTAAGTAAATAACTTATCTAGTATGAAAATGAAAAAAGTGAAACCGTACAGGGATAGATAATTTATTAAAAAGTTAAAATAATTTATTTTGAGTAAGTAGATACATCCAGTAGTAGTTTTCCCATGATATCTATACGGCCAAAACTCTATGAAATTTAACGCGCTTATTTTTGCTACAAATCGTCGTATATTTCACTAAACAAGTAAATAAATATATAAATAAGTTAATAAAAACTAGATAAATGAATACTAAGTAAATGAATACTAAATAAATTAAAAACTTACAAAATAAGATGCATATTAGCCACGCCCCGCCCGCCAACGAGTTCGAGCCGTCGACTAGTGCAACCTTAAGACTCAGTCGGCTGCTCACAGTTTCATACTGGGGACACAGCCTAAGTCCCATGTACAAGGAGGCAAACCTATTGCCAACAACCGGGCGCAAATCGGGACACCGTGGCTGCTACTGAGAAATTCCTGATGGAAGCGCCCAATAACACTTTGCCCGACCCGGGAATCGATCCCAAGACCTCAAGCACAGCAGTCTTGGTTGCGGCCGGCGACTAGACCATCGAGGCAGGGTACCTAGGTACCTAAGTCTGATTACATATTCATTACGATGTCTGGTTGTTAGTACATAGATATCCTGTTGCAATATCAAATACATAACGACTTGTAGCCACCAGTTAGGTACTTAGTCGGAGTTAGGTTTTAAGTTTTTTGCTTCGTTCATTTTAAACATGGACAGAGTCGGCTATATAATAAATACATACGCAATAATAATACGTCTGTATTATGAACCTATACTTTGAAAATATGTGAGGAGCTCGTGGCTAAATAATAACAGCCCCCCAGGTCGATCTTTAAGGTTAAGCCGTGCTTGCCGAGGTTGGTCTGTGGATGGGTGACCATAATTACATATCGAGTTTCCTCCGTGCCTCGGAAAGCACATTAATCCGTTGGTCCCGGCTGTCAATTGTAGATCTTTGACAGTCGTTACGAGTTGTCAGAAGCTAAAAGTCTGACATCCAGTCTTACCAAGGGGTATCGTATTACCCAGTTACTGGATTGTGGAGATCAGATAGGCAGTCGCTTCATGTAAAATACTGTACTCAGCTGCATCCGGTTAGACTGGCTGGAAGCTGACCCCAAGATAGTTTGGGAAAAGGCTGGCAGATGATGATGACTTTGAAAATATGTGCCTAAGTAGGTACCGTTAGATAAAGTTACCTACTATTTTTTTTATTTTTTATAGTCCTTCAAAAAGGTCGACGTTCGTGAAAAAAATAATTAAGCGCCATCAAACTGTAAAGATTGGCGAGTAAAAACTGTGAAAAATAACTTGTATTTCATATAGGTACCTACTTAGGGAGATATAATAAAAAATAAAAAAAGTAAAAAATTTGTACTCGTTGGCCTTTTTTTTGCCCAGCCTGCTCTATCCCACTTTATTCCCACTTCTCGGCATAGTCCTCTCTCCAGTCTTTCCATTTCTCGTGAACCGGCGCATATTTTTATATATTTAGAAATACAAAAAAAAAACCGCTATCTCGAAAACTGCATATTACAAGCCCGAACGGGAGCCCAAAAAACAAGACGTGTCCTGTTGGACAAATACGGTAACTACTTAATCCTCGTACCTATTTTACATTTCTTTGGAATATTTTTTTAACAAGGCTGCCAGTAACTTTCGTTAAAACATACCTTAACTTTTCCTTAACATAATACATACCTATTCTTAAAAGGAATAATATACATAACCGCAAAGTACCAACATAAAAGTACAAAACTTTCTACCCAGGTAAGGTACCTACGTACTTGAAAACACGTTAAAGCAAAAGTACCAACGCAAAATTAAGATAACGGGCCAAACTGCTAAGTTCAACTTATCCTAAGTACTTTATAGAGAAAGTTCTGATTCTTGAACCGTTCTGAACAGTACTAAGATTAAAACAAGCGAAATACTATTGACTTTCACCGATTTTGTTACCCTCAACGTTGCTAAATGAAACCTTACGTTAAAATTGTGCAAAAGACAAGCATTTTACGAGAATATGGCCAAGCCGTATGCGTTGATGACACACCCAAAAGGTATTTATATTAGTCTTAAATTAGACAAGGATGTCGTTTTATTCTGCTAAGAATAACTGGAATCTTCCTGCTCACCATTTTAAATCGTATCGTGGGTAGACGGTAGGAAAAATCTGCTAAAAGACAACTTTGCAACTTTAAAAGTACCTTCGTGCGCGATAAATTGCACTCAGTATGGTGTAATTTTCGTAAGATTGGTTCAAAATTAATATTATGACGAACACGGAACAAAGACATTCCAAAGTAATGACTTGCTATCAAATATTTGCTTAAGTCAATCAATCCTTAAATTAAGTATTCGAAAAATTCACGTAGTCCGTTGGCATACTTGCTATCTTGATTTTTTACACCTATTTTTTACAAATAAATGAGAAACAAGCAGCGGCGACCGGCTTTTTGACACATGTACGATTTCGATAAAAAGAGGTTCGTTACTAAGAAACGAAATGATAGCAAAAGAGTTTATTATCTGTATTTTGATTACCTCGATTGATAGCGCAGCGATCCGATTACTCACAAAACACTAAAAAAGTTAATTTTCAAACACAAAAAGTTTAGTTTTTGGAACTGTAACAAGAGTATTTTATGGTTGAACGCGGCACTGTTCGCCCACGCCACACCTCAGGCACTTTCGAACCGGTTTTGTATAGAACCACGTAAAAGTATCACGTATCGCGGACGGGGAGCGACGCGTGGCCTCCCAACGAACAACACTGTGGAACTGGCGCTCGAAAAAAAAAGAGAAGCTGGGTTGCCAACGCGGGTTTCGGAAACGTACGTTTGCGAAATTGTACGTTTTTGAATAATTTAAGCATTATCTTTTGAAATAAGTGTAAGTTATTAGTGTAATGTTTTGCTTATGTTTGGCCTTGACTTTTTTTGTTTTGAAGCATTTGTTGCACCAGTTCCGATGTTTTAACGGAGCAGACTTTTACTTTCGCTCTTCTTTTAAAAATAAACTAATGAATTTGGTACGAGAATAATAATGTGATTTTCGTAATTTCCCGACATAACTAAGACAAATATTAAGTAATATAATTATAACAGTAGGCTAATCAAGTTTTTATTTAAAAGTTTTGAACCTGTAGGCTGTTTCGGTCTGTACCATAACATGTACTGAAAACGGTTTAGCTAAAGCTTGGTTACTAATAAATCTAAAAACAGTAACAAGATCATTATACGTTACGTATGAAATATGGTATGTGTCTATGTGATGTATTATTAGGCAACAGTATTACCGTTTATTACCGTTTTGTAATTTTTTGTGCATATGGGAACTTTGTTATGTACAGATGCCAGCACATGACAGACACAAGCTACAAAAATCCGTCAAATTTCTTAAATAGATTTCCAACCTTATTTTTAAAGAATACGGTTCATGGTTGATTGGGAAAATTTGACAGTTTCGGGTAGCTTGACCTGCTGGCGTCTGTAAATACACGTGTACATTAATTACTCAAAAGAAAATGTCTGATTTAAAATAAAATGGTGTTAATGGTGTATGCTGTCACATTTCTCGCATGCCAAGTGTCAGGTTTTTTGACGTGACAACGTCTTATAAATCGCTGTACTACACGCATGTAAAAACTACGTAGATTAAGAAAAATACATTTAGGCATAAATAATGATCTTAATCTGAATTACTTTAATATTCCTACAATGGACTACTATGACGAAATTATCACTATTGCATTAAACCAAATTCTACTAAAACTAAAATACCTGGCAACCCAAAAATACAACTTTCAACGGCCGCTTCGTGCAACTTCGTAAAACTCCGACTAAGTTCGGCTACACGGTTCACGGCTCCAACGGTCAGCTTCAGCTTCACAAAAGAAAACAAAAGTATTTTTATTATTTTTTGTTGTTAGAATATAACTCTTCCTTTACATGATTTTAGATCAGGTAACTTTGTTTCATCCGCATTCTTTTGAACCATTTTGAACGTTGAATGTGTTATAAAATGAATAAAGTTTAACCGATTATCTTTGAATTTATTCGAAATTTGAATATTTGAAATACCTCTAGACGGTTGAATTGTCAAACTGCCATTTTTGGGATCGTTGCAGCTATAACAGAACAGCAGGTGACAAGACTAAAAAATGTAAAAAAAATGTCCCACTTTGGAAAGAGGCGTAAACTTATTTTCTGTAGCTTGTAGGTGGACGGAAATCGTTCGTACAGTCATACATAGTTAGTACTACCTATTAATTACAGTCATCTAGGCTAGAATATTTTACATTAGTCATTTCAATGCAGGTCAAAGTTCAATAAGTATTATCCTACTACTACTTATGTGCTATTTAGATAAAATACCTACATATCATCACGCCAGTAATCTACAAAAGCATAGGCAGAACGTGTATCTGTACTACACTCACATTTCGCCAGTAAAAAGGAGAACATTTTAATTTAACTGAATTAACTAAATACCCTAACTAAACACGTACTCCGTCTACCTACTACCTGCACTGTCTTACTCTTAACATTATAAGTAGGTTAACATAAAAAAAATACGGCTAAATCGGCCTTTTTAGATGACAACCTTAGAACAAAGAGCTTAGTATTAAATAGTTCGGAACTATTAAGTACTAGTTAGTAAGCTCTATTTCCATGCATAACAGCTACATACACATAGACAAACTAGATAGATAACCCCAAAATGCGACTGTTGTTATTTTTTTTTTACTTGAAAAGTTACATTCTATGTCTTTAGTGAAGTAATCTAGGTATTTTAATAGGAAAGTAGGGAAATGAATACGCCATTTTTTCGCTACAAATTCCCCCCAAAAGCCTGGAAGTGTCTGAAAAAAATTGTGGTAATCGGTGGTTGTTCTTTCAAGTTTTTGTAAATTCATTTGCAATGTGTGTCTATAATAATGTAGGTAACATCTGATATCCTAGGCATTTTAATAGGGAAGTAGGGAACTAGATATACGCCTTTTTTTCGCTACAAAATCCATAGATAGTGTTTATTCTTTAGTTTTTGGAAAGAAGCCTGAAAGAGGCGCCGCTGACTGAAAAGTTTTGTGCTAATCGGTGGTCATGGCGTGGGGATGTGGAGGCATCTGAATGTGGAGGAGTGAAGAGTTTTTGAGTATTCATGTGGAATGATTAATGGACTGTGTCATACAACCACATCAACTTCCACACAGTCATAGTATTACGTAATACTATTACTGTGTGGAAGTTGATTAAGGTTAGGGGGGTTAGGGGGTGACTAATAAAGAAGTATGATAGACATATACATAATGCGCCGACTTTGTGGCATCCGCCATGTTTCGTTCTGGCTCCTGCTGATATGAAGGGAAATTATGTTTTTCCTAGTCCTCCGCTATTATTATTATCTGATTAATTTCGTTGCGGGATCCAAGACTGTTAAATTAGTTTCTCGGGGAGTTCGTCGGGCTTCGTTGTCTCGGCGCTTGTCTGGTGGTTACCACTGTTGATTCTGGCGCACAGGAGTTGCAGTGATTTGGGAATAAGGTGGCGGGCTTGTCCGAAAAAAAACAAAGTAATGCGCCGATTCCAAATTAATTGCAAGCTATGGGCAGGAGAATGATGATGATGAAATTCTTTAGGGACTCTTAAAAAAAAAAACAAAGAATCTGGAATTCAGTCTGACAACCCGAGGTTTTGTCATCATCATCATCAACATTTTAGCCCAAAAGACATCCACTGCTGGACATAGGCCTCCCCCAAGTGTCGCCACATTGACATTTTGGGGGGTTTTTGCCAAAATCGCCACGCTTGGCAGGCGGGTTGGCGATTGGCGCAGTACGGTTGTTACAAAAGCACAGAGAACTCTGCTGCCCATTCTCTGGCAAGTCCCTTAGTCACCTCTTACGACACTCACCGGAAGATATGGGATGGTGCTCTTTACGTCCGACACCATACAGAGCAGGGTTTGAGGTTTTGTATTTTTTTTTTAATTCTACTGAACCTGGTTGTACGGAAGAATTTCAGATCCACGAACACAGCAGAATGTTCACCACCGCAAGATTGTAATTATAAAATTGACCAATGATTCAAAAACTTTCTACTGTAGAAAAACAAGTCGCTTACTTGTCAAAAAAGTTGACGATTACCGAAATTGACCGCAAAACTAATGGAAATGTTTTTTACGGTGTTTTACGGTTTTTTTTTCGAATTAAGTAGGTTTATTGGCATTGTTGCCGTGATGATACTTTTTTTGGAAACTATTTCCTCAACTTTTTTTGTTTTATTATGGCATATAAAGACTGCCCTACTTAAATGGGACTGGCAGGACATGTTTGTCGCATGCCGAACGAGCTGTGGGCCCGTAAAGCTCAGGATTGGTGCTCTGAAACAGGGACACGGGGTCGCGGCAGACCACGAAGGAGATGGCGGGACGAGCTGGACGTCTTCCGTGAGAATTGGAAATAATTAGCATAGAATCGTGACCGTTGGAAGGAACGGAGGGAGTCCTTTGCCCATCAGTGGGACAATATGGGCTACCTAATACCATACTTTTACTTACTAATAATAAAGCTGAAGAGTTTGTTTGTTTGTTTGCTTGAAAGCGCTAATCTCAGGAACTAATGGTCCGATTTAAAAAAATCTTTTAGTGTTAGATAGATAGCCGATTTATCGAGGAAGGATATAGGCTATATATCATCACGCTAAGGCCAGTAGGAGCAGCAATGAAAAATGTTGCGAAAATGGGGAAAATGTGACGCTGACGAAGTTGCGCGGGACAGCTTGTAATAATATAATTATGGTGTATGGTGTGGCAATTATAGTCATAGAGGTGAGAAATAGAGTTTTCTTTAAGTTCATTTTAAAAAACTGGAAGGAAGTAATATTAAACTTTAGTATCACAATGGTTTTGTTTGGCCTGAATAACTTGTATTAGTATCACCACAAACGCGAGATCCACTGTATTGTATCTACTGTATCGCCACTTGCACTGATGCGATTGTCCACCTAAGGGGCCAAACGGCCCAACTCTTTTAATATTCAATATTCTTTTTAAAATTTTACCATATTTTAAAATAAAAGACTAAGTTTCATCTGGCCTACACACAGAACAGGTGCCCTACCATCACGTCTTAAAGCAGTACAATTTCAATCTTATTCCAGTGTGGGAAAAAGATGGCGCTAGACATCCTGAATAGCTCTGTCTCTTTCTCAGACTGGAATGTCAAGTGCCTTAAGACGTCATAATAACCCCCCTGGACCTACGAAATCCTTAATCAAATCCACATTCGTCAATGGCAGTATCTTTCATTATGACAAGTCGACTATGTCCATTACGTTATTTTTGAAGTTGTACAGTCTAATTTTGCAAAGCAATGGCGCAATGTATATCGTTGTAATGTCACTATGAATAGAATAGTGTCACCCAATTACAGTACCGGTCAAAATGGCGCCACTGGCCCGTTTCTTCATTAGCATGTTGTTTACTAGGCAACCGCCAACCACCACCCTCGTAACCATCGGAATACAATGAGACATATTCCCACAGCATTGTATACTGATACTAAGAACTTGTAATGAAAGTACAGCTGTCTGGCTGACCACTTTCATGTCTACGGTGATAATTATTTCGACAGACAAAGAGCGGTATGGTTTGATTCCCATACTGTCACTTTTCTAAGCTATGGTGTATACAGTAAAATATAACTTCGCTTTTTTTCGATTCAATAACACATCAATCACCTAGCCTTGTCCCAATTATTTTAGGGTCAGTTTCCAGTCTAACCGGATGCAGCTAAACACCAGTCTTTTTCATGGAGCGACTGCCTATCTGATCTCCACAACCCAGTTTGTACTGGGTAATACGATACCCTTTGGTAAGACTGACTAAGGAAAACACATGATATGTGATTAATAAATTAGGCTCAGCAGGTGGGTACGCCACCTCATCATCGGAACTTAATAATCATCCCGGGATTTTATACAGAGGTGTTATCAACATGTTACTTACTTCGTTGATGTTTGGGCAAATCATCATCATCATCAGCCTATAATATTCCCACTGCTGGGACACAGGCCTCCTCTCCATGAGAGGGAGTGGACTGTAATCCACCACGCGGGCCCAGTGCGGGTTGGTAGATGTCACATGTCTTCTCGAATTTTTAGTTCTAGGACATGCCGGTTTCCTCACGATAGGACGGTAAATTACACATAGTACTGTGTGTTATGGAAATAGTAATTTAATGAGGATTATTACTGGCGGGTAGAATTGTTTATGGGACTAGAAGAAGTTTTTTTTATACCAGTATATGTATTTTGCTCTGTATGGTGTCGGACGTAAAGAATAGCACCATCCCTTATCTTCCCGTGGGTGTCGTAAGAGGCGAATATGGGACTTGTCAGAGAATGGGCAGCAGCGTTCTCTGTGCTTTTGTAACAACCGTACTGCGATCGCCAACCCGCCTGATAAGCGCGGCGATTATGGCAAAACCCCCCAAAATGCCAATGTGGCCTATGTCCAGCAGTGGACGTCTTTTGGGCTGAAATGATGATGATGATATGTATTTTGGAAGATGTGGTAATTAAAGTTTTAATCAAAATAATCGTGAGTATTTAAATCAATGAAGGGATCCCAGTAGAATGTGTTAATGAAGATGAGAGCACTCCATAAAAGAGCGTAACACCAACACTGTGTGTGTACACAAAGTGCCACGACTTATTGCTCGTAAGTCGGGGCTGCCACCACTTGGCCACCGCTGCTCTCCCTGGGCAAATATAGTCTACTTCTATCTCTGCTTATAACACTCAAACATAATGGTGCTCCTGATCAAACGATGTCCCGTATGATCAGGAGCACCTCATATTTTGTAGGTGTACGTATATCAGCCCACAGTAAATTTTTAAGACGTCTGGCCCACATCGCATAAGAAAGGTCTTCTAATAATAGGATATACGCATCTGATTGGACGACACATGATTACCAGCTCTTCTCCTGTAGCAACTGCATTTACCATAGCATCTATCACAGGTAATTCTTGAAAAGAAGTTGGATAATAACGAGACCCTCACGGCTAAAATGATCGCCTAATAATAGAGGGCTTTAGGTGCGAGAACTCGAGAAAAACGCCCTTTCCGACACCCACGCACATTTCTTTCTGTGACACCTCACGGTACAGTAGATAAAAATATTTAAAATTCATCTCTACACTAGCATACACTGGCAGTACTAAGCATAATTAGTAAGCTTTTGTCAGGACAACACATAAATAAACATAGTCCACCCACTTTACACTGAAAACTTGTTTATTGTTTGTGTTTAAGCGTCTGGAATCAGATTAGGGAGTCCACCCACAAACATCCTATTCTTAGGACCATGCGTAGTAGGCAAGTAATATAATAGAATAGGTAAGTAATAGTACCTGTTGTAAATCATCTGTCTAGCAAAGGGCTTCCATAAATATATATGCTGAAAGTTATGAAGAGACTTTTATCGCAATTTTTTTGTCAAACACAAGTCAATTTAATGATGTAGGACTATAAATGATTTTTATTTTGCAAATAGGTTTTTACTAACACTTTCACACAATCTTTCTTTAATTATTTTTACAAGTTATGTACCTAGGTTACATCGCTCTGTATGGTGTCGGACGTAAAGAATAGCACCAACCCATATCTTCCCGTGGGTGTCGTAAGAGGCGACTAAGGGACTTGCCAGAGAATGGGCAGCAGCGTTGTCTGTGCTTTTGTAACAACCGTACTGCGATCGCCAACCCGCCTGCCAAGCGTGGCGATTATAGCAAAACCCCCCATGTTATGTCAATGTGGCGAAACTTGGGGGAGGCCTATGTCCAGCAATGGACGTCTTTCGGTTGTAATGATGAATGATGATAATGATGACAAGCTATGGCAAGATGCTATGGTGCACGACGGTCTGAGGGCCAACACTTGAAAAAATTGCAGCGTCTGTTATTTTTACCCAAAAACTACGGCCAATTTTCATTTCATTCAAAAAGTCTATCGAACTTTCAGATTTCTCCACTGCAAAAATTCAAAGCCACTTTTTGCTTTCCGTCTAATCTAGCAACAACCTAAAAACCTCATGGTTTAACAAATAAACGTACTTACAATATTGTAATTAGTTTGGCAAGAACCCACGCCATCACTTAATACTTTTACTATAGCTAATTTAAAAAATAATCTCACTTTCTTTTAAACATCAAAGCTTTAGACTTTGATGGATTAATAATTGAGTTTAGAATTCGCCATGTTAATTCGCCTAGTCATGGTAAATGGAAACTGACACCTGGTGCTTGTGTTGTATTGTAAATATGAAAGTTAAAAGCTTACTGTGTCCTATTATTGAAATACATCAATGCAAGTATATTTTACTGCCGCGAGAAACGATACAAACCATAGAACACTACATGCTAGTTCGTAGTACATTCTAGCTCATCATCAGTCTCGTGCCCTTATCCCAATTTATTTGAGGTCGGCGCAGCATGTCTGAAACTTCCATACTTCTCTCTCACTGACTTCGTCATCTCAGCAGACACCTCCTTTCCAGCCATATAATCCTTCACTCAGTCCATTCATCGTTTCTGTGATCTTCCTCTAGGTACTCTTATATTCGCTCAACGTGCTATGGAAAGGGCTATGCTCGGAGTTTCTCTAAAAGATCGAGTTCGAAACGAGATGATCCGACATAGGACCAAAGTTATCGACATAGCCCACCACATTAGCACGCTGAAGTGGCAATGGGCCGGCCATATAACCCGAAGAACCGATAATCTTTAGGGTAGACGAGTTCATGAGTGGAGACCACGGATCGGTAAACGTAGCGTAGGACGTCCTCAGACTCGGTGGAGCGATGATCTTCGCAAGGCGGCTGGCAAGAGCTGGATGAGAGTGGCCGAGGATCGTGCTCAGTAGCGTGTCATGGGAGTGGCCTATGTCCAGCAGTGGACGAGTACAGGCTGATGATGATGATGACTCTTATATTATCTACATTCATACTCATCATTTTTTTCCTCATTTAACTTTTCACTTACCGGCGTCAGTTTCAGACGTCTCTTCTTGTTATGTACCTACTCACTAGCTTACTCCCGCAGCTTCTCTCGCGTTTATTTAGAATTTTCATGACATTCAATTCGGATTGAACTCCGTAAGACAAGTGGCGCCATCTATTGTCATAAGAACGTTATTTTTGTGTTTTTAGATGTAATGTCAATATTTAATTATTGTATGCCTATTAGGCAGGACATATTGAAACTTTAATTTATTGTTTAGACCTCTATATCCCACAATAAATATATATATATTGATATACGTTTGTGTCGTATTCGCCCATTCCAAACCTTCTCTGGGATGCAGACCTTGCAGAACCAATTCCTCCGTAAAAGTAAGGGAGCCTCCTTCTACTCGTATGTCCGAATGACAGTCTACACTTGAACTCAGAATGCCTGTCCTTCAGTTCATGAAACGCTTTTCCAAGTGTTTCTTCGACTCAGGTATTCCATCATGAACTTATTAGCAAGATTTATTCAGTAAATACAATTTCTGGGTCGGGCAAAAGTGCTATTGGGTTTTCCATTAGGAATTTCTCAGTAGTAGCCCGGAGTTCTGCAGCCGTAAGCTCTGTATAGTGTCGGACGTAAAAATAGCACAATCCCATATCTTCCCGTGGGTGTCGTAAGAGGCGACTAAGGGACTTCCAGAGAATGGTCAGCAGCGGTCTCTGTGCTTTTGTGATAACCGTACTGCGATCGCCAACCCGGCCAAGCGTGGCGATTATGGCAAAACACCCCATGTTATGTCAATGTGGCGAAACTTGGGGGAGGCCTATGTCCAGCAGTGGAAGTCTTTCGGCTGAAATTATGATGATGATGATGAGCCCGGAGTTAGGAAGTTAGCGGTATGATACCCCTGTGCCTCGTAAAGCCTTTAAGCCGTTGGTCTTGCGTGTCTCCGATGAGGCGATTTCTCTGCTGATCTCTCTCCGGTCGTGTCGGATTGCCATCCCATCGGACTATGAGAGCAAGATATACAGGTTGAACAGAAGCCACCCTCGTAGCCATTACAAACATTGTTTGGTTTACCCGCCTTCGCGCGATTCCGGGTGAACGTATTTCGGTGTTCGCCATCATGGATAAACCATGTCTGATGTCCTGGGTTAGGGAATGGGATACATTTATTTTTTTATACCTGCAAGACGTTCTCCTGGGATAATTGCTGAGGTATACGAGAGTGGAACCGCGAGCTAAGACTAGCAAAAAAATTAAAAGTGATGAGTACGATGTATGTTTAGCGATAACTGATAAGTGATTAAAATAATAAAGTGCTTGGCATAAGATCGCGATATTTGTAGTGAAAATACTTTATTAAAAATTAGTAATAAATTGTTGGCAAGAATTAGAAATTCGAGATGTTAGGGTAAACTTGCCTAATTCGTACTTACGCCAAATTCGTACTCCACTTAAAACTCGGCTTCGGTAACAGCTATCAGCGCCTCTAGTGCCAAAAAATAAATGGAACAGTCGGCCATTTTACCACCAGACAGATGGCACCTGTGAAGCTGTTCTCGACAAAAATATTGAAAAAGCAAGGTTTTTTCAACTATTGCTGTAATATTTTTACACATTGCCTAAGAGTTTTATTCAAATTAGGTCGTGTTAACCTATTTTACGATTTGACACGTATTATTGTGTATCTTTGCGATTTAATCTGACGTGTTATCATACTCGTAACTGCTGTCAATTTTTTTGGGGGTAAATTTAAAATTTATTTGGCTCTTGCTCCTATTTCGTACTTCGACTTAAGTTCTTAAAACGTACTGGTACGATTTACTTATAACTGCGATGATTGCCGAGAATTGGCGAAGACCATCCGTCGAATTTGTTAAGAATTACTACTTGCTTTAATAACACATTGTTGATTATGATGCTGATTCTCAATACTGTATACCAATGAATAGATCTCAAAGTACGAATTAAGGATATAGCAGTACGATTTGGGATGAATGATCTTAAATCGTACTTTTTTTAGAATTTTTTAAATTGTTTGTTTTCTAGAAGTTTATAAGTTTTATGTTAAATTTGATTATAGAAACAATAAAGCATTTAGCAAACAAAAATTATTTTTAATTAAAACTAGTTTATCTTTCCTAATTTCTTGAATATGATGGTTTTCTCTTAAGGGGTACGAATTAGGCAAGTTTACCCTATTTGAAAACTTTAGGCGCGCGTTGGAAGGGTTAAGTCAAACTTTTTTTATTGTAGCATAAACAAAAGCAACGAAGCATAAGTAAACTATCTAAAACGAAAACTTGAGAGCTAACCTACTTAGAGTGCTGCATGATTGTTTTGCCGCTTGTGTTATTGATGGGAGAACTTTATTAGAACCTATACTTTTGGTAAAATTGTCTATAGAAACTGTACTTATTTACAAAAAAAAGATGGCGGCATTAGATGCGACTATGGCCACGTTCTAAAAAAACGAAACCGACTTATTTATCATTAAATTACAAAGGCTGCATTTCTTATTATGGACTTGGAACACCATTATTGGCACTTCCACAAAGAACTACACTTATTTTTGTTTTGTTTATCGGAACAGCCTCCATTTCACCGTGTACACATAATCCTACAAGTACTTGCGACAAGTATCGATAAATAAACTACTTTCTCCGGCTGGGAGATTGGTATGGTGCAAGGTGTGAGCGGTCGCGATATTTCAGTTACAGCGGCGGTGGCACGACATACGTGTGGCATATAAGAGCAGTGGTGTCAATAGGGGCCAACTATACGGCTATCCCATCAGACGGTCAGACGGAAGTCGGGCTATATGCTCATGCAATAAAAGCGAAAAAGATGTAATGAAACGCCTCGTGTTGATTCGAACAACAAGACTCGACACGGCGTAAAAATTCCGGCAGACAGGGGAAGCAAAGCAATAACATATCAGAATATGTGCATGTTTAAAGTAAAAAAGACGCTCCAAAGAGAGCGACGCGACGACGCGAAAGAGATCACGACAAGTCGGCGACTTTAATCTTTCCTAAGCCGTCGTCTTCCCGGTGCTTCTGAAGTGTTGGTATCGGTCAGTGCAATCACGCCCAATGGAATATACTCGATACTTATGTATCCTATGATATGGTTCGATTGCGTGTGTACTATTAAGTACACGTCTGCCACAACCTTCGGGTATTTCAGGCGTGATATTGTTATTTTATGTGTTATTGTTATGTTTATGTTATGTTAATTGACGCAACAGACTCGCGCTCTAGGAATTACAACAGGAATTACTCAGTAGTAAAGTAAAAGTCCACGACTCACGGAGTCTAGGTGACCCTTCACAGAATACTTGACATGACATCGTGTACAATGTTTCACCCTGGATTGGACATTTTTGAAGCCTGTCCTAATCGCTCAAAGCTTTCGCTTGGACCCAAAACCAAAATGCTTGCGAATCGTTCACCTTTGCATTGTGGAGCATAACTTTCGGCGCCCGCTGCCGCCGCTGCCGTGAGAGAGTTGTAACTTCCTTACTTATTGATTACTCTAACATTATCTTGAAGACGGTGGCATTCCACCACTGTCTCAAACAAAGATCGAGCGGCAGACCTGGTAGAAGATGGCGGAAAGAGCTTAACAAAACCATTCACCAATGGTCTACATTTGCCCTGGAGCGATCAAGTAATGGGAAATAACGAATCTCGTAAAATATAAAAAATAAACGTAAAACAAAAAGTTAAAACATTTTTTTATATTATAACGCCTCTTTGCGAGAATACTGTAACATCTCAAAAAAGGCAATTTTACAGGACGCGTATTTTAAACTTTCGAAATGTTATAAAATCTAAAATAATAGAGCTAAAGCAACAAAACCTTCTAGTGATTTATAATTTAACTATTAATTCATCTAAAACTATAGTAATTGTTGCGCTATTGGCTATTTCTCGGTATAAATTAACAGGATTAAAAAAAAGGGATATTTTGTCACACTATTACTGAAAAAGTTTTCAAGGATCGATGTGACATATGAACTTGTCACATTGTTGATAATATATTTTTTTGTGTTGTGTTAGGTTATATGATAAAAACACATTTTAGAAATAAAAATGTTTATTAAATCAATGAAAAATTTGTAGGAAAAGAAAATCAAGCATAAACATTAGTCATTATAACGTAGGTAGGATATACAGTTACCTACTTAAATACAGTAATTCAACAGTTAACAATCAACAAAGTTAACAAAATGAAACTATAGCTATCAGTTCTTAATTAAAAGTATACTGTTATTACTAAATTTGTTATTATTATTTTAGATCTAGCTAACCAATCAGTCTCTTCGTAACATTAGTCTTTGTAAATAATCACTAGGTTTATTCTAAACCTACTTTAGGTGGACCATAATCTATATTTTAACTAAAACAAAACCATCTCAATAAGAATAATAATACATACTAAAAATATTTTTATTCATATTGAGATAGGTTTTAAAAATAAGTATCTAAAATTATAAGTATTATATACTTGCAAAATGTATTAAAAACTTGAGTATTTATCATTAAGTACTATAAAATTACGACTTAGGAACTTTTCATTATAAAATATCACATAGGTATTGTACTTAAAGGAACCGACGTTTCACTTATCTCACATAAAGTAATAAAAAATAATTGTTATAAAAATTACAAAAATAGTATAAAAAATAAAATAAAAACATTCTTAGAGCGATTCGTAAAAGCTCCTATGAACTCCGGGAATTAATTTCTTATTAATCAAATCCATTAGGTCCGATTTTTTTCGTTCAGCTATCCCGGGTTTATTATTATAGACATTTTTTATTTCTATATTGTTGTTTCTCTTTTTTCTCAAAACGACGGCTTTTTTAAAGTCCGTTTCAGCATAAGATTTTTTATAAAATATAGCATTTGTATCATCTTTACTAACTCTTATTACTCTTACTTCTGATAGTTTAACTACATGGTTATCTTCATCTTTTGTTAAGTTAAAATTAATTTGATTACACACACTTTTCCAATCATAAAAATCTTCGAAACACATTTCATTGACGTGTATTGGCTCACTCTTTTTCCTGGCTGTTTTTATAGCACCGATAAATCCGTCGGGAGTGTATATAGGACCGGATCTTAATAGCCTCTTTACTTGTCTCTCAATCTGGGAATGGGCAGAGTCGCCTTCGTTCTGGGTTAAAGTTAAAAGAAAATTAGTCCCAAATAATTACGTTGCAAACGTTCGGCATCCGAAATGCACAGAATTGAACACAAATTATTACATAAATTGAATAAGTGCATTTATTAAGAAATAGTAGTCTCTGCCTACCCCAATGGGAAAAAGGCGTGACAATAATAATGTATGTATGTATTAAGAAATATAATAAATGCATTTATATAAAAACTTACTACCTTCATAAAAAGATGGTCCACTGCTTGAGGAGGAACTCGAAGAAGAACTCGAAGAGCTACTTGAAGAGCTACCGGTACTACTAGTTGACTCACGTCGACGATGTTTTGAGTCATCGTTACTTTTGTCTAAAAGAAATATAAATAATAATAACTTAAACAATAGAAAAACTTTATGAAACATAAGTACCTAATAGTTTAAATTTTTGTTTTAAATTCTTAATTTAAAACAAAAATTTAAACTAAAATCGAGGTGTTTACATAATTATCTGTAGAAAACACACTAAGACTCCTTATAATGTTGCTCAATTTGTTTCTTCTTCTCAGCCGATGGACGTCCACTGCTGGGCATAGGCCTCATGTATGGATTTCCAATATTGGAAATCCAATTTGTTTAAAATCTATGAAAATGTAAGCACCTAAGTTCGTTTCGTATTAATAGGTACTCATTTTAAATAACTACATGACAACAGGCTCGCCCCTTGTTACATGGGACCGAACATAGGTGGCATTTAGTCTTTACAAAAATATTCTTTAAAAAACAAAATTATTAAGTCTTACCTTCTGGAATCATTGCGTTTATATTAGAGTCATCAACTTCCTCGGCTTGGATACTGGAACTATCATTTACGTTACTATCAACTACGTTTTGCATAGTTGCTAATTGTACTAATTTTCTGGACCGCGATCCCATCTGAAAAAATAAATATTTATAATTCATTTGTTTTAGTATTTACAACGTGACATAACGATTTAATTTACAAAAAAACTTATAATTTATCTAGAAAAAAGTAACATTACAAAATACTCCGAATCCATTTTATGGTTTGTAAAATATTTCATTGTCAACAACGCGTCATCTTATGATGTTACAAAACAAAAACGATATCTTTACAACGAAAACGTGATATCAAAAGTAATAACAAGTTAAAATTGCATACTATTTTCAACAAAACTGTGTCAATTCAACATATCACATTACTTAATAAAAAAATATCAAAGAGTTCAAACTTACCTTAGCAATCGTAATGTGGTATCTTCGTGATGTCACGTTTTTGCACAAATACGAGAGCGCCCTTCCCTCCAAATGGCACGCGCCGACTGATGGGACACGTTGTCGAAACAAATCACGAGGCAGAAAGAGACAGCGCGACAACACAAAATATTGCAGTTGTCTTGTCTCTTTCGCTCATAGACGCACCGTTATTGTCGAAAAAATACCTCGTTTTTATCGAAAATAAAGTTCAATACGGCGGTTTTGATTATGGAATAAAAAAAAAATCGATTTTTCTGAAATATCACAGTATTCTTGCAAAGAGGCGATAATATCTATTAAATTAAAAATAATTGAAAAAAGAAAAAGAAGTTGTAAAAAACATTTAAAGCTGACTGCGATACAAAAACTGAAAAGCTTGGATTCTGTTTTGTTTAATTAATAACTTATTTTTGAATACTAGGTGTGTCCTAATTGTATGAAATTGTAGTGCCCGACTTGCGCCCTTCCATAAGTGAACTATATTATTACTTTAGTAAGATCTTGTAAAACACATGACTGTGTTATGCAATAAAGAATTGATTTGAATTGGCCTTTGCCCAGATATGGGATGACCAAAGGTTAACAATAATTTAGCATTAGGCTTCTACTCGCCAAGGAGGTTTCTTTGAACGATTCCATACTGACTTCTAAATATTGTTTGATTTTCATTTGTTGCCTTTATATTATATTATTATATATTATTTTCCTTCGTATAATCACTGTCAATGGGACTTCAAGGAGACAAGGACACAGGCCTGCTATCCACGAAAGTCACGAGTCAGCTAAGTATCTAATTCATAAGATACGGCCAGTAGACGTCACTTTTTTATATATTTCTACTTAAACTTTTAACAACAGTTCTTAAAGTGGCAGTAGAAGCAGTATATCTGGGTAATGTTTATGCAGTTAGACATGAATCTCAGCAGTAAACACGAATTAGTTGTGTCTTGACATTTGATTGGCCTAACGGATGCAAGGTGTTCGAGTTGTTTATTTAACACATGATGTGTAAAATGAACAAAAGTTGTTTGCGAAAATGACTCGACAATTATTATAGTCTACAACGATAACCTGACAAAACATCACACAAATTAATGTGAGTAAACATAAAAAAATAGTCTAAATACGATCATATAACAAGCTCGGTTTAACCTCCACTAATTTTAAGTGATATTTGCACATGACAGTCATAAAAAGTTGAAATTAATATTTAATTCAGAAAGTAATAAAAGATAATTGGCTGTATGCATTAATACTTACTCGAGTTTACGTGAAAGTAGAAAAAGTTAAACTGTAAATTGCAATGTTGCGAGCGTTAATAAATAAAGTTTTAAGTGCAATAAACAGCTACATCTAGAATGAATGTTATTGGTGTTTTACTGGTTCTTTTTTATTGACCAAGGTCAGTAAAACGGATTCAAATCACTGGAAAATAAAGAGGGAAAATCTTAAATAGTACGATATCAAGGAAGTGAAAAAAGTTCATTTTTTTACATGAGACTTAAACTTTACCGAACGTGTAGGAAAGGATAAAAATAAGATCAGTGGTGCATTTTGGAAGTGATAACTTCTTATGGAAGGTTAAACCACATCGTAACGTTACGCGTTACGGCGCCACTCTGTCTGGCTTCCCTTTCTCTCGCGCATACGGCAGCAGTAGGCAGGCTCTTTCAATATTAAATATTTCAACTTAAATTAGTTAAGTTATCATTTCTGTCGAGAGTCCCGAGACGCACACGTTTTTTTATCCGTAAATTTTTTGAACACTACATGAAAATAACACTATAAATTGATGTATTACAGCTAAACGTTAACGAGTTTTATAACACCTCAATTAAGTCATGATTTTACATTTTCTATAAACAATGTTAAGTAGAACATTAATTTAGAACACTAATATTAATTAACGACGAATCGTAGGTATTCGCATTCTCAATCTGGTAACACCACATCCGTCACTGTCAAGTGTCAATTGAATTGCTATTGTCATAATATTTTTTGTTGATCACACTCGCCACTCGTATTTCTGTTGGAATTAAATAAGAGGAACCTTATTTAAATTAAATATAGAAAGTTTTAACAAAAACCTAAACTAATAAAGTGTTTAACAGTGATGTGAGAGTAGGATAGTACGTCGATTCAGTAAGTTATTCGTCGTTAAAAGTTTATATACAAAGTGATTTGGTCTCCCATTCAATAAATTATGTTGATTATTTGTGTTATTTGGTTAGCGGACGCTTGTAATTTTATCTCAATTGAGCGCTGTATGATCCGCCTACGTTTTTCAATTGTTATTTTGTCTGTAAATAAGTTTTGTACTGATTAAAAAGGTGACCTTTTAATAATTTGATGCAAATTCGTTGATTTGTTTTTAATTCAGCTGATATCATACTTTGCTGAGGAGCTTATAAGATTTTATCTTAATTTGGAATAGGAATTGTTCATAATTATGTAGAGTTGGATACACATTTAACATTTTTGTGTTCTATTAATTTCTGAGAGTATCTTGTGGTATTGTTACTTTCTTATTCAATTATAGAGTTAAGTTAGTTAGGACATATTTTTCCTAGAACTTGATACCATAGCTCTCTTCACAATATATAAAGTATCCTAGGTAAAATATTAAAAAAATATTGCTCCTTAATTTTATGGCATGCCTAAAATAATTCCATTTAAAGAAGGCCAAGATTCCACACATACAAAAACTTTTATCAAAGATTTAAAGGACTATCTTGAGACAAGACCTGTGTGTAGGCACTACAGGCTGATTATAAGAATACTTTAAACATTTGTTATTCCTATCAAATTTCTAGAAATAAAGACAATTTTAACATATTAACCGAGTATCAATTGTTCTCACATTCTTACTTAACTTATATTTTTCAGAAGTTAGGTCAGTCATTAAGGCTATAATTAAAATAAATGAGATTTTGACATTACCATATTTCTCACAGCAGCCTCCTACCTGTACCCCTCACCATGGATGATCCTGGCACAGACTCCATACGGAAGCTGGCTCCAAACTGGACCCTTGCCGGAGATGAACAGCTACTTAGCATATTGCAGAACACACATCAGGTGAGAGCCTAAAAATTAATTACTTATTATACTGGATATCTCTTGACTCAACCAGTCATTATGAAGAATAATAATATGTTACAATAAAATACCTCCCCCCATTCTACAATTGAATGAGACGAAATTAAAATCTTGCATAAAACGCACACTATGTAGGCAAGCATATTATAAGTTGGGGGATTTGATTTGATGATAAAAATGCTTGGCTAAGTGCGGGTCCTGCTCCACAACCATAGGGGCAATCAAAGTACCATTTAAAGTTATTGTGGAAGCTGCAGAAGATTATATAATTTAAGATTTTTTTAAGATTATTAATTATATAATTGCATAGCACATGTGTGACTACTATGTACTGTAAAGCCACCATTTACTGAGTACCTACATCTTTAACTGACGCGAATGTACCCTGGCGGTTGAGTGAATGTCATGCTCACTCAAATGTCACGCTAATGGTGGTTGGGTCATTTAGTTGCCTTCAATATGGTTGAGTTGAAGTATGGCTCATACTTGCGTTATGTTCGTGAACGGGTGCTGTCAGTTGTGACTGGTCATCTCTTAGCTGCCACGGTTTATTTTAATAACTTTATTTTTGAATTATTGATTTAATCTTTTACTCTGGATGCTCTTAACTTGCATGTATTTCTACATTGTTCTCACATTTGTAATTCTCAACATGAATGATGGAACCAAGATTTTCTAACAATATTTTTATTGAAAAGAGTGTCCATGGAGTTTCTTGCCCTTTCTTCTCCATAAAGATCTACGCTTCGGAATGGGCAACAACAGTACTTTCACAAGTTGTTATGCCTTGTGTCTGGGACTGTAGCTTTGCGTTTTGTTTTACTTTTTTGACTTTTAAAAGTGCCTGTAATGGTCTAAATGAAGTAAACACTTTGAGTTTGATGAATGAAATTTATTCAAAAATATAATTTACAAGGTTAAATACAGTTTTTCTTAAATCTATGTCATTTTCAGCCATCATTTGTGCATGAGCTAGGTAATCCTGTGTTTCAGGCGATTGAAGGTTACATAAATTGATTAAAAATCACGATTCATATTAATCTCATTGGTTACTGTGTAACAAGGTGTATAAAATTATAGTATCTAAACTTAGCTAACTAATTAAAAAACAGAATATCAATAATACAAACAATACTTTAAGTTAACTAGTAACTGGGTTGGGTCATGTCTGATGAAAGGCACTCGCTCCATTCCCAGGATTTTAGTCTGGATTTCAAGCTGTATCCAGTTAATTGAAAGGTAACCCCAATTAGATTTATAATGGTATATATGCTAAAGAATTTTAGGCATGGGTCCGGTTACATACAATAAATTTTATAATATTTAATTTTTTTTTTTTTTTTTGTAATATCATTAAGAATCGAAATTTGCACAACTCTAAAAGAAAATTAAAGAATATTTTAATAGAAAAATACTATTCAATCACCGAATATTTCAATAACATGTTGAATGTTATAAAATATCTGACATTTCATAAGCAACAATTATTGATCTTCCATATTGACATTTAATTTATGCTATCATTCAATTTCTTAACATTCTTTAAATAAGTAAGTGCTGTCAATTTTCATTTTATTGCAACAACTGCGGACATTTCTTATTTTCATTATTTGATTTTTTCTCACTACACATAATTTATCAAATTGACATTGTTCAGTGTGATTGAAAATTCTTAATGCGATGTATGATCTAATTTATTGACTTGTTTATTTCTGGTTCATATAAATATATTAATTTCTTGTTTTAAATAAATTGCATGTATTACTACTTTTGTACGCCCCAGAGGCAAAACATAGTGCCTCAACGTAATACTAAATAAGAAGTTATAATGTACCTATGTTATACAATAAATAAACGAATCTGAATCTATGTTGTTCTGTATGGTGTTGCTTGACGTAAAGAATAGCACCATCCCAGATCTTCCCGTGGGTGTCCTAGGAGGCGACTAAGGGATTTGCCAGAGAGGCAGCAGCGTTCTCTGTGCTTTTTTTACAACCATACTGCGATCACCAACCCGCCTGCCAAGCGTGGCGATTATGGAAAAACCCACCAAAATGTCAATGTGGCGACACTTGGGGGAGGACTATGTCCAGCAGTGGACGTCTTTTGGGCTGAAATTATGATGATGATGATGAATCTATGTGTGTAGTAGGTACACATGTATGAATGTGGTAGAACCAAAAGGAGTTTAATATACAGGGTAATCCAAATAGTGAATTCATATATGTATGGGGAGCTGATATTTTTTTCGTTATCACGCTGTTTGTCCGATGGAGAAACATGTTCAGTTTGATGGTCTGTAGCACACCCTTAAGAATGTATATACCCTTTCCGTTACACCCTGTATAAAAAATAAATTGTTTCCTCATACCCAGCCGAGGAGCTCGTGGCTAAATAATAACAGCCATACGGATCGATCTTCAGATTAAGCCGCGCTTGCCGACCATAATTACATATCGAGTTTCCTCCGTGCCTCTGAAAGCACGTTAAGCCGTTGGTCCCGGCTGTCATTTGTAGACCTTTAGCAGTCGTTACAGGTAGTCACTGGCCCGTAATTCTGACAACCAGTCTTACCAAGGGGTATCGTATTACCCAGTTACTGGGTTGTGGAGGTCAGATAGGCAGTCGCTTCATGTAAAATACTCGTACTCAGCTGCATCCGGCTAGACTGGAAGCCGACCCAAAGATAGTTTGGGAAAAGGCTAGGCAGACCAACCCAATTGTTTCTGAAAATACCCCATGTATATACCGCGATTTTTGGTAGTTGTCTTGAAAATGCCAACGATAAAGGCTTTAACTAAAATCTATCTTCATGTTACATGGGTTTTTTAATATTCCTTGACGTTAACTAGAAGCATTTTCTAATTTCATCAGCATCAAGAGTAAAAAACTAACTAGACTCGAAAACTATCCCGATGAAGAATACCCATGTACAAATATGCAGTATTTTCGAAAAAAAAGTCACCCAGGCATAAGGTCATTTTTAGGGTTCCGTACCTCGAAAGGAAAAACCGGAATCCTTATAGGATCACTTTATTGTCCGTCCGTCCGTCTGTCCGTCTGTCTGTCTATCAAGATCTTTTGTCTCAGGAACGCGTAGAGGTATCACGCTGGAATTTATAGCAAAAACTCAGATCTGCTGTCCCTTGGGGCTGTGAAAAAATCAAACTTCTAAACCAACGCGATAAAAAGATACAGCAAATTTTCGACACTCGTAAGGGAATCAAAACCTACAGGGTACTTCCCGTGAACTCAGAATCTTGAAATTTGATACGCAGCAACTTCCTATAGCACAGAAAAGAAAAATTTTTAGTTACTTCAAATAATAAAAATATTTTTAATTACATCAAATAATAAAAATATTTTTAATAATTTTTGTACCAACCAGTGTAAGTAGTAGCGTTCTGTAAATCTGTACTTTCTACCTTCCACCACGGGGAACATGGGGTATTGAGATTTTCTATGTATGAAATAATGTATAGTTAGCAGTTGGAAAGATTATTGTATTTCTCTCAACTGGCACAAGGGAAACACATTCCCATAATAGCTGCGACATTACTCACCAAGTGTTAAACAAATGTTTGCATAGTTTTACCTTGTTTATTATCTAAGTTATTGACGTAAACAGTGAAATGCCATTCTTTACATTATTTAGATAGAATTGAACTCTGCGTTTACTGGTATTTATTTGTTCTTGGTGGACAGAATAACAAGCCATTTTTTCTTTATTATTAACTGAGAATTGTTTGTTTGTTTTTGTTAGAGAGTTGTGTTAGTGTGTTAGTTACAGTGCGACATAATTTAGAAGTTCTATTGGCAATCGCGTTATTTTGCAACATTTAACATTACATTTTTTTTTTTTTATATTGTTATTTTATTCCATTCTAATTCTGAATAATGTTGTGTAGTTTTACTAGTTTTTAGGGTTCCGTACCCAAAGGGTCAAACGGGACCCTATTACTGAGACTTCGCTGTCCGTCCGTTCCGTCCATCTGTCACCAGGCTGTATCTGATGAACCGTGATAGTTAGCCAGTTGAAATTTCTACAGATTATGTATTTCTGTTGACGCTATAACAGCAAATACTAAAAACAGAATAAAGTAAATATTTAAGTGGGGCTCCCATACAATGAAGTGTTTTTTGCTCGTTTTAATAAATAATAGTACGGAACCCTTCGTGCGCGAGTCCGACTCGCACTTGGCGGGTTTTTAATGTTTAACTAATAACTTGTACCTTTGGTGTTACTGTTAGTGTAAGTTGGTTATAAATTAAATAAATAATCTAAATCTAAACTAATATTCTAAAGAAGAAAGATTTGATTGTTTGTTTGTATGTTTGTTTGCATTGAATAGGCTCCGAAACTACTGGACAGATTTGAAAAATTCTTTCAGTGTTAGATAGGGTTCCCTATCCATTTGCATAAAATTTTAAGACCTAATATAACTTAGCATAATTATGTTTGCCATAATTATATTTTCGCATAATATAATTACGCATAACAGCTTACGCATAATTTTTTTAAGCATAATTTCTCTAACCATAATAATGATTAAGCATAATATTCTAAAGCATAAATTTATTAAGCATAAAGTTCTAAATCATAAATTTATTTACGCTTGTTTTTATGCTTGCTTGCATGCTGCATGCAAGCAAGCATGCAGAATACAAAAAGCATGCAGCATGCAAACAAGCATGCAGCATTCAAGCGAGCATGCAACATGCAGCAGGCAGGGTTTCTGTCACGGCTCCGGCGCTGCGGGCCTCCGGCGGCCCCACACGTGCTAATCGTCGCAGACGGCTTTCGCTCACTACCGCAGCTTCGGCTTGTTGGCCGGCTTTGCCGGCCAGCCTCAGCCGCGGCGGCTCGCTCGCAGCCGCCTGCTCCTCAACCCGCGGGCCGCTTCGCCCCTCCGCGCCTACGCGATTTTAAATAACACTCTAGGGGTAGGACAAACAAGACTACGTGGAGTCGGTTTTGAAGCGATTCGGTTCTGTCACTAACTTTTGTTGCACAGCATATAAAATTTTTAACCAACAATATAATTTAATTGTTACAGAAACTATAGCAAATTGGTTTAATTAGAATTATGTATGGGGCACTACAAGTTCACGACCACTATTCCCTACCCAAAGTCTCACAACATCTAATATATTCATCAGATAAAAGTTATCTCACGATTGAAAAAGTTACATAATGTTATGTATAATAAATCATTTTCATGAAAATTGATTTTGTTATTTATATTAATTTTATGCCTAAATATTATTATGCTAATAGTCATTAGGCCTACTAAAGTTATGCGAATCAAATTTATGCTAAAACAAATTAGTCTTTAAGATGATTATGCCAACATAAAATGTATGCCTATAAAAATTATGCCGAAGTATTATTATGCCAAAACAAATTGTGCCAAAATCGTTATGCCGAAGTATATTAGGACAAAGCATATTATGCGAAAAGAAGGGATCCCGTTAGATAGCCCGTTTATCGAGGAAGGCTATAGGCTATATATCATCACGCTACGACCAATGGGAGTGGAACAGCAATGAAAAATGTTGAGAAAACGGGGAAAATGTGACGCAAACGACGTTGCGCCGGTCAGCTAGTAATAAATAAATTTATAAGTTACTAGCTAAGTTTAGCTTAGCTAGTTAAGTTGCTGCCTGCGACTTCGCACGCGTGGAGTTCGGTAATTGTCCTACGGGATCATACTATCGGGATAAAAAGTATCCTATAAGTTAATCCAGGTTATAAACTATGTGTGTACATAGTTGCAACGTATTTGGATGACCAAATACGTTTAGTAGTTTTTGCGTGAAAGACTAACAAACACCCATCCATCCTTACAAACTTTTGCATTTTTAATATTAGTAGAATTTAAATGGTATTGACTCTACATGGTCTAATTGAAATACATAGCAGCAAAACTCCGCAGATTTAATTGTTATCAATATTTGAACATGATAAGAGGGGAGGAGGTAAGAAATACTACCCTCTAAGTTCATTTAATCCCATTCAATGACTATTTAATTAAAAAGTCATTCAATCAACATACAACACGACACTGGACTGCAAATTGCAAAAAACTTAAAAAACACGAGACAGTCCCCAAAACGCCCGCCCTTCGCCACTTTCTAGTTCTTTGGCTGGGAAGAAGAACTGGCGGAAAAAACTCCCCAGCAACACATCTGTCTGTTAGGTTAAAAGAACCAGATTCTATACAATAATGTTCAAGTTAATATAAACAAAGAATCCATTACATTAAATTAATGTCACATGTCAGCTAGCACACAGCAATAATAAAATAAAATATTAAAAAACCGGCCAAGAAGGAGTCGGACTCGCGCACGAAGGGTTTCGTATCATTTTTTATAAAAACAGCAAAAAAAAAAAACACTTTTTTGTATGGGAGCCCCCCTTAAATATTTATTTTATTCTGTTTTTAATATTTGTTGTTATAGCATCAACAGAGATGCATGTGGAAATTTTGAACTGGCTAACTATCACGGTTCATGAGATACAGCCTGTTGACAAACGGACGGACGAACAGCGAAGTCTCAGTAGTAGGGTCCCGTTTGACCCTTTGGGTACGGAACCCTAAAAAAATACTCAAGAATAAATAAAGCCTCCAGGCATAAGGGCGTACCCTTTCACCTAAAGATGCTGCTTCTTTTGTGATGCATGTCCTGGTATAACTTTAGAACTGTTTACTGCACTTAAACCTATTTTGTCGAAATAAAATATTTGCGAGTACAAAAAAGCTCGTCTGCTCGTCACAGCTTCCGGGGAGCGGGGATGTGCTGGGACCGCGTCGGGGTCGTGGAAAAGAGACCGTCTCATAGAGAGGAGGCCTGTGTACCAGCAGTAGAACGGTTATACGCTGATTAAATACTAACACCCCTTAGATGACTTCCTGATCTGATGCTCTCTCATATTTGTAATTTTCAACATTAATGATGTAACCAAGATTTTGTAACAATATTTTGATTTAAAAGATTGTCCATGGAGTTTCTTGCCCATTCTTCTCCATAGAGATCTATGCTTTGGAATGGGCAACTACAGTACTTTCATAGGTTATTATGCGTTGTGTCTGGGACTGTAGCTTTGCGTTTTGTTCTGCTTTTTTTACTTTCAAAACTGCATGTTATGGTCTAATTGAAATAAACGCTTTGAGTTTGAGTTTCTCAGGTCATCCTTGTCAACTGTTAGTAGATTTTCTGACAAATATTAACGTTCTTATAAATATTCTCGTATTTACAGAAACTCCTGTCGAAATGCCAAGAAGCGAACAGTCAGTTGGAACAGATGGCTACTGCCCTGAATGATGCCAGTATCAGCTTGCAGAACGTTAATAACCAGTAAGTTATGTTTATTTTGAAAGGAGCTTCTGCCTTCGAAGACACATATCCAGTGTACCTATCTATAACACATAATCATCATCATCATTTCAGCCAAAAAACGTCCACTGCTGGATATAGGCCTCCCCCAAGAAGGGGGGGTTTTGCCATAATCGCCAGGCTTGGCAGGCGGGTTGGCGATCGTAGTACGGTTGTTACAAAAGCACAGAAAACGCTGCTGCCCATTCTCTGGCAAGTCCCTTAGTCGCCTCTTACGACAAACACGAGAAGATATGAGATGGTGCTATTCTTTACGCCCGACACCATAAAGACGGTAACATTAACATAACACATCGTTCTCACATAATGTACGATCTCAACATGAATGATGTAAACAAGATTTTATAACAACA
Organism: Cerastis rubricosa; assembly: GCA_949152445.1. NCBI lineage: Eukaryota > Metazoa > Arthropoda > Insecta > Lepidoptera > Noctuidae > Cerastis > Cerastis rubricosa. Next base: position 1,949,206 of record OX424552.1, read on the forward strand.
TTCCGATTTAAACGAGTGTCCATGGAGTTTCTTGCCCATTCTTCTCCATAGAGATCTACGCTTTGGAATGGGCAACTACAGTACTTTCACAGTTATTATGCCTTGTGCCCGGGACTGTAGCTTCGTTTTATTGTTGTCTTTGTTTCGACAATTCAAAAGTGCCTGTAACTAGCCTACTTGAAAATAATGCTTTAATTTCGATTTTGTGTAGGGTAACTTTCCATCGATCCAATAATTTCGGAGATAACCTCCTACACGAAAACTTTACCTCTTAACTATAGACTATATATAGACTATAGACTAACGACCTACTTCGTCAGTTTTTACGACCATGCCTAGCGGGATATCCCATCACGAATACTGACGAACTGCTTTACAAACTTTCATCACATTTTTTATTGCTCACTTTCTGCACATCGTTATAGGTAGGTCATCTGCCTAGCCTTTTCCCAACCATGTTGGGATCGGCTTCCAGTTTAGGCGGACGCAGCTGAATACCAGTATTTAACAGGAAGCGACTGCCTATCTGACCACCACAACCCAGTTAGTACTGGGTAAAACGATACCCCTTGATAAGACTGGTTGTCAGAATTTCGGGCCACTGACTACCTGTAACGACCGTCAAAGATCTACAAATGACAGCCGGGACCAACGGCTTAAAGTGCTTTCAGAGGCACAGAAGAAACTCGGTATGTAATGGGTGGTCACCCATCTGCGGACCACCATAGGCAAGCACGGCTGAATCTAAAGATCAACCCAGGCGGATTTTATTATTTAGCTTAACCACGACCTCCGACGAGGTAAACCTACGGTAAAACCACCAAATGATACTACGTTACATAACAGTTTAAAAAGTGCTAATTGTAATGTAGTGAAACTCGTCTAATTAGTAATTCAAATTAACGTTAAGTTTGGCGGAAAACCAACGACTGTGAAGAGTATCTGACAGACTTGCAGCCACTCTCTTTTGAAGATATTAGATCGCTTGTTAGGAACAAGAATGTAGGTAACGAATTTCGAACGTAAGGAATTTACATCTTAAATGTCTAATTACTTACGTTAGCCCCTAACTCGCGGGCCTGTGGACGGTGAGTAATGGGCTAGCTCACCGTCCGTCCGTCTTATGACGACAGGCCGTGCCGACGGCGCGTTCGTGTTCCACGCGCGCCTCAAGGAGATGTCAGCAAATCGGAAGGGGTCCGAGAGGGCCGATGCCTGCCAGGGCTGCGGGTTGTTCGAAAGAGATACCGTGGCCCTGGAACACAAAGGGCTAAGAAGGAACATGGATGGGTTTTAGTCAGTCAAGTCTGACACTCCCTTCCGCTCCGCCCAGAGCGGGAGAAGTCATGTAATGATTTCCCATCCTAAAAAAAAAGCCCCTAACTAGTACAACTAGGAAACGCGATACTGGGATATCGGGATCCCGAAATACCAAGCTCTTTCCGGTAATTGTGCGGGACTTTTCTCGCTCGTAAATGAAACGGGATGCATCGCTGGATTTGCGGGATTGATGAGAGACAAATGGTGGCTTAGAAGCAACCTGGGACAACAGGCTCGCCCATTAGATGGGTCTTAAGAGCGTTTACGCCTTACGAAATTTCATACAAACTTTCAAGTACTTATTTTCCGCAATCACTGAACCGATTTTAATGAAACTTCATACGCACAAGCAGTAGACATAGGTCTTAAAGTTACTAAAAAAAAAACAGAAATAGTGTTACAGCTAAATTAGACCGATTATAAATTATCTATAGAAACAGAAATTTCTAATTATCTTTTTTTTAAAGACATTTCGAAAATGTTTTTAGTCACTTTTTAGACCTATGTATCCTGCGTATGCGTATTAAGTTTCATTAAAATCGGTTAAGTCAGTTCGGAAAATAAGGACTCTTTTGTATGAAATGCCGTAAGGTATGAACGCTCTTAAATAGACTTAAAATTTAAATGTCACACCTCTACAAAATCTTCTAAGAGTACAAGCGTGACGTTCTTATTGTTCTTGTTCTGTATGGTGTCAGACGTAAAGAATAGCACCATCCCATATCTTCCCGTGGGTGTCGTAAGAGGCGACTGAGGGACTTGCCAGAGAATGGGCAGCAGCGTTCTCTGTGCTTTTGTAACAACCGTACTGCGTTCGCCAACCCGCCTGCCAAGCGTGGCGATTCTGACAAAACCCCCCAAAATGTCAATGTGGCGACACTTGGGGGAGGCCTATGTCCAGCAGTGGACGACTTTTGGGTTGAAATGATGAATGATGATGACAAGCGTGACGACCTGCATGTTTATTTTATGTTTTCTTCTAGATTCATGGCGCTAAGCAGTAGCCAGTTTATAGAAAGCCGTGTTTATGATGACGATGATCTGGCGACAGACGTGCCGGTGGCTAAGGTAAGAACTCTTTTAATACTAACATGTTCACCACGCGTGCTCAGACCTTCAGATCCGCCTGATCTTGCCAAAATCCGTGCAAATCTAAACCTACGACAGATGGAAAAAAAATTAGAAAGAAATAGTTGAAACTATAAAACAATCTGTTGAGTTAGTGAATTTTATTTTGCTTATGGGCAAGATCGCATCCGATTTGTTTGTTCATACCGTTCTCGGAGAGCAGCGGTGGCCCAGTCGTGGCAGCCCCTACTTACGAACAGTGAGCCGTGGGTTCGAACCCAGGCAGGCGCATTACTTTATGTAATTTATTTCACCACCGCTGCCCTCAAAAACGGTGAAGGAAAACATCGTGAGGAAACCGGCATGTCCTAGAACTAAAAATCGAAGACATGTTACATCTACCAACCCGCACTGGGCCCACGTGGTGGATAATAGCCCACTCCCTGTCTTATAGAGGAGGCCTGTGTCCCAGCAGTGGGAACATTATAGGCGGATGATGATGATGTTCTCGTTGTCTGTGCCTTAAGTGTGAATTTCGAAATAAAATACAAGAGCTGCGAGGTTCAATGATATTCCATAGCCATCATGAAACTGACAGCTCTTGAACGAAGTTTATCTGTGCTGATCGCGTTTAATATCATTGGTGAATTGTTGCTTAATGTTCAATCCTGAGAGTTATTTACTAGTTGATATTAAAATAATCTCAGCTCTGTATGGTGTCGGACGTAAAGAATAGCACCATCCCATATCTTCCCGTGGGTGTCGTAAGAAGCGACTAAGGGATTTGCCAAGCATGGCGATTATGGCAAAACCCCCTTATGTCAATGTGGTGACACTTGGGGGAGGCCTATGTCCAGCAGTGCACTTCTTTCGGCTGAAAAGACGAAGAAAGAAGATGATTAAAATAATAGTAAACCTCAATTAGTTAACTAGGAAATTGAGTTAGTATTCATAACGACTTTCCACTTTCTTGACCAAACATTTAAACATTCATGGACAAAAATGGTTGACATTGACTGGCACACAAAAACTCCAATAAGGATTGGTGTATTCTTGTATGGAGGAGGCCTCATTCATGTTCATTTTTTAGGGTTCCGTACCCAAAGGGTCAAACGGGACCCTATTACTGAGACTTCGCTGTCCGTCCGTCCGTCCGTCCGTCTGTCACCAGGCTGTATCTCATGAACCGTGATAGTTAGCGAGTTGAAATTTCTACAGATTATGTATTTCTGTTGACGCTATAACAACAAATACTAAAAACAGAATAAAATAAATATTTAAGGGGGCTATACAAACATGTGAATTTTTTGCTCTTTTTTTATAAATAATGGTTACGGAACCCTTCGGCACGAGTCCGACTCGCACTTGGCCGGTTTATGTTAGGTTGAGATATTGAAAACTACAACGTTTGTAAAGTTTCGCCTACTAATTGAATCCGATCTTTTATATCGATTTTGTTCTAAAACAACGTGTGTTTTATAGGAACAACCCAAACCCGAGATTCCAGATGAGCTGACATCTTTGAAGCGCAGCATCTCAGTGTTAGAGAACGCTCACGAGATCATCACTATATTACAAGACAGTGATACAGAGTCTGATACTGACGATGAAATGCCCGCCAGGTGAGTTTAGACCGTGTTTTAATGGCAATAGAGTTCTAATTAGGACACGTAGCTTCGCTCAGTAACATTTCAAACGAAAATGAAACTATATATAGATAAATTTGTATCAAGTTAATGTGCATACTATTGCAATACTTTTCCAACGAGTGACAACGAGTTTGATACTGACGATGAAATGCGTGCCAGGTGAGTTTAGACCGTTTTCTAATAGCTGTAGACTTATATTTAGGGTACTTGATTGTCAAACTAAGTTTAGTAATAGTTCACGCGAAAATAAGCCTTATTATCGTGTAGATAAAATGCCCGCTAGGTGAGATTTTCCGATAGTGAAGGTGATGAGGATTAAATTCTTCCAACAATTTATCATCATGCTATGTTGGGTTGAGGTTCTAGTCTAACCGGATGCGGCTGAATACCAGTATTTTGCATGGATTGACTGCTTATCTGAGCTCCACAGCCCAGTTAGTACTGGGTAATACGATATCCCTTGATAAGACTGGTTGTCAGAATTTTTAGACACTGACTACCTGTAACGACTGTCAAAGATCTACAAATGACAGCCGGGACCAACGGCTTAACGTGCTTTCCGAGGCATGCAGGAAACTCGATATGCTTAACCAACCTGGGCAAGTACGGCTTAACCTAAAGATTAATCCGAGTGGCTGTTTTTATTTAGCCACAAGCTCCTTAAAAATGCATGATAGAAGTATGGGTCACATTTGGCTTTCCACCGTGTTTATGGCACCGACACTGCTAACCGTGTTTTTGTCCCCAGAATGGTGCTGAAGCCCAAGGACATGTACGCTTCCCGACCTCTGCCCTACATCATTGGAAGCCAACCTTGGAAGAACAAGTGGCATGCTGGTAAGTTTACCCTCATAATACACGATATTATTTTTGAATAACTTTTACTTTTCGCTCGAGATGAGAATGCTAAGGGGGATGTCTGGTGTTACGCGAATAGATAAAATAAGAAATGAGTACATAAGAGGAAGTCTGAAAGTGGCGCCGGTGACTGAAAACATGTGTGGTAATCGGTTGTCGTGGTATGGGCCATGTTATGCGGAGGAATGAGGAAAATGTCGTGAGGAAAGTTTTGAGTATGAATGTGGATGTTCATAAGAGTAGAGGAAGACCAAAGAAACGATGGATTGACTGTGTGAAGGATGGTATGGCAAGAAAGGAGGTCTCATGAGAGGACAAGTAATAGAGAAGTATGGAAGAAGAAGACATGCTGCGCCGACCCCAAATAAATTAGAATAAGGGCAAGAGAATGATGCTCGTTGTAGTACAGACGTCAAAGTAACCCTCTTTAAGGCGTTCTGTCAATCGTTCTACTCGAGCGGCCTGTGGGTGTCAGACCCGACGAGCCTACAATGTCCTGCGCGTCCAATTTAATAACGCCTTCAGGATGCTGTTGGGACTCCCATGGCGCTGTGGCGCGTCAAGAATGTTCGCTGAGTCTCGCACAGATGGCTTCCACGCTATCTTGCGAAAGAAAGCGGCCTCCTAACTACAGCGTCTGCATGGTAGTGTCTACAGCATTTTGAAGATGATTGCTGCCAGCCTAGGGACAGCCGGACTGTCCCTTCCAGAGACACTGGGTGGGGACAGTAAGAGGTCTTAATAAATAATAACTTTAATCTTTTACCCGAAATGGTCACCGCGTGAATCTTGGAATCAGATTGTCGTTATTTTATGAAATACTAGTTGCTGCCTGCGACTTCGTTCGCGTGGAAATTTTGATGTGTTTTTCAGGGATAATTTCTTATATTATAAATGCGAAAGTTTGTGGGGATGCACGGATGGATGCTACTGTTTTACGCAACGTTACGTACTGAATTGATCTGGATGTAATTTGGCACAAGGATAGATTGTAGTCTGCCCATATGGTACTTTTTTATCCTGGTAGTACCACCCAGTGGGATAAGTGAGGAGCTCGTGGCTATATAATATCAACCGCTTGGGTCGATCTTCAACGTTAAGCCGTGCTTGCCGAGGTTGTTCCGTGGATGGGTGACTATAATTATATACCGAGTTTCCTCCGTGCCTCGGAAAGCAAGTCTGACATCCAGTCTTACCAAGGGGTTTCGAATTACCCAGTTACTGGGTTGTGGAGGTCAGATAGGCATGTCGCTTCATGTAAAATACTGATACTCAGCTGCATCCGTTTAGACTGGAAGCCCAACAAAGTTTGTGTGTTAGTTTAGTTTTGGCAAAGGCTAGGCAGATGATGAGTAAGACCCAGTGGGAGAATTACCGAATAAAACGTGGGCGAAGCCATAAGCCAGTTTTACATATAAACCTTCCTCTTGAATTATTCTGTCTAATGATGGAAACCGCATCAATAATCCGTTGCGTAGTTTAAGAGCGTTTACGCCTTACAACATTTCATTAAAACTTTCAAGTCCTTATTTTCCGAAATGACTGAACCGATTTTAATGAAACTTAATACACATTAGAACAACATTTTCGAAAAATTATGTTACAGCTTAATTAGACCGATTATAAAGGATCTAAGAAGTTTTTAATTACCTTTTTTCTAAAAAAGACATTTCGAAAATGTTTACAGTAACTTTTTAGACCTATGTATTCTGCTGATGCGTATTAAGTTTCATTAAAATCGGTTCAGATATTTCGGAAAATAAAAACTTGAAAGTTTGGATGAAATGGTGTAAGGTGTAAACGCTCTCAAAAGATCTAAGCGTACAGATAGCGGGAAGCGACTTTGTTTTATATTATGTAAAGTTTATCTACATAGGCCTTTTTGACCCATGGAACACCAAGTACCTGTTCTACTCCGTTCAGACACTACTTTCATCTTTAAGTAATGCTAACTCCAAGAATAATCCTCTCCTCCAAATTGCTTGTATCCGTCTTGTCAGACCCATTGTGATGAAGACATGTTTATCTTCCAAGGTCTACTCCTCGAAGACAGCGACACTGACAGCACGGCTTCTAAGGTGGAGCACGACAGCGACCAGTACTCTCAGTCGGAACCGGAAGACAACACCGACAAACTGCCCGTCCCTCACACACAAACGCACACCACTGTAAGTAATAATAATACCGGGTTAGATCGATTGGAGCGTCGCGCAATGATTGTTGATATAACGGTCCCGCATGACGAGAACCTCGTGAAAGCAGAGAAAGATAAGCAATTCAAGTATCTGGCTCGCGAGGTTGTCGACATGTGGGACGTAACTACAGCAGTCATTGTGCCGATATGGCCAGTATGGTCCAGTATTTCATGAAGCGGCTTCATCTTAACATCTTCGCTTAAGCCTTACACGACGTCGATTTGTCTTTTAGCACCAATTCTAAATTCTGGTGATAGTTTCAAAGGGATCTCCAAAAACACATAGTTGTAGTTTTATTTTCCTTCCTTGCAGGTCTCAGAAACAAGTTCGGAGCTTCCTTCAGAGCACGGGTCCGTGCCCAAGCCGACGCCCTCCGATGTAGCCAGTGAGATCGCCAGGAGGCTGGGCGCGGGTAGGGAACCACCTAAGGTATGTTGATCATTAAATGAGTATTATTACAAAATAACCACTTTCTGGAGCCCTGACACAGCCAGAAGGCGTCGTGGTAGACCTCGTAGAAGATGGCGGGACGAGGTAGACAAGATCAACGATCAGTGGTCCACATTGGCCCTGGATCGAGACATTTGCAAGTCATGGGGAGAGGCCTTTGCCCAGCAGTGGGATGACGGAGGCTAACAGTATCATTATTACAGGTGGCCTGCCAGGACGTCGTAGAGCAATATATTCTTTAAATCTTTTTCCAGAGTGGGAAAGAGATGGCGTTACACGTCGTCTATAGCACCGTTTCTTTCCCACACTGGAGTAACATTAAAACAATTATTATTTATTTATTTATATGTTACACTGGAACACCACACTTAGCAATAACACCAATGAAGCACAAGAATAACTAAACATATTCAGCTGTTGATCTTCCATCATAATTCGAACGGCCGCGGGCCGGCAGCGCCGGTGGATCACGCTCGCTCACGGAGCGTCAGGTCACCTCTCCTACATGGCTCGGCATTATACTCCATGTTGCGCACATTCTTAATGAATATATTTGAGACTTAATGATTTTTCAAATTAAATACTATAAAATTTTTAAAACCTGTAATATTTTTATAGATAAAAAGGAAAAATTTTGATGTTTCATCTTGACAGATGCAAATACATACTTACAATACAATACTGCTGTAAGATGCCATGGTAACCTCCCAGGGCCAAAACTGGTTTTACCCGAAAAAAAATATTTAGAATTGGTCATCCCACCAACTCTTTTGTTTGGTGTTTTTTGACATTTGTGTCAGTTTTGATACTAGAGATAACATAACATCACGCCTGTAATGCCTGAAGGGTTAGGCAGACGCATATCTAATACTACACCCACACATCGCCCATGTAATGGGACCGAGCCTATTGCTAATCGGGTACAAATCCATCCGTGGCTGCTACTGAGAAATTGCTCATGGAAAAGCCCAATAACACTTTGCCCGATCCGGGTATCGAACACAGAACCTCGTGCTCAGCAGTTGTGCTTATGACCACATGAACAATGATGCAGTCAATGCCAGAGATCCTACTACTACTCAATCAACACTAGTTAGTCTAGAAATAGCAACCGCAAAACAACGGAGATGGTCCTCACTGTTGTTTTATTTTAGCAGTTGCCTTGCAGTAATATAGTTATCACTTTTGTGTGCCTATACATTTTATTTCCTGTGAAAATCCATTGATTTTGGACCGGTCGTCAGGGTTGTATGGATCACAATGGGTATGAAAGCATCATTGCCAAAATGAATCTGCTAATTTTTAAAACAAAATCCCATGCACACGAAGACCGTCATCTGTTATAAGTGCTTCTATAGCGACCGGGCGCTGCAAGCAAGAATAGTCCTTACGGTGTGGTCAGAATCATTTAATGTGGTAGTACATAGACCGGACAAGGCGGAAAAAAGCGCCGTATTGGCCCCACATTTGGCGGATCAACCGTCGATTTTCACGGAATAAAAACCTCTAAGGACAATAGGCCTATAATAGTTTTACTAGATAACTCGTAGTCCTAAATAATAACTACGAAGACAAAAAATGTGTAAAACCATTCGAAACTGTTTTAATTTTAATTATTTTCCTAGATGGTTGAAAGAGAGCCTGAAGATGAAGAGCCGCCTAAACCCTTAGCCCGCAAGATTAACAGACCACAGGATCCAGTGTCAAGTAAGTCATAACTTAAAACAAAGTCAATTTAGTCTTTGTGTGAAGTTAGTGTGATTTCCATTTTTATAGCCAAATATCAAATTTAGTTAGTCTGGAGGTTGGCTGAACGAATTTGTCCCTATTTCGAGTATTATAATTGAGACCGTCATCTCTTTTATTAATAAAAAGATTCAGTGGTATTTTTGCGTACTTTACAACAAGGTACCATCATGATGTTAATATACTGCACAATGTACTACCCTACGTGCCTACGGATATTAAATATGACTCGGATGGCTCTTTTTTCTAGGTGACTAAATCGCCAACTTGTATACTAGAAACCGGAAAGGACCCAATATTGAGCCTTGTGGAACCCTGATTCTTGCTTTTAAACCCTGTGAATTAACACTATTTATTTGAACTTGCTGTTGCTTATCATTCAAATAAGATTTGGCTAAACTAAGCTCAAGTTAACCTAGTCCGAAATTCACATGCATGTGTCGTGATTTACGCAATCAAATGCTTTGTAGAGGTCACAATATTCCTATGGCTACACCTAATAATATACTTGATTGTACACCAAAATTGAAACACAACTAGCATAGTAACATGCTTATCATCTTTGCAGGTACAATATTTCCGGACGAGCCTCCCCCCCTCTCCGCCGCGTCGGACAGCGAGTCGGACATATTCGCGGAGCTGCATCGCGCGCAGCCGTACGCGAACGCGAGTGTACCCGACCAGCTGTTCGCTGACGACAGAGAGAGTGACGACGGAGATATCTTTAGTGATTTTGCTAAGAAGGTAAGGGAAAGTACTTTTTAACCGACTTCTTAAAAAGGAGGTGGTTATGTATTCGGCCAGCATTTTGTTACATCGATTTGTCATAATAACTTTGCTTCGGTACTTTATGCCGCCTGCCAAGCGTGGCGATTTAGATTATGGCAAAACCCCCCTTATGTACACTACGCACTAGGCCTCCCCGCTTATGTCCAGCAGTGGACGTCTTTCGGCTGAAATGATGAATGATGAAGGTGGTACTTTATGAGTTATCCTTTATAATACGCATTTTTTCTTCTTCGTCAATGTGGATGATTTGCTGATAACTTCTAGTTTCAATGTTAAATTGATACTTGAGAAGGATTTGTGTGAGATGGATTTGGTAAACCACTACTAAAAAGGGTAAAATAAAAATGTTTGCAAAAACAATAACCGACTAACAAAACAAAAGGACTAGGAAAATAACTTTCGGAAGTCTGTGGCAAAAAATCCAATGAAACAAACTAAAAGTCACCAACTATTCATCAGCTTGCATAAAAGAGTTTGAATAATAGCCAAAATATTCACTTAATTTTTTACTGACTTTATTTGCCGTGACAGAATACTATTCTTTGTAAATTAACCAAATCTTGGTGACGGTAATATACTCGCCCCCTATTTGATGGGGTAGAACTTAAACATAACTGGCGAAATGTGGGTGTACTTTTAGGGACATCACTGCCCAACCCTTCGAGGTCATAAAAGCCCGATATCACATCAAATACACTCACATTTCTCCACTTTTATTCATATCCCATATAATAGGGGGCTAGCCCATTGCCATCAACCAGGCGCAAATCCAAACTCCGTGACTGCTATTGAGAAATTCCTGATGGAAAAACCCAACAACAATTAGCCCGACCCGGGAATCGAACCCCTGGGGCCAGGAGGCCTGATATCAATTTATGTAAAGCGCATCATCTCTCTTCACAGCCAGCAACAAATCCCAGTGCCAAACCGACCTCTATCTTCGACTCCGGACCCTCACCGCACATGTTTGTCAAACACAATGACAACCGTCACACATCTGATGATCATAGCAGAAATGTTCGTGATGATCATCATAGAAGAAATGTGCATGATGATGATGATAAAGGGAGGAATGGTGATGGTGGTAGGGATCTTTATGATGAACGGAGTAGAGGTGATGAGGAGGCGGAAAGAGTGAAGGTAAGGATAACTTGAGATTAGATGATTTTTTTGTTTAGTAGTTTTATTTTAAACTATTGTTAGTAACTGGCTGTTAAAAGGTCAAGTCAAGTTATACGTTGAAATCTCATCGTGAAACACGATTTTACCATTTTAGCGACAATTATTTAAGAAATCATCAGTTATTTCATACAAAACTGACCAATAACCTTCAAAATTGATTAAATAGTTGAGTGTTATTGTTGTCTCTGTTTGATTCTTATTTTTGCTGCCGATCGCGTAAAATATCAAATTGTCATACAGATGAAATCATAAGGTCTATTTCTTTTCCCCAGAAACCAATCGGTGGAATATCCTTATTTGGCAACAAAGGAACTGAAAGTATTGGGGCCGCCATCTTGAAACGTAACCAACGAAAATCTTCGACTTCCGGCGATGAAAGCGGAAGTGACTCCCGGTCAGAGTCGCACTCAAACCAGCAGATAAGAAAAGAAAAAGATATTTTCGATGATTTATTTGCTAGGTCTGAAAGTAAAAATGTTAAGAAAGATAAAGATTTTAGTAAAGATTTGAAAACGCAAATACAAAAGAAAACTGAGGTAAAAGAGAAAAAGATTGAAAAACCAAAAGTAGATTTATTCAGTGACAATCTTTTTGATGATATAGATGATATTTTTTCTACAAACGTTGTTAAAATGCCTGTAAAAGATAATTCTAAGTCGAAATCTATTTTCGAAGAAGATGATGATCTTTTCTCCGAAATTGCTGCGCCAAAACCGATGAAGATTGAAGTAGCGAGTAGTAGTAATAACAAGAAAGGTTTATTTGATAGTGATGATGAGTTATTTTCTGAAACCAAGCCTGTTGAAAAGCCTAAAGAAACCTCTAAACCTGTTGAAGTTAATAAACCTAAAGTAGCTGAAAGAACTAAAATAAATGAAACAACCAAAACTAAAGAAATCACTAAAAGTATATTTGATGATGATGAAGATGAACTTTTTAGTGATACTACATCTAATAAAATACAAAATAATAAACCAGTTAGTATAGAAGAACCTCAAGATTTTGGCGAAGAAGATACGAAAAATATGGCACCTACTAAAAGTTTGGGAAATGATACAGTTTCGAGAAATGTTGCACCTACTATTACAAATGTATTTAAAAGTCCATCACTTTTTGATGACGATGATGATGAAAGTGATCTTTTTGCTGAACCAGCTAAATCTTACGTCCAAAATGTTAAAGCAGCTTCTATTAAAGATACTAAACTTTCAAGCAAAACTGACATTAAAACTTCTGAAGAAAATGTAGATGTTAAGCCTTCAAGCAAAACTGATGTATACATTCCTGGATATAATGTTGTTATAACTTCAAACTCAGTTAAAAATGATGAGAGTGAACAAATTGTTATTAAAAGTGAAAAAGTAGATGTAAATAAAGATAGTAGCAAACCTCTAGTACATAAAATTGTTAATACTTCTGAAACGCAGGAAAGTTTAAAAGATGAAGAAAATTCTACAGTTTTACCTATAAGCAAAAATGTAGATAGCAAGAAAGTAAATGTAGAAACAAGCGCAGCTAAAATATATGAACATATTCATAGAAATATACAAAATATAGAAGAAAGTTCTTCGGAGACAAACAATGATTTCAGTGATCAAGATTTTGATGATTTACCGAAAGAGGATAATAATAAAACTGTAATTATTAATAATAACGAAACTGAAGAAATCCCAACAGAAAACCCTAGTATTTTTGATAAGACTACATTAGAAGAGGACATTGATGTGCTATTTAAAACAGCTCAACAAAAAACTGATAATACAGAAACCATATTTAAAAATATCGTACCAGATTATACAGAAAAAATACCAGAAAAGACTGAACAAGACAATAAGACAGCTGAAATCGCTACAAAAATTATAGAAGCAGATATTTTCAGTAACATTATAACTGAACCACCAGCTTTTGAGAAACCAAACGAACCGAAAAAGAGTAAAAACGTCAATGCGTTGTTCGACGATGATTCGGATGATGAAAGTCTATTTTTCAAGAAAAATGATCCGATATTCGTAGAAAATCCGCAAGAATTTACACCCACACAAGACCGTATATTCGGTTTGTTCACCGATGAGCCACCGGATGATGATTTTAGTAAAATCAGTGATGAGTTTGATGATGATGATATGTTTAGTACGCTTCCTAAGCTTAAAGCACTACAGAATGAATACCCTCCCATACCGGATACTGTACTATTTGATGATAGTACTGCTACTGGCAATATACCTGAAATTGAAAAAGAAGATCCAAGAAATGGCAATATAATACCCGAGGTTGCAAAAGTAGATGCAGCTGAAGAAATATTCAGTGATTCACCTAAAGATGATTTAAAACCAATTTTTGAAATTATAAAAGAGTCTAAAAGTGTAGATATATTTAAACTGCCAGCTACAGAAAATGTTGATGAACGACAAAAATCTTCTACAGCTTTGTCAGATGATGAACAACTGTTTAAGACCCCTACAGTAGAACCTGAACCAGCTTTACATGATAAACCTAGTTTAGATTTTCTATCTGATGAAGAAAACCTATTTGCTAAAGGATCTACATTAGAAAACGCTACTTCACTGTCATCCACTAAAGAAAAAGAACCAAAAGCTAAACTTACCATGGACTTGTCTGATGATGAAAACTTATTTGCTGCAGGACATAAATTCGAAAAACCTGTTTTGGCACAAGACAAACCTATACTTGAAAATAAAAAACCAACTTATGAAGACAAACCTACCATGGACTTGTCTGATGATGAAAACCTATTTGCTGCAGGTTATAAATTCGAAAAACCTGTTTTAGCACAAGAAAAACCTATACTTGAAAATAAAAAGCCAACTTATGAAGATAAACCTACCATGGACTTGTCTGATGATGAAAACCTATTTGCTGCAGGGAATAAATTCGAAAAACCTGTTTTAGCACAAGAAAAACCCATACTTGAAAATAAAAAGCCAATTTATGAAGATAAACCAACCATGAACTTGTCTGATGATGAAAATCTGTTTGGTTCAAAACCTACATTGGAAAAATCTTTTTTGCCAAATAAAAACCTAATTTTCAAAAATGAATCTAGCCCGGACTTATGTGATGATGAAAGCCTGTTTGGTTCAGGACCTTCATTAGATAAACCTGAAAAACCTACTTCATGGACACGAGACCGAAAACTAACATCTGAAAATAAGAATCTAGAATCAGTAGCAAGTAAATCTTCAGATGAAGAGTTATTTACGACTTTAAAAACAGAAAAACCTATTTTGACTGAAAATAAACTACTAAAACAGGATTCAAAATCTGATGAGGATTTATTTAAAAAGCCTGAATTTGTACCTAAGTCTGTTGAAACCGCTTCGGAGTCAAAACCAGAAAAGTCGGAAAAAAAAGTAGGTAAACTCAAAGTTGGTCTAAATATAAACGTAAATGCTTTACTACCTGGAGCTTCACCCAAGAAACTCAAGCCAAATGACCAACCAGATGGCCAAAGTCAAAGTGTGGTTGAAAATCAAAACTCAGAATTAAATCCTGAAGTTCCAAAGTCAGAATCAAAAACAGAAAGTCAAAACGCCGATTCTAAGTTGTTAAAATCTGTTAGTTTTGATGGAGAACCTGAGTCAGATGTGTTGGATAACAAATTGTCTAAAGAAAGGGCTAAGATTCAGGTCAAAAGACGTCCTTCGACTAGAAGAGCCAGGCGGGAAGCTGTAAGAAAATCTGGAATCGATTTTGGTGAAGACTCTACAGACAATTCTAGTTATATAGATGATCCGCCTAGGAAACATCATGCAGTTAGCAAAAGAGAAGTAAAACCGATTGAAATAAGACAGGATACACAATTAGAAATCGAAGATAATTCTAACGTACAAGCCAAACTAGATAATACTACTGAACAGGCTGAAATAGACCGTAACGTAGTAGAAAAACAGCCTACAATTGAACCTGCTCATCTAGAAAAACAGCCAGAAATTACAGAAAGACCTTCTTACTCAAGGGACGTGAAATCCAAAGTAGTTTACATCTTAAATGATGAAGATATATTCAATACTGGTCCTGTTGAAAAACCTGAAAGTGCAAACAAAAGTCTAGAATCAAATACAAGTGTAACAACGTTAGGAAAAGTCTACGATAAAATTGTTGAAGGTAATTCTAAAAAAGATTCAAAATCATCTCTTTTTGGTGATGAAAATGATCAAGAAATATTTAAAGCAAAAACAGTAGCAAAAAAATCTACTATATTCGATTCTGATTCTGAAGAAGAGCTATTTGGAACGAGTAAGAGAGAAGAAAAAGAGAAAAGAGTAGAGAAAATAGAAGTGAAGAGAGAAATTAAAAGAGAACTCGTGAAGGGATCTCTGTTTGGTGATGAAGATGACGATGATGATCTGTTTGGTGTTAAGACTAAGAAGGTTGTTGGTAAGTGCATTTATTTATTTGAGTAGCTCATATCCTCGGGTTAGCACGCGTTTAGGTCAGTAATTGTCCCACGGGATTGTACTACTGGGATCAAAAGTATCCTATGTGCTATTCCAGACTATCATCTATCCCTGTACCAAATTTCAGCCAGATCCATTCAGTAGTTTTTGCGTGAAAGCCTAACAAACATCCATACATCCTCGCAAACTTTCACATTTATAATATTAGTAGGGTAGGGTAATGTGAAGAACATAAATTTTTTATAAAGTCTGACATCCAGTTTTACCAAGGGGTATCGTTTATTCTCGGTAAGTGGGTTGTGGAGTCGCTCCATTTAAAATACTGGTATAATTCAGGTGCAAACGTTTGGACTGAAGCTTACTTCAAAATAGTTAGGAAAAGGCTAAGCAGATGTTGATACGTCTTCTTAGAGTGCCCGGTTTATGGCTGCTTTGGCTTTGTATGATGACCAGTGATCGGAGTAGATTGAATTGGGGGCATTAGTCCGAAACGCATATATCAATATGGACATTCCTCCGGAATTGGTTGATTATTAAAAAAAAATAGTTTTGATACCTTCCTGTAAATTTTGAATTGAGTAGTAATAATATCAATACCAACATTAACAATATTTAATTGAATCCGGAAATACCGGAATTAGTTTCCGGAAAAATGGCTTATCCATGTTATTCTTTCTGTTTGCATTTATGATACAAGTACCAAGAATCAATCTACTTACTCCGATCACTGATGATGACGAAAAGTAGCTACTTTTAACCTAATTGTTTATCAAGAAAGTTGAAAATCTATTAAAGGATTTTGACAGATTATTGTAGCCTGATTTTCTGGCGTCTATACACCTCTGGCCATTTTTCCAGGGCATACCAGTTTTGATGTTTAACTATTTCTTTCTCCAGATCAAAAGCCCCAGCAATCCAGGTCTACAGCTGTCAAAGATGCAAAAGAAACGCCTAAGCTTTCGGAACCAGTTTTTGAGGATCCGCTATCAATGTTCGGAGATGACGACTAGTCTCAGATTATGACGCTGGGCGGCGCTAGTGTGTGTGAAGGTTTGGGCGTAGTACACGGTCGTATGTTATGTCATTCACTTTTACTCATTCACTATGTTATACTTACTACTACTAATGTTATACTCATTCACTTTTATCACTAGCTGATAGGCCAAAGGCGCGCGCACGTTATTGTGATAAAAGCGAATGAGTATAAAATTTTGTTCCTTTGGGAAAGTTTTTTGTTATCATAAGTATAATCGGGTGTTTAAGTATCGGTCACTTATTACCAGTCACCCTATACAGGGTGTAACGGAAAGGGAAAAACAACGGGATCTGACAAACATTGTAATAGCGAAAAAATTATCTGCTGCCCCATACAAAATGTCAATACCTATTCGACCCAAAGTATGGGGGCATCTGATTTTTTTTTCACGATGTTTGTCCGATGGAGAAATATGTTCAGTTTGATGGTCTATCTGTAGCACACGTTTAAGTATGTACCGTTATATATACCCGTTCCGTTACACCCTGTATAGGCGCTTGAGTGACAGTGACATTAACAGTAGAGCTGTTGGAAATCATTTGTGGAATTGTCTGTGGATTTTGTATTAAAAAAAGAAAGATTTCGGCGTTAATTCCGACTATGAAAGAACGATGTCGCATTATACATAACTTTTTAATTTATTAAACAAGCTAAGTTGATTACTTCGATATAATACTTTGTTATAAATGTGAAGTTATTTAAATATGTTATTAAAACTATTTAGTTTTGTTTTTAGTTAGTTACTAAGAAAATACTTAAGCAGATAAGTGAATAGTCATTATAAGTTTAAATCAGTTGATGTTAAAATAGCATTCGTTATTTTTAAATGTATAGTCGCGGAAAAAATAGCTGAGCACATTGTCGATCAACTTATTGTCCGTATGAAGGGGAGAAGATATTTAATTTCGTAGTCTTGAAGACAAAAGAGCTAAGATTTAAGTTGTTAGATGTGCCTTCAGCATCTTAGAGCGGTTTAAGAATAGCGTGTTTTTCCGCGCGTATAAGCTCGTATCGTACGCGCTTACATGCGTGGCATGTTTCTTTGTTTTTGCGCATCAAAAAACCGAACGTGCGTGTTCGCGGTTATTCTTATCTTTTTATGTTTTCGGTTATCCATTTTCTTGGCTAATTTTTCCGTATGATTCAAATATTTCTATTTAAAATCGATCTAAAAAACTATCATAATATTTCCTTTATTTACTTCTGTACACATTAATTATATTTTAAATATTTCAATCTAAAAAACATTTTTAAAATAACCGGGCAAGTGCGAGTCGGACTCGCGCACGAAGGGTTCCGTATTATTTATAAAAACGAAAAAAAAAAACAGTTTTTGTATGGGAGCCCCCCTTAAATATTTTTTTTCTGTTTTTATTATTTGTTGTTATAGCGTCAACAGAAATAATAATCTGTAGAAATTTCAACTGGCTAACTATCACGGTTCATGAGATACAGCCTGGTGACAGACGGACGGACGGACGGACAGCGAAGTCTCAGTAATAGGGTCCCGTTTGACCCTTTGGGTACGGAACCCAAAAAAATGTAGCCTGCCGGTATCGGGTACAGGGTCCAAGCTACCAGCGGTCAGGGTTATTATTGATGCTCGAACGGGTGAGTTCAGTAGCAATATATCAGTATCTCTCACGGCTCGCGCTTATACGAGCTTATAAGCGCGTCAACGGTCGTACGAGTTGTGCGTGTAGCAAAAGGCGCGCGGTTACATGCCTTCACCCGCTCATCAAGACGAGCTTACACGCGGCAAAAACACGATAATCTGAAATCGTTTCACCTACATCATTCTGCCCCTCGCCCCACATAGTTTTTTTTTTTAATACTGTTTCCTACAAACACCTACACATCCAAAATGTATGGAACAGGTGATGTTTTTAAGAGTTCCGTACCCAAACGGTCAAACGGGACCCTATTAGTAACACTTCAAAGTTCGAGTCAAAGTATCAAGTAAAATGAAAAGATTTTTATGCTGTGGCACCCCAAAAAATGGTAGTATTTCAAATTACAAAATAAACTATATTCGAATTTACAGAAGGGTTATAAAGCAAGCTAAAAAGTCAGCCATATCAGTTCATCTTAGTAAAGCTAAAAATATACCAAAAGAGACATGGAAACTGGTAAATGAACATACAAAGAAAACAAAAAACAAGCATAGAAAAAAACTTGTCCTAAATATAGACAACAAAGTTATTTATGATTCCCAGGATATTGCTAATAAATTCGTTGATAGCTTTGTTTACAAACCATCATTGACACTTAACAAAGATAAAGCAATGTCCTTTCTAAAAGAAACAACGGTGAGAGTTGAGAGTAACTTATCTTTTAAGCCGACCACCAATTGAGATAAAAAAGATTGTGTGTCACATGGCTAACAAAAAGTCTTGCGGATATGATGACTTACCAATAACTATTATTAAGGAGAACATAGAACTTTTAGCACATCCTCTTTCTGTCTTTTTTAATAAATGTATTAAAGAGTCGATTTTTCCTGATCAACTCAAACTGGCTAAGGTAATTCCGATTTATAAAAAGGGCACAAAAACTGACCCAAAAAATTACCGACCTATATCCTTGCTACCAACATTGTCGAAACTTTTTGAAAAGATTATTAAAGTTAGACTGATGGTACATTTGAATCTAAATAAAATAATCCATTTAAGACAATTTGGGTATCAAAAGGGCATTGGCACTTCAGATGCCATAGACACTCTCATTGATGACGTAGTTAGTAAATTAAATGACAAAATGAAAGTGGCTGGACTATTTGTTGACCTGAGTTCTGCTTTTGACACTATAGATCATGAATTACTGCTAGCTAAACTGGAACATTATGGTGTAAGAGGTGATGCTTTAAAACTTATGACATCGTATTTACAAAACAGACGAATGTTTGTCGAAATAAAAAACATTGATGAAAACAATCATGAAATAGTATACAAATCAAAGATGATATACATAAGACGCGGGGTTCCTCAAGGCTCAATTTTAGGTCCAATATTATATCTTGTCTTCACCAATGATTTATTAAATTTCATGAACACAGCTCAGCCTGACGCTTCGTGTGTTGTTTTTGCTGATGACACAAATGTAATAATAGGAGCGCATGATCTAAAAAAATTGTCCACAAAAGTAAATAAAAGTCTAGATAATCTTTCTGAATGGTTTACAGCTAATAATTTACTAATTAATACAAATAAAACAAATATAATGTTATTTAAGACTACATCTCGAAACACTGACACTATAGATGTGACATTGAAAGGAGACAAGATAGGATTGGTAAATAACGTAAAATTCTTGGGAATAAACATTGATTCAAATCTAAACTGGAAACAGGAGCTTGCTGCTATTGATTCCTCTATATCCTCTGCATGTTATGCACTTAGGAGCCTCAGGGATGAAATAGAGTTGAAGCAACTTAAAGCATGTTATCATGCTTTGGTTGAGTCTAGGTTAAGGTACAGCATCATGTGTTGGGGAAATAGCTATAACTACAACTGCCAAAGAGCATTCATCCTTCAGAAGCGTGCCATTAGAACCATTGTCAAAATTTCTCAGCGAGATTCATGCAAAGAATACTTTAAGAAATTAGGCATTCTTACAGTTCCAAGTTTGTATATACTAGTTCTGTTAACCAAGTTTGCAAAATATATACATCAATATGAATCACAAACAGAAAGAGAACTGAGGGAGAGCACACGAAGGAAAGTTATTAAAAATATAATGGTGCCTAAATTTAACATAGCAAAGCATTGTTCACGTTACCAAGCAGTAGAGTTATAAAATAAGTTACCTACTGATTTAAAAACTTTGGTCTATAACACAAACTTATTTAGGGCAAAACTGAAAGCCTTCCTATTAGAAAAATGTTTATATTCTGTATCCGATTTGATGTTGAATGATTCCAGATAATTAGTGTATGTTTTTTTTTTTTTTTTGATATGGTATTTACTTTTAAATGTTTTGACAATTAATTAAGTTGGCATTTATTTAAATTGACATTTGATTTTAGTTGACATTTTATTTGAATTTGATTGACATTTAATTTGCATTTAATTGACTTTTAGTTTGCATTTAATTTACATTTCATTCTCTTTTTACATTTCATTTACGAAACAAGGAATAGACATGGTTGTTTTTGAGCTTTAATGTGGTTTGATAATTTTGTAAATAGTAATTTAATTGACATTCAATTTATATCTATTTGGCATTTTAATATTAATTTTTTAAAATTTTAGTTGACATTTAATTTAAATTTGATCGACTTTTAATTTAGTTACATCTAACTCTCATTTAATTTACACTTAATTCTCATTAAGCTCACCTTATATGAAATGGACATGGTTGTGTTTGAGCTTTTTATGGTTGGACATAAATTTATATGGTTGGATATAAACAGTAATTTAACTGTCATTTGAATTCTCAGTTGATTTGCATAAAATGGAAGAGACATGGTTGTTTTTGTGCTTTTTATGGTTTGACATTTAAACAATGTTTGATTGATGACGTACTATTTTTTTTTTTTAATTATTATTGTTTTGTTTTATGTTCCATAATGTGCTTCAGTTATTTAGATTTGAAATGTAATTATTTTGTTAAATTCGAACACAATGTAAATTGTTTGATGAATAAATAAATAAAAAAAAAAAAAAAAAAAAAAACTTCGATGTCCGTCCGTCTGTCACCAGGCTGTAACTCATGAACCGTTATAGTTAGCCAGTTGAAATTTCTACAAACTATGTATTTCTGTTGCCGCTATAACAACAAATCTAAAAACAAAAATCTAAATAAATCTGAATCTAAATATTTAAGGGGGGCTCCCATACAAAAAGTATATTTTTTACACGTTTTTATAAATAATGGTACGGGACACTTCGTGCGCGTGTTCGACTCGCACTTGGCCGGTATTTTTTTAATTACCGATGAAAAATTTGTATCTTGGGGTTGGGGGGGGGGGGGGGGTTGTTCAAAATGATGTACCAAGTACGTAGCAAGCGTTTTTGCGTCGGTGTCCTTACCTTGTATGATTTTTGTATGAGAGAGCCAGACAATGTAATTCTAATGTCACCAAATAGAAACATGATATTTTTGGAGGCAGTAGGGCACAGCTAATGATTAAAATTTTTGGAAAACAGTAAATACATGGTAAGGTCCAAAAGTTTACGACTTCAAATATAAAATTTAGGATACCCAAACAAAAATGGATTGGAATCAAGGGAGACTACAATGAATAAAAATATTACTTTTTTTCTGTGGGTAACTATAGAAAACTTCTGTAATTTATTTGACATGATAGTTTTGTAACTCTGATTAATATAATGTGGCCGGAAACTTTTCGACGTACGTGATAATTTCCTTATTAAAGTGGCCTTGCTTACAAAGCACTTAGTGCAAGCATCAATTAATTATTATTTCATAATTCAATTTTGCATAATTTGTATGAGATTGAGCTTCTACTTAGTAAATGTAGGGTAGCTATTAATTAAAAGAAATAAGGAATCCCAGTGCAAGCTTTTTAAGAGTTAATATTGGTACATTTACTGCTATGCTATTAACCTTGAGATTTGGGGTTTGATTCCCGGGTCGGGCAATTATTATTGGGGTTTTAACCAGGGATTTAACCTTTTGACCGCCATTGTCACATATACGTGTTACGGAAGCGCGTGCCCTGTACGCCAACGACACAAATATGTGACGAAAAATGTGGTACACGAAATAAGCGAATCAAATCATTACTTTTGTGTGTGTTTATTTAAATATCTTTAAAATATGATCTATATATCTTAAATATTAAATGTCTTATCAAGAAATAACTTGACAATATTTTTCAAATCCTTTTTTTTATTTGTAAGTATTTGCGGTGAACTTTTGGCTTCGCGTGGAGGGCACGCGCGTGCGTTTATGCTCTGGCGTTCAAAACGTTAAAATATAACTGGAGAAATGTGGGTGTACCATAGGGTGCACCTCTTTGCCTAACTCTGATGGGATTACAGGTGTTAATGTTAATAATATTGTTAAATTGCCTTTAAACACACTAGCGTCAAAGCAGCATTTGATAAAGTTCCAGGTTTAAACGTGGATACCCTGGGGTAGCTCGCGAAATTCTAATTTTCTTATGTTATTTCGCAATTTGTAGGTCAGTGACAGGTTGTATATTGATTCAAATATAATTCGCGACCGTGACACGTACGTATTTCATCATCATCATCATTTCAGCCGTGCGACGTCCACTGCTGGACATAGGCTTGCCCCAAGTGTCGCCACATTGACCGGTCCTGTGCAACTCGCATCCAGTGGATCCCCGCAACCAGGTCATCGGTCCACCTAGTGGGAGGCCTTCCAACGCATCGTCTTCCGGTTTGCGTTCGCCATTCCAGAACTTTACGGCCCCATCGGCCATCTGTTCTGCGAGCAATGTGCCCTTCCCAATGCCATTTAAGTTTGGCAATTCTTCGGGCTACGTCGGTAACCTTGTCTTGCGGAGGTCCTCATTTCTGATTTGATGACGCAAGGAAACTCCGAGCATAGCCCTCTCCATTGCCCTTTGGGTGACTTTAAGCCTTCTCATGAGGCCCATTGTGAGCGACCACGTTACCGTATGTACTTACAGAATTATAATCATCAATGCAACACTTGTAAGTTCATTTAATCCGATTGAATGACTATTTCATGAAAACTGACTCGCAAATTGCAAAAAACGTAAGAACATTTTAATTTCGCGGGCTGCCTTGGCTCTTCCATCTTAACATATAATTAGTTGTATTATAAAAGAACAATGAAATATTTCAGCGACTTATTATGCTTATGCTTCCGAGCGAGACATTCCAATGTTATTTAATTTTTATTATAATTGTTTATTATAAGCCCACTCGCCGTTATTACATGGGACTTAAACGATACTGGCGAGTGTGGGTATTCTATACAGTACTCGTACTGTCACGAGCACAAATATGTATACACGTTGCAAGTTTTATAAGTGATGTTCTGTTACTCCATTGATTGTTATTTTAAGCTGTTACGAAATAGTTGTGTTTTTTTTTATTCAAACTCAAACTCAAAGCGTTTATTTCAATTAGACCATTACAGGCACTTCTGAAAGTCAAAAAACAAAAAAACGTGAAGCTACAGTCCCAGTCACAAGGCATCATAACTTGCGAAAGTACTGTTGCCCATTCCAAAGCGTAGATCTCTATGGAGAAGAATAGGCAAGAAACTCCATGGACACTCTTTTAAAATTTTATATTTCCGCACTAGTAGAGATAAATGAATAAAATCTACGCGTGTGAAAAACATTTCATGTTGAACCTAATCGTAGTGCGATAAGAGCCAGCTTTCGAGGAAGTGTATTGAAAATAGTATTGTTGAACTCGTTCTTTTATGAATTAGGTATTTTTTCTTACTTGACATCAATATTTCTAGAGAAAGTGGCTATTGAAAAAAGGCAAGTGTAAACTTATTAATGGTCGTGACTGCACACCTCTGTCTAGCCTTTCGGGAATTATAGGCGTAGTGTTATGTTATTTGTTTATTATGTGTTGGAGAAGAATATGTTTTTTTTTTTATAAAAAACAGATGTCATCTTTTTTGCTAATTTATGGGAGTAACCACACTCGTCGATCCGTAATCGGCTTAAGCCGAAGAAAGTGTTCGTACGTCCATGCAATTAAATCGAATATTCCGAATCGAAGAGAGCTCAATGACGTCCTTTTCGCTTTTATTGCAAAGTCGTGTCGTACTTTAATCACGTGAGGTTTAAACAAGGGGGTCAGAAAAACTCACGATTATTCACTATTGGGTGGGAGGTTGTAATGTGACAATCACGTGTATTTTTTTCGTGGGACTAAAAAAATAATTTAATGTGAAGTGCAGCAGCTAGCTAATTTTTATTTAAACAAAAACGTATTTTTTAGTTTAAACAGGTTCTAAAACTACAAAAATGAAGTTTTTAATAATAAAAGTGATGCTTGGAGGGGTAGGAGGAGTAGCTTAAACTCTCAAGACGTATCACCAAGGGGGAGGGAGTGCTGTAAAAGTGGCCAATAAAACCTCCCGTGTTTAAAGGATGGACTTCTTTCTGAACGGCTCAAGCCGTTTTCTCGCCGATATGTTTAGTCACCACTTACTACTACTTTCTGTTAGTAGTTTTGTGAAAAAAAAATGTATTCTTCCCAACTTAATGAAAAATTATGGAGATTAATTTAAAGATAATAATTTTATACTTAATTATGTTTTGTCCTTAATAATTATAGTGATTATGATAAAATATTGTAAATAACGTTATTTGTGTATTGTTATTTCGTTATTGGCTAGTTACAGCTTGCTATACAAAGTGCCTACGGAATTATTCTTATATGAGAAATGTAATAAAATGTTATACTTTTGTTTTGGGATTTTTATTGTGAACCTTACTACCAGTGTTTGAGACAGTTTAAGCGCTTGGCAACAAGCAAACGAGCGTAACCGGCTTACAACTGCGACTGCGGAAAGAATACAAATGAAAGAAAAGAAGTGGTTACACTCAGTGGCGGATTTAGGCTGGAGCCCAGGGCGACAAATTTGGGGACAGAATTTCTTTTTTTTTCTACCTCGTAGAAATCAAAAAGATTTCAGCATGGCGGTTTCCTGATGTTGTACAAATAAAAGTCTGCAACAAATACGGATGGCTTTCTTCTCTCAGTTGTCATTCGGCCTCTGTGCCCTTTTTTTTTTTTTTTTTTTTTTTTTTTTTTTTTTTTTTTTTTTTTTTTTTTTTTTTTAGGATGGGAAATCATGGGAAGTTTCCGATGATCTAAAGTTTTGGAACTAGGCACAGTTACTGCAGTAGTACTAAACTGCGTTCTCGAATTACTTTCCGAACATGTAAACAAATTGAATGTACAGTCGGCATCAGAATTTCGTTGCCACTCATCAATATTACACCAAGTATTGTGTTCATCATCATCATTTCAGCCGAAAGACGTCCACTGCTGGACATCGGCCTCCCCCAACGCCAAATTGACATAAGGAGGGTTTTGCCATAATCGCCACGCTTGACAGTCGGGTTGGCGATCGCAGTACGGTTGTTACAAAAGCACAGAGAACGCTGCTGCCCATTCTCTGGCTAGTCCCTTAGTCGGCTCTTACGACACCCACGAGAAGATATGAGATGGTGCTATTCTTTACTTCTGACACCATACAGAACCAAGTATTGTGTTGATCAGTGTGATTTTGATGTAATATTGTTTTGCGAATTTGAGTAACCATTGATGAAAATATTGTGATGTCTTTAACTCCGGTCTGTAAATTGTTGTCTGTGAATTGTTGTAAAACTAAGACTATAATGTTGGATTTGTATAGCGATTCTCGTTGCTGACCATACAGTTGGAAGAACCCTTGTTGACTTTTAACCCTGATATAACGTTGTGTTTGGACTACAATTTATTTTTAATGTTTTTGCAATATTTCGAACCTTTGGTAACAAAACCCACTAGAAGCGATTCCCAGTTATTGAGTTTTGCTTTATATTTTTCTGTAGCAGCCTGGGCTCTATATTTGTGCCTGATTGATGGCAATAGGCTCGCCCCTTATTACATGGGACTTAAACATATCTGCCAAAATTTGGGCATTACTAAAAGTACTGCAGCGCCATCTTTGACGGCACGGTTGGTGCAGTGGTTGAGCGATCGACTGCTGCATTGCGTGTCGCGGGTTCGATCCCCGCACGGAACAAATATTTGTAAAGGCTACAGAAAGTTGTTACGGTTGTTTTTACGGGTATGGCTGTTTGTGAGTGTTAGTTTAAATGATTGTAAACGCAGCTACGATATTGGAGAAATCCCGGTTGTGGGGCACAGTTTAAAAAAAAAAACATTAAAACAATCTACGATCGTCAGCGTCATCTATAAAGAACTAAAGTTTAAACGCATTATGCTGAGCGATGTTCGTTTACACGTCCGTACAAACGGGTAACCTTTTCGTCGGTGAACCTTCCACTTCGACCCTGTATGTTAAAATCTAGGTTTACTCAGAATTTCCTTAACATATCTATTCACACAAAGAGCGACGTATCCGAACTACACGGTCTGCCATTTGCATTGTAACGGTTTATACTGACGCAATCCGCATCTATCCGGTTAGATCCGATTACGGGCGGTTCTCATCGGGTGCGGATGAGTCGATATTCATAGGCTTCTTTTATGTGGGATTAAATATTGGATAACTTTGCAGATCATAATAGTTACTGAATGACTGTAATACTTAATTATTAGGACACAGGCTTGTCGTATACAAGGTGTTTCTTTTAAGTGGGTCAATATCGGGATATCCGAATCCATAAAACGAAACTGTCTAGGAGTAGGAAATTTATATTATAATTATAAGTTTGACGTGTGTACCTGTGTATCTGTAAATCTTTGTGTCTGTCTGTGGCATCGTATCTCCTAAACGGATGAACCGATTTTGATGAAATTGGTTTCGTTTGAAAGGTGTTTTATTCGAGAGTGTTCTTAAGTATGTTTTGAGAAAATCTGCTCAGCCGTTTGTAGGTTGAAACCAAAAATAAATTAATCAAAGCGTCTTAGCATCGGGGGACCGCTAAGTTAACCGCTTAGCACGAGCACAAAACAAAGCGGAGCCCCGACGCTGCGACGCTTGATAACTGTCGGGGTTTTTTAATTTTTTTTTATTGAATTTTTATTAATGAAAACAATTCTGGCATACTTATAATATTCTGATCAAGCGCGAGTAATCCATAAAAATGTGTTGCAACTGACGTTTTGTTTATGCCTTTTCACTTTGTTTCTTGTAAGAATCATTTCATTGTATGGGCAAAAAAAAAACGAATTATGGAAGAGGAACACATGCGGTGCCGACCACAAATAAATTGAGATAGAGCAGGAGTATGATGCTGGGGAGATCAAATCGGGACATTAGAACCATGATCCTGGATAGAATGTCACCTTGTCTAAGATGTCATCTTGACTCACTGACTCCGAAGTCACAGGCACCTTTTTTTTTTTTTTTTTTTTTTTTTTTTTCGGATGGGAAATCATCAAATGACTTCTTCCGCTCTGGGCGGAGCGGAAGGGAGTGTCAGACTTGACTGACTAAAACCCATCCATGTTCCTTCTTAGCCCTTTGCGTTCCAGGGGCACGGTATCTCTTTCGAACAACCCGCAGCCCTGGCAGGCATCGGCCCTCTCGGACCCCTTCCGATTTGCTGACATCTCCTTGAGGCGCGCGTGGAACACGAACGCGCCGTCGGCACGGTCTGTCGTCATAAGACGGACGGACGGTGAGCTAGCCCATTACTCACCGTCCACAGGCCCGCGCCTACGGTGGCCGGGGGCCACTGGTTGCCCCCCGACGCCCGGGGCGTCTCCCGCGGCGGCTGGGACGTGAGGTTCTCTCCCTCTCACGTTCCGCCACCTCCTTCGCTAGCATGACTGCTTCGCAGAAGGAGGCGACGGCTTCCCATTCCCTCTCGCTCCGGACCATGGTTTGAACCAGGGCCGGACGCGAGAGGTCGCCGCCGCCAATCGCCGCTACGAGGACACGGCGGTGCTCAGCCCAAGCGGGGCATAGCTCCACAGTGTGCTCCACCGTGTCCTCCGGCCGATCCTCGCAGTGGTGACACCCGGGCGTTTCCTCCCGCCCGATTCGGTGCAGGAACCTCCCGAAACAACCGTGTCCGGTGAGGACCTGCGTCAGGCGGAAGGTGAGGGCGCCGTGGCGCCTCTCTAGCCACTCCTCAAAGAGGGGACTTATCGCCACTATTGTGGCGTGCCCTGCACGGGGTTGCGACAGTCGCTCTCTCCATGTCGCCATGAGATCGCGCCGGAGGTCTGTCCGCTGAGCGACAATTTGCCGCGGCAGCGGAGTTTCCCCCCGGCGTAGTGCCTCCGCGCGCCATTCGTGCAGGCACGCGAGGACTATCGCTCCAGATCCCATGGCGGCAATCCGGCCAAGAGGCTCGCCGCCTCGCCGGAGATCGTGCGGTACCCCCGGATCAGCCTTACGGCTACCACCTTCTGGGGCGCGTTCAGATAGTGGGCGGCTCGCCGCCTCAAAGAACGCGCCCACACCGGGGCCCCGTAAAGGGCCATGGACCGCACGACCCCCGCATAGAGCCTCCGGCAGGAGGCGTTTGGACCCCCCAGGTTGGGCAAGAGCCGCTTGAACGCAGCCCCTGCCCGTTCCAGTTTGGGGGCCAAACGTCGGAAGTGCTCCACGAAGTTCCACCGGCTGTCGAGGACAAGCCCTAGGTACTTCAGCGTCGACTCGACGCCGATGGGAACCCCTCCTACCGTCAGTATGGATCCCGACGGTGGCGCATTCCGAGGCCCATGAAAGCACATGGCCTCGGACTTGTGCAATGCCACCTCGAGACCCAGTTGCCGGATTCTATCCACGACTATCGCAACCCCGCGTGTCATAAGTTCGGCCGCCGCCTCGTGCGACCTCCCTTGTGCCAGCACCAGCGTGTCGTCAGCGTAGCAAACTACGCTGACACCGCTAGGGAGGTCGGCGCGCAGCACCCAGTCGTAGCCGATGTTCCACAAGGGCGGCCCCAGAACCGATCCCTGCGGAACACCGCACGACACCTCTCGCCGGTTCCATTCTCCGGTGCGACCGGGGTAGATGACGGCCCTATCCGTCAAGTAGTCCCCGACCACACGACGAAGGTAGGTCGGCACCCGGTGATACCGGAGTGCCTCCCTAATGCAGCTCCAGGGCATGGTGTTGAAGGCGTTGGCGATGTCAAGAGACACCGCCAAGACCACCCCACCCCTGGACACCGCATCCCCCGTCGTGAGAGCCCTCACGCGCATGATGGCATCCACCGTCGAGCGCCCTCTGCGGAAACCAAACTGGTGTTCCGCCAGATCCGGCCCCATCCCCACAAGGTGCCCGGCGAGGCGGTTGGCAATGACTCTTTCAAAGAGCTTGCCCACCTCGTCGAGCAACACAATGGGCCGGTATGCGGACGGAGAGTCCGCAGGGCGCCCCGGCTTCCGGATGAGGACCAGCTTCCCCGTCTTCCAACGAAGCGGGAACTGGCCTCTCTCCAAGCATGCGCTTAAGAGCCCTTCCAGTCGGGGCCCGAGAGCCTCCGAGGCCAGGACCCAGGCTTTGCCAGGCAAGCCATCGGGTCCCGGGGCGGTATTTTTGGCTTTAAGCCTGCCTACCGCCGCTCTCAGGTCTACCCCGGTCACTTCCGGAATGTCGTCATCATCCTCGATGTGGTCCGCTTCCGGCACCGCAAGCGGCGGAGCCATAGGCGGGGGAGGATGTTCCCCTCGCAGAGGGAACAGAGCGCTCACCACGTCCTCCACGAGCTGAGGGCGGAGACTCTGCGTCAGCGGGGGAGCCCAGGTGCGGAGTTTGTCCCGCACCATCTTGTAAGGGCGCCCCCACGGATCTCTGTCGAGAGTCTCCAGCATCTCCTCGCGGCCCAGGTCTCTGGCCCGCTGGACAGCCTCCTGGAGGGCGGTCTTCGCTGCTCTGTATCCCTCGTACAGCTCCGCCTCAATGGCTGCCGCATCCGGAGGGCAGATGCGGAGCCTGCGATGCCTGGCGTACGGATGCCGCGCAGCTACGCACGCCTTGCGCAGAGACGTCAGCTCTCGCGACCACCAGTACACCTGACGCCGGGCGCTTCTTGGCCGAACTCGGGGCATTGCCACGTCGCAAATGTCGGACATGGCCTCCTGGAACCACCCTGCCTCATTGTTGATGTCGGCAGGCCTGTTCGGTGATGTCACCCAGGCCTGCACTATCGAGGCTTCCAGGAGGAGCTCCCGGTCCAGCTGCTTCAGCGCCCAACGCGGACCACTCGGGGCCTGTAGGACCGGCGCGCTTGAGTCCGGGGCGGAGACATCAAACCGGATGTACCGGTGGTCGGAATAGGTCTCCACCCCCTCCATGACGCGCCAGTCAACGACACGCGGTGACAGAGCGGGGCTAGCGAACGAGATGTCCACCACCGACTCGCCCCGCATCCGCACACACGTGGGGACAGAACCCCGATTTAGGACGACCAGGCCCGCCTCCAGAGCCCAGTCCTCCACCATCCTACCCCGCACATCCGTGCAACGAGAACCCCAAGCCAAGTTTTTGGCATTGAAGTCCCGAAGTCCCCGAGCACAAGCACGGGGAGGGAATAGTTTCGGATGACGACACTCAACTCCATGAGGGAGTTGTGGAACTCGGCGAGAGTTCGGCTCGGGGAGAAGTAGACTCCCGCTACGACGATCTCCCCGAACCGTGCTGCTACGCAACCCTGACCCTTCCTGACACTCTCAAGGGTCGGGGTACCGGCGGCGGCCGACGAAATTATGGCCACTGAGCCGCTCAGGTCCTCCACCCAGTCTTCCCTGGGCGGGACAAAGTACGGCTCAGCGACCACGGCGACGTTAATCAACCACTCCGCCATGCTCTGGAGCAACAGATCCTGAGCACAGCGGCAGTGGTTGATGTTCGCCTGGAGAAGGCGTAATGGGGCCATTATTGGCACTCCATTTCAGCCCCCTCCCGGGCCCCCTGTGAGGGCCCCGCCACAGATGTTGCGGCGGCAGACGTGGCGGCAGCGACAGCGACAGTGGCGGCGGCTGTGGCGGTGGCGACGGTGGAGCTGGTGGCTGGAGGCCTTCCCTTGCCCCTGCCCCTGGTCCTGTTGGGTGGTGCGCAGGCCTTGCCCCCTGCCCGGTGATCGGCCGGTTTGCCCGCTGCCGCACATGCAGTGCAATGCGGCGTAGCGGAGCAAGCCGCGGCCATGTGACCGGGCTGACCGCATCGGAAGCAGTCGCCGCTGCGGTCCACCTCCGAGGAGCACCGACAACTCACGTGCTGCCCCACGAGGCACCGGTAACACCTCAGAGGTCGGGGCTCCAGCAGCTTCACCTGCGCTGACACCCAGCCCACCAGGAGCCTTCCAGCCTCCACGATTTTACTTGCCGCCGTCACAGGGCAGCTTACCATAACGGTTCGCATACCCGTGTGGTCCGGACGTAGGGTGCCTGCCCTGACCTGCTCGGCAGGACACCCACCGATCCTGGTGACGGCGGCGACCACCTCCTCTTGGGTCACAGAGTCGTCCAGACCCAGGATGCGCAGGTCGGCGCATCTGACGGGCCTGGACACTCGGGCCTCGGCCGCATCTAGGGACGCTCTAAGCTTTTCAGCCAGAGCGTCAGCGGATGGGCCGCTATTTGCACCCGGGATCTCCAGTGCCCGAGCCCCCGTCGCGGTGACTTTGAGCCGGAGTCCCTCGGTGATCCCGAGCTCTGCGAGATCCACCGTCGCTTTCGCCTTCGCGAGCACGTCGCGGTAGGACACGCCCCTCTTTTCCGCTTCCGGCTGTAGCGTGATCACTACAGCTGCGGTCTTCGGGGCGCGGAGTCGAGCCGCGACGCTTCGCGCCTTGTGCTGCCGCCTTCGCTCCTCCTTTTGGGCCTTTTTGGCCGCCTTTCGCCCCTTCTTCCTTTCCCCGACCACCTGCCACTCGGTTTCGGCCATGGCAGGCAGGGGGGGTGGCGGCGGTGGCTGCGGCCGGCTTGCTGCTGGCGCTGGCACATTCGCCGCCTGAGGAGCCGCCTTGCCCTTCTTCTGTGCCGCGGCCGGCCTAGTCCTGCCGGAGGATTGCCCAGGCTGCCCCGGTCCAGAAACGGCAGCTACTGCAGCCGCATATGTGGCCGCATTCGCGTTCGCGTTTGCGTTTGGGCCCGGGACCACCCTCGGGCCCGGGGCCGCATTTGGGCCCGAGCCCGCCCCCGGGCCCGAGGCCGCCTTGTTTGCCGCCAGGGGGGGGCGTAGTACAATGCCCTCCAGGACGGAAAACCGCGCCTGGAAGGCAGCCAGCTCCTGCCGAACCAGGTTCAGGACCTGGTTCTCCACCGGCACGGGTTGGCTTTGCCGCTGGGGCATCTCGCGAGAGCCAGACTCTCGCAGACCGGTCAGGTCTGCCCGAAGCTTCAAGTTCTCCTTGTGGAGAAGCTCCGTTGCGGCCGTCAGGCGGGCGACCTCCGCCCGCAGTTTCGCCACTTCGCCTGGTGGAGGATAACTGGCCTCCACCGCCGCCATGATGGAGGCGGAAGCCGCAGGTATGGCCCCGAGTTTTGACGATGTCAACTTCTTCAAGGCCACGACCCTAATCGCAGCTTCCACCTCCTTTTGAAACCTGGCCTTACGCTCCACATCGGAGCCGCCAGCTTCACCTGCCGCGTCATCACATCCCGAACGGGCCTGTCCGCGACCGGCCACCCCCGATCTCTCCGAGGCCGAGAGCCCCCTCCCCATGCCCCTTATTCCACCACGCCTGCTGGTGGAAATTTTAGGGGCCGAGGCAAGCTCCCCTTTTGGAAGACGACTCGCGGTCGCCTTCCGGTCTGGACCGCTTGCGTTCCTCCGCAGCAGCCCCTGTCCTCTCGACGCGGGAGCTCTCAGAGCATCCCGCGCTCACCTCACTGGATGCGGCTTCGGACTCCGACCCCGCATCCCTCCTCTCCCTCTCTTCGCCTCCATCGGCTTGGTTTTTATTTTTTGTTTTTTGTTTGACCATTTTTAATCCCACGAGTGTGGGGGAAATAAGAGGTCCATCCGGGCAGTGCCCCCTGTACCCGGATAAGCCTTTGACATTTATAACCCGCCAGAGGGTCGGCTGGTACTCTGGCGGGGGTCGCACTAAAGACTGATTGTTCCATGGGAACACCCGTCAGCCATACATCCCCTCACGGTGCGCCGCCGCTTGAGATTCGGGGTAGCTTTTTATAGAGGTTTTCTACCTCGCGGTCCAGGCGGTTAAGCCAAGACCCTCGGTCCCGATCGAAGCCGCGAGACGTGATCCACGACACTCCGATGATGGGATTACGAGAACGACGGGGACAGAGAAGGACTGCGTCCCTCGCTGTCTGCTCGGAGGCAGGGTGAGTGCACTCCGAGCCCGCCCTTGCTCCTCCGCTGTGCCCTCTGCTTTTCAGAGGGTCACGCGGAGAAACGCCGCGTTGGTCCGGGTTGGACCCCACCACGTCAGAATATTCGCCACCGGCAGTGACATTCCCCGGGGAATAGGAATCTCTTCCCACTCCTCGGGGAAGGACACTGCCGGCGCCCAGGGTGCACCGTCCCGACAGCAACTGTTCCCTCCAGACGTATCGAGAGGGACCAGCGCCATCGGGCTCACGAGGAGGTTTTCTGACCCAGCACCCCGGCCTCTGTGCCCTCAGCCCACACTTTGGATGAGTGAAAAGAGCGAAATTTGCGTATAATATAATTTGTGTATAATTTTGTGATTTTAATTTGAATAAAGTAAATAATTTAGTGAATAATTTCACCGACAAAAATTATTTTACAACGTGCAATTTCAACGTAATTGTTGGATTGTAAAAATAACAAGGACATGAAAATTGTAGAGGCAGGGGCGGCAAAAACTTTACAGCCTATACCTTGAAAATTTGTAAATCCGCCACTGGTTACACTTCAACCAACTTATCTGTGAAGGCTCGACAACACAGAACTAAAATAAGTGGACTAAGTTTGACATATCGATCCATATTTTCTGTATTTACTTGACAAACAGCGCTACCTTGAACAGCAAACTTAAAATAAAGAAAAAAAGCTGACAAATTCAATCTACATGAAAAAAATATTATGTTGATTTATGTTTATTGTTTTGGCCAAAACAGAATTTCATTTGATTTGATACTTTGTGAATAAAAAACACCAACTGTCCTATAAGTAAATTCTTTATAATATGTTGAACCGGCTTTGTCGAGGCTTCCATTTTTTATATGGTAATACTAAAACAAAAGAACGTCTGTAAAAATCTGACAAACTGTCAATGTCAAAATAAATAAAACGCCACTGTCGCATGGCATTCATAAGGTGGTCGTTTGTTTTTCTAAATAAATACTGCTAAAATGAAGGTCCCAGAGAAAACTAAAGAAAAGAAGGAGAAAATTAAGAAGAGGCAGACGATTAAACCTAAAAAGGAACATGTTTTAATTGTTGCACAAGAGATTAAGTTCGCACGTTTACTTTCGGGGAACGAGAAGAAAACCCGGGATAAAGTATTGAATACCCTGAAAAAATGGCTTCTAAACTGTTTCGAAAAAGGATATGGTTAGTATTTAATACTAGTGTAACAAAATGTTATATATTGCTTGACGTTTTGTTGAAAAAACTTGATTTGAATGTCACTCGGAATATAACCTCAAAATTTCACAAATGTGCGTTGTATGTATCTTACACGCTGTTTTCTTGTAAATACATTTTTCATTGACCAAGGATGGCATATTGGTGCAATAAATACGTATTTGCAGGCATTCCAAGTTAAAGAAAAACAATTTTACACACATTTTTCCCAAAATTACCATGGCTCTATCTAGAATGATAGAGGAAAACTGTACTAGACTGCCAATTGATTAAAATACTCCGTCCCTCAGACGTCCCACTGACCAGCACTATTACTAGTTGCTTAACGAATGAATTTCATTTACTTTTCTAACCCCCAACCAAAAAAAGAGGGGTGTTATGATGAGCTTGATTGATTTCAAACATATTGTCAAATTGTAAGTTTTTAAACTGACATGGTCATTATCACTAACACTAGTAATGGGATATTTACCATGTTTATCCGTGATCATGGCGTTTGCAACAGCACCAAAATATCAAGAACTCGAAACAAATAATAAACATGGTAAATATCCCGTTACTAGTGTTATTGATAATATCGTCAAATTGTTTTTTATTAGGGTTACATTGTAATCTCTGTAATTATTGGGTTTATTTATAAACACTGCTTATGGATAAATATGTTGATGTTTTAATAATTTTAACTTTAACCAGTACTTATTTAGAAACCCCTAAGTTTTTCCTTCCTTTTGAAGGGGTAGGTAATAATGTGAAAATACAGTCATTGCCTAGTTTGGTTGCAGTGGCTACATCCATTTATTAAAAAACCAGCCAAGTGCGAGTCGGACTCGCGCACAAAGTGTTCCGTACCATTATTTATAATTACGAGAAAAAAAATCACTTTGTTGTATGGGAGCCCCCCTTAAATATTTATTTTATTCTGTTTTTAGTATTTTTTGTTATAGCAGCAACAGTAATACATAATCTGTAGAAATTTCAACTGCCTAGCTTTCACGGTTCATGAGATACAGCCTGGTGACAGACGGACGGACGGACAGAACAGAAGACGGAGCGAAGTCTCAGTAATAGGGTCTCGTTTGACCCTTTGGCTACGGAACCCTAAAAACTAACACTCCTAAAGGCTTCGGTAAAATATTGCTAAGTTTTTTTGAGAAATATATTTATTATTAAAAAAAAATAACTTAAACCTTAATTTATCTCAACATCAAGAATTACAGGCACTGTTTCCCATATAATATTCAAACTCAAAGCTTTTATTTCAAATAGACCTGTGACAGGCACTTTGGACAATCAAAATAAGTTACCTACAGTCCAGCCACAGGCATTATCACTCTTATTTCACACACTAACAATGACACACCCTCACATTTTTATTTTATTTGATTAGTACTTTTTAGGGTTCCGTACCCAAAGGGTCAAACGGGACCCTATTACTGAGATTTCGCTGTACGTCCGTCTGTCAGCAGGCTGTTTCTCATGAACCATGATAGTTAGCCAGTTGTTCATGCGTGAGTCCGACTTGCACTTGGCTGGTTTTTCTTTCTTTTATTCTTTTCGTACAATATCTCTACCTGTAACTACAAACTCCAATGGTGATAATTCCTATCTTGGTGAGGGGGGCCAGGAGTCCATAGCATAGGGTATCCTAGTTTGGATTCCTGACTCCCACAAACCTTTGTACCTCCAATATTGTAACATCTGTATATTGTGTTTTGTAGAAGAAAATGAATAGTTATTTATTTATTTCTTAACATTTTAATTTACAGTTTTAAATAAATCTAAATAATATTATAAAAAGAAAAACAAATTTTATTATTATACCTGTGAATGGACTGTAGTAAGGCAGAGGTTTACAAAAAAATTAGGATAAGGGAAAGAGGGGGTAACAATAACTTAAATTTGAGAATTAGAAGTAATAAACTTTTAATTTCAGATTTCAAAGAAGATGACTTCATAAGAGTATGGAAAGGATTATTCTATGCTGTGTGGATGTCAGACAAACCTCTTGTACAGGTAAGCAATGATTAAAACAAAACTTCTTAAAGAATCCAAATGTCAGCATTTAAGTTTGGTTGTAAGTTAAAAAAACCTTACAGTACATAACCAAAAAAAAACCAGCCAGCGTGCTCTCTGCCTTATACCACACAAACAACTGAGTCGTGCTGTGCTGTCGCACCGGTGCTGCAACACTGTGTGCACAGGTTCTCACGGCTCATAACAATATAGGGTAGGAGAAATATCTTTTTCACTGGCCATTATACCAAACATGATTTGAAAACTTGCTCAAAACAGTTGATGCTCCACTGATTATCATGGAATCATTTGTGTCGAAGCAGTATAGCCTAGAAGTATGACTGTCGGACTGCCAAGTCATAGGTCTCGAGTTCGAACCCAAGGCACGCAACTCTGATGTTTCGGATTCATGTGCGTATTGTATAATTATTACTTGTTTCGGTGAAAGAAAACATCGTGAGGAAACCAGCATGCCTGAGAGATATTTCTCGACGGCATGTAAAGCCAAGTCAGAGGCATAAAAACTCTGACACCATGTTAGGCACTAACCGCACGAAAAGAAGAAGATGTCTATATTCGTCTCATCATTCATCATCATCATTTCAGCCGAAAGACGTCCACTGCTGGACATAGACCTCCCCTAACGCCACATTGACATAAGGGGGGTTTTGCCATAATCGCCACGCTTGGCAGGCGGATTGGCGATCGCAGTACGGTTGTTACAAAAGCACAGAGAACGCTGCTGCCCATTCTTTGGCAAATCCCATAGTCGCCTCTTACGACACCCACGGGAAGATATGGGATGGTGCTATTCTTTACGTCCGACACCATACAGATCCTTTACGTCCGACGTATATTCGTCTAAGCTACTCTAATTAACATCAATCATTATCTTTTACAACAGGAGGAGCTTTGTGAGAAGATAGCAGGAGTCCTAGACCTGTTCCCAGAGGACCATCTCCGTGATGCGCTGCTAATGTTCAAAGCAGGGCTCCGCGTGTTAGCTACAGAGTGGTACGGACTGGACCAGCATCGCACTGACAAGTTTCTTATGGTTAGTTCATCACCATCTACATCTGCCTGCCTTTGCCCTGTGCTGGAGTCAGCTTCTGCTTAACCTTCTATATTTTATCATTTATTTGTATAAATAACATTAGCTATGGTGAACGAACACATCGTGAGGAAACCAGCATGCCTGAGAGATATTTCTCGACGGCATGTAATGCCAAATCGGAGGCCCATAGGCCGCATAAAAACTCTGACACTAAGTTATTAGGCACTAAGCACACGATAAAGAAAAACCAACGACAGTCTGGGATTTTCTCTGCAGTAAACTGCAGTCTGGATGTTGGTGATGTGTCACCCGTGCCTCA
Organism: Cerastis rubricosa; assembly: GCA_949152445.1. Classification (NCBI taxonomy): domain Eukaryota; kingdom Metazoa; phylum Arthropoda; class Insecta; order Lepidoptera; family Noctuidae; genus Cerastis; species Cerastis rubricosa. The sequence goes on from OX424552.1 coordinate 1,987,444, forward strand.
GAAAGGTCGTTCCTATCATAAACCATCTAGCACTCTCCGGACGTGCTCAATTTCTGTCACATCGAATAATGAAGGTGGCGGAAGATAGACTGCCCCTGAGTTAACGCACACTTGCACACTAAAATATCTTCTACATCGATGGCAGGTCTCTGCTGAGGGTGGCTGTGATAACGGGTTGGGAGAAGTATTGTTAGTTCCAGCACTAGGAACATAAGAGTCTGATTATATGCTGTTGTCCTCAGTTGGTACGTCGCTACCTTCGTGCTAGTCTGCGATGTTTGCTGCGCAGTGAGTGGAGCCTCAAGAGTTGTCAGATGTATGCAAAGACCTTATCGGGGACTGATGGTGAGATTTCAGTATTTTGACTACCTTCTGCCCAGGACTTCACTCGGGGGACGTGCCATGTTTTGTTTTAACATTTATCTTGGTTACTAGGCTACGCTGGGATGCCAGGCTATGAACTATTTTATTGGGAACTGTATCTTATACGGTCCTCATCATAATAAATCACACAGAAAGCGGGCGCGGATCGGGCGCAGGACGGGCGCGTGTCAGGCGACGCGCGGTATCGCGCCCGTCGCTCGTCGCCACAAACAGAGCGGGACTCGACTCACGCTTAACCCGCGCCCGCTCCCTGTTTGCGCTTTACTCTGTATCTTGTAATCCTCTTTTATTTAAATTCATCTTGATATACATACAAACTAATACAGCGCTGCATATTGCAAAAAACATCAGAAAAACATTTCGCCTGAGTATCTGAAACACTGGCTTAGCTATTAATAATCGGGCCCTGTATCAAAAATGTTTGTGATTATAAAATAATGATTTTAGCTTTCTGTGCCCAGAAAGCTAAAATCGTTATTTTCTAATCGTTAATCATTTTTATTGAAGAGCGAGCGTAGCTAGCTCGAAAAAATTGGAGCTTTCTGGTTTTCGATAAATATAGTCTTCATTAAAAAGCGAGTTCGAAAAATAGGAGGTTTCTTCTAGTTTATGATAAATGAAGACAATGAAGAGCGAGCTCGAAAATGTACAGCTTTTTAGGCCATATGTTAAACACATATTATCTCTTAGAATTTGGTTGTTGTGGTTATTTTCCTCTACACGTCATTCAGGAGCCCCGTATCTTTGGTAGGGCGGCAGCTACGCCCCTGTTTGAAGACCAGCTCTTATCGAATATTTCTTCTTCCAGGTATACTCGCATTGAAGACTCCACATTACGCTCGCAACTCTATGTCAATGTTATTACATGTTGTTGACTGTTTTCTAGAAGAAATTGCTAAGGTATGTAAACTTTCTTCCTTTTTATACAGGGTGTAAGGCACACCGTCGCGAAAACAGTTATTACGTACTTAATACATCATTCCAATCAACCTCCCCATAGGTCTTCCCGGTAATTTAAAAAGAAAATCTGCAGTTTTCTACAAAAGTGCTATAAACACGGTCAAAATGTATGTGACAGCTGATTTTATATTCCTGGTTGCTGATTTGATATACTGAGCACGCGGTAATCGGTATTCAACCCCGTATAATCTTTCCACTTATACAAAATGCGACTTAAATGTTGCGCAAATAAAATTGATTTATCTAAAGCTTATGGCAAAGGGACATTTTACCGGAATAAATAATCCGTATCCGTGCATAGATAGGTAAAAGATAGATGGACGGCTATTTTCGCATTTGTAATTAGTCTAGCTTCTGTGCGTGACTTCTTTCGTGTCGGGTTTGTAAATTGGAAGATTACCTCCTACATAATATAAACTTAAATCTATTTATAATATTAGTAAAAGTAAGCAGGGGAGCTCGTGGCTGATTGATAACAGCCGCACGGATCGATTTTTAAGGTTAAGCCGTGCTTGCCGAAGTTGGTCCGTGGATGGGTGACCGAATTACATATCGAGTTTCCTCCGTGCCTCGGAAAGCAAGTTAAGACGTTGGTCCCGGCTGTCATTTAGAGATCTATGACAGTCGTTACGAGGTAGTTAGAAGCCAAAAGTCTGACATTCAGTCTTACCAAGGGGTATCATATTACCCAGCGACTGGGTTGTGGAGATCAGATAGGCAGTCGCTTCATGTAAAATACTGGTACTCAGCTGCATCCGGTTAGACTGGAAGTCGACCCCAAGATAGTTTGGGAAAATGATGATTAGTAAAAACAAGCATAGTTATGGGGTCCCCGGTCCGTCTCTCGGGATGCGCAACGCGCTATTGAGTTTTTTCATTACAAATTTCTCAGTAGCAGCCATGGATCTGGATTTGTCTGGCGGACGGTAATAGGCTCATCCCTTATTACATGGGACTTAAACATAACTGGAGAAATGTGGGTTTACTATTAGGCACACCTCTGCCTAACCCCTCGGGAATGCCATGATGCTATGTCATTTTAAGTATGAACATAAAAATACGCTTTACAAAAGTTTACAGCACTAGAGTTTAACATGATCTTTTCAGGTATCAAACGGCGACATCCCCGACGCCAGCCTGGTGGAGCTCCTCCGGCCCGCCTGCACGTACATGTGCGCGGGGGCGGCGCCCGCCGTGTGCGCGGCCGCGCGGCGCCTGCTGACGGCGCTGCTGCGGCAGAGCGAGCCGGGGCTGCGGTACCAACATGCTACGCAAGCTTGGCAGAAGGTGAGATGAACATCATCTTCATGTGGCTTTTTCTGCACATGTTGGGTTGGGCTCCTGCTGCTGATCTTCACCATCTGCCTATCCTTTTGTCAACTATATTGGGTTTGGCCTCCAGTCTCAACTGGATGCAGTTGAAAACCAGTATTTTATATGGAGCAACAGCCTATCTGACCTCCACAATCCTGTTAGTACTAGATAATACAATACCGCTTGGTAAAACAGTTTGTCAGACTTTCGGGTCACTGACTACCTGTCATCATCATCATCATCATTTCAGCCGAAAGAAGTCCACTACTGGACAAAGGCCTCCCCCAACGCCACATTGACATAAGGGGGGTTAGCCATAATCGCCACGCTTGGCAGGCGGGTTGGTGATCGCAGTACGGTTGTCACAAAAGCACAGAGAACGCTGCTGCCCATTCTCTGGCTAATCCCTTAGTCGCCTCTTACAACACCCACGGGAAGATATGGGATGGTGCTATTCTTTGCGTCCGACACCATACAGAAGTCTACCTGTAACGATTGTCAAAGATCTACAAATGTCAGCCGGTACCAGCAGCTTAACGTGCTTACCGAGGAGGAAACTCGGTATGTAATGGGTGGTCACCCATCCACAGACCAACCTAGGCAAGCACAACTTAACTTGAAGATCGATCCGAGCGACTGTTGTAACTTAACCAGAGCTCTTTTGGTGTGATATTATGTTATTTAGACTAATATTTGTATGTTTAATTTCAGATGGGATGTCCAGTAGGAGGCCCTGAAGCGTTAGAACTAGTGTCTGATTCAGAAGATGATGGTGATCACAATGAGGAACACGCCGGTAGCAGTGATGATGATAATGATGAAAGGTATGTCAATATTTTAGTTATAAATCGAATTCTAGAAGAAAATCGATTTCTGGTATTATGAAGTTTATTGCCCATTCTTCTCCATAGAGAAGAAGATCTATGGAGAAGAATATGATGTAACCAAGATTTGGTAACATATTTTGATTTTAAAGAGTGTCCATGGAGTTTCTTGCCCATTCTTCTCCATAGAGATCTACGCTTTGGAATGGGCAACTACAGTACTTTCACAGTTATTATGTCTTGTGACTGGGACTGTAGCTTCATTTTTATTGTTGTTGACTATTCAAAAGTGCCTGTAACTGGCCTACTTGAAATAAATTACTTTGATTTGAAAATATTTAGTTGCATAGACTTTGATTGATATTTATCTTTACTCCATAAAATTTGATTGTGTGTTTTGTGTTATTAAATTCGGAGACAGGATTACAGTTCCTCGACTGATTCGTTGGTCGAGTGGTCGCAAGTGCGACTGCTGAGTAAGAGATTCTGGGTTCGATTCCCAGGTCGAGTAAAGTTTTATTATAGAACTAGCTGTAGCTAGTGCCCGCAACTTCATCCGCGTGGAATTTAACAAAAAAGAAATTTAGTATTTTTTTCGTTTTTGCATTTTTATTTTTAGAATAATTTTAGATTTTTTGTAAAATTGAAGTAGCCTAAGTTACTCCTTATTAATCCAGCTATCTGCCAGTGAAAGTCCCGTCAAAATCGGTCCAGCCGTTCCAGAGATTAGCCGGAACAAACAGACAGACAAAAATTGTAAAAAAATAATTTGGTAAATGTACTGTATATACAGTCACATGCATGTAGTAAAAAGCTGTTATTTTAATATTACAAACAGACACTTGAATTTTATTTATTTGTATAGATTACTCAGTAGCAACCACGGAGTCTGTATTTTTACCCTGTTGAAGGCAATAGGTTCGCCCCATATTACATGGGACTTAAAAACATAACTGGGGAAATGTGGCTGTAAGGTGCGCTAGGGCCTTTAAGTTAGTTGGACGAGAAGATACCACGCAGCTTCCCGAACGCTGCCCAGCCGAGTCGGATTGGACGATTGACCTCTTTCTCGAAGTTAGACCTACCCAACTGGACCGTTTGTCCCAGGTAGACATAATCGTCTACAACTTCGATAGTAGAGTCTCCGATCTTGATAGGAGTGGGTGTTACATGGGCATTCAACATGACCTTGGTTTTGTCCATGTTCATTTTAAGACAAAAAATAGTGTTTCAGCTAAATTAGACCGATTATAAAAAGACATTTCGAAAATATATTTAGTAACTTTTTAGACCTATGTATCCAGCTTATGCGTGTTAAGTTTAATTAAAATTGGTTAAGTCATTTCGGAAAATAAGGACTCAAAAGTTTGTTTGAAATGTCGTAAGATGTAAACTTAGGTACACATCTTGGGGGATTACAGGCGTGATGTATGTTAACTATGTGTTATCGCAGACTAAATGATGCTGATTATGTCACTACTATTCATACACAACGACATTTTAAATTAATTTACCCAAATAACCTTTTTCCCTCACTTTCAGCGCAGAAAAACCCCTGGACCCTCGTGCGGGTCGCGTGAATGTGGAGCTCCCGTGTCTGCCGGTCCCCGCCGCGCTCATCGCCGACATGCTGCGCGCTCTGCTGGCCACAGCTTCCTCTGGACGGCACAAGAGAGTCAAGATCTGTCTAGAACGGTGAGTCACCATCATTATCATGTTGGGATCGGATTTTACATATTTCAGATCATTCGTACTCGGATGCAGCTGAATACCAATATTCCAATAGTATAGGATCCCGATATACAACGACCTTCACCGAGCTGGTTAATGGATGAAACTTATTTTATATTAAATGTAATATGTCAATAAATATATGGGTGGTCTAAAAAAATTCAGTTTTTTTTTTTAGTCATTTCTCCAGTTTGGTTATTAGACAAATTCCATACCAATCGAAAGTATATAGCCCATAGAATATGCAAACGTGAGGTTGCCTTTTCTTTTCCCGTCACAAATCTCGGGTAGGCAGATATAAACAGGTAAATCGATACTAGTAACTTGCACCGGTCTGGTTAATGAATAAAAAAGGCAACCAAACGTTTGTGGGCTTTATACTTTCGATTGGTATGGAATTTGTTTATTAATCAAACCGGAGAAATGTTAAAAAAAATATATTTTTAATTATTAATTAAAAACACCCTGGACTGAAATTGTTTTAGACAACCCATATGCAATATATTTATTGATATATTAAATTTAATATAAAATAAGTTTCATCCATTAACCAGCTCGGTGAAGGTCGTTGAATACCGGGATCTTAGGCTACAAGGCACGGTTCGATTCATCATCATCATGGCTAAAATAAAAACTTTCTAATATAAATAAATTATCTTCATCATCATTCTCTTGCCTTATTCCAATTTGTTTGGGGTCGGCCAGTGTGTTTTTCTTACATACTTCTATTTTACCTAATAAAAGTGCTCTTCCGAAAACTATCGTAACAGTAAAACCTGCATCGTCCCATCACAATGACAAACCGCAGTGCAAGACTAGTTTCGATGTAGCTCTATAAAAACGCTTCCGTATATGGAGACAGCTGTCTGTCACTGTTGTATAAAGTTATACAGGGTGTTACGGAAAGGGTATATACTAGAGATGAAACGGATAGTAGTTTGGCCGGATACCGGATACCGGATATTCGGCAAGCTGCTAGGCCGGAGCGCCGGATATCCGGCTGCCGGATATTCGGCCCTTTATTGCGTTGACGCGATCAGTTTGATTTGAATATTGGCGCGGTGAACGAGATCGGAAATATTCAGGCGCATTCGGGTCAAAAGAAAAACAAAATACAATTCCTAACGAGATTGACTTTTTTTTAAAGACATCTCGATCGCAATCACGACCCATACATTTGGTGGTCAGTTAATCTAAATCAGTACCCGCAGTTGTCAAGGTTTGCTAGAATCTATCTTTCAGCACCTGGCAGTAGCGTTTACAGCGAAAGGCTATTTTCAGAAGCTGGTCTGGTATACGAAGCCAAGCGGAGTCGCTTCTTACCAACAAACGCGGAAAATTTGGTATTTACTATTTATTCATCACAATTTGCCACTTGTTAATTTTGAGTATTAAACTAATAATTAATAAAACAAACGTTTTTGATGTGCGATTATTAAAATAAACGGTTCCATAACCTATTGGAGTATGATTTGCTTTGTGCAAAATAATGAGATTTTTTTAAATTTTACTATCCGGTGTCCGGCCGAATAGTGAAAACAAGGCCGGATAGGCCGGATACCGGATAGTTACCGGATATCCGTTTTATCTCTAGTATATACATACTATCGAACTGAACATGTTTCTCCGTTAGACAAACATCGTAATACCGGATAAAATATCAGCAGCTCCATACATTTGGGTCGAATATGGGCAGGAGATAATTTTTTCGCTATTAACATCGAGTTCTATATTAAGAATAAATTGCATGAATGGTTGTGATGTCATAGTTTTTATAGTGTCAAAGACTTCTCAGACAATAAATGTTAAAAATATGCTTGTGAAAATGTGTACGCTTAGCACTGTTAGGCTGTCCGCCCACGTTCGATAATCGGTGACCGATTTTTTGTAGGAGAAATATAGAACACACTGATATCATAGCTAAACATGTGGACTTTATAATAATACCTGACTGTAACAACTTTATACCATGTTTAAGGCAAATAAAGACTTATCTTATCTTATCAACAGTGCAACACACACCTCCTAGAAAAAGTTGGTCAGAAATCGAGGAAAATAATCAGAGGAAAAATAGGCCCGATTATCTGTCCTACAAAAAGTCTGACGTGGGCGGGCAGACTTAAGTAAAAACATGTTTCTTATTGTTTGTATTTTACCATCTTTTATACCATGTTTTTAAGCAAATAAATATTATTCCATTTAATTCGATTACCCATTCCAGTTTCGAGCAACTATCTCGTTCGGAGTACCCTCTCCGCGTCCAGACTCACGCCGAGGAAAACCCCGAGCCGCCTATCAAGCAGAAGAAGTCGGCGCAGTCGCTGCACGCGCTGGAGAAGAAACTGGTCGCGGCCAGCGATGACCTGGCTTTACGTGGTACGTACTGTACTGTGTCGGTGTTGTGCGGGCTGGGAGGGATATTTACGGAAGAACGGAATATGGAACTTCACTGATCATCTGCGTAGCCTTTTCCCAAATATGTTGGGGTCGGCTTCCAGTCTTACCGGATTCAGCTGTATACTATATTTTACATGTAGCGTCTGCATATCTGACCTCCACAACCCAGTTAGTGCTGGATACCCCTTGGTAAGACTAGTTGTCAGACTTTCGGGAGATTTACTGTTGGCACCCAGGACCAACGGCATAATACAAGCCGTGTCCAGGAGTACCGCTTTCTGAATCAAGCCCTTGATCCAGCTGCATAACGAGAGCCTCATCAGATATTGGTCGAGGCTCTTGGCAATTAAGCCATTGGCTGAAATATTATTATAATTCGTCTGTATTACATTTTCCTCGTTCTTGCAACGTTTTTCATTAATGCTTCTTCTCCAATTGGTTATAGCGTGATGTTATAACCATGGCCTATCCAACAATAAAATATTTTTTCAATTCGAACCAAATCTTCAGCTTTATAATATTAGTATAGATTGTAAGGGACTTGCCAGAGAATGTGCAGCAGCGTTCTCTGTGCTTTTGTAACAACCGTACTGCGATCGCCAACCCGCCTGCCAAGCGTGCGATTATGGTAAAACCCCCCCATGTTATGTCAATGTGGCGACACTTGGGGGGGCCTATGTCCAGCAGTGGACGTCTTTCGGCTGAAATGATGATGATGATAGATTGTATCCTTAAAATATTATTATAACTTATTTAATGTTGTGTTGCAGGTCTTAGTCGCAAGCACAGAAAGCGATTGCTCGCCAAGAGTCGCTCGGGAACTAGCATCGTGGAGGAAGTGGAGACCGTCCGGCAGAAGCTCAGTACTGATGTTACTGTGAGTCTTTCTTCTTATTACAAGCTTTTATTCAAATTGCCATGTTAGTTAGTACTTAAAAGACAAATCTTGCAACTGAATTTTAAACCAGTTCTCCCCAAGTGATTGAGCTGAAAGTTTGCACGCACCTTTGATTCTGGTGACAATACATTTTTTTAGTATACGCTGTCAGTAATGTAAACATGGTCGAACATTCTGAATCAGTACATCATTCAGAATCAGCCTATTTTATTCTAAAAGATGTGTTTGAGGGCAAATTTTAATTTTAAATTTCTAAAAGCTCCATCAGGGAGAATACAGGTGCGTTTTTATGTATTACGTCATTTAATGTTAAAGAAGAAGAGAGTAGCTTTGGCCCAGTGGTGGCAGCCCCGACTTACGAGCAGTAAGACGTGGGTACGAACCCATACAGGCGCATTACTTTGTGTAATTTATTTCATCACCGCTGCCCTCAAAAACGGTGAAGGAAAACATCGTGAGGAAACCGGCATGTCCTAGAACTAAAAATCCGAAGACATGTGACATCTACCAACCCGCACTGGGCGTGGTGGATACAGCGCACTGTCTCATAGAGAGGAGGCCTGTGTCCCAACAGTGGGAACATTATAGGCTGATGATGATGATGAATGTTAAAGAAACTAATATTTATCGAATACAGGTGTGTTCTTATGTATTGCCAACATCTAATGTTAAAAAAAAACTAATATATATCTTCTTTTACAGAACGGCGGTTGGCAAGTACAGACAGAGGAGCCCTCAGCAAAGAAACCGAAACAAAATACAACAAATAACGATATCAAGAAACGGAAGAACAACACAACTGACGCTAGCGACAAGAAACACAAAGGCAACGGCGACGCATCACACAAGCAACAACACGTCGCCAAGAAACAAAAAGTTGCCAAGGAAAACACTGTAGTTACTAAGTTAGATAGTTCTAAAAGTAAAGAAAATGGACAAAAGAAAGATAAAATAAGTCAAAATGGTCAAAAGATAAAAGTTAAGGAAAGTCAAAAAAGTAAAGAAAAAGTTACTACAGTTACAGAAAATGGTGTTAAGGAACATAAAAGTAAAATTAATGTTAAAGTACTAAATAATAAGACAGATAATAGCGTGACAGACAAGAGTAATAAGAAAAATAATGACAAAATACTGTTAAATGGCAAAAACAAGAAACTAGAAAAACCGAGCTCGCCAAAAAACGAAAATAAAAACGTGAAACTGGAGAAAAAACCAGCAAAAAATCCAACGTTATTAGTAAACAAAGTAAAAAAGTTCGAGAAAAAAACGGAAGGTCAAAAAAAAACTGAACTTCAAAAGCAAATGAGAAAAATAGACATAATGAACTCTGAAAATTTGGATACGCCGAAGAAGGTGAAATTCGCGTTAAAAAATAACTCGATGCAACAACCCGTGGACTATTACAAGAGTGTTCGGCAAAGCCCTAGTATTCCTTTCGATGGTGCAAAAAAACCTTCAAAGACTAATTTGAAGCCATCGACACCATCACCTATAAATCCTTTTTTTAAGAAGAAGTTAAGACTAAAACATTGAATTTTAGACTAGAAGTACAAATCTGAAGTCGACTGCAACTGCAAACCGCAAACACGTCCAATCACAATTGCATTGCCTAATTAATAACAGCCGCACAGGTCGATCTTCAAGATTGTACAGAGCTTTCCGAGGTCATTTCCTAGATGGGTGACCATTAGGGGACATAACGAGACCCCATCGTGTCTCCGAAAGTAAATTAAGCTCTGGTTCCCGGCTGTCGTTGCCAAAAAGTCTGACTGCCAATTCAAAAGGTCAGATAGGCGGTCGCTCAGACTGAAAGTCGACTCAGACTTGTTGGGTAAGATTCACCACCGACCATTCGTGCGCTTTCGTCTGACACGGGGATTGGACGGCATTGCAGTATGTAGTTGCAGCGCCATTGAAATTGTACTTTTAATTTATTTGACTAAAAAGTATCAAACAGTACATTTAAACCGGTTTTGCGTCTCTGGATAGATTAACTAACAGATAAATGGAAAAAAAACAGGCCAACTCCGAGGCGGACTCGCGCACGAAGGGTTCCGTACCATTATTTATAAAAATCACTTTTTTGTATGGGAGCCCCCTTAAATATTAATTTTATTCTGTTTTTAGTATTTGTTGTTATAGCGGCAACAGAAATACTTAATCTGTAGAAATTCCAACTGGCTAACTATCACGGTTCATGAGATACAGCCTGGTGACAGACGGACGGACGGACAGCGAAGTCTCAGTAATAGGGTCCCGTTTGACCCTTAGGTACGGAACCCTAAAAAAGAGACCTAATTTGTTGTGAATTATCTGGCTGACAAGTACACTGTTTATCCCTTTGGAGTATAGGCCGTGATGTTATCATTCATCATCATTTCAGCCGAAAGACGTCCACTGCTGGCCATACGCCTCCCCCAACGCCACATTGACATAAGGGGGGTTTTGCCATAATCGCCACGCTTGGCCGGCGGATGTTATGTTATCTGTTAATTATGTTACCCAGTGTTAGGAGAAGCAGGTCCTAATATTACAGACTATCACTAAGACCCACCCTTACCCGATTGCGGCGGAGCTCAGAAAGAGGGTAATGCGTTTATTGAAGAAATGTTTTCCTAATGCAAGGTGCATTTAGGAAGTCATTTCTTCAATAAAAGCTTCAGGAAAGCTATTTTCTACATTTTATCATGTCCGGGCGCGATCCCAATATGTCGTGACGATAGATTTATCGTTGGACGACTGTCGTCTCTAGCTGTTCCCATCATATCGACTCAGTTGACAATCTGTCGTTTCTGGAATAAAAAGTCGTGCACGACAGCTTTTCGTGTCGTGTCGTCCTATATGTGAACACTTCCATTAAAATAAGCCTTAAACGACACGATAATCTGTCGTCACGACATACTGGGAACGGGGCCTAACAAGTATTGTGTGTCTTTTAACAAAGGCATAAGGTTGAATTTGGCACGGTTAGATACTCTACATATATCTTTCTAGGTGTATTGTAATATTGTATCAGTTTTAGCATAATTCTAGTTATTTGTTATTGTGTAATTCTGAGATATATGTATGAAACGTTAAATTTATTCAAGTACTTAGAAAAATAAACTTTATTTTGATGTTTTTAATGTTCATATTCCTTTGAAATTTATGCTTCAATGACAGTTGTATAAAAGAATATGAACATTAAATCATACGAATAAGGTTCATTTTAGTGTACACCGCTGTAGTAAGCTTGAATAAAGTTCGATGTTTTTGTTGACTCGATAGATTTTAGTCTTACTAAATACTTAGTCTAAGAAAATAAGACAGAAAAAAATCCCAGTGATGATTTGTAGGATTCTTTTTTCAGTCTCTTATTTTTTTTGGCTAAAAGACATATTGTTTCCATTATGTATTGTATTGAACTTTTTAAATAAATTGAATATCAAGTTTTTCATGTTGAAAAGATATTTTATTGTTTTTTACCCATTGATCTGCTTAGTCTTTCCCAACAATGTTGGCGTCGGCTTCCAGTTTTACCGGATGCAGCTATGCATCAGTACTTGACATAAGGCGGCTGCCTATCTGACCTCCACAACCCAGTACTGGGTAGTACCTACAATAACTGCCATTTATTGTAGGTAAAAGATTTAACTTAATAAACGCAAGAAGACGTCCCGTGTAGTCTCTCGGATCATGAAATTAACTTCTTTTGTTCTACGAGTTCTTGAAATTCGCAAAAAAATTGAACTTTGTATAGGCTCTGACGCGATCAGCTGATATATATTCATGGTAAAACTAAAAAAAAAACTTTATAAAATTTTTTGTTTGCGTTTCGGTGGCACCCTGGATGGTTTAAATTCACAAATTAGTACGCTACGACCATTGGAAGCGGAGCAGCAATGAAAAATGTTGCGAAAACCCGAAGTTGTGCGGCCGGGACAGCTAGTATAAGTATAGATGAGAAACTACTACAAATGACAGCCGAGACCTACGGTTTCAGCGTGCTTCCTGAGGGGTCTATTTATGATGCGAACGGTCCCCCATCCACGGATTAACTTCGACCAGTGCTGCTTACACTACATTGACCCGTGCGGCTGCTATTACTTAGCTACCCATCTGCCTACCCTTTAGTATGTTGGGTTCGGCTTCCAGTCTAACTGGATGCAGCTGGGTATCAGTATTTTACATGGAGCAACTGTCTCGGTCTATCCGACCTCCACAACCCAGTTAGTAGGTACTGGGTAATTTGATACTCCTTGGTACTAGTTTCGGGCCACTGACTAACTGTAACGACTGTCAAAGATCTACAAATGACAGCCGAGGCCAACGGCTTAATTAACGTGCTTTCCGAGGCACGGAGGACACTCGGTATGTTTTAGGCGGTCACCCATCCACAGACCAACCTAGATAAGCGCAGCTTATCCTGAAGATCGACCCAAGCGGCTGTTATTATTTAGCCACGAGGTCCTCTCAGGGGCGTAGCTACCTACCGCCGTATTAATTATATGGGCCCCCCAAGCTACAGGGGCCCCCGACATGCGTAAGCAAAAATTAATAAAAACTTTAGAAAAACTAAAATCATCATCAGCTATAAATGATTTAATAAATCAGTTATCCGAAAACAGGCAAGGAGAGTGTAATACTTATTTCATTTGAATTGTTTGTAATAATTTTGGAAAAAGTGACAGAAAGATAATTATGATGAATAAATATTTCTTTTAATTTGATGCAAACATTTCTTTTTCTTTTGTGAGAAATCTTTACCCTTCCTAAGGGCCCCCAAACAAATTTTTATACGGGGCTCCACCAAGGCACGCTACGCCACTGGCTGCTTAATTAATTAGCTACCAGCAACACTAAAATACCTAAATAAAATAAACAATTTAAAAACTAGTAAGAAAGGTCACGTTTATTCCGATAAGAAACTATGAAATATAGGGTGACTGGCAATTAGTGACCGATACTTAAACACGTGATTGTACGCATGATAACAAACAACTTTCCCAAAGAAACATTTCTTTTTATACTCATTACTTTTCATCCCAAGCTGATAGGACTCAGGCCCACGCGCGGGAATATCATATGGCTGTTGTATTATCGTGATAAAAGTGAATGAGTAAAAAACGTGTTAAATGTCAGTTTCTATTACTAGTCACCCTATATGTAGTAAATATTTCTATGTAGATTGTAAGTATGTAGCAATACTGCAATAGGTAACTTCGTACGTGAGATAGTGAATAAACTAGAAAATCAACGTGTGTTGAATGCACCTGTTGACGGGCATGAATTATAATCATCATTTCAGCCGAAAGACGTCCACTGCTGGACATAGATCTCCCCCAAGTTTTCCCACATTGACATAACATGGGGGGTTTGCCATAATCGCCACGCTTGTCAGGCGGGTTGGCGATCGCAGTACGGTTGTTACAAAAGCACAGAGAACGCTACTGCCCATTCTCTGGCAAGTCCCTTAATCGCCTCTTACGACACCCACGGGAAGATATAGGATGGTGCTATTCTTTACGTCCGACACCATACAGAGCCATGAATTATAATATGCTGATAGAATACCTAGAGACTAAAAAGCTATACAGCCAGTTGGTACAAGTAGGTACCACTGATAAAGAAATCCTGATGGGTTCGATTCCCTAGTCGGCAAAGTGATATTGTAAATCATTCGTTGACCAGACTAGATATGTGCACTGTTGATGGTAAAAGGCTCGCCCTATATTAAACGCAACTTAAGCGTAACAGTCGGATGTAACTGTACCTACCATATATATAGGTACAGCTTTTTCTTTTTTTTATTCGGATGGGAAATCATCAAATAGATGGGATTTGTACTGACTAAAACCCATCCATGTTCCTTCTTAGCCCTTTCTGTTCTAGGGCCACGGTATCTCTTTCGAACAGTCCCACAGCCCTGGCAGCCATCGGCCCTCTCGGACCCCTTCCGATTTGTAGATTTAGAACCTTAAGGTGGAAGAGAAAAGGTGCCCGCGAAGTATATATTTTAGGCACACCTGACACCTCCTTCGAGGAAAAACTAAGATAAAGTGCGTAGCAAAGGGAAATGAGGGCGTGGGTCCCACAGTGGGACACACACAGTAGGTAGCCTTCGAACGCAGGTATAAGACACCAACTGTCTAACCTACCCTATCAAACTTTCACAAACAAAAACATTACAAAACGAAATTAAATGCAACCAAACCCTCGATAAAGAAACTACGCAACGAATTTCAGTGTTACTATTGGTAAAAAAAAACTATGCAACTGCGATAAGGGATAGAATATAGGGCGCCGGTTTGGAATAGTGACATATCGAACTCAACTGTTCCACATACAATACAATACAATGAAGTCCTTCATCGCTCTGTTCTGCTTCGCCGCTGCCGTGGAGGTAAGATTTAATTTTATTTACTTTCCTTTAAATTTTTTAACATATTTCAAAAAATTACAGTAAATTAAATTCAAAATAATGGATCTTAAGGACAAGGTTCCAAGTTACCTTCACCTTCTATTTTAATTATTCCAGAACAAAATCTTCATTTCCCGTAAAATTCCTGACTTACTTTTCATTTTAATTATTCCAAACTTCTTAATTTCCTGAAATATTCCTGTTTAACCATTTTGGCTTATAATGCATGTAAAAAAATAGACCTTTGACAGTCGTTACAGGTCGCCAGTGGCCCGAAAGTCTGACGACTAGTCTTACTAAGGGGTGTTGTATTGCCATGTACTAACTGGGTTGTGGAGGTCAGATAGGCAGTCGCTTTATGTATAAAACTGGTACTATATCATCGCCTTCATCTGCCTAGCCTTTTCCCAACTATGTTGGAGATCGGCTTCCAGTCTAACCAGATGCAGCTGAATACCAGTTTTTTGCATGGAGCGACTGCCTATCTGACCTCTACAACCCAGTTATTACTTTGTAATAGACGACTCTTGGTAGGACTGGTTCCTAGACTTCCAGGCTTTTGGGTACCTGTAACGACTGTCAAAGTTCTACAAATGACAGCTGGGACCAACGGCTTCACGTGCTTTCCGCGGCGCCGCACGGAGTTGCGATGTCTATCTCGGGGGCCATTCAGCCATTGTTACTAGATATTTACCTAAATAACCAAAGCAGTTCACCCACACTAATACATCTGTATTCCTTTCCAGGTAGCATACTCCCAGTACTACGGCTGTGGCTGTGGAGCTGCGCCCGCGCCGCTGATCCTGCCGGCTCCGGCCGCACTAGCGCCCGCCAACCCCTGCGCGGTCCCGCCTGCACTCGCAGCCCTAGCGCCCGCCCTCCCTATCCTAGCTCCCGCGCTAGCCAACACCATCTCTGCTTCAATAGCCGCGTCCCTGCCTCCTCTATTAGATGCTGCTCTACCAACTGTGTTGACCTCTGTTCTGTCTGCTGCTGGACCTCTGTTGGAAGCTGCTTTGCCTCCTGGCTGTGGTGCTTGTGGGTCTCCTTATGCGTTACCCGCTTTAGCTGCTCCTCTTGCCCTGCCCGCTCCAGCACCCTATGCTCTCCCCGCCCCAGCTCCCTACGCTCCCTATGCCATGCCTGCACCCTGCGCAGCCCCGACTGTGACCTACGCAGCCCCATTAGCTCCCCCGCCAATGTATGCCGCTCCTGCGTGCGGTTGTGCACCCACCTCTTGCTACTGTTATTAGAGTGTTGTTTGTGAAGTTTGAATAAATTGATTTTATTTTGAATTTTGTAGTTCTTATTTGTTTTTTTTCGTTTGTTATAAACTTGGACTTGGGTGTGTCGGTTTTGAGTATAAATGTGGACTCTTATACCCAAAAATTACCATGTAAGAGTGGAGAAAGACCAAAGAAACGATGGATGGACTGTGTGAAGGATGATATGGCAAGGAAGGTGGTGACTGGTGAGAAGACAATAATAGAGAAGTATGGAAGAAGAAAACATGCTGCGCCGACCCCAAATAAATTGGGTTAAGAGCAGGAGGATGATTATGTGTGCTTAGCCCAAGCTTGTAACTGGTGAAGAGTTGGTCTGCTTGCTCGCGGTTGTAAAGTAAAACTTTCAATAGAGTGCTGTAAGCGACTGTCTGTCCAAACGGTACTGGAACAAAGCAGCTATTCTATTTACTATATTATTTTGTTGATCGTTGTAAAGTATATAGCTAAGTTCCTTTTATGAAATAAAAGAAGATTTCTTGTGTATAGGAAGGGAAACATCCATCCATCCATCTGAAAATTAAAAACGAAATCACTACCAACTTTACCAAGACAAAATAACATCACGCCTGTAATCCCAGAAGGGTTGGGCAGAACAGTAGTGTGCCTAAAAGTACACCCACATTTCGCCAGTTTTAAGTCCCATGTAATAAGGGGCGAACTTATTGCCATCAACCGGGTACAAATCCAGACCCCATGGCCGCTGCTACTGAAAATTTCCTAATGGAAAACTCTATACCTAGCACTTTTCACGAGCTGGGATTCGAACCCAGGACCAGATGCTCATCAATCGCGTTTACGAACACTGGACCAATGCGGTCAGTTACCAAGCTATTTAAGTTTTTAAA
Source organism: Cerastis rubricosa (assembly GCA_949152445.1). Lineage (NCBI taxonomy): Eukaryota > Metazoa > Arthropoda > Insecta > Lepidoptera > Noctuidae > Cerastis > Cerastis rubricosa. The sequence continues at coordinate 2,004,483 of OX424552.1, forward strand.
CCGACATGGTCACTAACACTGAAAATGGTATATTTACCATTTTTACTTGGGTCATTTAGTTCCCTTCAATATGGTAAACTTGAATGATGGCTGATACATGCGTCATGTTGGCGAACGGGCGCTGTCAGTCTTCTCTTAGCTGCCACGGTTTATTTGAAATTTATTTTTAATTACTTTATTTTTGGATTACTGATTCAATCTTTTACTCTGGACGCTCTTAACTTGCCCGTATATCTACATCGTTCTCAAATATTTGTAATTCTTAACATGAATGATGTAACCAAGATTTGTAACATATATTGATTTAAAGAGTGTCCATGGAGTTTCTTGCCTATTTTTCTCCATAGAGATGTACTGTACGCTTTGGAATAGGCAACTACAGTACTTTCACAAGTTATTATGCCTTGTGACTGAGACTGTAGCTTCACGTTTTTTTTGTTTTAAGACTTTCAAAAGTGCCTGTAATGGTCTAATTGAAATAAACGCTTTGAGTTTACCATTTGTTTTGAATTCCCGATATTACGGCGCTGTTGCAAACACCATGATCACGGATAAACTAAATAAAACAAATAGTAAACATGGTAAATATCGTGTTTTCAGTGTTAATGATTATGTTAGTAAGGTATCGTGTTACCCAGAAACTGTGTAGTGTTGTGAAGGTCACGTAGGCTTCATTTCAAATACTGTATTAAGCTGCATCCAGTTAGGCTGGAAGCCGACCCAAACTTAGCTGGAAAAAGGCAAACAGATGATGATGGTCCAAATAAATTTTACCAAGATCAACAAATAAAAAACTCAATATAAATTAATAAAATCATTTAATAAACTTTGGTTACAGAATTTAAACAGGGCGTTAAATTCTTAACAATGCATGATCGGCCGGCGCTTATTCGCGCGCTTTTTTGTGTCAAAGACAAAAATGGCGGAACGGGCGCTAGGCCGGACCCACAACCAACATACAACGAAATAAATTGAACCCCCGACTATTTAGTGGTTCTTAGGTCTGCTTGGATCACAAATCACTACTTAGACTTTTTGGCAATTTTGAGCTTTTTTGAAGTATTCTACCAAAAAATCATTGAACGGCGTTGAAAACCAGTTTATGTAGATCTCTCATTCTACGAGAAATCTATACAAAACGAGGTGCATGTTATTCTGGAAATGTATTGCTTGATGTGTACTTTCGAGCGAGAGCTCTCACTTTGTCTCTCTCGAGACATCTCGATAGAAAAACCGAAACGAGAAGGAGAGCAAGCGAGGATCACTGAGGCTAGATGAGAGGTACTTTAAACACTCTCACTCGCCTCGGAGTGTCTTGGCGAGAATATACAGACTACAAAACAAATTTATTAAAAAAAAAACAGCATGGGGCACTACAAAAAAATATATATATGTTGTTTTATACATTTTAAGGTGTAGGTATTGCACTTTTGTAAGAAACAGCAGATTTTTTTAAATTTCGACGAAAGTTTTATATGTGAAGGCTTGAAAAGATGACAAGAAAAAGAACGAAACTTTTATGAGTTGTGATGCAAGTAGACCTTGCACAAAAATTCTTAAGAAGAAACTGCTAAATGACTTTTGATTCGGACAGGCTGTAAGATTTTTTCAAAACATCTAGTTATACTTGTGTATCTTCTAAAGCATTTCGTACATTTATAATGTAATCACTTAAATTAACATTTGGTGTTTTCTAGTCACATTTCATTTAAAATTATATTTATTTACATTTGTACTGGAACTTACGAGTGACATACAGTACAGACGCCACAGCATATCAATTTTCGACAACCTTGAACCTATTTCTTTAAAAATAAAGTTGAAAATCTATTAAAGAAATTTGACAGATTGTCGTAGCTTGATTTGCTGGCGTATGAACAACGGCTAGGATTTGAAATTAGGACCGTATATCTTATAGGAAATTCTTAGCCGTTGAGCCATTGATGCTTTTCACAGTAAGCTCTTTTTAAGGTTAGTAAAAATTATTTAAATTAACAATTTTATCATATTTTTTTTATTTGCGACAAGTATAACTAAAACCTACAAAAGTACAGCCAAAGAAACAAATTGTTTACCAACTTAAATTGTTCGTATTTCAAATCACATACGACAAAATTACATAGTGAGTCAATCTGCTAAACATTCAATTTCTCTGACTATAAAAAATAATATTCTGTGAAAAACCGACTAAAACAACATTGAATATGGAGTCGGGGGAGTCATAAAAATTAAAAAACTAAAATAAAACAAACTAATACTAAGATATGCATTAAATAAGCGACTAAAGTCGTTTGGGGAGGACATTTTGTGATGACCTATGGGAAAATAGTATCCATCTTTGCTGAAAGATGGCAATTATTCTGTTCTCTGTAACATACCTGTTTTACCTACAAATCTTATACAAGGTATTATCCAAATAATGATATATGAACAAGCAAAAGGAGTATTTATTTATATAAACTTCATGTACAATAATGGTACATAGGCGGACTTAATGCCACAAGGCATTCTCTACCAATCAACCTTTGGCTTAAATACGACAACATTGTGAAGTATACATATATGTACGGGTGGTTCCAGGTCTGCCTATCCCCATGAGAATAAGGCGTGAGTATGTAATTGAAATAACTAAAGACTGTAGTCATCATTTTGAATAACTTTTACCATGGGACCAACAAAGAAATTCAGCTGCTCCCTACATTCTGTTTAGTTATCTAGTACTAATAATAAAGCTGAAGATATTGTTTGTTTGCTTGAACGCGCTAATCTCAGGAACTACTGGTCCGATTTGAAAAATTCTTTCAGCGTTAGATAGCCCATTTATCGAGGAAGGCTATAGGCTATATATCATCACTCTACAACCAATAGGAGCGGATCAGCAATGAAAAATGTTGCTAAAACGGGGAAAATGTGACGCAGACGAAGGCGCAGGACAGCTAGTACAAACATAAACGTACAGAGCAACTGACTTTGAATCTTTTCCAATAGCAAAAGCTGTTCGTAATATATATAACATAACATCACGCCTGTAATCAACGATGGGTTAGGCAGAGCTGTACCAAAATGTACGAGCCCTTTTGAAGTCAGTTACTAAAATTACACCTTGTGAAGATGGCATGCATAATTCCTTTGGAACATTTCCAGGGTAGATGGTGGATGAAACACGAATGTCACAAAGAACAGAAACATTTTATTCCCCTGGAACATGACCAGGGTTTTCAGGTAAGGGTACCTACACCCCAAATTGTCCCCCCCAAGGTTATACCACAGTTTGAAACGCTCAACAGCCATAGACTGTTGTTCTGACTAGAATGTTGATCAATATTGAATTCTAATATATTTGAACGAGATTCGAAAATACTCAGATCATCACAACGAAATAACGACGACGGTGTTAAAATGTCGCAAGGAGATTGAGTGTGCAATCGGATTTTGTACTTTCAGTGATAAGTCGAAAGTTGAAATTCTAATAGCATGCTCAATCCCTTTAGGCATTTTTTTCACCGTCGATTAATTATAATTATTGAGGTAATATTTAGGTTCCGCAGAACCTATTTTAAAAACTTAACAAGGGATTAAAGAATTTTAATTTATTTTAGGTAAGTATGTTTAGAAACTTTTTTGAAGGATAAAAGGGCTAGAAATTTTTTGTGTAATAAAAAATATTGCTGATTTCATTTATATTGATCTGAGCATGGTTTTGACAGACAGGGGAGCGATTTTATGACTCTTTCTGTGGATCTAATCTAGAAAACAGCTCTAATTTGTGCAATAATTTAACTTGTAATACTATCAAGTAGACGGAATTGTAAAATACTACTTATTTACCTAAAAAATCAGTCAATTTGTAAAATATACTAACTAGTTTGTGAAAGATTAAAAAGTTGGCCTAAAATAATCACTGAATTGCAAAAAAAAAGAATATAAAAATCCAGTGTTGCTAGCTCAAAATTGCGATGTTTTTCTCTTTGAGCACACAACCGCCCCCTGTCGCAACAAGCAGAAGGCATCAAACTGTGGCGTCGCTTTTTTTGAGACTGAATAACTGTGTTTACACACTGGCTTGACCTTTCGATCATCAGTCTAAGCTTTATCCAATGACCTATGATTGCTTCTTCGACTGACAATGGCCAACAATGGCCTGCCATGGTCGGCCAAAGTGTTAACGCAGAGAAAAATAATAGTAATTATTATATAACTTAAAATACTAATTTGGCAACTATATTGCACTAAGATCTAAATTAAAAATAACAATGGCTCCAATATGACACGATTTTGTATGCGTTGACACTCTTAGGTTAAGCGATGCTTCTCGAGGTATGGATTTGGATGGGTGGGTTTGTAAACATGGCGGAAAGCAAGCTTAAAAGAAGTTTAGGATTGAGATTTAAAAGGATATAGGACCCTTTTTAATTTAGTCAGCAAAACCATTGACACTTAAAACGGTTATTTACCATTTGATTTGTGTTCGCGATATTTTGACAATGTTGCAAGCGCCATGATCACAGATGAATTGATAAAAATTTTAAACATGGGAAAAATCCCGTTTTCAATGTGAGTTACTATTTCAGTTTAAAAACGTATGGTTATCTAAACTTAACAAAAATATTTTTTTTTATATTTGGATCCATCCCCGAGAAGTCTTCTTTTGGCACAAAATATGCCATTTTAAGGCACTTTCTATAATATCGTATTTAATGAGTGTCAAAATATGTAGAATGTCGAACATGACTGAATTTATTTTAAAAGGCATAGGCAAAGTAGGATAGTTTTTATATCACCTTAAAACTAAACTAAGTTCGCCTTAGTCTAGATAAGGATATGCCTGTTTTCAACAAAACGCGAAAACGGACATTTTACTATAAAAAAAAAAGAATTATTATCATTCTTAATAATCATTGTTGAACAAAAATAAAGTAACCAATCTTTTTGGTCGAAACAAAAAGAAATTACTTGCTACAAATGGATATTTATTTTAATTAATTACCAGGAGGTCAGATAGGCAATCGCTCCATGTGAAATACTGGTATTCAGCTGCAACCGGTAAGACTGGAAGCCGACCCTAACGTAGAGGAAAGGCAGGCAGATGATGATGATGATGAAATAAACCAGAATGACTATTCAGGTTCCAACATTCTACATATTATAAGGTTTTATTATCCTCACCAATGAGATGTTTCACAAATTATAGCTTATTTTAAAACAGTTCCCTTACCCATAAAAATTGTAGAAACACGAACAGAATAACATTTATATTGATGAAAAAAAAAAACTTTTAAAATAATATTGCACCACTTCTAAATAACATATTATCGCGCCCGCATTCCTTAATCGGGTAATCAGAGTTGTGTATAATATACCTTCTCGCGATCGAGCAGAAATCTAAACTCCGGGCTGCTCCTGAGAGAGTCCTACTGGAAAAACCCAATGGCCCCCTATTCACAAACGCTCGGTTTCGATTTCGATCCGATATGTCTTGTTATATATCTTGTTTTGGCATTACGAAAGCGAGCGAGATAGACATACCACTTTCCGAATATTTGTGAATACGGGGGCTGGAAATTGAACCTTTGGGGTCCTAACCCCAAAGGTTCAATTGTGATCAGCAGTCACATTTCTGACCACTACACGAATATGGCAGTCAACTTTTAAAATACATCATATTTTATTTATTTTTGTAAAATAGTAGAAACATGTTTATGTCAAATGATATTTTTTTTATATCTGAAGTCATAACTATGACAAGGATGCGATATTTTGAAGTGGTCCAATTATTATTGATTGATGTATCCTTATCATTGATAGCAGCGGTGGCCCAGTGGTGGCAGCCCCGACTTACGAGCAGTAAGCCGTGGTTCGAACCCAGTCAGGCGCATTACTTTGTGTTATTTCATCACTGCTGCCCTCAAAAATGGTGAAGGAAAACATCGTGAGGAAACCAGCATGTCCTAGAACTAAAACTTCGAAGACATGTGACATCTACCAACCCGCACTGGGCCCGCGTGGTGGATTACAGCCCACTCCCTCTCATAGAGAGGAGGCCTGTGTCCCAGCAGTGGGAACATTATAGGCTGATGATGATGATGTATCATTGAGAAGTGACGATATTAACATTATAGAAAAAATCATATTAATAATATCACTATCATTGGATACTATAAAAAACGGGATTTTTACCAATTTTACTATTTGTTTTGATTTCCCGATATTTCGGCGGCTTAATATCCCGTTTTCGGTGTTAATGATAGTGATAATGACCATGTCAGTTTAAAACGGAATAATACCAGCCTATTTCTATCCCACTGCTGGGCTAAGGCATCTTCTCACACAGAGAAGGCAAGAGCACACACTTGAAACTTATCACTGCTCTTGCTCAAGACGGGTTGGCGATTTACAAGTCCAGGTTTCCTCACGATGTTTTCCTTCACAGATGTCAGTGATGTCTAAAATAAACTTAGCAAGTACATATGAATTGGTACTTGCTCGGATTTGAACCCGTAACCTCAAGAGGTCTTAGTCATTTGGCCATTACTGCATTTTTAAATGCGAAAAAATTATTAAAAAAATATATATTACGTTTTTTCCTGCAGGGTACGTCATTTAAACCATAATGCTTATATTTCGTTTTGTTATACACTTTCAAAATAATAAATGTGACGTCAAAATATGACATCATACTGATGCAATACTTTTCTATGACGTTGATATTGTCGTCACTTGTCGTCTATCATGTTTCAATCAATTTATCAATGCATGAACTTGTGGAGTTTCAAAATTTCATAACATCTCGCTTGTGTTAAAAAGTATGGGCACAGGTGTATTTTACCTATACTCTATTTTTCGACTGCGCCCATATTAATGCCGAATATTTGTAAATTGTGTTGTCACTATTCCCATGTTTCTCTATTAATAAACTGAAGACAAAATTCACTGGGTCTTTAATAAAAATTTTAACGAACACTTACTTGTGGTACTTACTAATGGCATTGATAAATTGCATAAATATAATAAATTTATTTCTTCTAATGCATTTATAATGAAAAAACGCCTACTAAAATGAAAAACGAATACCCCAGTAGAAAAAAAGATACAAAATACTGGGTATTTTACGTAAAATTCGCGACAAACAAAAAAGACAACTGATATTTTGTAAATAAAAAATTAAACTCCCAAGCTAGGAACAGACTTGCAACACGCTACACCAAAGACAACAGTCATAGAGTGTCACAATTGTATCCCTTAAGTCCTTTCATAGTTTATTTAACACAAGCTATTAAATCGACGTTCAAAAAAAAATTTTCTACAGTAGTCTTTCCTTTTTGGCTACTGAGCCGATGTCGACTATTCAGCCAACGTCACGATCAATCGTTGTATTAACCGTCAGGTTTGCCAACATAACAGCGAGCGAAAAATAAACTGTGAAGGAACTGTCAATACATTTCTCCTTCATTCTTCTTTACCCTGGAGGCCATCCCATCTGCCTTCCTCCGAGGACATGTAGATGTAGGTGGTACACGGACTGTGCGCCGTCTCTGCCGTTGTTGACGACGAGGCGCCAGCCCGAAGGTGCCCGAGCAGACCCGAGTGAGCGGGCTACGAGCATTAGGTGTCCGAGTAGCTGGAACGGAAGGTTTGGAGTTGTTAGATGGTCATTTGGTAGAAGATTCTTTACTGAAACAAAAATCACGCTTGTGATCCCTCAAGGGGTTAGACAGAAGAGTGCGCTTACGTACGGAAACCTAAACTACACCAGTTAGGTTTCATCATTATCATCAGCCTGTAATGTTCCCACTGCTGGGACACAGGCCTCCTCTCTATAAGAAGGAGTGGGCTGTAATCCACCACGCGGGCCCAGTGCGGGTTGGTGGAAGTCACATGTCTTCGAAGTTTTAGTTCTAAAACATGCCGGTTTCCTCACGATGTTTTCCTTCACCGTTTTTGAGGGCAGCGGTGATGAAATAAATTACACAAAGTAATGCGCCTGCCAGGTTTCGAACCCACGGCTTACTGCTCGTAAGTCGGGGTTGCCACCACTGGGCCACCGCTGCTTTCTCTCAGTTATGTTATGTTTAAGTCCCATGCAATAGGAGGCGAGCCTATTGTCACCAACCGAGCACAATTCCAGACTCTGGGCTGCTACTAAGAAATCCTTGTTGGGAAAACCTAATAACCTTTTACTGATCCGGGAAAAGAACCCAGGTCCTCATACTCAACAGTAGCGCTTGCGACTATGAGACCATGATCCAATTCAAATAAAGTGAAAAACAGATAGACTCTACAAAAAGAAGATACTATGGTCGGTCTTTTTCTACCGCGGTTTAAGTAGCGATCAATCGATCTATTAGTAGAGGCGCTCGTGGCTAAATAATAACAGCCGCACCTTTAATGTTAAGCCGTGCTTGCCGAGGTTGGTCCGTGGATGGGTAACCATAATTAAATACTGAGTTTTCTCCGTGCCTCAAAAATCACGTTAAGCCGTTGGTCCCGGTTGTCATTTGCAGATCTTTGACAGTCGTTAAGAGTAGTCAGAAGCTAAAAGTCTGATATCCAGTCTTACCAAGGGGTATCGTATTACCCAGTTACTGGATTGTGGAGGTCAGATAGGCAGTCGCTTCATGTAAAATACTGGTACTCAGCTGCATCCGGTTAGACTGGAAGCCTGTGCTGAGTTCCTGTATTCGATACCCGGTTAGAACAAAATGTTATTGAGATTTTTTTACGAGTTTTTGTTTTATATACGGTTTATATACAAATGCCTCGTCTCCCTAATACTCGTAAGTGAAACCTAAACCGTCATTATTCCTGAGTGTTCAAGTAAAGCGCAGCGGTGAGAGCAGCGGTGGCCCAGTGGTGGCAGCCCCGTTTTACGACCAGTAAGCCGTGGGTTCGAACCCAGGCAGGCGCATTACTTTGTATAAATTATTTCATCACCGCTGCCCTCAAAAACGGTGAAGAAAAACATCGTGAGGAAACCGGCATGTCCTGGCTAGAACTAAAAATTCAAAGACATGTGACATCTACCAACCTGCACTGGGCCCGCGAGGTGTATTACAGCCCACTCCCTCTCATGGAGAGGAGGCCTGTGTACCAGCAGTGGGAACATTAAAGGCTGATGGCCTGATGATGACGATAATACAAGTAAAACCGGGGGCAACAACTTGTAAAACATAAATTGACTGAATAGTGAATGCCATATGTTACTTTATTCATTCATGTTTGTTTTCATTTCTAAATTCTAGATAAAAACAGAATTTTTTATAAACTTTTTAAATGCGCCGCGGTGCTATCGCTATCAGTAAATTCTTCAGACAATCTTTTGTTAAATGTTTACACACCTCTTTTGCGCAATAGATAACAAATTATTACTAATTAATTGATATGTTTTTGTATTAGAAATTAATAAAAGCATTCATTTCTCAAGATATATAACATAACGCCAGTAATCCTCGAAGGGCAAGAGAGGTCTACCTAATCTATATCTATACTTACTAATAATAAAGCTGAAGAGTTTGTTTGTCTGCTTAAACGCGCTAATCTCAGGAAAAAAATCTCCGATTTGAAAAATTATTTCAGTGTTAGATAGCCCATTTATCGAGGAAGACTATATATAATCACGCTACGACCAATAGGAGCGGAGCAGCAATGAAAAATGTTGCGAAAACGGGGAAAATGTGACGCAGACGAAGTTGCGCGGGACAACTAGTACATCTATAATTTCTCGCGTGTCCTGTAGGTACAGAATTTTTAGTTCTAGTACACGTCAATCCCTGTAATCCCAGAAGGGTTACGCAGAGGTATATCTAATAGGACGCACACACTTCGCCATTGTAATAGGGGGCGAGCCTACCATCTACCGGGCACCTCTACGGGCAATTCCAGACTCCGTAGCTGCTACTGAGAAATTCCTATTGAAAAACTCAATAACACTGCCTGACCTGGGAATCTAACCCAGGACCTCTTGACTAACGAAATACCATTATAACACTAAAACGGGATATTTACCATGTTTACTATTTGTATTAATTTCCCGATGTCTGTATGTTGGTCTGCTCATAAACACCCACCCGCAATGTTTATCCGTGATTATGGCGCCGAAATATAGGGAACTCAAAACAAACAACCTTAGCCCCTTCACTATAATAACACTTGCAACGGGATATTTACCATGTTAACGTGGTATATATCCCGTATGACTATGTCAGTTTAAAAACTTAGCCCCTTCGCACATGCGGCTTCCCTGGTAGCTCATAAACGGCAAAAATGTGTCTCAACCTTTTTTTTCTATTCTTTTAAATCCGATGTTTTACAATCGTTTTTAAGAGCGTTTATACCCTACGGCATTTCATACAAACTTTCAAGTAGTTATTTTCCGAAATGACTGAACAGATTTTAATGAAACTTCCTACGCTTAAGCAGTATACATAGGTCTAAAAAGTTACTAAAAAAAGAAATGTCTTTTCAAAATGAAGATAATTGGAAATTTCTGTTTCTGTAGATAATAAAAAATCGGTCTAATTTAGCTGTAACATTATTTTTCGATTTTTTTTTAGTAACTATTTAGACCTATGTATACTGCTTATGCGTAGGAAGTTTCCTTAAAATCTGTTCAGTCATTTCGGAAAATAACTACTTGAAAGTTCGTATGAAATGCCGTAGGGTATAAACGCTCTTAAATCATTACACTTTTTGTTTAGAATAGTTACAGCACGGATGACAATATTTGTGTCACTTGTTTTATCTAGTCTTTTTGTGACATTTTGTTTTTGTATAGACTCTTTTACTTATTTGCCGATTGTTTGTAAATGTGTGGACATTGAAGGCCTTATAGATTCCTAGATCCTTGGTAACTTTTTATCTCGTTCTACGTTTTGTAGTAAGCAACGACTTATTGTCGGGCCTACGATGTCCTCCCATACTTAAGTACTAACGCTGTAACAGAAATATTGTAAAACCAAATGATTTTAAAAGAGTAACCATGGAGTTTCTTGCCAGTTCTTCTCCATAGGAAACGAACAACCCGAACCGAGCACCTTTTTGTCGACGTTTTAGTGCCCATGTAGGCCTATGTGGAGGTTGAGCGTGCGCTCCGCACGCTCAACCTCGTAGACGTCGATATATTTAATTGTTCTCTGAGTGAGTTCACAAAAAATGTATTGTTTGTAATTAGTTACAAAATTTAATATTGTTATGGTGTACACTATCGCATTAGGTAAACCTGTAAAGATAGTCGTAAGATGGAGAAAATAAATAAATAAATGTAAAATAAAAATATTTTGATTATGAACAGTAATCATGGTAAATTTCCCGTTTGCAGTTTTAATGATAGTGTTAGTAACAATGTCAGTTTAAAAACTTACAACGAAATACCTGTAGAAAAATTGCTTTTCGTAAAATAACTTCTGCCCGTAATTATAGCAGGCAGATATGACGACACGGTAAAACAGTTGCGCGCTAAATTCCTTTCTTATCAACGATGTCGTTATCAGTGGCGTGCCTCGTACGTTAGTCACGGCCGATCAAAGAAAACGTAGAAAAATAGCTAATCGATGTTTGATTGTTTTTGTGAAGAATATTAGGGGAGACTCCAGTCTGACCAAGGGGTTTCGTATCACCTATTACTAACGGGGTTGTAGAGGTCAGATAGGCAGTCGCTCCATGTAAAATACGGGTATTCAGTTGTATCCGGTTAGACAGGAAGCCGACCCTAACATGGGAAAAGGCTAGGCAGACGATCTGCCACCAAGTACCATCACACCTATGATACCCTGAACAGTTAAGCAGAGGTACCTTATGTTAGAGTGGAAACTCTTTGCTGATCAATGTGACACCTAAATAAAATAATTAAGAAGAAGTTTGGTTGTCATGTTGACTGTTAAAAAATAGAATAGAAAAATATCCGTTAGTAAGAAAAACTATTGTTTGGAAGTTTTCTACGTTTTTAATTGTACAATAATATATACTCAGTTCTGGAACTTGTTTTATGAATTATAACGACTAAATTCCTGATGCCACCTTTTTGTGTCATTTCACTAACCAAAGAAATCTCTCGCTTCAATTGGTTATGGGCCCAGATCACACGACATGGAGCTTAGTAAAATTCAAATATCAAAACTTGATGGTAACAACTGGGTATCATGGAAGTACCGCATGTCGGCGCTGCTGCGAGGCATGGACGGTCTCATGGACATTGTACAAGGCAAGACACGAAAGCCTGAGAAGCCTGCTGTGAGTGGTGGCACTGGTGATGCTGCTGCTGAAGAGGTATTGGCTGTGTATAAGAAAAACTTAGGAGAGTACTTGAAGTTGGAAAGTACTGCTCTGTTATTGATAACAAACAATATTACGGATGAAGCTCTTGACAAGGTGGCATCAGGAATTTAGTCGTTATAATTCATAAAACAAGTTCCAGAACTGAGTATTTTTTTTTGTACAATTAAAAACGTAGAAAACTTCCAAACAATAGTTTTTCTTACTAACGGATATTTTTCTATTCTATTTTTTAACAGTCAACATGACAACCAAACTTCTTCTTAATTATTTTATTTAGGTGTCACATTGATCAGCAAAGAGTTTCCACTCTAACACCTTCTCTCAATGTGAAGACCTACAAGCTTTCCAAGCTTCATTAGCCTTGGCCTAGCCATTGGCTTAGTGAGCATATCTGCCAGCTGTAGCTCACTGCAGATTCTATTCACATGTAGCTCTCCATTCGTGACTAGTTCTCTCACAAAGAAGTGCCTGGTCCTTATGTGTTTGGTTCTGCGATGGAACTCGGGGTTTACTGCCAGTCTTACCGCTGCTTCGTTGTCTACGTGTAGCACGGGCAAATCGTCCAAGTTTGTAATACCCCGTAGAAGGCGAGCAAGCCAAATGCTCTCTCTTGCTGCCTCGCTGGCGGCTACTATTTCAGCTTCCGTTGTTGAAATAGCAACGCTTTGCTGTCTCTGGCTAAGCCACGATACAGCACCTCCAGCATACAGACAAACAACTCCAGTTGTTGACCTTCCTGTAGCTACATCGCCACCATGATCCGCATCGCTGTAGCACTCCAAATTTTTATTGCTTCTTTTGTAAATGATGCTTATATCTGGTGCATATTGTAAATATCTAAGTATGCGCTTCAATCGCACGCAATCTCCTTGAGTTGGTTTCTCTAAACTTCTTGAGACCACACTCACTGCGTACGCGATATCAGGTCGAGTCCCGACCATCAGATATGCTAGTGCTCCGACTACTTGTCGGTAGTTACTCAGGAAGTAATCGTCGTTGTTTTCAGCTTTTTGAGCAACACTTTCCTTCACAACCGGCGTACTTACGGGTCTGCAATCCTGCATTCCAAATCTTCTTAAGATTTTCTGCACAAAAGAGGTCTGATGTACTCTTATGTCGCCTTCTCTGACATCAATCTCCAAACCCAAATAATAGGATATTGGTTTAGTTGTTATGTCAAAACTTCCTTTTAATTCATTGATAAACTCATCAATAAGCTCCTGACTTGTCCCAGCCAAGAGCCCGTCGTCCACATACAAGGCTATTATAAGCTTTCCCGTAGGTTTCTCTCTAGTGAACAGACATGGGTCTGCCTCACTAACCACAAAACCTGTCTTCTTGAAGAAATCCAGTATACATTTGTTCCAACAACGTGGAGCCTGTTTTAAGCCGTATAGACTTTTCTTTAAAAGACAGACTCGGCTGTTCCGTCATCATAGCCCTCTGGTTGTCTCAAATAAATTTCTTCATCAGATAAAGACCCATACAAGAAAGCTGTTGATACATCAAACTGACTCAATTTCATGCCTTCACTAGCAGCTACACTGAGTACAGCTCGAACTGTTGTCATCCTGGCTACAGGGCTGAAGGTCTGGTCATAGTCCTGTCCCTTTTTCTGGCGAAATCCCTTTGCCACCAAACGAGCCTTAAACTTGTCTACTGTCCCATCAGGGTTTAGCTTTACCTTGTATACCCATTTACAGGGAATAGCTTTGCGATGTTTGGGCAATTTCTCAAGAACCCACGTTCCATTTTCTTCCAGAGATTTTATCTCCTTGTTCATAGCTTTGCGCCACAAATCTTTATCCGAGCAAGTAACTGCGTCCTTATATGTCACTGGTTCTGGGTGACTGTCAACGCTGGTATCGACATGAGTCACATAATCGTTGAATTTTACCGGGCGTTTGAGGAGTGATCGATCTCTGAGTTGCATGACACTTCTTGCCAACTCCTCTATGACCTCACTCTCATTATCCTCATTCTCCCCCCCTAATTCAACAGATTCGTGGTCAGACACGTCTAGCCGCGCATCCTCAAACTCGGCTTCATCACTACTTATAACAGGAGTATTAATAACACCTTGACCTCTGTCTAAAGGTGATTCCTCGTGTATTTCTGTCACAGGTGTATGTGTCTCATTATAAGTCTTTCTCACATACAAAGGTACTTCCAGTTCTTGTACCTCTTCGATTGTGCCTTCATCTTCTAAATTAGAGTCCAGTGGTCTTTCATCAAACGTGATATCTCTGGACCTAATTAGAGAGTTTGATTCTTTATGCCAAAGCCTATACCCATCATCGTTGTCATAGCCTATCAATATGCACTTATTTGCCTTCTTCTGCATCTTTTTCCTTCTCTGTTTAGGAACATGCACGTAGCAAGTTGAGCCTATTATCCTTAAATGTTTAATTTGCGGTTTCTTCCCAAACCACAACTCAAACGGCGATTTGTAGTCAACAGTAGTTGGTCCCGTTCTATTTAAAATATAAGTAGCTGTATATACCAACTCTGCCCACAGAACTTGACTAAGCTCCTCATGAGCATGCATCATTGCTCTTGCCATCTCAACAATTGTCCGGTTATCCCTCTCACTACACCCATTCTGTTCAGGCGTATAAGGCATAATTAACCGTTGTTGAATACCATATTTCTTCAACTCTTGTCTGACTTTCTCTTTATCGAACTCGCCACCGTTATCACTCAAAATCTCTTTGATGGTATGTCCTGCCGATTTCGCTTCAGCTAACATTTGACTCATCTTCTCAGGGACTTCTGATTTCTGTTTCATGCAATAAACATAACGGTATCGAGTGTATTCATCCTTAAAGAGTACGAAATACCGGAATTTGGAACAAGATGGAGGAAACGGACCACATACGTCCGAATGTATGCGTTCTCCTGGACTTGTTGCTTTTTCACGGACACCAAATTTCCTTCTATGGGTTTTTCCGAAAATGCATCCTTCGCACAAACTTCCACCATCTTTGGTTTTGAGATTCAACTCTTTCTCAATAATTCTCCTTACATGGCGTTTATCTTGGTGTCCCATGCGCTCATGGTATAGCTGTAATGTGTCTTCTTTCTTCACAGTATCCAGCTCTAGTGTATTCAGTACACTACCTTTAGGTTGGACTGGCCTACAATTCAACTTAAATAAACCACCATGTTTTTGTCTGCTTCCAGTCATTGTCAGTTTCTCCTTGATTTTCAATAAGCAAGTAGTGACACGTGACTCAAACAAACTGTTTGGATTCAAATCCTGTGCTGCCAGCACTGAAAAGAGGTTCTTAGTAACTGTAGGAACATACCACACATCCTTCATTAGAAACTTGCTTTTCTTTGATTTCATTAAAATTGTTCCTTTTCCTAAGGCATCAATTCTTTTACCGTCCGCGGTTGTCACTGTATGCGGTTCTGCAAAACGTTCAAAGTCGTGAAACAAGTCGCTTCTCATCGTAACATGGTGTGTGGCCCCATTGTCCACGTACCACTCATCACGATCTATGCAATCTGTTGCATTCAAGAGCACCACTGAAACGTTAGTGCTTGCTCTACTTTCTAAACGCTTTTCCTTGTTTGGACAATTCTTCATAAAATGTCCAACTTCCTTGCATAAGTGACATTTGAAAACTAAAGGTTTCCCTTTCTTGACTTTCCTTTTCTCAGCCTTCTCTGCCTCTCCTTTTCTGCCTTTTACAAAAAAGGATACTGCCAGACCTTGCCTCGGATCCACTATCCTTAGCTGTCAAAGCCTTTTCGTGAGCACAGAGCTGACTTGTCAGGTTGTCCACTGTTCTGTCTTTCTTTGACATGAGCACCCAGCTTGACTTAAATGAAAAATATTCTTCTGGCAATGTTCCCAAAATCATGCAAATCAGAAGTACCTCGGGCAATTCTCTTCCGTCGGGAAATTCGTCCGTCTTCATGATCTCTTGATTCATTTTATGCCATAAATTCTTCACTTTAGATAGGTGAGTCGCCATATCAATGCCAGTATCCAACTTGTATTGAAAAAACTCCATGCAGACACTATATAACTGGTCGTCATTTACACCATCATAGAAGGAAATTTGGTGTTCGTGAAAAAGCAACAAGTCCAGGAGAACGCATACATTCGGACGTATGTGGTCCGTTTCCTCCATCTTGTTCCAAATTCCGGTATTTCGTACTCTTTAAGGATGAATACACTCGATACCGTTATGTTTATTGCATGAAACAGAAATCAGAAGTCCCTGAGAAGATGAGTCAAATGTTAGCTGAAGCGAAATCGGCAGGACATACCATCAAAGAGATTTTTTCAAGCTTGGAAAGCTTGTAGGTCTTCACATTGAGAGAAGGTGTTAGAGTGGAAACTCTTTGCTGATCAATGTGACACCTAAATAAAATAATTAAGAAGAAGTTTGGTTGTCATGTTGACTGTTAAAAAATAGAATAGAAAAATATCCGTTAGTAAGAAAAACTATTGTTTGGAAGTTTTCTACGTTTTTAATTGTACAATAATATATACTCAGTTCTGGAACTTGTTTTATGAATTATAACGACTAAATTCCTGATGCCACCTTTTTGTGTCATTTCACTAACCAAAGAAATCTCTCGCTTCAATTCCTTATAGTGCTTCATCATCATCTGCCTAGCCTTTTTTCCCAAACTATCTTGAGATCGGCTTCCAGTCTAACCGGATGCAGCTGAGTACCAATATTATACATGAAGCGACTGCCTATCTGACCTCCACAACTCAGTAACTGGGTAATACGATACCCCTTGGTAAGACTGGATGTCTGACTTTTGGCTTCTGACTACTTGTTACGACTAGCAAAGATCTATTTAAAAAAATCACAGCCTGGTTTTCTAGACAAAAAATCACTTGCTCGGGTTTTTAATTTATTATTTTTATAAAAACATGTGATTGTCACATTATCCCCTCCCTTTCGTGATTAATCATACTTTTTTGTAACCCCTTCCCCCTTTTAAATCCTCGCGTGATTGCGCATAACCTCACACAAAGAGACCAGGGGTTACCATGACGTCTTAAAGCAATATTGTTTTACTCTTATATCAAAGTGAGAAAGAGATGGAGCTAGACGACCTGTATAGCTCCGTCTCTTTCCCACTCTGGAATTAGAATAAAACAATACTGCTTTAAAACGTCATGGCAGGCCATCAGATTTAGCCACCTATTCAAAGAGGTTACCTACTAACGAGTAGGTAACCTTTTTGCATTGCTTGTTAGAATTGTTATAGATCAACAAAACATTATTATCAAGTTTAAAATACACAATGCAGATGCAAAACAACATTGGGTTTTTCTTTTAGGAAATTTGTCATTAGTGGTTTAGGCTGTATGCAGTAGGCTCGCCCTCTATTAAACACGCCATGTTCGTGCACAGGCACCCTCAGTGGAAGGCTTAGTTGCGATGGCTAATTTAAATATGTGCTGGACCTCTTTTATCTACCAAAATTACCTGAACTTTTTATACATTGTACACAAATATTTTATGTTTTTTCCTGTGTTGTCTACTGTGTGTACATAAATAGTAAAATAAATAAATAAATGCATTTTTGATTTAAAAGAGTGTCCATGGCATTTCTTGGCTCATTATTCTCCATAGCGATCTACACTTTGCAATGGGCAATCACAGAACTATCATTTATTTTGCCTTGTGACTGAAACTTGCTTTGGTTAAATTTTGGTTTGAAATGGTTTGAAACATTAGCCGTAAAAATCTAATATTTTGGTAGGCTGCGTGTATCAACTATTTTTAATTGAAAAAATATTAAATGGTGAGATGACTTGAATGTTCTTCTCACAAACTGGCGAGAAGAAGCACAATTCTAAGTAGAAGGCATACGGTGAGACCTTTGCCCAGGAGAGGGACGATTCAGGTAAAAAAAAATACCTCGCAAATAAATTGACAAAACCAGAAACTAAACAAACACCAGGAAAAGTGCCGCTACATTTTGAAAATTGCCGCCTTTTTTGTAATTAACAACATAATACAACCAGGATTTACTTACTTCCATATCATTCTGTTCCGCATCCTGCAACCTTGGAATTCTTCGCTTTGGTATCACTAGGAAATGCACCGGAGCCTGTGGAGAAACGTCGTTGAAGGCCAAACACAGGTCATCTTCGTAAATAATATCCGCTTTTATCTCTTTAGAAATTATCTTGTCGAAAATAGTCGGCCCCGGCGCAGCAACGCTCTGAGCTTGCGCGCGGCGCACTTCATCGCTATAGGGCCTCCTTACCGCTATGGCCGATCCTCGAGATAAATCATAAATATTCGTGGGATAACTCTTCTTCAATCGGAATTTGAGGGCGCGTTGTAGCACTTTATTAAACATTTTTATTGTTTTTCACATCGGAATTCCATCGTCACAGAATCACGCAAGTTTTGTATTTGTCAAGTTTGACACTTTGACAGTCCAACAATTTGACAATGACGTTAGAAGAAGTTTCAGTGTGGTTACCTTATAAAAATAAAACTACCAAAACATGACTATTCTCAGTGCTTCTCCACTTTGGACGAAACCAGAACTTTGGATAAAATTGACCAAATTATACGCAACATATTAACTTCCATTCTTAATGTGACCCTGGACGACCGAGCGTGGCTGCAAGCCACCCTACCAATTGGTTTTGGTGGCCTCGGCGTCCGCAAAATTTCTAGTGTAAGCTTACGGCGATCTTGTAATCTGTCACCAGCACTGAAAAGCTATCCAGGATGATTTTTAACTCTCTCCCTGGTCGTCGTGCTTGACGGACGCCTGGAAAGTGGCTTGTCCGTATACGGATCGGCCCGAGAGCCCATTTTCCCAGAAACAGTAAGATGAGCCGCTCTGCAGGTTGGTACGGAATAACCTTAATAATACAATGCTGAGCGTGATCGCTGTCAATGTGGTGAAGCAGTCGACTGCCTCGGACACCGTGGCCTTTCCTGCAGTAAGAGCGCCGGATAGCGTCGGATAGCGCTTCACACTAGCATTAATACCACTACACCACTGAGGCAGAGAACATCGAGGAGTACGCGCGCCAGAGATTGAATTACACGCCAAGAGTGCAGCTGCTGGAGTCGCGCCGCAACGTCAATTTCAAGGCGTTTGTGGTGCGCATACCAACATGTTATCTGCATTTGGTGTTGGAAGAAAGTTTTTGGCCGCAGGATGTGGTGTTCCGTCGCTTCCGCGGACAAATTCCACACGAACGCACACAACATCGTGCAAGTGAAGTGTTACTATCATAATTATAAGATTTATGTACTAACACAATTGTTATAGTATGTATATTTAGGTTAAGGTATTTATCTATGGGTCGTTGTAACCTGAAAATAAATTGATTATTGTTATTATTATTCCCTTTATTCATTTTATAAACATTAATTTTACATTTTTAAATATTTTTACAAAATTAAATACAAAAGCATTTAAAAATATAAAAATAGTAGCCCAGCGGTATCTGGAACAGGGTCCAAGCTACCGGCGGACAGGGCTCCAGAGAGAGGAACCTCCTAACAATACGAGCCGTGTCCAGTAGTACCGCTTTCTGAATCAAGCCCTTGATCCAGCTGCCTAACGAGAGCCTCATCAGATATTGGTCGAGGCTCTGTAGCCCCATAGTATGAGCGCATAATGTCTATGGGTATTTTGTTAAGTAAATTAGGTATAGCGAAAGCGGCGGTACGCCTGCCATAAAAGTTATTTTTGCGTGGCACTTGAAGTGATTTGGATGGGTTGCACGACATTGGTCAAATCTGATATTCGTCAAATCGGCAATTCGGGCTCTTGTCGTGTATTCACATCATATTTAACAGGAATTTTGATGTAACTGTTATGAAACTGTTCAATGAGGAACCGATAATCAGCGCGCGCAATAACAGGTAATACTTTGCAATGTTTAAACAAGCCTGTGTAATTCTCTCGGTATCTATTTTTTACATAGTTAGTTAGTACAAGTTTTTAGTAAGCGTGTTTACAAATTCTGTAGTTGGAGACCATCATTCTTCTGCTCCTGCTGAGCAATTTATTTGTTAACGGTTAGCGTTTCATCTTCCATACTTCTCTATTCGTCGTCATTTTACCCCCTTTCTAGACAGGGCTTCTTTAACTTAATCAGTTTCTTTGATTGGAAGCTGACTATTTACTTCATTATCTTATAGTAGAGATTGTAAATAAATTGTTTATTTATTTGCAGGCCTACATGCGCGTAATATCTTATTGATCAGCGTCATACGGGATTGGTATTCAGGATTATGAAAGTAAATAAAACAACGTGCTTTAAAAACATATTTTTGATACTTTGATTAACGATACATTTACTGATTAGCTATAATTATCTTACTCTACAATTTATTACCTTTAAATACACTTCATATTTTAAGATACATTCGTTTTTTCTTTTATAAATTGTAAATAACCATTACCCGAAAATCTAATCTTTTTTACAATATTTTAGATTTCTTGGGAACGAAATTAGTCTGTAAATCACAATTGTAATTAACTTTCCGAAGACACTAACCCATTAATCATCTATTTTAGAAGAACCTATTAACTAATACAAGATTCACTTAAATATCTAGGTAATTAATTGAGCAATATTGTATATTAGTTAGCTAAATATTCTATACATATAAAATGATTGTTCACGATTTTATTCACTGTGAGCTTAGACATTTAATCAGTAATAAGATCATAGTAATACAACATAGCTATTTAATGGCATAGCATGATCAATTCACCAATTACAATCACGCCATAACTATGATAACAAAAAAATTAAATTTAACATTACATAAATCCTAAAATTTCACTAATTATCAAAATTTGCCAGGCAGTTACCAACCTTAAAACTACCTTACACTAGTCGAGTTGTCCTCATCCCTTAAATGAATGTGACCCACGTATTCCAGAATTTTACTTGTACAATTAGCAGTGCGTTGGTAATACCTTATAGTAACAATTGAACTACGAAAGCTGCCCTTGTATTACTACAAATACTAATAATCACTATTTCAGTTAAATTATAATTTTATCTTGTTCTTTAATTATCATCAGCTCTGTCGAATACGCATGTAAGCAGTAGTAAGAATAGTCAGCAACATCCTGAAGGTTCGGTACACAAAGGTTCTTATGTATTGGTTCTGGAGCGCGAAACGGCAGATGAGAGTTACCACGAAGAACAAGACGCCTTGATGTACGTAATACATTCTGAAATGAAACAACAATTTGTCGCAAGAGTTACATTTGTAATGATCATACAAAACATTTGAAAGAACATGCTAAGGTAAAGTTTTCGCGATCGCAATGGCTCGTGACTAGCTCTCGACAACTACTTTAACCAGTTTTTATCACTGTCGCTGTACTTGCAACACGCGTGTCGCTTCAGTGTCTAGCTCGTGTTACTTATTTTTTTTTTAAAATTATAGTTGGGTATAGAACCTAACGGTCAACTCTCGGATTGACGGCCACTACTGTTCTTTCACAGTACATCAAGCTACCCGCAACTGACAACGAAACTGTGTGTTAACGATAAAGTTGAGTATCTTAATTTGACAGGTAGTTGTAGTTTGATGTGATGGCGTCTGTACATTTACTTTTGATTGGGTATAATTGTCAAAATAACAATGATCTTTACTACCGTTGCTATTATGCTGTTAGGTTTCAGTCACTGACAAGTCTTTCAAATGACAGTAATTTTTATTTTCATTAACATGAGGTTTTTATTGGGTGGTTGCTATCAGACGTAAACAAATTGTGAAAGTTCTCTAAGCCAACGAAACGTAAAGCATAAATAGGAGTTCTTACTTTCGCAAATGCTTCTTTGCTACGTCAATATCTTGATCTTTTTCTTGCAACAGATATTTTCTGGTTCCAATAACAAAGTTCTCGTAGTGGTCGCTCCAACTGCGAAAAAATAAGCTAAAGAAATATTTTTTTCAGAGATATAATGAAACCCTTGTCTAGAAAAAAAAGTATAGAAAGGAACGAAGAAGTCTACAGGTTTCAAGTAGTTCGTGTTTAGGCAAAGGTGCCACAAGGTGAAATAGTGATTGAGTTTTGTAGAACTATTTTTTCTAGGAGCTCGTGGCTAGATAATAATAGATGCACGGGTCGATCTTTAAACGACGGTTGCCCAGGTCAGTATGTGGATGGGTGATCAAGGTTAAGCGACGGTTACCCAGGTCAGTATGTGGATGGGTGATCCAGGTGAAGCGGCGGTAGCCGGGGTCAGTATGTGGATGATCAAGGTTGGGTATGGGTTTATTAGGGGTATGAACGCACTCATTTCCACATTACGAAGTTTCACTTCTTCCACGCGGAGGGACTCCACGCACAATTTTTTTTTCGTACTCACTTGATAGTATGAGGATCCAAATTATAGATAGCAGCATCTTGAGGCGAGAGTCTGGCTTGTAATTTCCTCACATTGTCTGTTGCAAAGTGCCATTCACGTATGGAGAAGAATCTGAGCACGTCACTCATAGCTATGAGACGTTGACTTACAGTTATGAGGCTTATTCTATAACAAACCAATATTTTATAAATCTTACTGTCGAAAATAATATTTTGGAAGTTTCTAACTTTCGAAATATTATTTTCTATTACATTATTTTTTCAATAATAAAACTACCAATATGGTAGAAAAAATTCAAGTAGCAATAATTAATAATTGCGTTACTTTTGACGCAGAGTTCATTAAAAAATACAAAGATTTCGTAGTAATTACCTTGTTTTTATTCCAAGAATTTTGGTAATATATTCGGCGATGTGAAGAGGCGCAGTTTGCAGTAACGTCTCCAGAGTTTTGTGTGTGACTCTAAAAAGATTCAAAATGTTTTAGTTCTAGTTTTTTCTTGATAGAAAGTACCAGCGTTCAAAAAGGTTCTATACTACAATTTTTGAAAGTGAAAAAGTGAAGTGGAAACTTCTTTAGCAACGTTGAGAGAATTTCGGTAGTGGAAAACATTAAGGGTTCGCGTGACCGATGATCTCGACATGCTCGTGACGTATTGCGCCAGACTAGTGACGCTTTGTGTAGCGGCCTGTGTACAGATTCCATTGTTTTGAGATTTCACTTCTATCGGCAGTCCTTTAACCTGCCTCTTATTTTTCGACGAGTACGTGGCTAACTAGCTTACGCGCCAAAATAAGCAAGCAGCACTATACTTACTTATTCTCAATGGCGAGCCCACTCGGGTACCAGAAGGTGTTGTCAAGGGGATGTCCTCTCAAGTACTTGCGCAGAGCCGCCTCGAAGGCGCCCCAAGTGGTCGGGTTCTCGTAAGTGCTGCAGTTGTACACCCGAACTTGTTCTGGCCTGTACAAGATAGCATGACATTTAAAAATTACGCCTCCTGTATATCCACAAGTAGACATCATTTGCATTTGCCTGTTTGCAAATACATAAAACGCAATTTTTATACCGTTATTGCATATTTTAGTATTTTTATCGATAGTGCTTATTTCAATAGTTTAATACAAGTTTGATCTAGAAAATCAGCAGCTGAATATTTGCTCGCGATTACGATGTTGGCCCTAAGGAGGAAGAAGTTGTTCTGTTTGATGGTCTATAGAAGGTATAGAATGTGGTATGACTCTATACCATATTCTTAATACTCTATATGACCACATGCCCGTCTGTTACTAGCTGTATCCCTGAATCCTGCACCACACACGTCACTTACGGAAAATCGGAACTCTGACAGACGGAACACATATAATAAGGTCACCCACGAAGCCACATTGTCCACAGACAATTGTCACTCCATATCTTTATTGATATTAATTGTTTAGTAAACAAGGTAGCCATTTCGCATCTCATTTTCCGGGTGTTTTAATCGTTATTTCGTCCTATAACCTTAATTTAATTGTGTAAAAACAATGACATTATAGGTAATAGGCGTCCTAATTGCGTATTTAAATGCGAACCATATTGAAGGTGGAAGAGCCAGAGTATATTTTGACCAACATACAGCCTAGCACTTGGTACTGACCGGAAAATCGCAAAAAAAACTTAAAAAAGAAATGGTATTTTGCATACCTACACATAAAAAGAAAACCTTTGATTGACAATGTCAAAACGCAATGGATGTTGTTGAATTATTATGTCAAATTGAGTAGCGTTCTACGAGCGTTGGGAATGCCATTGTGTTATGCAATAACCCCGCGGGTATAAATACCCGCAAAAAAATCTTGATATACCATAAATGGTATTTCAAAAGCTTTTTTCAGAGGAGGAAGAGGAATAAGGAAGAGTAATTTGTCCTTCTAGCTATAACTACACGAACAACGTCCCTTAAAAGGCAGCGGCATTGCTATGTTGAAAGGCCACTCTTATACTGGGTCCAAATATGTTAGCAGTCCGTTCAAAACACTTATACTGGACCACCTCTCACGAACTGCACCACAGCAATCTTTTGACTGTACTACAGCGCCAACTATGATTCAGTTTATGAACTAACATCAATTTTTTCAGGCAGGTAAAGTCATCCGCGACTTAAGACTTTATAGTCTAGTAGTTTTTGGGTCTTCCTTTATAGGAAGACCCAAAAACAACTGTCCGGCCCACCAGACATAACACCCGTGTGGTCGGAGGATCCTCCCTTTTCTATGGAGTATTGAGGAACTTTACTCCTCGTTCTTCAAGTCTATCTAGATGGATCTTCATCATCACATCGCATCCTACACTAAGCTTGCCGATACGCGGTCTCCACTCTACACAAACCTCAGTGTATGGGTATGTATGTTTGATTGGGTGTTTCTTCAATCACTACGTACAACAAAAGAATATCCTTACCGATCCACAGCAGTCTCCCAGGCCACAGCCAGCAGAGTATCGATAGCCATATCCACCGGCAACATGTCAGCCTTCGCGGTGTCCTTGCAGCAGAAGACATGTAGCAATCCCTTGCCCGCGCCGACAACTACCCCGCTGGGACCGTTGAGGTTCTCTATCCAGCCGGGGTAAGGGTGGCGTAGGGAGGATATCACTGCAAGAAGGAAATAGTGAATTAACCGAATCTAATATACAGGGTGTAACGGAAAGGGTATACATACTTAAGGGTGTGCTTCAGACCATCAAACTGAACATGTTTCTCCATCGGACAAGTATCGTAATATCGAAAAAATATATTGAATTTTGGTATGGGGCAGCTGATTTTTTTCCGCTATTGCGTTGTTTGTCCGATGGAGAAACATATTCAGTTTGATGGTCTGAAGCACACCCTTAATTGAGGATGTAAATACCCTTTCCGTTACATCCTGTATATATTATCTAAACTACGATTTTAAAGACGAAAGATTTGATTGTTTGTTTGTTTGCATTGAATAGGCTCCGAAACTACTAGTCCGATTTGAAAAATTCTTTCAGTGTTAGATAGCCCATTTATCGAGGAAGGCTATAGGCTATATATCATCACGCTACGACCAATGGGAGTGGACCAGCAATGAAAAATGTTGCGAAAACGGGGAAAATGTGACGCAAACGAAGTTGCGCCGGTCAGCTAGTACTAATTATATAGCTGAAGAGTTTGTTTGTTTGTTTGCTTGAACCCGCTAATTTCTAGCGGAACTACTGGTCAACAACTGGAACACTTTCAGTGTTAGATAGCCCATTTATCGAGGAATGCTCTAAGCTATATGTCAACACGCTACGACCAATAGGAGCGGAGCAGCAATGAAAAATGTTGCGAAAACGGGGAAAATGTGATGTGCTGATGGGGGAAAGTTGCGCGGGACAGCTCTTTAAGAATATAATAAAACTTTTATCAATAGGTAACTCACCGATAGTTGGTCTAAAGATAGCGACCGGATATCCTTTGTTTCCATGTTCCTGCACCACATTTTCTGCTAGCGCCTTCGTGAAAGTATAGGTATTAGGTTTCGGGGAGATGTATCTGAAAGTGTTCACTTTTGTTTAGATTAAGCAAAACAAGCATAAGTTTATATGTTTCACTCTTCCTACCTGACTAAGCCGTACCGTAGACCGTATGTCCTTCACTTCCAAAAGTTAAGACAAGTCTTTCACGGCAGAATTCCTAGGAAGACGCTTCGGTCTCTACTGATCTTTATGTAGCATGGTCATCACCATCATCATTCATCATCATCATTTCAGCCCAAAAGACGTCCACTGCTGGACATAAGCCTCCCCCAAGTGTCGCCACATTGACATTTTCGGGGGTTTTGCCATAACCGCCACGCTTGACAGGCGGTTTGGCGATCGCAGTACGGTTGTTACAAAAGCACTGAGAACGCTGCTGCCCATTCTCTGACAAGTCCCTTAGTCGGCTCTTACGACACCCACGGGAAGATATAGGATGGTGCTATTCTTTACGTCCGACACCATACAGAGCATAGCATGGTCAATAGGCATCTTATACTCGGATGCATATTTACCTAAAGTTTGTGTGTTGACTAGATTTTGGCCAGCTTAAGGCTAGGTCATGGCAGGAATCTGAGTGGTGACTAGCTATTTACTGGTCTACTCACTCTGTGTTGATCTTAGCGAGCAGTTCCTCTGGCAAAGAGTCTGCGACGGTGAAGGCCTGTTCCAGGGGGACGGGCGGGGGATACACGCGTTCCTCGACGTATGTGAGCTCAGCGTTACTGTACGCTGTTGAGACGTGGATGAACGCCTGTAGGAAATGAAACGGTTAAGGGGTTTGTTGATATTTAGTCAATTTTAATAATGCAAAAATTTATCGTTTACTTTTTTAGTACTGGCAACACTGTCACTAAATGTACCTATGCTATAAAACCAACGGTTGCCGTTAGTTACCCTCTTACTTAACCTTCCTTGTGAGTATATTTATATTGGATAAACGAGTTAACGTATTTAAATTTAAATCTCTGCTGTTTTTCTTGACGCCCATGTCCTTTAGGGATTCTGTAGGTAAATGCGCCCATGAAGTGAACTTTCGTTAAAGAAATTAAGTTTAGCACAAATCTCGTTATGATCAAAACTAAACTTATACGTTGTACGGTTTACTGAAATGATGAGGAAATTCATCATCCCACCAAAAACATTTCATGTAAAATGTTGCCAAGACGACCACATAAGGTTAAAAAGATCTCATGTAGAGCCAAGCTACTGAATTTACACGGCCTAACTCTACCGACCCTAACTTCATAAATTCTACATAACAGTAAAAATGCATGGCTTGGCTGTTTCGTTACTTACTTCAGAAACTAAATATTCGCATCACCTCCACGACGGTAGCAACGTTTTACATTTTATATTTACAACATGAAATGTTTTTGGTGGGATTTCAGTTCTTTTTGTAAGTTGCTAGGCAGTCTTTTTAGTGTTTATTTTTTTTTCTTTTTTTGGGGTGTATATCTGTCTACAGTCCCGTGTAAACTTTCTTGTCCTAATTCATAAAATTGGTGAGTCTCATTCAAACTTCCACCCCCCCCCCCCATTTTAGAGGATGGGGGCGAAAGTTATAAGTTTATCTGGGGGCACGGTAGTGTTTTTTTTAAACTGAACTTTGTTTACATACCAAATTTCGGCTTTCTAGCACTTCAGTACCCTAACATTTTGAAGTCTCATACTAACTTCCACCCCCCCATTTTAGGGGATGGGGGGGCGAAAGTTATATATATATAAGTTTATGATTTTTTTTGTTGGTTGCATACTAAATTTGATTACATACCAAACAGCTTTCTAGCACTTCAGGAAGTGGCCAAACATTTTTATCATCAGTGTGTCAGTGACGAAATCGGTGAATTTTAGATATCAATAAAATCTAAAGAGAGAATCTGAGCTATTCAATTGAGACTTTGTATGTTTAATTAGTCTATTATTGATATCATATCCTGAGAATATGAACTATCTGGTACATCGAAAACCAACTCTATGAGGGTCCAAAAAAGCCCAAATTATATGAACTGTTATACATACCTCGATTTTAGGCAGCTTATCACATATTTCCAGCAATCGCTGCACAGAACGGACATTCTGGTCGATAGCGACCCGTAGAGGTTCGTCGAACTTCAGGGTAGCCGCTGAATGGAAGACGATGGACACCTGCAACAAAATGGGAAGAGTTATTTCGAGATCCACAATAGATGGCGCTATTTTTAGTTTTAAATATAGTTTATTGATGTTATTGAGCATAGATGCCGCTGTTTTATTTGATTAAAATAGCTAGCGAAAACTGCAACTTGTTTTTTTGGGTTCAAACTAAACAAAAATGCGGTATTTATTTCAACGATTGCTTTTTTTGAAAATGGCCATTCATACCCGTTTAAAAGTGTGTGAGGATTGATACATAAAAAACCTGATTATTTAACTCATTTTTTTTTTTTTTTTTTTATCACCAGGCATAGAACATATTAATTCTTGATATTGTTGTTTATAAACTTTAAGTGCACATCGACCCATTGATTGGAGTGTTCTGCATAATCATCTGCGCTCATGTTACGGTATAAATTGGGGGCTTCTGTATCGCACAGCTCGAGCGCACGCGAGAGCAAGTGAGGCAGAACCCGCAATTATACCTTTCCAATGCAATAAACAGCATATTTCGAATAGTGAAATATAGGGTTCCTCGGATGGTTGAACTGTGAAATATACATTTATTCAGATCTGTGATCTAAATACCCTATATTCCAACTACTGATGTCAAGTTACGGTACTACTATTTACGGTCGCCGACTTCAAAAAGAAAGGTCAGTTGTTTTATTTTGTTTAATTAACAGGAAATGTATGCACCTATCTTAACAAAACATGATAATTATAAAGACATTATAATCTTAACTTGAGATACCTTCCCTTCCTCACTTTTTCTTTTTTTAAATTCCAGTTTCAATAAACAGTGGCGTAGCTACCTTGGGTGGCACCCGGTGCGGAAATTGGTGGTGTCGCGTCACCCAATCGAAAGTCAAAAGCAATAAATTTTATTATTATGATACGTCATGGATCATTTAATATTTATGTATATTTAAAATATTGAATGTGGTTGGTCGACTTTTCACGTGACCAGAGGGCTGGCCTTTTTTAAAAAAATATCGAGTGTAGACAGCTGAAAAAAAATATAAGTATTGCTTCCAGCCGCGATTGGGTCGTTGTTAACCGCAAATAATTTTATCGATTTATGGACAAGGATAGTACTATAGGACAAATTTTCTTTTAGAAAGAGAAACTTTAAAGATTTAGCGATGTCAGCAGGTTTTGGACATTTTGGGTTTACTTGAGAGTTGGAGCACCATTTCAACCACCGCCTAAGTAAATAGTTTGACAAAGTTGACCGTCGCCAACTCTTCTGAAGTAGAACTTATCCCTGTTTGGACCACTCTTTTATTTGATTCATTCATCATCATTTTTTTTTAAATGTTGCCCCACTCTTGGAATTTCTCCTGTATCGTGGGTACGTTTACAAACATTTAAACTGACATTCACAAACGCCCAGACCCGGAACAACTACCAACAAACATAACATCAAACATACAAACAAATTTTTATTCCATGCGGGAATCGAACCCGCGACACGCAGCGCAGCAGTCAATCGCTCAGCCACTGCGCAAACAATGCCGTCAAAAAAAAAGTTTACTGAAAAACCCCCTTAACGTGGTTTAGGGAATGAGAAATTATCGAATAAACGTTTGTCATGTGTGAAAGCATGGTTATAGGGCGAGGATCAGACGGGCCGCATTTAAAACACGGGTGGTTCACACGTACCGATTTCCGTAGATAAATAAAAAAAATAGCTACAAAATGGGTAAATTTTAATATTGATTCGGGTCGAGAATCATTAGCAAAGTTACTTTACCTCCTTGAATTTGACCAGGATGCCAAACAACAGCTTGTATTTTCTGTCCATCACACGATTCCTCAATTGCGTCTACAAGTCCTTATTCTTTTTTTATTAGTGCTTGAAAGACTTTTAACCGATATTTTCTGTGTTTCACAAGGACGTCCAAAAGGACAAAAATAAAAAAAAACCGTCTCTACCGTTCCAAAAAAATGTAACGCAAGAAAAAATGTTGAGCAAATGATTAAATTTTAATTTAAACGAAATGTTTTCTTTCATTTGTTTGTATTTAGTACTTGAAGTTATAAACGGGTGTCACCCCAAAAAGGGTGATACCCGGTGCGCCCCCCCCTTGCTACGCCACTGTCAATAAAAGTCGGTAAAGTTTCGTTAGTTACAGTATTTCTTTTATTCAATTCAATTCTACTACTATTATGATATGGAGAGATTTGATTGACTACCTGAATTCGTAAACTAAATTGAAAGTTAAAAAATTATTTCACTGATCGAAAGCTACTATTGCCGTGTGCCACATGGTATGTTTTGCACGCGGGCGAAGACATGGGTAGACGTTAGTTTGTTTATAAAGGCTGTGTGTGTGCACTCGGGCCCCATGGCCCGAGCGGTTTCAATTAGATTGCGTTATTTTCGTGCGTGTAGTGAAAGGTACGGTACAATTACTTATAAGAATCTAAACTAACAAGGTTAGAGTAAGAAACATGTGTGATATTAATAACTGTCAGTATGCAATGCTTGTAATAAATAATAAGATTAGGTACGATCAACAGCAGGTCAGCAGCTAAAAACACGCCTCCACAGAGGCCCAGCCTCGTTGGACCAGTGGCTACATAGCGCTGAGTATGATGTCTTAAGTTCAATCCTAAGTCGGCCAAAGTGTTTCTTTTTCCAGAATCAAGTAAATATTGGTAGTTGCACAAACCTTATTTTAGCTATTTGGGGCGTGCACTATAGTGCTACGTCTGTCTATTCTAAATCTAAATCTAAACTCAAATTATAAAGAGAAAGATTTGATTGTTTGTTTGTTTGCATTGAATAGGCTCCGAAACTACTGGTCCGATTTGAAAAATTCTTTCAGTGGTAAATAGCCCATTCATCGAGGAAGGCTATATGCTATATATCATCACGCTACGACCAATAGGAGTGGAGCAGCAATGAAAAATGTTGCGAAAACGGGGAAAATGTGACGCAAACGAAGTTGCGCCGGACAGTTGGGAAATTATAATATTAATTTTTAGTGACAATTGGGTTTTCCCATTACGAATATTTCAGGGTGTCTAGATTTGTTCAGGGTTGATGGCAATAGATTTACCCCCATATCTTGCGTAATATGGGCGTTCTATGGTTACATCTGCCTAACCCTTCTTGCCGTACAGGCGCCATGTTACGTTCTTATGTGAATTGTTCATTAGAAGTCTTAAATCTGGATCTGTGCCCGGTTTATGGCAATAGGCTCGCCCCCTATTACTTGACGAAATGTGGGTCTCTGCCTAAAGCCTCGAAGATTCCAGGTATGATGATATGTTTTCTTATCATCATCATCATTTCAGCCCAAAAGACGTCCACTGCTGGACATAGGCCTCCCCCAAGTCACATTGACATTTTGGGGGGTTTTGCCATAATCGCCACGCTTGGCAGGCGGGTTGGCGATCGCAGTACGGTTGTTAAAAAAACACAGAGAACACTGCTGCCCATTCTCTGGCAAGTACCTTAGTCGCCTCTTACGACACCCAAGGGAAGATATGGGATGGTGCTATTCTTTACGTCCGACACCATACAGAGCGAGAGAGCGAGAATGTTTTCTTATGTCAAAGTTATACTGCTAGCTTGGACATGCGGTTCTCTGTACCGAGCAAGTTATTTTATGTTTCACAACTCATGTTGTAAGACTTCATACTATGTACAAGCTGCCTGCCAATCATCGCAATTTTAATATAATTGCATAGATCAGATAAATGATAAAGGCATTACAAAATAATATCACGTAAATCATTGGGTGGGTGGTTCAATGCACCGGGACTTATCTTATAACTATTTTGTCATGACCATAGATCAGAGTAGGTAGATTGAATTGGAGTCATTGATCCGAAACGTATTAATTTGGACATTCTTCCGGAATTGGTTGATTTCATTGAAATTTAGCATATATATAAATTTAGCGTATGGTGTCGGACGCAAAGAATAGCACCATCCCATATCTTCCCGTGGGTGTCGTACTAAGGGACTTGCCAGAGTATGGTCAGCAGCATTCTCTGTGCTTTTGTGACAACCGTACTGCGATCGCCAACCCGCCTGCCAAGCGTGGCGATTATGGCAAAACCCCCCATGTTATGTCAATGTGGCGAAACTTGGGGGAGGCCTATGTCCAGCAGTGGACGTCTTTTGGCTGAAATGATGATGATGATTGAAAGTTAAGTGCAACAATTTATAAAAAGTTGTAGCCATAAAAAGGCTAAAAAATAAAATAAAAAAAATCATGCTTCGATCGAAATTCGATTGTTTTTATTATTAAACAGATATATAATAAATTAATTTAGTTTTGATACCTTCCTTTAAATTTTAAATTGAGTAGTAATAATATCACTACCAACATTAACAATTTTTAATTGAATAAATATTATATTATATATAATATATGTTATATAATAGGAAATACCGGAATTACTTTCCGGAAAAATGGCTTATCCATGTTCTTCTTTCTGTGTGCATTTATAATACAAGTACCAAAAATCAATCTACCTACTCCGGTCACTGGTCATGCCCTATGAAACGCAACGTATTTGTCGAAATACGACAAGAAGTTTAGGAGTAGGGAACATTATGAACACGTAGCCAGTTCTTATCATAACCCTACTTTGGCTATGTTGTTGTCCAGTAAAAATCTCATCATCATCATCATTTCAGCCTAAAGACGTCCACTGCTGGACATAGGCCTCCCCCAAGTGTCGCCACATTGACCGGTCCCGTGCAACTCGCATCCAGCGGACCCCCGCAACCTTGACCAGGTCATCGGTCCACCTAGTGGGAGGCCTTCCAACGCATAGTCACCCGGTTCGCGGTCGCCATTCCAGAACTTTTCAGCCCCATCGGCCATCCGTTATGCGTGTAATGTGCCCTGCCTACTGCCACTTAAGTTTGGCAATTCTTCGGGCTACGTCGGTAACTTTGGTTTGCATATATACTAACTAACAGTTCTCATGAACTGAAAAAATATGCATCAGGTCAAAAATAGTCTCTTCAAACATGGACAAAAATAGTCTGAATTAAAACGGTTTTTTTTTCAACATAAATATTTTAATTTTTTTCTATTAACGTGTGGCCATAGTCGGTACTAAAGCACCATGTATTTTTAATACAATTTCCACAAACAATAACACAAGAGTTTACCAACATGAGGGCCCTGACAATGTCATAAAAATGACAAAAGAACTATGTGTTGCCCTATGTGCAATAATGACATGACGGGTCAAGCAAGCCAAAGCGACATAATATACAACTTGTCCCAGACTTAAACCTACGTTGAAACTTGATTTATTTAGTAACCTATGTTTTACGACGTCTTATTTATGCAAATAAATTACTAGCTGTGACCCACGATTTCATTCGCGCATGTAGGCGCGTGATCTGCAACACTGGCGCGTTTTCTGTGTGTTGCAGTACGCGTGTTTTCTATACACAAACACAGATACTTGCAAACCAGGGATGATACAAAGTTCCGTAATCGTAACTGAAACTATAGGATATCCGATAAAAAATACAGCATGATTTTTTAGTCACCGTCCAAATTTAGACATTTTAATCTTTGGCGAAAACCATTGAATACGTCTTTTTTCTTTTAGTATCACTCAATACAAAAATATTGAGATATCATGGACACCGCCGCGCCGTGCGGGATACACGCTGGGTAACTACGCGGGCTGGCCGCCCCCTTGCCGTTGAATGTTTGCGCGGCAAGTGTAGTATTTTTAACGTTTAACTTAGTGACCAGGCAGAGCGGATAATTTTTTCGAGAAAATGATTTCATATGAAAATATGAAAATTTCACATATCGATTTTTTTCCAAAAATGCAGTTAGTGAATGATACATAATGCCTAGAAAAAATTTGGACGGTGACTAAAAAATCTTGCTGTAAATCCGTAACCGTATCCGTTTCACAAGTTTCGGATAATTTCGTATAAGGGCGGAGTCTAAATAAAACGACATGTTTCGACAGGTTTTTGTGTCACGTAATTATTATAACATCTCTAAATAATTACTTACCTCTAAGACTGATTATAATACCAGATGATAACCTAGACTAGATAAAACCTATAAATAAAACCAATTATTAAATACTATTTCTAAATTAATATTCTAAAGAGGAAAGATTTGTTTGTTTGTTTGCATTGAATAGGCTCCGAAACTACTGGTCCGATTTGAAAAATTCTTTCAGTGGTATATAGCCCATTTATCGAGGAAGGCTATAGACTATATATGCTATATATATATATCATCACGCTACGACTAATAGGAGTGGAGCAGCAAAGAAAAATGTTGCGAACACGGGCAAAATGTGACGCAAACGAAGTTGCACCGGACAGCTAGTGTGTTTATATTTTACTTCAATCTAATATCCGTAACCGTATCCGAAACCGATATAATTTTATTCCTATATACATACATATCCGTATCCAGATCCGAAATACACGCACTCCTGCGCTACGCTCCATGATGCGGTGCAGTTTGAGAATAGCATTATACTAATTTAACAAAATGTCGTAACAACAATATCGAAATCTAAAACCATAAAAGTATTTCGATATAGTTTCGCCACTATGTCGATTATGTTTCTACTTGTAAGTTTCGTAGTTAAAATTATTTGAAGGGCCATTTCTGGGCTAAGGGCATTCTTGACAGAATCTATTTAAGGTGGTCCCGTTGATCATCCCGCCGCCGTTTTTTCAATAGATGGCGCTGTAGTCTTGCATTTGGGTATTATTTATGATTACGCATAACTAAAATATATTTGATGGACAATATTCTATTTGCGTAAACTAGCCTTTTGTCTTGATTTTTCCACATATACAGCTTACTTGTTAACTCTTCTCAAACGGAGATTTTCGAAATTTCCACCAGCCGTCTCAACTTTATATCTGTACACACCATGCACACACACACATGCACACGTAAATGGTTAATTTCTGAACCGCTAGATGGCATTGTCATCAAAAACGTTTAATTAGGAAACATGCAGATATCATATTTATCAATATTTTGTGACTAAAATGTTTAAAAAAAAACATACAAGAAGGGCCACTGTTACGTTTTTATTTTAGTTAATATTTTTTTTTTACAATAACTACCAATCAAAAGTACCTAACGTGAAACGGAACGTTGCTTGTCGTCGCGATTTACATATTTATATGTCAGTAACAAACATTCAAGTGCGAAAATCTATTCTTATTTTCTCTACTCGAATCTACCGAAAGTTAGTGTTGACAGTGTTGTAGGGACTAAACTTCTAGAGACGCAATGTAAACATCGCAGGGAGACTGTTTCTGCACATAACAGTTCTTTCAACAAGGGAAACTTAGTTGTGATAAATGTGTTGTGTAAGTGTCATCATCAGCAGTCCACTGCTGGACATAGGCCGCTTCAATCGCTCGCCACTTAACCCGATTCTCGGCAACTCTCATCCAGTTGCTACCAGCTACCCTGCGAAGATCGTCGCTCCACCGAGCCTGAGGGCGTCCCACCTTACGCTTGCCGATTCGCGGCCTCCACTCAAGAACACGTCTACCCCAACGGTCATCGGTTCTACGGCTAATATGGCCGGCCCATTGCCACTTCAGCTTACTTATTCTGTGGGCTATGTCAACTACTCTGGTTCTCTGTCGGATCACCTCGTTCCGACAGAGAACCAGACGATCCTTCAAAGAGACTCCAAGCACCAGCATTGTGTAAGTGTGCCATTTGATAAAAGCATTGTGTCCGTTTTCAATGCCGCAATAAAGTTCTGTTCTAACAAAATATGAATGTGGTTATGTTGTGTTTTACACTAATTATATAATTAACTATTGTAAGTAATGCTTTTTATTCAAGTAGTATTAGTATTCATTTACCCAAAGTAAGGAGCCTGTCAGGGTTCGAACATACAACCTACAATTCATAAGTCAAGGCCATTTATCACTGCCCCCCCTTTCAACTACATAACACAATAAATTGTTTATAAAAAACAATCAAAGTCAAATCATATAGGCACTTATAAGGCAAAAAAATACAATTGATATAGACTCAAAGCATTTATTTAAATACCATTTACAGGCAGTTTTAAATCAAAATATTTTTATTTCACATAGGCCTACAACGGCACTTGTAAAACGTCAACAAAAAAGGTGCACGGTTCGGGTTGGTCGTTTCCTATGGAAAAGAACCATCAAGAAACTCTATGGTTACTCTTTTAAAATCATTTGGTTTTACAATATTTTTTTGTTACAGCGTTAGTATTTAAGTATGGGAGGATATCGTAGGCCCGACAATAAACTACTTTTACTACAAAACGTAGAACAAGATAAAAAGTTACCAAGGATCTAGGAATCTATAAAGCCCACAATGTCCACACATTTCAAGGTGTTTCAAAATGACAAGGACTCAGTCTCTAGTTGCACGTTCCAAAGCGTAGGTATATCTCTATGGACAAGAATGTGCAAGAAACTCCATGGACACATTTTAAAAACAAGTTAATATAAATCCTGGTAACATTATTCTTTTTGCTTCTACATGCGAGAACAATGTATAACAATTAAATACCTACAAAGATTAACTATGTGACCTAACAGCTAAGAGACCAGCCTCGAATATCGGCGGCCATTCACAAGCATGACGCATGGATCAGCACCACTCTGCTCAAACATTTTTATGATGCAACACACGCGCCAACATCGGCGAAACAGCATTACAAATTCTCAACTGCCATTGCCATGCTTGTTCATGTCACCTAAGACAAAACTATTTGCAAAAAAAATAAAACCAACTTCAAAAAACAAAAAAGTGAAAAATAACTTATCTTCAGAAGTCGGTGACTTGTTTGTTTGATTCAGTTTTTTTGCCACCAACTTCTGAAGCTAAAGTTATTTTTCACTTTTTTGGAGTTGTTTTGTTTTTTGAAAAAAGTTTTTTATTTATCCATTTAGTTGTATTATCCTATTTAAATTTTTGCTATGAATGTAAATACATTGTTAACAATACATAATCATGGTAATATGCTTATCACCAATCAAATGGAAACTAACATACTATAACTGTCGAAATCTGGTTTTACTGTACACATCTGCACACCCCCTCAGAGCATACAAGCGTCATGTAACATTATGATATTGTCACTACAGATTTGCTGTCTATTATAGAAGAGTTCTATTGTATTTCTCCAAAGATAAAAAAAAAAACACAGTTGAATTGACAACCTCCTTCTTTTGGGAGTCGGTTAAAAATATAGTAAATGGCCACATGGTGTTCATTTACAATGAAATTAATGAATGAATGTAATGAAATTAATTACACATAATTGTAAATGGGTGGGGGTTCAGAGGTTGTACTAAGATCAGGGGTCATGACCTGGCCAGCTGATGGGTACTGAGGTCAGGGGTCAATGATCGAGGTTAGCTGATAGGTATATGGGTCAGAGGTCATGACTTGGTCAGCTGAGGAAAACACACATAAGTTAGGGATACCATAACATTACAATCTTACACAACACAAACAAAATATTAGTTAAATTAATTAAAATTATTACATAATAACATCTTCTGTTCTGTTCACCACCGCTGTGTCGACCTTCTCCTTGTCACTTTAGGCTTCCATCGTATGCTATGACTTTCTCCGTCCGAAATCAACAGCTGGAAGCCGATGTAGAAGCACGATTTTGCGCTAGAACAGATAAATTTACACGGTTTTGTTAGACTCACCCTCTTGTTAAACCCAAACCTCAGAGACTCAGAAAAAGGCAGTAGGATCCACTAGACTAACCAAGTATTGAAATGTATTTAATATCAAGTTATTACGTTACTAACAAGAAAGTTTTATTCCTATTACCTTCTAATTCCTTGATGTCAATACATTTAGCATTCTTCGGGACTCTTCTCAAAACAATTTCAGGTAGTACACATGTTTTAAAAATGTTACCAGTCTCGGCATCATAGTGCTGATAAATTCCTCATCACGGTCGACTTCTATGACAGTCAAAGGTTGAGTTACAGATATGAAGCAAATGAAGTAACATTTACTCATTTTGGTGATTCGCAATTGACCCTGGACCTAGAATCAAAATGATAATAGCAAATGAACACAAATCCATACTAATAGTCCATACTAATATTATAAATGCGAATGTCACTCTGTTTGTTTGTTTGTATGTTTGTTTGTTTGTTACCTTTTCCCGACTAAACGATTGATCGGATTTCGAAATTTGGCAAGAAGATAGATTTCAACCTGGGGAAGGACATAGGCTATATATCATCACGCTACGACCAATAGGAGCGGAGCAGCAATAAAAAATGTTGTGAAAACGGGGAAAATTTGACGCAGACGAAGTTGCGCGGGACAGCTAGTAATATTATAAATGCGAAAGTCACTCTGTTTGTTAGTTACCTTTTCACGACGAAATTGCTGATCGGATCTTAATGAAATTTGGCAAGAAGATAGATTGCAACCTAGGGAAGGACATGGGCTATATATCATCACGCTACGACCAAAAGGAGCGGAGCAGCAATGAAAAATATTGCGAAAACGGGGAAAATGTGACGCAGACGAAGTTGCGCGGGACAGCTAGTAATATTATAAATGCGAAAGTCACTCTGTTTGTTAGTTACCTTTTCACGACGAAATTGCTGATCGGATCTTAATGAAATTTGGCAAGAAGATAGATTGCAACCTAGGGAAGGACATAGGCTATATATCATCACGCTACGATCAAAAGGAGCGGAGCAGCAATGAAAAATATTGCGAAAACGGGGAAAATGTGACGCAGACGAAGTTGCGCGGGACAACTGGTAGAAACATAATTTTATAAATAAAAAAACAGAATTTTTAACTTACTTGATAATAATAATTATGCTTTTTATTCATAACTAATACATTATTTTCCAAACGCAAGGGAAAATTTCTGTTTTCTGATGCTGCAATTATATTTAGAGATTTCCGTGCTAAGGAAGGAAAACATTTTATCTCTACAACAGCATTTTCCTCTACTATAATACCTGTAACAAAGAAACAGTTTGCAAGAAACATTTGATTACAAGTGAAGTTGTAAGTGTCGCGTGTATCACCGGGTCTACTGCATAGACCAATAAGATAAATAATAATTTATAATGAGTAATATTGAAATAAATTTACCGTCAGGGCTAGCTGCTAAGAATCCAAATTCTTCATCAATGAAAAGACCTGATAGCCTGACAGTTTTATTAAACTGTTGCATGAACATGCTCCTGGCTACATGTTCGTTTTGCTGTCCATACATCATATCTTTAGTGCAAATATCATTTTTGTAGAGAATGGTTTTCACATGATTGTGACATGGTGTGACATTACGACGTTTGCAAATCTAGAATAAATACATTCATATTTTTGTAAGTACAAAAAAAGGCTTCATAAAAATTAGGGACAAATAACAGGATTGCTGATATCTCACCATTCCAAACTGGCTTGCTGTCAGACGATCAGACCTGTAGGTGACATACATGTCATTATCATGTTGCCCCCAAGTCATATTTTCGATTTGTGCTATTTGTTGTGGCTCTTCTTGAAATTTCAGCAATCTTTCTTCACACAGCTTTTTTAATTCCACTTCACCAATATCAACAGGGTCACTTGCTTCTGGGCCATAGTCCTTATCAGGTTTAGTTTTCTGTTTTCCAGTAAAAAGTCGTTTTCGTGTCATTCTCTGTCGATGCAATCTACTTTTATCCTTTTGAAGAATATATTTTTTAAAATATTGTCCAGGGCTCTGTGTAGTCTGTTTTTTCCATGCAGTTTGATGCCATTTGTGTCCTACTGCATGAGATAATCCTGAAAAAGCCACATGACTGTTTGTAGTTGCAGTTTTTATTGACGACCATTGAAATAACCCGATCTAACAAAGTCAAACAGGCCTCATTTGTGTGATAGAGGGAGTCTAGGAAAATTGTTAGTTCTACGAAATGACTAATTATTTACCTGCTATATAGACACGCCTCTGATAAGAGCCCCCTTTTCCAAGACTGAGTCGTTTTCCACAATTAAATTTATTAATCACACTCATAAAATTTTCTGCTACATTTGTGGTGTCATTAGACAACCGTCCAGCTTTCAAGGCAATTTTTTCATTAGCAGCATAAATAAGAGCCCAGACTTCTGGTGCTGTATTTTTTAGGATTTCTACTTGGTTTTCTTCCTGTTTGTTCTCATCAGGTGGTGATTTCTTCACTGAACAGTAATATTCTTTACATTTTTCATGTTGTCCAAATACATGAAGCGGACCATTCTTTATATCATCAGCCTTTGAACCTGGCTG
The DNA here is from genome assembly GCA_949152445.1 of Cerastis rubricosa. Lineage (NCBI taxonomy): Eukaryota > Metazoa > Arthropoda > Insecta > Lepidoptera > Noctuidae > Cerastis > Cerastis rubricosa. The sequence goes on from OX424552.1 coordinate 2,045,047, forward strand.
ACTGCTATTGTGTATTATAATCTTTCGTGCAACTAAGCCTAAACCTAAATAACTAACTAACTAAGCCTAAATTAATGAAGTTAACGCTAGTTAACTTCATTAATTTAGGCTTCAAAATATTTCGTCCATAAAGCGGGAGTTTGGTATTGGCTAAAATCTTTAAAATAAAATATGTTCAAACATGTGAAATGTTTATTTCACATGTAACAGGGAGTAAAATCTATGTATAAATGCCAATGGATTATTTATAAAATGGAGAAGTAAGAAGTAGTGGTGATTTACCTTGTAGAGTGCACTTGTGTAGTTTTTTATTACATGATTTTTGCATTCCATTTTCTTTATTTGGTTTCCATAAGACACCTTTTGTTTCAAATTTGCAAACACTGAAGAATCCCCATCCCCTACAAAATGTAAATACCGAAGCCCATGCATTTCTTCACTCAGTTGAAAGCCTTTAACAATTATTTCAGACTCCATTGCAGTTGACGGCCCAGTAAAGTTTTTGCAGCAACCATGTGCCTTGGTGTCTAAACCTGTCCGCTCATAATACTGGCATGTATAACAATATTTATTCCTTACACCAAGATATAGACATTTCTTGGTCTCCTTTCCGATTATGCAGGCCTAAAATAAAAATATATATACTTGCATAAAACAATTGAACTTTTTGTTTTATCACAACACATATGGTCTAAATATTATTTAAATTCACTCTTAATTTCAACACTAGAGATACAATTGGTTTACATAAATAAAACACTGTACACAAAAATATGGTAACAAGTTGGACTTACCATTCCAGACGGAGAATCAAAGTTATGACCATATGACCTTTTCAGCCATCCTCCATCTACATATACAGTAATGTATGGAACACCATCTGAACAAACATTTCCTTTTTCAATGGCGATGGACCGCTCTTTCTCACCAGCTTTCTTTATTTCTTCTGTCAAATGATCATACCATACAAAGCCCAATTGTTTTTCAATGGAACGAAATGTGTTTCCACCCATTGTTGGTATATCCATTAGACTTGTGATGTGTGCTGCTTGCGTATAGTAACTGCCAGCAGTCACAGTTGCCCATACAAAAGCAGTGTTTATTTTGTTTTCTTTCTCCGTGCTATGATGCCATGTTTTATTACACATGCTACATTTAAATGTTAAAACACTGTGGAATCCTTTCTGATGTTCACTTATATACTCAATTACAGATGATTCACACGACTGATGATGTTTTTCCATTTGAAATGCCCATTTGATGACATGTTTCAAGTCAACAATTCGGTACCCTGACAAACCAGATAAGTTGTCATTTGAAGTTCTTTCCACAGTAAGTTGATAAGCTTTATCGTCTGGGTCGGGTTGTGGCCAATTGATATCAATAGTTGCTGGCTCTTTAGTAGATTCAACTGTCAGAGAGCTAGTACTGCAGGCTGTGGCTTCATAACGAACTTTTGGCACTCCCCGCGAATATGTTTTTATTTTGGGCGTATCTTGAGGTGTGGAAAGGCTAGGCAGATGATGAGAATCTTGAGTTGTGTGTGCACTATAATAATAAAAGATAAATTATGGTACCTAAAAAAAAACTGTTGAGGTTTAGTGTACTGAGAGAACAATACCTATCCCTAGTCAGGCAGCCTAAAGTTTGATCCAGTTCACTATGTTCCATGATCTTCAGCTTCTCGTTACGCCATGCTTGCGCCCTGTTGGTGCTGTAATCCGATATTAAAAATCTTAGAAGAAAAATGGCGGCAAACGAAGAGAATTTTATGGCGAGCCAACTCTTTTAGACTGTTTATGGTTTATCTTATTAGAGTCTGATTCTCTCACTGTAGTCCTTGTTGAGTAAGACCAGCTTGTATTTTTTTCTTAGATTTCCGTGGCCCCGAATACTGATGTCGCGTGTACGATTTTTTGTTCGTCTTCATATTTTTGTAAGTACTGAAAAACAAAGGAAAAAATATTAAAAATTGTATTATTTGAATTGAATTGAAAACCAAAATATGTAAAAAGCAAATTTTGTAAGTATTGAGCGAGCGCAATGGAGCTGGAGTTTTTCGTGGAGTTTTTCGTTATGTCGACAAGTCCAAGTCCGTCAATAGTCAAACGTCAGATCAGAATCGTCGGTTTCACTTGACTGACCGTTTCATTTCATGTGAATTGTGAGTAGTACCGTGACCACAGACTGCAGTGTGACCAGGTTTAGAACATTATGCCAGCTGCTTGCCCAGATTCTGCTAAAGTCTGCTAATGTTTTTAAATCACAATAAAATAAGTGTTTGCAGCATACATAGGTAAAATCACTTACCGATGACTGTCCAGAACTTGTAATTATATTTTTCATCCCATCTATTCGAAAAGGACGACTTGGTTCGCCTTTAAGTGCACCCAAAGGTAGTGTTTTGTGTTGGAACTTTTAGCGGGCAGTAATGAGTTTTTATTCCTCTTTATTTCAAAAAGTGCGCCGCAATTTACTTTGCCGCGCACTTTTTGAATTTGGAACATCTTAGTATTCAGCGCCAAAGAAATCGAACGCAAATATTGTTTGAATAAAGACTGGCTGGTACGACGGCCCATAGACGCGCCCGCGCCGCCAGCTGAATAACAATAAAATTTTATAATTGCGAAAATGTCTCAAATGTTAATATAAGTTTGTAGTTGTTTTATTATTAGATACCATTTAATTTCAATTTATTTGTATCTATGTTTTATTAAATAATAATATTACAATAGAATACGAGGCGCCTGTTTCCTTTATCGTAGCGTTGTATCACTCGGGCGAAAATATATTTTTGGCTCGGGCGACGTACTTTGAATCCCTCGCTACGTTCAGGATTCTACTAAAGAATCCCTCGCTACACTCGGGATTCTACTCTAGAATCCCTCACTTCGCTCTGGATTCAAAAAAGCGCCCTCGCCGTAAAAATATTATTTTGCTCCCTTATGATACAATCTACTATTTTTTTATGTTTCACTAAGTTTTTTTTAGAACAGAAAGTCGTGAAAAACTCACGAAGCACTGTACAATAGCACCCATCGATTTTGTGATTTTAATTCTGTTAGGATGTGCGCGGGGCGATTGCGACGTGGATGAGACGGAGCGTGCATTCCATCGATGTCAACAGATATTTTAGTCTAGTTATACCCAAGTGAAGCAC